>JBBPBO010000001.1:63169547-63433949 GCA_037974295.1 Cicer cuneatum | reverse complement strand
GAATCTCACTGGAGTGTTTGAAGAACTCTCTTGATTCTGATTCTTTAATTTCTGTTTTGGCTCATACACCATATTCCTCTGGTGATTCTGGAACTTATGGTGATTCTGATAATCATACTTATTTTGATAATTACAGTAGTTCTGATGATCATACCTCAACCTTTGATATTGATACCTGTTCAGGTTCTGGTTCTGGTATTGATTCTGATTCTGATTCTGGTTCCAGTGTTGATTCTGGTTCCAGTTTCTGTGCCTCCAGTTCTGGTTCTGGTTCCAGTGTTGGTTCTAGTTCCAGTTCCTGTACCTCTGATACTAGTTCCAGTTTCTGTGCTTCTGGTACTGGTTCCAGTTCTGGTTCTGGTTCCAGTTCCTGTTCCTCTGATACTGGTTCCAGTTCTGATTCTGGTTCCAGTTATTGTTCTGATACGAGTGATATCCATGATATTTCCTGTTCCTCCTATAATTCTGGTTCTGGTTCTGATAGGTATTGTGTTGACCAGTTCTTCTTCTACCAGAGTTACTTTGCTTCTGCTTGGTATATGCTGGAACATAAACCTTTTTCCCTTCATATATTGCAAGCATCCATTGACCAGGCACCATGACTGGTGTTTCAATTTGGTTGCTTAGAAAATCTGCAACATAGACAATTTTATCTTTTGGTACCCAAATCTGGTTGGGTCCAGGTTTGTTAGTCTTGAAAAGTTTCTTGTTTTCCCTTGTATTTAGCATACGACAAGACACTTTGGAATGACCTTTCTTGTAACAAACAGTACACACTATATCAGAGGGAACAGGTTTAAACATAGGTTTAGGTTTAATTATTGTTTCTTCAAATCCTATACCTCTATTTCCGTTCCTACTGACTCCATAAATCATAGAAGCATATTTGCTTCTTTCCATACCACTATCAAGAAATTCTTGAAGAACTTGTTCATGCATATCAGAATTACTTGTGGTATTTTCAATTGCTGTTGAATTATGATTATTTTTCAGATTTAAACTTTCATCTTCAAGTTCAGCAAAACTGTTTTTCAAGCATACATTCTCTGTTTTCAATTCTGCAATATCAGTTTCAAGAATGACACTTTCTGTTTTAAATTCTGCAATCTGATTTTTTAAAACATTAACTTCTTCTGTTAGATTTGTATTTTCTTTCTTAAGAGTTTTCAGTTTTAAAGATAATTTGTAATTACAGTTTAAAAAATCATTCAGAACAGTAATCAAATCAGATCGAGTGAATTCAGAATATACCTCAGTTTCATCATCTTCTGATTCTCTTCCAGAATCAGATTCTGTGTTGGATCCAGAGTTGGTGTGAGCCATCATAGCCAAATCTGCTTGTTCATCTTCAGAAGATTCATCAGAATCATCCCATGTAGCCATCATACTTTTCTTCTTAGTTCTGAAATCTTTCCTCTGGTACTTCCCTTTCTCCATATTTGGACATTCTGACTTGATATGTCCAGATTCATTGCATCCGTAGCAGATGATACCTTTCTTGTCATGTGTATCATCACTTCTTTTGTTAGACTGATTGGAATATCTCTGGGGAAATTTATTCCTTCTGTTATGCCACATCTTTCTGAACTTCCTGGATAAGAAAGCAATTTCTTCTTCCTGAGTTCAGACTTTGATCGTCTGAATCACTATTTTCTGATGTTGCTTTCAAAGCCTTCTTCTGCTTGGATTTCAGGGCTAGATTTTTGTTCTTCTTCTTGGGTTCATCTTCTTCCAATTCAATTTCATGTGATCTGAGGGAGCTGATTAATTCTTCCAGCTTTAGAGTATTCAGATCTTTAGCTTCCTGAATAGCAGTAATCTTTGGTCTCCACTTGATTGTCAGACTTCTAAGTATTTTCCTTACATGATCAGCAGTAGTGTAGCTCTTTTCTAGTACCCTTAATCCTGATACTAGAGTCTGGAATCTGGAAAACATAGTTTCAATGTCTTCATCTTCTTCCATCTTGAATAACTCGTACTTCTTGACTAGAATGTTAGCCTTTGCTTCTTGGACTTGCTTACTGCCTTCGTAAGTCAGAATCAGACTATCATATATGCTCTTTGTTGTTTCTCTGTTAGTGCATTTGTCGAACTCTTTGAACGTGATTGCATTGATCATGAACGTTCTGGATTTGTGATGCAACTTGAACATCTTCTTCTGATCAGCATCCATATCTCTTCTGGAAATTTTAATACCATCAGCATCTTCTGGAGCAGTATAACCATCTTCCACCAAGTCCCAAAGTTCAGGATCTTGTGAAATAAAAAAACTTCTTAGCCTGTCCTTCCAGTATTCAAATCGTTCTCCATCAAACAGAGGTGGTCTGTTGATGTTTTCTCCAGTAGCTTCTTCATTGAATCCAGACATGTTGATCCCTTGGATCTTTCCTCAAACACTGTAAAGTGCTCAGCCTTGAGACTGAGCTCTGATACCAATTGAAGGTGCAAACACGAGAAGGGGGGGTTGAATTGTGTTTGTCAAACTTAATTTCTTTTGCTGTTTTAATCAGATTCAGCAGCGGATAATAATAACATAATAACACAGCAATTTATACTGGTTCACCGTAACTACGCTACGTCCAGTCCCTTCCTCCAGAAGGCCTTTTACTAATTCAAACTCCTTTGAATTACAACACCACTGACCCTTCAAGTCAGTCTTCCCAAACAGCCTGACAACCCCAGACTTTTGAGGAAAAACAACACCTTGACTATACCTGCCAAGTCTTCTCAAACAGCCTGACAACCCAGACTTTTGAGGAACAACAACACCTTAACTAAACCAGCTATGTCTTCTCCTACCAATCTAACAACCCCAGATTGAAGAAGGAATCTACACCACTATAATAAAGGTTTAGAACTTTGCAACGTTGCTTCTGGAAAGCTGTTTGTTGCACTGTATTTCTCTCTCGAAAACACTTAAAAAATATTGCTCTTGTTCATTTGTGTTTCTCTCTTTTGAACTCTCAGATATCTTTGAATTGAAGCTTGAGTTCTTGTGTTTTTCAATTATTTATTCTTCAGCATTAAGTCTCTATTTATAGTTGAACTTTAGAACTGCACTGATGCTTTACTTCTGCAGTATATTTAGATTAATCTATTTTGAGAATATTCTGGAGTAATTTGCTCAGATTCTGTTTTGAGCCTTTTGCTCAGATTCTGTTTTGAGCCTTTTTCTCCAATTCTGTTTTGGAACGTTTTTCTTAGATTCTTTAATCCTCATGATCAAATCTGCACCCTTGGATCTTCATGTGATATTCCACAACAGGACCAGCCGAATTGATATGTTGTAATCCTCTGATTTTGGCCTTTGCTGGACTGCACAGTCTGTCCCTCTGATTTCGGCCACCACTGGGCCATGGTCTGATTTTCTGATCTGGACCATCACTGGACCAAATAATTATTTCTGAACCATTGATCTTGAAGTTTTTACTCTGATCTGGACGGATTCTGGACTTTGGTCTGGAACAAACTGAAATTAACTTGAACAAAAAATATTTCAGTCTGGACATTTTACCTTTAATTTTGGACCAGGTCTGGATTGATTCTGGAACTCATTTCTTTTGGTCTGGACTTAGTTCCACGTCCTGAATCATGTTATCTTATGGTTTTGGCTAAATCTGGATTGATCCTCTTGTTCTGGACTCATAAACATACCTTCTGATCAAGTCTGGAACAAGTCTGGACTGTGTAATTTTTCACTGCCAGGCTATCTTCTAGTCAGAATAACTTCTTGAATAAAATTGATATTCGACTCCTGTTTGTCTGGAACAACTCTACCTCTGGCAGGCTTTCCAGTGGTATGATCCATGTTTCATTATGATTTTTATTCCTTCTGTTCTGGGCCACCAAACATATCCTCTGGTGATGTTTTGACATCTTGGAACATCTTCTGGAAATTCCAGAATTCATTTTCCTTTGATCTCTGCTTCTGTTTCCTTCAGTTTCTAGGGCATTTAACTTAATAATTCAAAGTACAAAATAAGTTTACATTGAGTACATTTGTAAGCATCAAAATCCTAAGTACTTAGAACCAACTTGGTTTCAACACCACTAACAAAAGTGAACTGTCAAAGAACGTCATAGGTACAGTCATCCCAAAACAAAATAAGTACAACCACAAAAAGACACTAAGGCCCTATCCAACAAAAAAACTAATTTGACCATCCACTAACAACTACAGTAACAAGGGTGTGTTGGAACCAAGTTGGTTCTAAGTACTTAGGATTTTGATGTTGACAAAAGCACACCATGTAATCTTATTTTGAACCTTGAATTATTACATTAAATGCCATCATAAAATGAAGTTTCCAGAGGCAGAAGATGAAGACACCAGAAAATACATCTAGAAGGTACCAGAGGATGCATCTTGGAATTACCAGAGGATATCTTTGCTAGCCCAGATCAGAAGGAAGCAAAGTCAGAAAGAGACCTGGACCATAACAGAAGGAAGCCTGCCAGAGGGAGTCTTGATCCAGACCAGAAGGAATCATTTGTCAGACTTATTCCAGAAGTTATTATGACCAGAAGATGGTCTGGCAGTGAAATGTTAAACAGCCCAGACTTGATCCAGACTTAATCAGAGGATAAGTTAATGAGTCCAGAACAAGAGAATCAATCCAGATTTGACGCAGACCAGAAGATAGCATGGTTCAGGGTGTGAAACTAAGTCTAGACCAGAAGAAATGATCTCTAGATTTGATCCAGAACTGATCCAAAACAGAAGGTAAAATGTCCAGACTGAAATATTATTTGTCTAGACTTAATTTCAGCTCAATCCAGACCCAGTTCAGAATTGGTCCATATCAGAGGGAAGATATCAAGATCAATGGTTCAGATTTAAGTTTATGGCCAAGTGTTAGCCGAAATCAGATGGTCAGAATGTGTGGTCCAACATTGGCTGAGATCAGAGGATCACATCAGATCAGTTTGCTAGACTAGGTTGGCTGAGATCAGAATATCAGAAGATCATAAAGTATGGTCCAGGGTTGGCCGAAATCAGAGGATCACAGCAGATCACCTAGTATGGTCCAGATGTGGACTAGCGTAGAAGATCAACCAGTCCAGATTTAATCATGAGGATTAACGGTGGAGATTTAATTAAATTTGATCAAAGTATTAAAAGGATTTGTTACAAAAATAATGTGAAGTCGTATGGAAGTTCAGGAGCTGTTGGCGAGAAGATACTAAAGACATGATTGGCCAGTTATTTTTGAAAGAAAATCTGAAGCTTAAAAAAGATATGTTTTTTATTTAAGTGAAGCCCGATTGGTCAAGATATTTTTGCAAGAGAATCCAGTAAGATACTACTCGAAATTAAGCTTGGAAGAGGCCCTAATATGCATCTATAAAAAGGAGGCTCAAGGCAGAATACTTAGTATCGAAAATCACAAAAGAGTCATACACTTCCAAAAGCAAACACTCAAGTTTTTAGTCAGGTTAATTGTGAGTTCCAGCTTTCCAGAAGCAAGCACTCGTGTTATTTTATTTCCCTTGTGTTAGATCTAAGTTGTTGAAGTAGAGTCTACAATCTGAGGGAGTCAGAAGGGGTAGCAGATTACTTGGCAATTAGATTCAAGGCGTTGTAATTCCTTCTACAATCTAGGGTTGTTAGATTGGTAGGAGAAGACTTGACTTAAGAAGTCAAGGTGCTACATTCCTCAAAAGTCTAGGATTGTTAGACTGTTTGAGAAGACTGACTTGGAGGGTCAGTGGTATTGTTGTAATTCAAGGTTTGAATTAGTGAAATCCTTCAAGGTGAAGGGACTGGACGTAGCCTCGTTAACAGTGAACCAGTATAAAATTCTGTGTTTTTATTTTTACTTTATATCCGTTGCTAACTCTGTTTTATTCATACATTAAGTTTTGTTTTAAAACTGCAAAAACAGAAAAAGTATTCAAGTTAGTCAAACAAAATTCAACCCCCCTTCTCGTGTTTGCGCCTTCAATTGGCATCAGAGCTCGATCTCAAGGCTGAGCACTTAACAGCGTTAGAGGAAAGGTCCAAAGTATTCAACATGGTAGAATCCAGAGATGATTTGGGAGGCCATATCAACAAACCACCACTGTTTGATGGAGAAAGGTTTGAGTATTGGAAGGACAGAATGAGAAGTTTCTTCATATCTCAAGATCCTGAATTATGGAAGATGGTAGTCAAAGGATACACTGCACCTACTGTTCCAGATGATCCAACTAAAGAATTGGACATGGATGATATGAAACCAGACCAAAGCAGATTATACAAACTTCATCACAAGTCAAGAAACATCATGATCAGTGCCATCACATTCAAGCAATTTGACAGATACACAGATAAAGAAATAGCAAAGAGCATATTCGACACTCTGGTTCTGGCCTATGAAGGAAACCAGCAGGTTCAAGAAGCAAGGACTAACATACTGGTCAAACAGTATGAGATGTTCAAGATGGAAGATGATGAAAACATTGATGGAATGTTCTGCAGATTCCAGACTCTGATATCTGGACTAAAGGTCTTGAAGAAAAGCTACACAATAGCAGATCATGTCAAGAAGATTCTAAGGAGCTTACCAACCAAGTGGAGACCAATGGTTGCTGCAGTTCAGCAAGCCAAAGATCTGAACAACTTAAAACTTGAAGATCTGATCAAGGTTACTTTTGAGAGTTTGGTTTTCAGATTTGAGTCTTGCAACTTCAGTTTTAAAATTCTTGTTTTTAGTTGCATACTCAGAGTTTTGATTCTTTAAAACTTGGAATTTTTTGGTCAGATTTTTCTTATCCTCCCTAAGAGTTTTCAGTTTTAAAGACATCTTATTGTTTGCATTTAACAAGTCTTTTACAGCATCAATCAATTCAGATTTAGAGAGATCAGAAAATACCTCATGGTCTTCATCTTCTGATTCTATTCCATAGCCTGAGCTGTATCCAGAACTTGAGTTGGTATGAGCCATCAGAGACAGAATTGCTTCCTCTGATGTGCTTCCAGGCTTGCTTGAATGACTACTTCGTTCATTCTACATTCTGTCTGCTTTCCTTCTTGAATTTGTGCCTTTATGAGGTCCAGAGGCAGACCTGATGTGTGCCATCTTTGCTGTTTCTGCCTCTTCTTCTTCAGACGATTCTTCTTCTGATTTTGATACATCCCAGGCAGCCATCAGACCCTTCTTTCTGTATCTGGAACTCTTCTTGTGTTGTTTGCCTTTTTTCCAAATTTGGACATTCTGACTTGATATGTCCAGGTTTATTGCACCCATAACAAACAATACTCTTCTTGTCAGATTCTTCCTTTCCTTTGTTGTTATGTTTCTTCTTGAAGCTTCTTCTCTTCCGGTTTTCCCAGATTTTAACCATCTTTTTGGTTAAGTAAGCCATATCATCACAGTCACTGTTACTATCCTCTGATTCTGATGCTGCCTCTACAGCTTTCTTCAGTTTCGACTTTAGAGCCAGATTCTTCTTCTTCTTTGGTTCGTCTGCTTCTAGTTCTATTTCATGAGACCTGAGTGCGCTGATCAGATCTTCAAGTTTTAAGTTGTTCAGATCTTTGGCTTGCTGAACTGCAGTAACCATTGGTCTCCACTTGGTTGGTAAGCTTCTTAGAATCTTTTTAACATGATCTGCTGTTGTGTAGCTTTTCTTCAAGACCTTCAGTCTAGATATCAGAGTCTGGAATCTGCAGAACATTCCATCAATGTTTTCATCATCTTCCATCTTGAACATCTCATACTGTTTGACCAGTATGTTAGCCCTTGCTTCTTGAACCTGCTGGCTTCCTTCATAGGTCAGAACCAGACTATCGAATATGCTCTTTGCTGTTTCTTTATCGGTGCATATGTCAAATTCCTTGAATGTGATGGCACTGATCATGATGTTTCTAGACTTGTGATGAAATTTGTGTAATCTGCTCTGGTCTGGTTTCATATCATCCATGTCTAGTTCTTTAGTTGGATCTTCTGAATCAGTACGTGTAGTGTATCCTTTGACTACCATCTTCCATAGTTCAGGATCTTGAGATATGACGAAACTTCTCATTTTGTCCTTCCAATACTCAAACCTTTCTCCATCAAACAGTGGTGGTCTGTTGATGTTGCCTCCCAATTCTTCTCTGGAATTTGCCATGTTGAACCCCTTGGACCTTTTCTCAAACACTGTTAAGTGCTCAGCCTTGAGACCGAGCTTTGATGCCAATTGAAGGTGCAAACACGAGAAGGGGGGTGGAATTTTGTTTGACAAACTTGAATACTTTTCTTGTTTTTATACTTTTAAAACAAAACTTGATGAATGAATAAAAACAGAGTTAGCAGCTGATATAAAGTAAAAATAAAACACAGAATTTTTATACTGGTTCACCGTTAACGAGGCTACGTCCAGTCCCTTCACTTTGAAGAATTTCACTAATTCAAACCTTGAATTACAGCAATTCTACTGACCCTCCAAGTCAGTCTTCTCAAACAGTCTAACAATCCTAGACTCTTGAGGAATACAACACCTTTCTTCTCTTGCCAATTTGACAACCCCAGATTGTAGAAGGAATTACAACACTTTGAATCTAATTTCCAAGTAATCTACTACCCCTTCTGACTCCCTCAGATTGTAGACTCTACTTCAACAACTTAGATCACACGAGAAAGAAAATAACACGAGTGCTTGCTTCTTGAAAGTTGGAACTCACAATTAACCTCACTGAAAACTTGAGTGTTTGCTTTGGAAGGGTATGACTCTTTTGTGATTTTCGATACTAAGTATTCTGCCTTGAGCCTCCTTTTATAGATGCAGATTTGGGCCTCTTCCAAGCTTAATTTCGAGCTGAATCTTGCTGAATTCTCTTGCAAAAATAACTTGACCAATTGGGCTTTATTTAAATAAAAAACATATCTTTTATTAAGCTTCAGATTTTCTTTCAAAAAAACTGGCCAATCAAGTCTTCAGTTCCTTCCCGCCAACAGCTCATGAGTTCCACAATACTTCACTTTATTTTTTTTTTACAAATCTTTTTAATACTTTGATCAAAATAAATTAAAATCTCCACCGGTAATCCTCATGATTAAATCTGGACCATTTGATTTTCTACGCTAGTCCACATCTGGACCATACTAATTGATATGCCGTGATCCTCTGATTTCGGCCATCCCTAGACCACACTTCCTAACCTTCTGATCTTCTGATCTCGGCCATCCTGGTCTAGCAAACTGATCTGTTATGATCCTCTGATGTCGGCCACTGCTGGACCACACATTCTAACCTTCTGATTTTGGCCGCCACTGGGCCATGGTCTGATCTTCTGATCTCGGCCAACACTGGGCCAAATAATTAAATCTAAACCATTGATCTAAAAATCTTCCCTCTGATCTGGACCAGTTCTGGACTTGGTCTGGATTAAACTGAAATTAAATCTGGACAAATAATATTTCAGTCTGGACATTTTACCTTTGATTTTGGATCAGGTCTGGATCAATTCTGGAAATCATTTCTTCTGGTCTGGACTTAGTTTTATACCCTGAACCATGCTATCTTCTGGTCTGGGTCAAATCTGGGTTATTTCTCTTGTTCTGGACCCATTAATTCATCCTCTGATTAAGTCTGGAACAAGTCTGGACTATTTATCATTTCACTGCCAGGCCATCTTCTGGTAAGAATAACTTCTGGAATAAATCTGAAATTTGATTCCTTCAGGTCTGGATCAAGTCTCCCTCTGGCAGGCTTCATTCTGGTCTGGTCCAGGTTTCCTTCTGACTTTGCTTCCTTCTAATCTGGGCCAACAAAGATATCTTCTGGTGATGTTTTGACATCCTGGAGTATCTTCTGGTACCTTCAAGATTCAATCTCTAGAACACTTTGATCTTCTGCTTCTTATTGCTTCAACTTCTGGTGACATTTGATTTAATAATTCAAGGTTCAAAATAGGATTACATGGAGTGCTTTTGTAAACATCAAAATCCTAAGTACTTAGAACCAACTTGGTTCCAACAAAGGTTGCCACCTACCTTTGGGCAGAAGCTGTCAACACAGCTGCTACATTCAGAATAGAGCAACATCAGGTCCATCTTAAATAAAACTCCCTATGAACTGTGGAAAGGTAAGAAACCCAATATTTCCTACTTTAAGCAATTTGGTTGCATTTGTTTTATGTTGAACACTAAAGACAACCTAGCTAAGTTTGATTTTAGATCTCAAAAGTGTATCTTTATTGGCTACTCTGAGAGATCAAAAGCTTATAGAGTGTTTAACAAAGAAACTAACACTGTGGAAGAATCAATCCACATTAAGTTTGATGATAAACAGCTTGACTCTAAAAAGTCAAAGCAAGATAAGGAAATTGCAGGTGAAGCAGAGGCACAGGAACCAGAAGTTGGACCAGCAGCAGAATCTGAGAAAGATCAAGATGAAGAAGAACATGTTGACTCTAAAGACAAGTCAGAGAGAAAGAATGGATGGAAGTACAAGTCTTCACATCCAGAATCTCTCATTATTGGCAGTGCAGCAGAACCTTTAAAGACCAGATCATCAAGTAGAGAAACCAATCTCTTTGGTTTACTCTCAACAATTGAACCAAGCAATGTTGATGAGGCTTTGGCAGAGGAAGGTTGGATACTTGCAATGCAAGAAGAGCTGAATGAATTCCAAAGTAATGATGTTTGGGATCTAGTACCCAAACCAAACAAAAACATTATTGGAACCAAGTGGGTGTTCAGGAATAAACTCAATGAAAAAGGTGAAGTGGTAAGGAACAAAGCCAGACTTGTAGCTCAAGGATACAGTCAACAGGAAGGTATAGACTACACTGAGATTTTGCTCCAATGGCAAGGTTAGAAGCAATTAGAATTCTTTTATCATTTGCTGCTAATCATGATATAATGTTGTATCAAATGGATGTTAAAAGTGCATTCTTAAATGGCTATATAAGTGAGGAAGTCTATGTCAAACAGCCCCCTAGATTTGAAAATTCTGATTTTCCAAACCATGTTTTTAAACTTAAAAAATCTTTATATGGTTTAAAACAAGCACCAAGGGTATGATATGACAGACTTAGTAACTTTCTGCTTAAGAATGAATTTGATAGAGGCCAGATTGATAATACTCTATTTAGGAAATCCATTAAAAATGATATTTTAATTATTCAAGTTTATGTTGATGATATCATCTTTGGATCTACTAATGGCACGTTGTGCAAGGAGTTTTCTGACCTAATGCAGAAAGAGTTCCAAATGAGCATGATGGGAGAACTTAAGTTCTTCCTGGGAATTCAGATTCAACAAGGTAAATCAGGTATACTCATTCACCAATCTAAATACACTAAAGAACTTCTTAAAAAGTTCAAAATAAGTGAATGTAAGCCTATGGCCACCCCCATGCACCTAACCTGCTTACTTGAGAAAGATGAAACCAGTCAAAAGGTAGACCAGAAAACATACAGAGGTATGATTGGATCTCTTATTTATTTAACTGCTTCTAGACCTGACATTTTGTTTAGTGTTTGTGCCCGTTTTCAAGCTGACCCTAGGGAATCCCATTTAACTGCTATCAAACGAATTCTAAGATACCTTAAAGGAACCACCAACCTTACCCTGTTACACAAGAAAACCCCCACCTACAAACTTAAAGGTTTTTGTGATTCCAACTATGCTGGAGACCAGCTGGAAAGGAAAAGTACAAGTGGCAGCTGCACTTTCTTAGGTGATAATTTGATCTTTTGGTCAAGCAAAAGAAAAAGCACCATTTCCATGTCAACAGTTGAAGCTGAGCATATATCAGCAGCAGGATGCAGTTCACAGTTACTATGGATGAAACATCAACTTGAAGATTACAACATCTTTGAAACCAATAATCCCTTTGTTCTGGGATAACACTTCAGCCATAAACCTAACCAAGAACCCTATCTTACACTCTAAAGCCAAACACATTGAAATAAAACATCATTTCATTAGGGACCATGTTCAAAAAGGGACTTTAAGCATCCAGTTTGTGGACACTGATCATCAATGGGCTGACATCTTCACCAAAGCATTACCTGAAGACAGGTTCGAGTTCATCAAGAAGCATCTCAACATTATCTCCATATCTGACTAGCTCAAGTAGTCTTCTTAGGAGTTTTTAATTTTCTTGTAATTTTAATTTATGTCTTTTATTTTTTGTTTTTAATTTCTGTACTTTGTAAAGAGAAAAACAAAAATACAAAAATAGTAGGACCTCCTTTGGCTGATGACAAAAAGGGGGAGAGAGAGAGAGAGAAAGGAGAAATAAGTAGAAAAGGAGAGATAAAAAGAAAGGAGGATCAAAAAAGAAAGAGATGAATAGAGAATAAGTTGAAAAGGAGAGGAAACAAGGAGAGAGAAAAATAAAGAGAGAAAAAGAAAGAGTGAAAAAAAGGAGTTGAAAAGGAGAGTCAATGTGAAGGGAGAAAAGAAATAGAGAATAAAGAAGGAGTTGAAAAAGAGAGGAGAAGAGAAGAAAAGAAAGAGTGAAAAGAGAAGGAATTGAAAAGGAGAAGAAAAAGTCAGTATCAGACTTAGGGGGAGAGATTGGTCTGAGGGAGAGTAATTCAAGTCTTCGAGTTATAAGCTAGCAAAATAAGTTAAGGTTTTGTCATCATCAAAAAGGGGGAGATTGTTGGAACCAAGTTGGTTCTAAGTACTTAGGATTTTGATGTTTACAAAAGCACTCCATGTAATCTTATTTTGAACCTTGAATTATTACATTAAATGCCACCAGAAAATGAAGTTTCCAGAGGCAGAAGATGAAGACACCAGAAAATACATCCAGAAGGTACCAGAGGATGCATCCTGGAATTACCAGAGGATATCTTTGCTAGCCCAGATCAGAAGGAAGCAAAGTCAGAAGGAGACCTGGACCAGACCAAAAGGAAGCCTGCCATAGGGAGACTTGATCCAGACCAGAAGGAATCATTTGTCAGACTTATTCCAGAAGTTATTCTGACCAGAAGATGGCCTGGCAGTGAAATGTTAAACAGCCCAAACTTGATCCAGACTTAATCAGAGGATAAGTTAATGAGTCCAGAACAAGAGAATCAATCTAGATTTGACCCAGACCAGAAGATAGCATGGTTCAGGGTATGAAACTAAGTCAAGACCAGAAGAAATGATCTCCAGATTTGATCAAGAACTGATCCAAAACAGAAGGTAAATGTCCAGATTGAAATATTATTTGTCCAGACTTAATTTCAGTTCAATCCAGACCCAATTTCGAATTGGTCCAGATCAGAGGGAAGATATCAAGATCAATGGTTCAGATTTAAATTTATGGCCCAGTGTTGGCTGAGATCAGAAGATCAGACCATGGCCCAGTGTTGGCCGAAATCAGAAGGTCAGAATGTGTGGTCCAGCATTGGCCGAGATCAGAGGATCACAACAGATCAGTTTGCTAGACCAGGTTGGCCGAGATCAGAAGATCAGAAAGTGTAGTCCAGGGTTGGCCGAAATCAGAGGATCATAGCAGATCACCTAGTATGGTCTAGATGTGGACTAGCACAGAAGATCAAACGGTCCAGAATTAATCATGAGGATTAACGGTGGAGATTTAATTAAATTTGATCAAAGTATTAAAAGGATTTGTTACAAAAATAAAGTGAAGTCGTATGGAAGTTCAGGAGCTGCTGGCGGGAAGAAACTAAAGACATGATTGGCCAGTTATTTTTTGAAAGAAAATCTGAAGCTTAAAAAAGATATGTTTTTTATTTAAGTGAAGCCCGATTGGTCAAGATATTTTTGCAAGAGAATCCAACAAGATACTGCTCGAAATTAAGCTTGGAAGAGGCCCTAATCTGCATCTATAAAAGGAGGCTCAAGGCAGAATACTTAGTATCGAAAATCACAAAAAGAGTCATACACTTCCAAAAGCAAACACTCAAGTTTTCAATGAGGTTAATTGTGAGTTCCAGCTTTCCAGAAGCAAGCACTCGTGTTATTTTATTTCCCTTGTGTTAGATCTAAGTTGTTGAAGTTGAGTCTACAATCTGAGGGAGTTAGAAGGGGTAGCAGATTACTTGGCAATTAGATTCAAGGCGTTGTAATTCCTTCTACAATCTGGGGTTGTCAGATTGGTAGGAGAAGACTTGACTTAAGAAGTCAAGGTGCTGCATTCCTCAAAAGTCTAGGATTGTTAAACTGTTTGAGAAGACTGACTTGGAGGGTCAGTGGTATTGTTGTAATTCAAGGTTTGAATTAGTGAAATCCTTCAAGGTGAAGGGACTGGACGTAGCCTCGTTAACGGTGAACCAGTATAAAATTCTGTGTTTTTATTTTTACTTTATATCTGCTGCTAACTCTGTTTTATTCATACATCAAGTTTTGTTTAAAACTGCAAAAACAGAAAAAGTATTCAAGTTAGTCAAACACAATTCAACCCCCCTTCTTGTGTTGGCACCTTCAAGGTGACCTCCACACTCTGCACAATTCTCATCTGACACAGTATCTCTCCTCGAAGTAACTTCCTCCTCCACATCAGCGATAGAAGGATCAGTCTCCTCATAAGTCAGATCCACCCACAATAAAGGTGGCTTCGGCGACACTGGAATCTCAAAACAATCCTTTACTTCAGTGATAGTCAGTAGGGGATCGTTCACCGAGAGTGAAAGCTCGGACTCGATCTGCGGTGACACCAACCAAGGTACCGGCGATCCACTAGCAAAACCCTGATCCCTAACCAGCCTAGACGTACCTGGAATATCTTCTCCTGCTGGCATCGGCCCTTTACCCTTCTCACTTGTTCCTGGTCCAAGCACTACATCCCCTGCTACTACTGTGGGAGTCACCATACCTACGGTGGCCTCCGTCTCAACTCGGACTGAAGGACTCTCTGCATTTGCCCATACTTCATTCGCCTCGAGTACTAATCTTGAAGGTACAAGAAAGTCGATCCTCTCGTGATTGAATTTTACATTCGACACTGCCCCAACTGCCCCAAGCTGGGAAGTCTAACGACGTCTCCGTTGTTAGGGTAACAGTCGGTGGAATGAACTCGGGTATCATCTAAGGGCAAAGCCCAATTTCCACAATAATGTAAAGGGTCACCAACCGAAATTAATAGTTAACAATTATATCATAAACACAAATAGTAAACACTTAGCAATTAATGCATGATAACAAACAATAACAGAGCATGTATATACATATATCATATCATCGCAAACATGACTCATGTGCCAAGCACCCTAATGCAATGCTTAGATGTCAATGCACATGATTCTGGAATTTCCAAACCCTCCTCGAGGGGTGTAAATCATAAATGTACCGCCTATCACAGACAAGTACTAATTACCGAGGTGCCACCTATCACAGATCAACACGGTTTACCAGAGTGCAGTCTATCACAGACTTACACGACTAAAAATCCTCGTAAGGATAAGATGGACCAATCAACTCATGGAACCATCTCGTGACCCATCACGGTCACCACTAATATCGTGGCCCATCACGGTCACCACTAACTATGAAATGCATGAGCATACTATGACTCTTTCACAACAATCATTATGTAAATGTAGCTATTAAAAGACTTCCCTTTTAATACTCATTAAACACTAAAAAAAATTTATAATTTTCACAGAGCATACTCAAGACACGTTCTCATCAATAAAAATTCATAACATGTAACAACACGTATTATCACTCAATAATGCATAACCACATCAATATTAATTATCACATATTCACACATCTAACACACATATAAGGTCCCTATGTGCAGACTAAAAAATTTGAAAGGAGCCTTTACCTCAATTATAGGTTTTTCAACAAATATCGCTCGTACCAACACCTTCAATTAAATAGTGTTTGACTTTGTCAAATTAGTCCCTGAGAGTTTAACTACTTTACAAACTCTTTCTTACTTCTAATCCCCTTAGAGTATATTGACTAAAAGAGTTTAAAACGAGTAAGGACTAATAGCATTATTATTCACAATACCCACTTTCAACATATAAAAACATACTTTTAGAAATTAGTGTTTTTCAATTTTTCAGAGCATTCACTAACAATCATTTGAAACGTCATAAGTTATTTTGGAAAGGCATAAGCTAAGAAAAATCATTTTTCTTTAATCACCACAACAACATTAACATTTCAGAGTTCTCCCTACGATTAACTCGGTGTCAACGGTCTCGATTCCTTTTCGAGACTCAAGGAGCTAACTACATAAACATAAAGATTTATCAAAATTTGTTCACTACCATGTTATTTTAAACCGTAAAAGGTATTAGCAAAAATATATTGATGACGTCGTAAAACTATTTTCCAATGTCAATACATATCCATTGAACTCTTCCAATTTTACAAGAAGCTATTGTTTAAAAAACTTAGTTATTGCAAGATTCTTCCAATATTTATTTATCTGCAAGTGTTTTCCTTGTCCAAAGTACTCGCAGAGAAGTTTATCTGAACTTGCTAGAAGTAAACTAGTCAACTACTATATCTTTGAATCAGATCATGAGACACTAAAACAAATTTGGTAATATTTACAATCACAAAATGCAAATCATTCAAACAAATTGAAATAAGCCAATAAACAATATGCCAGGTACAATTTCTAAACAATCACAACAAAATTCCAAAAATTAAATCTCTTTCATTTTTCAAGTTATATCACTCAACCATTAGGCACAAAAAATTTGAGTTAATAAAATACTCTAAACTTCTCCCTTAAACTCAGTCCAAAAGTAATTAAAAGAGTAACATTTTTAACTCTAAACATATTAATTTCACACTTTAACTCTTTGCTCAAACTCTTTAACTTAGTTAAAATTTGAACTTTTTCACAACTTTAACAACTCTAAATTTTCTTGTAAAATTTCAACTTCAGTTCAAACTCATTTATTTGAGAATAACTCATTACATAACTCAAACACAACAAAAATCAATTTCTTATTTCTAACCATTACTAACAACATCAATGACAACAACAACACAACAACAACAACAACAAAGGGTTGGTTAAGAATTCCAAAATTTCACTCATCCCCCACACATATAAAATTTTCGAATTTTGAAAGAAAAAAAAGGAAATAAAGTAGGTGTCTCACCTCAAATAAATTAGCTCATAAGCACCACCTAGTAGAGGGGAGTAACTTTCCTTCCTAACACTTCTTGAATGGAAGCTTAGATCTAGTAGAAAAATGAATGTTTATGTTTTTTTTTTTTGTAAACCCGCACTATCTTTTTTTGAAACAGAAGGAAGAAGAATGGGAAGGAACCAAGAAGGCGTGAACGGGAAAAAGAAGAATGGCTTGGCTCTTTTGGTTTCATATATATATATATATATATATATTAATTAAATAATTATGTATATTATAAAATCATCATTATAATATCTAAACACTCTTACACACATCACATCACTTCTCAATCTAAAATAATAAGGTGGATGATCAAATTAGCTTTCATATGCTAGCAATTCGCAGATGACATAATTCTGGTGGGGGATGGTTTGTAGGAACTTGTGGATCATTAAGACGATGCTGAGAAGTTTTGAGTTAGTTTTTTGGCTCAAAGTTAACTTTTCCAAGAGCAAAATGTATGGTATTAATCTTAGGGTCATAATTTGAATGTTGGTGCTCGCTCATTAGCTTGCACCATGTGTTTTAGGACAATGAGCCTTGATTGCATATTATTCTCCATTGCATTATTGCTAAGAAAGTGTGAGAATTGATGGCTATTTTGATGGGGTAGATCTCTAGTTCTTTGAAGGTGTGTTGCATTTTGTACATTTTAGGATCAATATGTTAAAAGGGTGTAGAGTTTGACAACCACTTGGAACATTTGGATAATGAGGAATAACATCATGTTCAAAGAGGATGTTAGAGACATTAATATGTTATTTTATAGCATTAAGACTTTGTCTTGGTCTTATTTGTAGCAACAAGTTTTAATCCCTATTATCATTCTCTAATTGGTGTTGCAGTGCAAAACCCATTACCAATTGTCTAGAATGTGACAGTAAATTCATACATCTTAATAAAATAAAGGCAAGTATTAAAAATCAATATATGCATCATTAACATAATTTGTAACTACATTTAAAGAATATAATTTACAACTTAAGTTTAATGAACCGTTAAAATAAATTACAAGTTTAGTTAACTGGATTCATTACAAAGGTTCCTTAATACATTATACAACAGCAATTTAACAAAATCCTAAGTCCAAAACAAGTCTGACTCATCTTCCTCTGGTGCTAGAGCTAAGGAATCAACCACTTCTATCTGCTATAATATAAGAAAAGAGGGAATGAGATGATAATCTTAGTGAGTTCTACAAAGAGGAGGGATAGTTTAAAATTCATTTTCACAAATGCACATAAATCCAGAAATAATATGCAATTCATGCTAACAAAATCCTTTCATAAAGTGTAAAAATGATTTTTCCTTAAAGTATGGAAAAGTTTCGCAATTATCTTGATATGGATCACCAAGATAATTGAGACTTGATGGTAATGTTGGTCTGGCCATGACCCCAAATCAGCGTCTTGACTGTTCTTCCTGTACCTATTGTTTCGTGCTTAGAACAATCCTATAAATGTCCCACCGTGAACTTGAGTCATGAATGTCTTGATTGAATGAATGCAGCGCACTTGCAATGTTATGTATGCAATGTAAGTTTCCTTCATTCAATTTGCAATATGAAACCAGTAATGTATTACAAACAACAACCATTTTAATTATCAATTAATTCTAACCACAAAACCTTAATTAATCATTCTTTTAATTGGAATCTGCACTTTAAATTATACATTTGAATTAGAAAGCTTGGACCAAAGGCAAGCTCGCCTAAAGACAATTTAACCAGAGGAAGCTTGGATCAGAGGCAGCATGACCAGAGGCAAACTCTGACCAGAGGCAGCATGATAAGAGGAAACATGACCCGAGGAAATGTGACCAGAGGTAGAGTCAGAGGAAACATGACCAGAGGTAGAGTCATAAACAACATGGTCAGACTCATAGACAACATGATCGGAGGCAGAATCAAAAACAACATGATCGGAGGCAGAATCAGAAACAACATGATCAGAGGCAAAATCAGAAACAATATGATCAGAGATAGAAGAAGGAAATCAGGGGCAAAATAACAAATAGAATTAAAAGCAAACCAACATGTGTAGGAATTATGGGAACACATTAATTTCGTATTCCACCTATTACAATTAATTCTATTTCGTGGGGTTACTAACACATCAGAATCATCACACCAACATATGCATAATGGATTTTTTTTAAAAGATTTAAATGCAGATTTTCAACATTTCCTGCATGGTAAAACACATTTTTTCCTCTCACTCTCAATTTTTAATAAAAACATAACATCAAATCTAGAAAAATTGTGTCTACGATAAATAGGGTTTAAATTGAACCTAGAAAATCCACATGCAAAAGTGAAATTTGTTCTAAGCAAAGACCTCGCTGCTTTTTATGGAAGTTTTCCTTTCGATTTGAGTTGATTTGGGGGAGCTGTCTACTTCTCAGCTTTCTACCTATTCAATTTTTGCACCTTGCTCCAACTGTTTTGGAGTTTTTCCTTGTTATTGCTTATCTTCTTCTCAACACGATTTGGCCAATTATTGATGGTTGAGGGATAAGATGTGCCTACAATGGGTCAGAGCAAGTCTGATGTGGTTCAGTAAACTAATGTTTTTGAAGATTTTGAAAAAGAAAGAGGAATGAAGGATTTGGGGAAGATGATGAACATCACGAGTTTGGGGTTTTTTCCCAACACATAGGATCCAGATGGAAGAAATAAGAATGTTTTTCTAGCTTTCTTTGGAGAATAAATAAGTGAGGGAAAATGAGTAGAAATTCCCCATTTCAACCCTTGAACATTTTCTATAGTACCTCTTGCCCATTCTCATTTTATTAAAATTTAATATGTTAATAGTTTTTTTTTAAAATCTTTATTTTAATAGATTTTAATTAAGTGGATTATTTCATGCAATCCTATGTCTTGTTTGCTCATTGGCACACTATTTTATGTAAAGAGATGGGGTATCCTTGTATTCCCTTTAATCCTATTTGCTTATTAAAAAAAAATTATAACTAAAGAGTGGTATAATATTTTGTCCAAAAAAATAATAAGAATGGTGTAATTTTCACATTTATAAAAAGAAAAAATGTTAACACCAGCCTTAGTGTAGGGCTAAGTCAATATTCCACTTAAAAATAAAAATAGTAGATCTGAATTCATGGTTCTTAATATTCCAATAATTTTTGTGTGTTTTTTTTAAGTGTGGATTTGACTTACACTAAGGTGGGCGCTAACATCATTAATATTTTTTCTTTTTTTACTATAAGAGATTATTTATGTTTTAGATTTTTTAAAATATAAAAAATCTAAAATTTTAGAATTTTTAGTTGTTGAAATTACTAAAATATATTATTCATTTTGAATATGTTTTATAACTACTTTCTATTTCACAAAATTCACAATAATTGAGCCAAATATCAGAAAATTTTGAGGGAAAACTTTTATTATAAATTCCAAAAGAAAAATTGAAAATTTGAAAAATCGTCAATGTTGAAAGTTAAATATTTACAAAGTTTTATTTTGATTTTATAAATATTAATCATTTTATATCATCATATTATACATTATATTATTTAAAGTATATTATATCGCAATTTTTTAATTAAAAAATCGAAATAAAAAATTATAATAATTAAATTTTAAGATAGAATGAGTAATTTTATAAATTAATAAAAATAAAAAATTAATTTTTGAGAAATATAGGCTAAAGTTGTCGGTCCGTGTCCATCAATTATCTCCAAAAGCAAGACAAAACGTGGATTTTGTGCATTGAATAATTTGTTCGATAATTTATTGGGTACTTTTGATGGCCTCGTGCTACAAGATCATGATACCTTTTCCTAAATTTGGCTTTTATAATAAATACAATTTCACTGTTCTTTTACCGTGTTTTGGTTATTCTTCCTCTTTCAAACCAAACACTTCTCATAATGGAGTGTTTTGCGCTTTTAAAGGCGTGAGTACACTTAATTACATTACAACATGTAGTTATTAAATCATATTCTTCTTTGGTCCGGTAATAATTGAAATTTCACCTTATTAATTAAGAAAACTGTACAAATAAAAATAAATGTTATTTTTATTAAATTATCATTATTATGTATTGATATATTATCAATGTTATAAATTTATAGGATAATATATTATATTCTAATAGATGCAAATAGTATTAATTAGACTTAATTGAAGTTTTCGTTCATCTATTTTCACTAATTTACGAAATTCATTCTTGTTTTAAAATCCGAAAGTTTTGGTCTTTGCCTCATATTTTTCAACTAAAAAATGATATATGATAAATGATATGAGATACGATCTAATGATATAAAACTATTTAGACACAATAGTTATTCATATGTCATTAATTAAATTACAAAAATAAATAATTTTTGAAGTTGAAATTGAATTTTTTAGATGATTTTATTGCAATTTCATGCATGTTAATTATTCAACATCATTGTACTATATGTCACGTCATTTAAAATATGTCACATTATCCTTTTTTTAGTTCAAAATAGTAATTAATGACAAAAACTGTAAAATTTTAAAATAAATGGATCAATTTCGTGAAAGAATAAAATAAAAGGACTCAAATTAAGCGGGACGGGTTCAGGTGCGGGGTAGATATCAACACACATGCACCCGCTCCTACACCTGAATTTTAATTCTGGAGAAATCAACATCCACACCCAATCAAAGCAGATTTTTTCCACATAAATCAAGACAGTTTCGGGTGGGTACTGCGAGTGCAGGTTATATTGTCATCCCTAGATAACATTTTTATCTTGGATCCCAACGGAACCCTTATATCTGTCAATAACTTTCCAATTCACACCTCGCCAAAACATGTCCATAAAAAAAAATGCTTTCCTTGAAATCCAAATTTCCCGACAATAGTATCTCCATCAACAATACCACCTTCAATAAGTCATGAAGAGTTTGAACTACAATGTGAAAGTTGTGTTTGATTGTTTTGCTTTTCTTTGTTTTTGTTGTATTTTGTTATAAAAGAAAAGAGAATATTTTATATCACATTATAGTTCAAACTCAAGCTAACAATTTTCTTACCATGAGTTTGTGGGGGACTATTAAGATTAGATATTTTAATTATTAGTTTAGGAGATTAGTTAGTTGGTTAAATTTGGTTTGTTAGTTGGTTAAATGTGGTTAGTTTGTTGGTTAAGTTTGAAATGTAATAAAATTATTGTATTCATTATTTTAGTATCTTTTTAATTATTAATATGAAATACTCTAAAACAATTTCTTTTTGTATCAAGTTCCAAATCTTATTTCAATATGAGATTCATCTTCAACTCTTCGATTATGTAGTTTAAAACTTCAATATGACCTTTAAAACTTGAATATTTTCTTATCTGTTGTAAAAAAAATTGAATACCATTTGAATATGACCTTTAGACGAAGTACATCAGTTATTAGTGCCCAACTTCATGGTTTTCTTATATAGATAATTGTGTGGGTATTTTAATAAAAACATTTAAATATCTTTTTGGTCCTTTAATCTTAGTTTTGAAGTTTAGTTTGATCTTTTAACTCTAAATACAGTCAAGTTGGCCATAACACTTATGCAAGTCAACACAAATTGATCATTTGTGTCAAATATGTGTGCAACGACGTTAAACCTTGATGATACGACATTCGAGGTGTTTAATATCAATTTTTAATCCCTAAATTAAGTTCTTAATCCCCAAATCAATTTAGAGTTCATCACAACTCATTATTTCCCTAAATTTCTTAATATTTTTTTCTGTGAATTGGTGAACTTGTTTAGTAATATCAGTTCCTCTTGTCCTCACAATCATGCAAATCTAGAAATTTTCGTTTAAAATCATTACATGTCCAACCGTTCAATCTTAATACTTCAATTAAGGTCTCGATTCTTAACACTCAAACACCCATTGATGCAATATAATGATATTTTTGTGCTTCTTCCGGAGATAACCCAACAAATATGGAGTTAACACACTGCAGTTTATTAGTGAGGCAATAACTAGATTAAACTTATTGACAATTATTCAAGTAAAATTGTTGTTAGAAATCTCAAGTTTGAGATACTATCAATGCACCATTGCATTCAGTTCTGATTCATTCGATTTTTCTACAATATGTATAAATTGTCACATTTCGTCATACCACAATTACCATGTAGGAACCGCCTCTTCGTTGTAGTGTCGTTCATCGAGTTAACTTCTTCTTCATTAATAATAACATTTTTATCTTTTCTATGTTGGTTTTCTTTTTAGTGCTTATTTGCTTTCACACTTTCTAAATTTTGTATATATGTTTTGTAATTTAGTAATATTTTATATAATTGAGTAACACACAAAATAAATAAAAACTAAAGATTATTTACACATTAGTGACAATTTGGATATATGTAAGTAATTAATTTAACTTTGACTCATAGACTTTATAGAATGAACCAATGCATGTTAATATATATAAATTAAAAGTTTCGAAATTAAGAGATAATACTGAACTTAAAAACTAATTTAGAAGAATAGAAATACCTAAACCTAATAACACATCGTATAGTTAAAATATACCTTCCCTAGCTAAGGAATAAATTTTTTTAAATATATATATATATATAATTAACAATATGAATTATTTTGAGTCAAAGCCCTTTTTGGTCTCTCCCCTCTTCCTAGAAAGAGCCGTTTCCCTCTGTCCACCACATCCTCATCTTGAGCAACAACACTCACAGAGCAACAATGCTGATACATTTGTTCATCCTAATCCTAACATTAATGCTAACCATTTCCACTTCAATTTCTTCTCCAACACCTTCCCACTTCCAACATCTAAATGTCGAAAACGCCATCTCAGAAACCAAACTAAAACCACCCAAACAACCAAACCAACATTCCCAACTCGACAAAGAACAACAACAACCTCAGTGGAAAACAAAACTATTCCACAGAGACCACATAATAAATCACATAAACACCACCACCAATCACAAAACCCGTTTCATCTCACGAATCAAAAGAGACATAAAAAGAGTCTCTTTCCTCCATAACCGACTCAACAAACACACACAAGTGACAGAACAAGAAACAACAACAGACACTAGTTTCGGATCCGACATAGTTTCCGGTTCAGAAGAAGGAAGTGGAGAGTATTTCGTTAGAATAGGAATTGGTAGTCCTCCAATTTATCAAAACATGGTAATCGATTCAGGAAGTGATATTGTGTGGATTCAATGTCAACCTTGTCACCAATGTTATAACCAATCTGACCCAATATTTAATCCTGCTACTTCTGCTTCGTTTATTGGTGTTTCTTGTTCCTCTGCTGTTTGTGATCAGCTTGATGATGGTGTTGCTTGTCGTCAAGGAAGGTGTGGATATCAAGTTGACTATGGTGATGGATCGTATACCAAAGGTGTGTATGAACACAGTACTAGACAATACTTGCTTTGCTTTTTCCTTTTTTGACTTCGCTTTCTTGAAAAATTCAAAACACTTTTCATTTTCGGTTCACTTTACAGCCTTTTATTCTTAGACCTAAATATGGTAAATGAAAATCAATCAATATAGTTATTATGAGATGAATTTTAGGAAGGACAAACATGCTTAAAAATCACTTAAAATTTTAAAGATCATAGATGACATTTATCGGAAGTAAAAGTCACGGTCCTCTTCATCTTTACATTTAAGATATTATTGGTTTCAGTTCAACAATTCAGTTGAAGGAACACATTTATTTTCCTTTGGTTTTGTATAGAACGGACATCAACCAAACCATTTTCTCATATACTTTTACTTCTATGTGACAATAGTTGGAGTTTTGAAGGATTTTTAGATATCTATCAATCCACAGTAAGCCATCTTAGAATTTGCCATTATTACTGTAATATATCATTGCTCTAATGTTTTAAAAGCCAAACTCAACATTAAATTGAGGAACATTTGTTTTAAATTTGTTCGAACTGCGTATAAAATGTGATGAAATTGCTCATATAATCGAATCATAGACAGTACTAGATTAAAGTTACACCGATAAAATCCAAAATGTCTTTATCTAATCTAATACTATTTGTTTCTAATGTTGCTGAAGGGACACTTGCCCTTGAAACGATAACGATTGGACGAACTCTTATCCAAGAGACAGCCATCGGGTGCGGGCATTGGAACGAGGGAATGTTTGTTGGAGCGGCTGGGTTATTGGGCCTCGGAGGTGGGCCTATGTCCTTCGTGGGCCAATTGGGAGCCCAAACCGACAGAGCGTTTGGATATTGTCTACTCTCTCGAGGCACTGAATCATCATCAGGTTCACTCGAATTTGGACACAAAGCAATGCCCATAGGTGCCACGTGGGTCCCTCTCATTCATAACCCATTCTTCCCTACCTTCTACTACATCTCTCTTTCGGGTCTTGCAGTTGGAGGCATTCAAGTACCCATATCTGAACAAATCTTTTGGGTAACTGATTTAGGAACCGGAGGAGTCGTTATGGATACCGGAACAGCCGTTACCCGGTTACCTACCATTGCTTACAACTCTTTTCGTGACGCATTTCTTGCTCAGACAACAAACTTGCCACGTGCTAGCGGAGTATCTATTTTTGACACGTGTTATGATTTAAACGGGTTTGTGACTGTTCGGATTCCGACGGTGTCGTTTTATTTTTCGGGTGGTCAAATATTGACACTACCTGCAAGAAATATTTTGATTCCGGTTGATGATGTTGGAAGTTTCTGTTTTGCATTTGCTGCTTCTCCTTCTAGTTTATCTATTTTAGGGAATATTCAACAAGAAGGGATTCAGATTTCTGTTGATGGAGTTAAAGGTTTTATAGGATTTGGACCTAATGTGTGTTGAAGTATACATTGTGTTTTATATGAGTAATACAATGCCAGATTTTGTTCGTAGTCTATGAACTAATATTGTCTATGATTCGATTATATGAGCAATTCCATCGCAATTTTGTCACAATTAATTTAAAAGAGTTGAACCATGGTCCGAAGATTCCTTTGAGCAAAAATATGTATTTTAGTCTGCTTTAAGGATTTTTTTGATTCCGACTGATGATGTTGGAAGGAACTTTCTATTTTGTATTTGCTGCTTCTCCTTCTAGCCTTTTCATTATCGGGAATATTCAACAAGATATATTGAGAGTTATGAGCATTGGAAGGAATTGAATTCATCTCATAACAAATAGAAGTTAAAACTGAATAATACTTCATCACTTTTTCATAAAACATTTTGGAGATACCTGTTATTTGAGAGTGATATAATTCTCATATTTATACACGGTTAGTATGTTAGTTATGATCATGGACTAACTTGCAAGAGGGAATTAATCTTAGCTGGTGACAATTACGATTCTTGGCGTCGTGTCATGATCAGGCCTTAAAATAATTTTCTGAATTAATTCAAGGGAATTAAAATAAGATTTTCATCAGTTCATTTCAAAAGAGAACACCTGGCCTGTAGCCACTAAATAGTTTCAGAGTGCGGAAGAATACAGCGGAAAAATCATTACATAAATTCCCAAAATAAAATTACATTTCCCAAAACATCAAGACCCTATACAAAAGTCTAGACTGATCATGCACTAAGCTACAGTAGCACAGTCTCCACTGTATCCCCTACAAGTCTCTTCTTCAGCCAGTTGTCTGCCCCTCTGCGTCGACCACGAATACTCCGTATGTGAAAAAATCAGGGGAAACTAACGACGTTTCCGTCGTTAGTGTATCCGTCGGTAGGACGGGTTCGGGTAACATCTGAGGGCAAAGTCCAAAGTCCACAATATAATAGCAAGGGTCACTGACCGAAATTAACAAATAATCACATAACATATATTTCACAGCAACAAATATAACCATGATATAACATATGATGATGAGGAAAATAATAATGCTCATTTGAAATTTAATGACATATATGCCTTTTCAAAAACAGCAGCCAATTATTATGTAATATGTGGTAAGTACAAACAACACCTCAGCAAATCACAATCATTAATTCAGAAATTCAGATTCTGGAACAGTACTCACACACATTCAATTTCCACTCATTCATCATATAATCAAACGTGACCCACTGGTCAATCCCTCAATGCAATATGTATATGCTCATGTATACAATTTTCTTGGAATCACCAAGGTGCAGTCGCTCAACAGACCAGCACATTATGTTTGACATTAACGGCCCTCAAGACCAGGGTGCAATCGCTCAACAGATCAGCACCAGTGCAGACGCTCAACAGTCCAGCACGTTTTGACATATACCAAGGTACAATCGCTCAACAGATCAGTACCTACCGTGGTCGCTCAACAGACTAGCACTCGTGCAATCGCTCAACAGATCAGCACGTGGCTGCGCATTTTAGGGTACAGACGCTCAACAGTCCAGTACCAGTGCAGTCGCTCAACAGACCAGCACCTATATACCAAAGTACAATCGCTCAACAGATCAGTACTTAGTGCAGACGCTCAACAATCCAGCACTCGTGCAATCGCTCAACAGATCAACACGTGGTTGCGCATTCCAGGGTACAGACGCTCAACAGTCCAGTACCAGTGCAGTCGCTCAACAGACCATCACTCGTGTAATCGCTCAACAGATCAGCACGTGGCTGCGCATTTCAGGGTACAGACGCTCAACAGTGCAGTACCAGTGCAATCGCTCAACCGACCAGCACCTATATACCAAGGTACAATCGCTCAACAGATCAGTACCTAGTGCAGACGCTCAACAGTCCAGCACTCGTGCAATCGCTCAACAGATCAGCACGTGGTTGCGCATTACTGTGGCCCATCGCGGGTACCACTTGACTATGCAATGCATGAATATGTAGTGTTTCACTTCTCTAGAAACAGAATGCAAAATCAGAAAATTCATTCTTTTTATCATGTTTTGAATATCTCAGCACAGTCAGAATTAACATCATCACAATCATGATTAAACAGTCAATTAATCATTAATACTTTGAAATGTTTTCCCAAACTCTTCAAATTCAATTACAGTGTTCAAAACTGGGATTTTCTGGAATTTTACGAATCTGTATTCGAATACAGCTTCTCTATTCGAATACAGAAGCCAAAAACAGTGCAGAATCACACTCTGTATTCGAATACAGCCCTCTGGTATTCGAATACAAAGGCAGTCTCCGTGCACAATACAACACCTTTCATTACATCAGTAAAGTCTTAAAAACTTCATCACCACCACTTCAAAATATCACCAAAAGTTCCATTTTAATTCACCACAACAATCCCAACATTCCCCAAACACTCAGGGTTTTCAAAACACTCTTAAAAACTTGGAAATTCTGGAAACTAGAATTCGTATTCGAATACAGACTCCTTGTATTCGAATACAGAAACATGAAATTGCAATTTTAACATTCTGTATTCGAATACAGCATGCTTGTAGTCGAATACAGAAGACAAAACCTTGAAAAATTCAACATTTTCTCCCAGATCATTAAAGGTTTCAATACTTCATCCTCTCCTCTTCAAAATATTTCAAGAACTCCTTTTAAAATCACTTTAACCCTTCTCAAGGTTTCTTAATACTTTAAAATGCATATCACAGTGTTTAAAAATTGATTTTCTAGAAAACACGAATCTGTATTCGAATACAGAAGCTAAAAACAGTGCTTCAGGAAAAAAACACGAATCTGTATTCGAATACAGATTCCTTGTATTCGAATATAGAAGCTGAAACCAGTGAAAAATAGCATTCTGTATTCGAATACAACATGCATGTAGTCGAATACAGATGCGAATACAATGTTAAAATTTCACTTATGTATTCGAATACGACAGGGTCGTAGTCGAATACAGATGCTAAGTCAGAAACAAAAATCCTTCTTATGTATTCGACTACAGGGGCTCGTAGTCGAATAAAAGTTTGACAACTTGAGAAAAACAAAAACTTGAAAGGTTGTATTCGAATACGCACATGTTGTAGTCGAATACACCTTCGAAAACTAGTGAAATTTTCCTGAGATTTCAACCCTTTTCAAACTATTTTCTTTTAAAAACAACAACCAACACCAAAACAGATTCAACACTTTTTCAGACAATACTTTCCCCATTAAAATCCCTTTTCCTTTTAAACATCAACATCACCAGAATCATTTACACCAGAAACAGAATCAAAATCATTAACACCAACTCATCCAGAAACAGAAACAGAATGATCAATTATCAGAAACATCCAGATTTTCGAACCATCAGAACAACACATAGCATTTCAGCTTTCTCAATATCAGAATAACATGCAAGCATTTCAGCTTTCACAACACATTAGAATAACATGCAAGCATTTCAGCTTTCACAACACATCAGAATAATATGCAAGCATTTCAGAGCAAACAAACACAACAGAATGCATTTTTGCATTTCAAAACCATTTTCAAAACAGTTTTATGAACATGCACTTTTAAATCATGTTTGAAATAACATTCAAGACATTTTCCACTTTCCCACATAAGCAACACAACTTTTGTACATTAAGCCCAAACAGAAATCATCACAGAGCTTTTAAAACATCAAAAATGCATTTTTCATTTCTTTCAAGCATCAGGCAAACCAATTTCAAAACAGTGATGAAAACACTAGTGATGCCAGGAAAATCATGCACTTACAGCCCTAATGCATCTAGAAAGTGGAAGGTGCCCTTACCCTTGTAGCGTGCTCTGCTTCTACTAAGGTGTGTGCGTGAATAACGGTGAAACTGTTGTCTGAGTTTGCTGCTACGAAACTGGGTTCTCTAGCTCCGTAATGACGTGGGGAACAACTTTAATACTGGGGGTTTTCTGGTTTGGTGCTTGTATTTCCAGTTATGGTGTTTTTGAGCAACTCTTTCTTTGGTATTTTTGAAATCGTAAAACCGTGTTTCAGGAAAACAGGAGGCAGAAATGGGAAAAGAGGTTATTGTTACATGCAACACTATTACATGCAAAATGGGGAGATGTGAAGTTCTGATTTCTGCCTTGCCTCCTCACATGTACTTATAGAATGTACTCAAGTGCTACCACCTCAAAAATAATAATAAAATAATGCTGGATTCTTCTAGCACTTAATCCTTTTGCAATTAGCCACTAATCCTTAATTAATGGTCCGATTAATTTAATTACTCGAAATTAAATTAATTTAATCTTCATCTAATAATTTTAATTCATCTTCCAAAATAAATATTTATATATATATATATATATATTTACTCAAAACTTACATATATTAAATGTTTTACAAAAATTTCCAAAATACCCTTGACATTAATTCCATAAATTAATTCTGAATTTTAAGGGTCTTACAATACTACCCCCCTTAAATTAGTTTCGTCCTCGAAACTACATGTCTATAAAAAATTGAGGATATTGTTCCCTCATCTTACTCTCCAGTTCCCACGTTGCGTCTCCAGTGGTCGGATTCCAAATAACTTTGACTAGTGGGATTTCCTTGTTCCTCAACTGTTTAATCTTCCTGTCTTCAATCCTTACAGGCAATACTTCAAAAGACAGGTTGTCCCTCAGCTGAATTGTATCTGGCTCGATCACATGTGACAGGTCTGCAATGTATTTTCTTAACTGCGACACATGAAATACGTCGTGAATATTGGACAGTATTGGAGGTAAAGCAATCCGATAGGCCAATGGTCCAATACGTGCAGTAATCTGGTATGGTCCAATAAATTTCGGAATCAACTTTCTTGACTTAATAGATCTGCCAACACCAGTTGTAGGCGTAACCCTTAGAAATACATGGTCATGATTAGTCCACCAGATTTAGGATCCTGTTTCCTTTAAGAATTTAAGAACACAGCAGTACGATCCTGTAGAACAGATCCTGTTCAAGTGAGGTCGTTGATGTTCCACTTTCGCTTTCTGACAAGTCAAACAAGCTGATACGTATTCTGCCACATCCCTCTTCATTCCTGGCCACCAGAAATTCTGTCTTAAGTCCAGGTACATCTTGGTCGCTCCAAGATGAATACTTAACTTACTCTTATGAGCCTCTTCCAAAATCGCTCTTCTCATTTTTGTAACTTCCGGTACACAAACTCTTCCGTTACATCTCAGAATATTATTTGTGCCGACGCTGAACTCAGTTGTCTGTCCTTGCGCTATCAGATTCCTCTTCTCTTGGATCGATGTGTCATCTTGCAAGTTTGCAATCTCCTCCAATAATCCACTCGAAATGGTTATCATTCCACACTTTAACATTCCTGGTGCAAACTTTACGTCCAAATGTAGATCTCTAAATGCTTCCCACAGCTCTTGTTGTCTGGCCATTATCATTGAAGATACTGACACACTCTTCCGACTCAATGCATCAGCCACCACATTGGCCTTTCCAGGGTGGTACTGCAATAAAAAGTCAAAATCCTTGAGAGTCTCCATCCATCTTCTCTGACGCATGTTCAATTCCTTCTGATCGAACAGGTACTTCAAACTTTTATGGTCGCTGAACACCGTGAATGTGCATCCATATAAGTAGTGTCTCCAAACCTTTAACGCAAACACTACGGCAGCCAGCTCCAAATCATGAGTGGGGTAGTTTCGTTCGTGAGTTTTCAATTGTCGCGAGGCGTAAGCTACAGCTTTCTTGTGTTGCATCAGAACACATCCCAACCCTTGGTGGGATGCATCACAGTAGACCTCGTATGGTTCCTCTGGTCTGTGGCAAAACCAACATTGGTGAGGTTGTCAACTTTTCCTCACACTTCTCCGTCCATGCAAACGGCTGATTTTTCCTGGTGAGTTGTGTCAAAGGAGCTACAATCTTAGCAAATCCTTCAATAAATCTTCTGTAGTATCCTGCTAGTCCGACAAAACTTCTTATGTCCGTGACAGTCTGGGGCTGTTTCCAGGCAAGAAGTGTCTCAATCTTTGCCGGATCGACAGCGATTCCTTCTTTCGTTATCACATGTCCCAAGAAATTCACTTCCTTTAGCCAAAACTCGCACTTCGACAAATTGGCATACAGCTGCTTTTCGCGTAAGACTTCAAGAACTTGGCGTAAGTGCTCTTCATGTTCTTCTTCATCCTTTGAATAAATCAAAATATCGTCGATGAATACCACCACAAACTTATCCAGAAACGGGCTGAAAATCCTATTCATATAGTCCATGAAAATTGCTGGTGCATTCGTAACTCCAAAAGGCATAACGAGATATTCATAGTGTCCGTAACGAGTCCTGAAAGCCGTCTTTTGAATATCTCCTTCTCTTACTCGAATATGATGGTATCCCGATTTCAAATCAATCTTTGAAAACACTGCTGCTCCCCTCAATTGGTCCATCAAATCATCGATGTGTGGTAATGGATAACGATTCTTGATAGTCACCTTGTTAAGTTGTCGATAATCCACACATAAATGTGAACTTCCATCCTTCTTCTTAACCAACAACACCAGAGCTCCCCAGGGTGACACACTTGGTCTGATAAATCCTTTCTCCAATAATCCTTCAATTTGACCCTTAAGCTCGCTTAATTCCAATGGCGACATCCGGTACGGCGCAATTGAAATAGGTCCAGTTCCTGGGTGCAAATCAATGAAGAATTCCACCTCTCTTACCGGGGGTAATCCCGGAATTTCCGTCGGAAATACGTTCGGATATTCTTTGACTATCATCACGTCTCTTATGTTCACATCCATCTTGGTCTCCACGTTAGCCAATGATAGAAATTCCCGAGTTCCTTCTCTCAGTGATACTCCGAGTTGGTTAGCAGCCAAATACCGAGCGACTCCAGGTTCGGGGAAAAGAACCAATTTTCGAGCGCAATCCAAAACTACGTAGTTATACGTCATCCAATCCATACCGAGAATGATCTCGAGTGATTGTAGGGGTAAACAGATTAAATTGACCAAGAAATCTCTATTTTGTATCGTTACGGTACAGTGTAAACATGCAGAGTTTACAGTCAAAGTCTTAGCAGGTGTAGAAACAACCAAATCAAAAGGCAAAGCAGACACAGACAACTTCAAACGGTGCACACAATCCATAGCAATGAACGAATGGGTTGCCCCCAAATCAAAAAGTGCAGTTAATGTGTTACCTGCGATTTCACAATCTTGCTGGATTAAATTTTGGGCTTGTCTTCCAGCTTCAGCACCCATGTGATAAACGCGGCCTCTAGCAGTAGGACGAGTAGCCCTAGTCGCGTTCACAGTTGGCTCCACCTTCGGAACCCGGCAATCCCTTGCCACGTGTCCTGGCTTGTGGCAGTTGAAGCATATCAAATCCCCCGCAGTACAAGCAGTTGCGATATGTCCTTCCTTCCCACATCGATAACACCAGACTCCCTGTCCCAACTGCTGTCCAAAGTTCTGGTTTCCCGACCGATTCTGGCCTCTCTTGTTGTTTGGTGGCCGGTTATATGACTTGGCAACTTGCTTCCCTTTATTATTCTGGTTATGTATCCGACTAGGCCCTCCAGAGTTAAAGTTCCCTCCTCTGTTGGCCCTCATGTTCTTCATCCCTTCCACCTCTCTACACTTTTCTACTAACACTTGGAAACGTTGTATTCCCAAGGGTAGGACCGAATCTTGGATCTCATACTTTAATCCATTATGAAAGCGATGACACATAAACTATTCATCGACTTCTTCCCAGAAGAATCTGAAATGTCTGGACAGCGACTCAAACTTAGCTGCGTACTCTCCTACTGTCATATTCCCCTGGTACAATTTCAGAAAGTCATCCCCCAACTTGGTCCTAGTGCTCATTGGGAAGTACTTGTCTAGAAACTTCTTTTTTGAATGACTCCCAGGTCACTTCCTCTTGAGCTGACCCCATCAGCAATCTCGTACTTCTCCACCAATACTCTGCATCCCCTGTCAGCAGGTACGTGGCATAATTGACCTTAACCGCTTCCTGACAGTTAATCATCTCAAAGATTTTATCCATATCTTGGATCCACTGGTCCGCTCTTTCTAGACCCTCATCACCCTTGAACTTGGAAGGATTATGGCGACGAAAATCCTCTAGTCCTCTAGATTCAGCAGCGCGAATCTCACTTTCTTTCTTTTCCAGATCGCGTTGAGTTTTGGCAGCCGTCTATGCAGCAACAAACGCAGCCATGTTGTTCATTGCTTCAGCCATCCTATTTTCCCGGCTGACATTTGCTCTAGTGGTGTCGTCTCTTCGTGGAGGCATTATTTCCTACAAAACCATCATCACTTCAGTCACACCACAACTTACACAAGACTTGACACTTTAACTACTTGCTCTTATGCATGATCGGCTAATAACTCAAAACAAATACTTTAAATAAGAGCTTTATCACAAAACATTAACCAAATGCTCTGATACCACAATTGTAACACCCCGAGTTTAAAACACAATGCGAGTGTATTTTTTTTCTTTTCACATAAAATAAATCAATAAAAGAATTTTCCGAATTAATTCAAGGGAATTAAAATAAGATTTTCATCAGTTCATTTCAAAAGAGAACACCCGACCTGTAGCTAATAAATAGTTTCAGAGTGCGGAAGAATACAGCGGAAAAATCATTACATAAATTCCCAAAATAAAATTACATTTCCCAAAACATCAAGACCCTATACAAAAAGTCTAGACTGATCATGCACTAAGCTACAGTAGCACGGTCTCCACCGTATCCCCTACAAGTCTCTTCTTCAGCTAGTTGTCTGCCCCTCTGCGTCGACCACGAATACTCCGTATGTCAAAAAATCAGGGGAAACTAACGAAGTTTCCGTCGTTAGTGTATCCGTCGGTGGGACGGGTTCGGGTAACATCTGAGGGCAAAGCCCAAAGTCCACAATATAATAGCAAGGGTCACCGACCGAAATTAACAAATAATCACATAGCATATATTTCACAGCAACAAATATAACCATGGCATAACATATGATGATGAGGAAAATAATAATGGTCATTTGAAATTTAATGACATATATGCCTTTTCAAAAACAACAGCCAATTATTATGCAATATGTGGTAAGTACAAACAACACCTCAGCAAATCACAATCATTAATTTAGAAATTCAGATTCTGGAACAGTACTCACACACATTCAATTTCCACTCATTCATCATATAATCAAACGTGACCTACTGGTCAATCCGTCAATGCAATATGTATATGCTCAGGCATACAATTTTCTTGGAATCACCAAGGTGCAGTCGCTCAACAGACCAGCACATTATGTTTGACATTAACGACCCTCAAGACCAGGGTGCAATCGCTCAACAGATCAGCACCAGTGCAGACGCTCAACAGTCCAGCATATTTTGACATATACCAAGGTACAATCGCTCAACAGATTAGTACCTAGTGTGGTCGCTCAACAGACTAGCACTCGTGCAATCGCTCAATAGATCAGCACGTGGCTCCGCATTTTAGGGTACAGACGCTCAACAGTCCAGTACCAGTGCAGTCGCTCAACAGACCAGCACCTATATACCAAAGTACAATCGCTCAACAGATCAGTACTTAGTGCAGACGCTCAACAGTCCAGCACTCGTGCAATCGCTCAACAGATCAACACGTGGTTGCGCATTCCAGGGTACAGACGCTCAATAGTCCAGTACCAATGCAGTCGCTCAACAGACCATCACTCGTGTAATCGCTCAACAGATCAGCACGTGGCTGCGCATTTCAGGGTACAGACGCTCAACAGTGCAGTACCAGTACCAAGGTACAATCGCTCAACCGACCAGCACCTATATACCAAGGTACAATCGCTCAACAGATCAGTACCTAGTGCAAACGCTCAACAGTCCAGCACTCGTGCAATCGCTCAACAGATCAGCACGTGGTTGCGCATTACTGTGGCCCATCGCGGGTACCACTTGACTATGCAATGCATGAATATGTAGTGTTTCACTTCTCTAGAAACAGATTGCAAAATCAGAAAATTCATGCTTTTTATCATGTTTTGAATATCTCAGCACAGTCAGAATTAACATCATCACAATCATGATTAAACAGTCAATTAATCATTAATACTTTGAAATGTTTTCCCAAACTGTTAAAATTCAATTACAGTGTTCAAAACTGGGATTTTCTGGAATTTTACGAATCTGTATTCGAATACAGCTTCTCTGTATTCGAATACAAAAGCCAAAAACAGTGCAGAATCACACTCTGTATTCGAATACAGCCCTCTGGTATTCGAATACAGAGGCAGTCTCAGTGCACAATACAACACCTTTCATTACATCAGTAAAGTCTTAAAAACTTCATCACCACCACTTCAAAATATCACCAAAAGTTCCATTTTAATTCACCACAACAATCCCAACATTCCCCAAACACTCTTAAAAACTTGGAAATTTTGGAAACTCGAATCTGTATTCGAATACAGACTCCTTGTATTCGAATACAGAAACATGAAATTGCAATTTTAACATTCTGTATTCGAATACAGCATGCCTGTAGTCGAATACAGAAGACAAAACCTTGAAAAATTCAACATTTTCTCCCAGATCATTAAAGGTTTCAATACTTCATCATCTCCTCTTCAAAATATTTCAAGAACTCCTTTTAAAATCACTTTAACCCTTCTCAAGGTTTCTTAATACTTTAAAATGCATATCACAGTGTTTAAAAATTGATTTTTTGGGAAACACGAATCTGTATTTGAATACAGCTTCCTTGTATTCGAATACAGAAGCTAAAAGTAGTGCTTCAGGAAAAAAACATGAATCTGTATTCGAATACAAATTCCTTGTATTCGAATATAGAAGTTGAAACTAGTGAAAAACAACATTCTGTATTCAAATACAGCATGCCTGTAGTCGAATACAGATGCGAATACAGTGTTAAAATTTCACTTATGTATTCGAATACGACAGGGTCGTAGTCGAATACAGATGCTAAGTCAGAAACAAAAATTCTTCTTATGTATTCGACTACAGGGGCTCGTAGTCGAATACAAGTTTGACAACTTGAGAAAAACAGAAACTTGACAGGTTGTATTCGAATACGCACATGTTGTAGTCGAATACACCTTCGAAAACCAGTGAAATTTTCCTGAGATTTCAACTATTTTCAAACTGTTTGCTTTGAAAAACAACAACCAACACCAAAACAGATTCAACACTTTTCCAGACAATACTTTCCCCATTAAAATCCCTTTTCCTTTTAAAACATCAACATCACAAGAATCATTTACAGCAGAAACAGAATCAAAATCATTAACACCAACTCATCCAGAAACAGAAACAGAATGATCAATCATCAAAAACATCCAGATTTTCAAACCATCAGAACAACACATAGCATTTCAGCTTTCTCAATATCAGAATAACATGCAAGCATTTCAGCTTTCACAACACATCAGAATAACATGCAAGCATTTCAGCTTTCACAACACATCAAAATAAGATGCAAGCATTTCAGGGCAAACAAACACAACAGAATGCATTTTTGCATTTCAAAACCATTTTCAAAACAGTTTTATGGACATGCACTTTTAAATCATGTTTGAAATAACATTCAAGACATTTTCCACTTTCCCACATATGCAACAGAACTTTTGTCCATTCAGCCCAAACAGAAATCATCACAGAGCTTTTAAAACATCAAAAATGCATTTTTCATTTCTTTCAAGCATTAGGCAAACCAGTTTCAAAACAGTGATGAAAACACTAGTGATGCTAGGAAAATCATGCACTTACAGCCCTAATGCATCTAGAAAGTGGAAGGTGCCCTTACCCTTGTAGCGTGCTCTGCTTCTGCTAAGGTGTGTGCATCAATAACGGTGAAACTGCTGTCTGAGTTTGCTACTACGAAATTGGGTTCTCTAGCTCCGTAATGACGTGGGGAACAACTTTAATACTGGGGGTTTTCTGGTTTGGTGCTTGTATTTCCAGTTATGGTGTTTTTGAGCAACTCTTTCTTTGGTATTTTTGAAATCGTGAAACCGTGTTTCAGGAAAACAGGAGGCAGAAATGGGAAAAGAGATTACTGTTACATGCAACACTGTTACATGCAAAATGGGGAGATGTGAAGTTCTGATTTCTGCCCTGCCTCCTCACATGTACTTATAGAATGTACTCAAGTGCTACCACCTCAAAAATAATAATAAAATAATGCTGGATTCTTCCAGCACTTAATCCTTTTGCAATTAGCCACTAATCCTTAATTAATGGTCCGATTAATTTAATTACTCGAAATTAAATTAATTTAATCTTCATCCAATAATTTTAATTCATCTTCCAAAATAAATATTTATATATATATATTTACTCAAAACATACATATATTAAATATTTTACAAAAATTCCCAAAATACCCTTGACATTAATTCCATAAATTAATTCTTAATTTTAAGGGTCTTACAATTTGCACATGCGTTTTCACAAAATTGGAATTAGTGAAAGTAAAAATTAGTCAAGGTAAAATGAAATTTGACATCCCTGTTAAAGCACTAACAGATAGTATGTTAACAATGAAATAAAGGATGTATAGAACATGTAGTAATTGGATTTGTGAATTTAGGTTAACACATCCAATGGCATGAACCTTTACTTGTGCCTTGTTAGGAAATGCAACAAAGGTATTTGACAAAGAATCTATGAAGAAAAAAAATAAAAATTCAAATAATTGGAAATATGAGATGTGGCACCTGAATCAACAATCCAAGAATTTGATAGAAGCGATCCAAAATTTGACATTGAATAATTAAAAGGAATATAATGAAAGAACTACTTATACCAATGCCTTCATCAAGGTTATCAGTACTAAGATTTGTAGCACGCCCTATCTGTGCTTGGAAAAAAGAGATAAATTGTTAGTATTGTTGAGCATTCATTTGTGGAGGCTCAACAATGGTCGAGGAACTCTTGCTCGTTGTATCAGACTCTTGATTGACAATAATTATTAGCGGGATTTACTTATCTTCCGTATGCCCCTCTAAGACCGTACCCCCAAGATTTCCATAATACGTTGGCTGCATTTGTTACCGCTAAAACCATTCCCGTGAGCATTTATCCAAGTAATCGTTGCTCAATATCATTCTTTTACGGTAAACTCCTTGTGGTCGTCTAAAATATACTCCTCACATCAAAATATAATCCCAAGCATATTTAACATAGTGGAGTTTGACATTGAGAGAGAAAGCTAGAGAAAGAGAGGGGGAGAAATCTCTTTTAAGTTTCTTTGACAAACACTCTAACATCTAGTGTTCTTTTGTTCCTCATCAATTTGGTGGATTTGTTTGATTGTGTGATTTGGTTTTCTTAGGGTTTGTTTGTGATGTAGGAGGGTTCACGGCCAGAATCGAGGAAGAAACGGCTTTGCGGACAAAAGCAGCAGAAAATGCGGAAAACGATCGTCCGGTGTCAGATTATCTATTATTATACCTTTCCGAAAAGGGAATCGTGCCACGAACACAACTCATGGATTTGCCATGAAGTATGGGCTCCAGAACCGTTTTGAGCTCGTCTTGGGCCTCAAAACAACCGTTTTAGTTTTTCCCGTAATTTCAGGCTTTTCTGTTTTACATCCGTTTTAGCTTTTCCTTTAATTTCGGGCTTTTCTGTTTTACCTAATTTTCGTACTAGGGTTTCTATTATCTATTTAAAGACTTTCTATGCTGTAACAAATGGTATCTTTTAATAAAATAATTAATTTTGAGAGTTTTTCTCTTATCTAGTGGATTCCAGAACTTGTTCTTTTTTTAGGATTAGCGCTTGCTAACCTTTTGCGATTTCCAACTGCATCAGGTGGCATCAGAGCAGGCTTTCTCCTGTTTCTTTTCGTAGCTTGAACAGCCATGGGAGATCAACCAGTCACAAGAGCAGACATCGAGGGTATCACGGCGGCTTTTACCGCGGCCCTTACTGCTTTGACTACGCAGATGACGACTCAGGTGGCGGCTTTGACGGTTCAAGTGAACGATATAAATAATAGGAGGGACAGAGGCAGGAGAGACGAACCGCCCAGACATCCACATGGAGGCTTGCAGGCTCGTGTTGAATCGGACTCTAGTTCCGAAGAAGAGGTCCAGGAGAAGAATCAAGGTTTCAATAATCAACAGAATCGCAACGACTACAGAGTCAAGGCTGACATCCCGTTGTTCTATGGAACTATGGGGGTTGAAGAGTTTCTGAATTGGCATATTGACGTTGATCGATTCTTCGACGTGATGGGTGTGCCAGAAAACAAGCAGGTGAAGATGGTGGCAATTCGATTGAAGAGTACTGCTGCTGTGTGGTGGGATAAGATTGTTGTTCAGAGGCAGCACTAGAGGAAAGTGCCAATCAGAACGTGGAGGCGAATGAAACAGTTGATGCTGGAGCGTTTCTTGCCTGAAGATTATGAGTAGATTCTGTACAAGATGTATATCGATTGCGTTCAGGGTAGAAGGAGCGTGACTGAGTATACAGCAGAGTTCCTGCGTTTCTCAGAACGCAATGAACTAGGGGAAACTGAGGGTCAGAATGTGACTCGCTATATTAATGGCTTAAAGGGGTCGATACAGGAGATGATGGGTCTGCAGACTGTTGGGACCGTGACGGAGGCCTCTACGCTAGCCTTGAAAGCGGAACTGATGGAGAAATCCCCCCAGAAATTTCTCATCTTTTCGCAGATTCACTCCGCAAGGTAATTCTGAAGTTGCTGGTGATGAGGATAAGAGTGTTGCTGCTAAGGATTCTGACTCCTCGGCAAAAGGAACCAGTGGAACCAGTAGTGCTACACCCAACAAGAGGGCGAACCAGAAGTCAGCCAACCCATACGCGAAACCGATGGGAGATAAGTGTTTCCGTTGCGGTGGGCAGGGTCACAAGTTGAATGTTTGCCCTTCCAGGAGAATGACTGCAGTCTTGAATGAGGAGTCTGAGGAAGAGGAAGCAGGCAACGAGTATGACGGTGTTGAGTTCGCTGAAGAAGAAGCTAAAGAAGCGGTGAATTTTGTGCTGCAGAGAGTTCTGTTGTCTTCAAAGAAGGAGGGGCAAAGGAAGAATCTTTTTAGAACACACTGTTCTATTAAGAATAAGGTGTGTAATCTGATCGTGGATAACGGGAGTACAGAGAACTTGGTATCCCAGAAGCTGGTGGAGTACCTAGAGTTGCCGGCAGTACCGCATGCCAAGCCTTATGCTTTGGGCTGGGCGAGTAAGGGTTCGCAGGTCAAGGTGACGAAGACTTGCAAAGTGCTTATTTCCATCGGAAGGCATTACAAGGAAGAGTCAAGGTCTTTGCTGTGGGAAATGATGTGATGGTGTTCCTGCGTAAGGAGAGGTTCCCAGTTGACACTTACAAGAAGCTTCAGCTTCGCAAGTACGGGACTTTCAAGGTGCGGAAGAAGATCAATGACAACGCCTATGTGATCGACTTGCTGGGATCCATGAATATTTCCAATACCTTTAATGTGGCTGATATTTATGAGTTCCATGAAGATGCTGACCTTTATTCTGGTATGAACTCGGGGCCGAGTTCTTTAGAAGTGGAGGAGATTGATGTAGGAGGGTTCACGCCAGAATCGAGGAAGAAACGACTTTGCGGACAAAAACAGTAGAAAATGCGGAAAACGATCGTCCGGTGTCAGATTATCTATTATTATACCTTTCCGAAAAGGGAATCGCGCCACAAACACAACTCATGGATTTGCCATGAAGTATGGGCTCCAGAACCGTTTTGAGCTCGTCTTGGGCCTCAAAACAGCCGTTTTAGTTTTTCCCGTAATTTCGGGCTTTTCTGTTTTACAGCCGTTTTAGCTTTTCCTTTAATTTCGGGCTTTTCTGTTTTACCTAATTTTCGTACTAGGGTTTCTATTATCTATTTAAAGATTTTCTATGCTTTAACAAACGGTATCTTTTAATAAAATAATTAATTTTGAGAGTTTTTATCTTATTTGGTGGATTTTAGAACTTGTTCTTTTTTTAGGATTAGCTCTTGCTAACCTTTTGCGATTTCTGACTGCATCAAAAGCTTTTAAGGTAATCTTCAATCATAAATTGACATAATGGAGAATAATAGTATCCCAAATTTATAATTGATTTTCAAAATATTATCTTCTGAACTAATACTTGACATAATTATTCAATAATCAATAGTTTTTGTTTTGTATGCAACTGCAAAAAATAAACTACAAAATAGTTTTTTTCTCATTAAATATAAATAAATAAAAATTCACATGGAGCCACAGATCCTAAGATGCCTACAAAAGTGGTCTAATTGGATGAATTTGGATTACGAAACTTAGCTGTTCAAAAGTCTGAAACATGAGCTATATATTCCAAATCCAAAACAACATTCTTGCTGGATATATCACAATGAACAATTGAAGGGGAACAATAATGATGGGTATAACATAAATCATTACCTGTATCTTTAATGACATTTACTCTCTTGTTCTAATCAAATAAAGTTGCTTGTTCATCATCTTTCAAAATATTGTCCACACTACTTACCCTTCTCCAATAATTCATAAGCCAAAAATGAGTGCAACGATTGTGAACAAAACCCATATAACTTCACAATGTTGCGATGTCGAATTTCTGTCAAAGCACGAATCTAACTTGAAAAAGCTTTCAAATTAAGTTTCCTCTCAATTTCAACTTGACTTGTAGGCAACTCTTCTTTGTAAACACTTATGTGTCCTCCAACCCCAATGAGATGTCTGCTATCAAACTCTTATGTAGCTTCGATAATGTTTTCATACACCGTTTTTCCATCAAAATTCCATGTTGCAAATAGATTTTCAGTTTTAGATTCTTCAGCTGGCTTATGATCTTTTCGGCATGAAGTTCCGCATAGAAGATATGAGTGCCGCCTATAAACAAATAATGTTAAGAATATAATGCCCAGAGTGAGACGTAAAACTATCACCAAAATTTTGCAAGTCTTATGATTATGAAATTTACTATCTGATGTTGAGCAAGGCTCTAGGCTACACACAAGCCTTTGTTATCTTTTAGGGCTTCAATTGGAGCTTTTTGGAAGGCTAGAATGCTTGGAATTGGACCCTCCAATTGGTTGTACGATATATCAACAATTGTCAAGGCTAACATTTCACTATAGCTCAAGGGAATGGTACCATAAACATTATTATGTGACAACATTTTCAGTAAATTTTAATTGGTCAATCTCAACGGGAATGTTTCCTTCAAACTTATTTTGGCTCAAATTCAAGTGCAACAACATAGACAACCTTCCAAGTTGTTCTGCGATGAACAACTCAAGTCATTTGTTGCAAGCCCCAAGATAATTAGTTCTTGCAACAATGAAATTTGTACAGGAACTTCTCATGAAATATGATTGTTACTTATCGAGAGTTGGATCAACAAAGATAAATTTCCAATCTCGTTTGGAATTTTTCTTGTAAGTTGGTTTGAGGATAACTCAAGTATATATAAATTGGTTGCCTCAATCAATACTGGCGGTATGGTTCCTGTTAAATTATTGTTGGATATTTTAAGGGTCGTGAGATTCTTGGATTTTCCCTATTTTGGTGAAAGATGGCCATAAAAATTGTTATCACTCAATCCCATGTAGTCCAAATTTGGATACACACCGAAGCTATCTGTTATATTTCTAGTTAGTTGGTTTTGTTAAAGTCTCACTCTCTTAAGGCTTGAGAAATTCTTCAAACTATCTAGAACTAGACCTTTTAATTGGTTAAGTATAGCACTGAATAATGTCAACTTTCCACCAAGACAAATATCGTGAGGTAGATGACCTATGAAATTATTAATACCTAACTGCAGACTTTCTAAATTGACAAGCATGTTCATTTATGTTGAAGGAATTGGTCCTGAGAGTTTATTTTGACTAAGGAGAACATAATCCAAATTGATGAGAAATTGAGACTCTTAGTCCAATATCGGTGACATTTATCTTGTAGATAGATTTGGAATCATCATCATCACATGTGATTCCTTTTCAACTACAAGGATTATTACCAATCCAAGTAGAGAGCAAAGCCTTGCTTTGGTTGTCAAAGCTACCTTTCCCCTTCAATAGAACATTTGCTTCATTGCATTGGTATTTTGTGGCAATATGAGGTGATGTGACCACTACAAAAATGCAGGTTAAATGCAAACATGTTCTATCAAACACATCATTTAAATGAAATTTCCAGCCACTTTGTTTTGTTTTTTTGTTATTGAAATTTCATTAAAAGAAACGAGGTGAGTACACAGTATCGTTACATACAACAATTTAATGGGAAAAGCCTAAATTACACACAATCAAAGATATGACTATGAAATCAAGAGTGACCTTGGGAGTGTAAAAAACTGTTCGAACCAAGTTGGTTTTATACTTAGAGTTTTGATGTTAACAAAAGTATATTATGAAAACAATATATTTGACTTCATAGGGTATGAAAGAAGATTCGTGTTTTCGAAAACAATTTAAAATAAATTTTAATTCAAATTTATAATTGAAGAAAATGTTTGACCAAGTTGAAAAGAAGATATGGTCATGATTTGAAGATATGATCAACATCTTATCAACAATAATAATAGAACTATTTACAAGAAGATTTGATCAAGATTTATCACAACAATATATGAATTATTTACAAGAAGATTTGATCAAGATTTATCTACAAGAAGATATGAAATATTTACAAGAAGATTTTATTAAGATTTATCACAAGAATATATGAATTATTTACGAGAAGATTTGATCAAGATTTATCTACAAGAATATATGAATTATTTACAAGAAGATATGATCAAGAATTATTTACAAGAAGATACATTTATTATTTGCAAAGATATGATTTAGATTTTGACAAATGACAAAATATTGAATTGAGCTTAGTCATATTCCTACTTTTGAAAGTTCAAAAACCGGTCTAACACTATGTTCCCTCCCAGATCAAAGCAAACAATAGGAATGATGTTTTATTTGAAGAATTTACGAAAGCAATCTTAACAAAATACGAATAGTATTAATATGAAGAATTTACAAACCCGATCTTAACAAAATACAAACAATATTAATCTGAAGAATATACAAACTCAATATGAACAAAATACAAACAAAGTCAATCTAGAAGAACTGCTCAGATTGGATTCAGAAATAGAGAATTGGCTAAAGAACATATTATTAAAAAGCATCTTGTTCAGAATTATTTTTGAATAAGATCATTGTTGACCAAGCTAGGAATGAAGATACAATTCAAAATTAAACAAGGACTAAATTGAAGCTCTAATTTTATCTATAAATAGATACTAAATGATGAAGAAGAAGATCATCAAAAAATAAGAAAAGAGTAGAAGAACTCAAGCTCAAAATTCCAAATTCATATTAGAGTTCAATGAGAGAAACACTTGTTCGAATGAGAAAGATTTCTAAGTGTTTTTCTAAGAGTGTGATAGTCATTGTTATAATTAGTTTGTTGGAAGAAACAACTCAAGTTCCGAACCTTTGTATTCAAACCCGATAATGGTGTTAACATGCCATCAATAATCTAGGGTTGTCAGATTGTGTGGAGAAGACTTGGTTGATAGAGTCGAGTTTTGTGTGTTCCTCAAAATTCTGGGGTTGTCAAACTGTTTGAGATGACTGGCTTAGAGGGTTAGGTGCTTTGTAATTCAAGTTGTTGAATTAGTGGATTAAATTTCTCTGGGTGAAGGGACTAGATGTAGCCATGGTAGTGGTAAACCAAGATAATTACTTGTGTCACTTTATTTATGCATTCCTTAGTTCTGTTATTGCTTCTACTTCAAGTAAATCATCAAGTCTGGACTAGTTTAATCAAATAATGAAAAATTTATCAACTTTATTCAAACACAATTCAACCCTCACTTCTCGTGTTTGCACCTTCAATTGGATTCAGACCTCGATCTCAAGGCTGAGCACTTTACAATGTTTGAGGAAAGATCCAAGGGTTCAACATGTTTGGATTTAGTGAAGAAGTTGTTGGAAGAAACATCAACATACCACTTCTGTTTGATGGAGAATGTTTTGAGTACTAGAAGGACAGGCTGAGAAGTTTCTTTATTTCACAAGATCCTGAACTTTGGGACTTGGTGGAAGATGGTTATATTGCTCCAAAGAATACTAATCGTATTGAGATTCAAAGGAAATAGATGGATGTTGATCAAAAGAAGATGTACAAGATGCATCATAAGTTCAGAACATTCATGATCAATGCAATCACTTTCAAGGAGTTTGACAAGTGCACCAACAAAGAGACAACAAATAGTATTTATGATAGTCTCATTCTGACCTATGAAGGAAGGAAGCAAGTTCAAGAAGCAAAGGCCATCCTAGTTAAAAAGTATGAGCTGTTTAAAATGGAAGAAGATGAAGACATTGAAACAATGTTTTCTAGATTCTAGACTCTAGTATTAGGATTAAAGATACTTCAGAAGAGTTATACTACTGCTGATTATGTGAAGAAGATACTAAGAAGTCTGCCAAGCAAGTGGAGAACTAAGATCATTGTCATTCAGGAAGCAAAGGAATCTGAATACTCTTAAGTTGGAAGAATTAATCAGCTTTTTCAGATCACATGAAATTGAACTTGCAAAGGATGAGCCCAAGAAGAAGCAACCAATCTTGGCTTTGAAATCAAAGCAGAAGAAAGTTCTAAAGGCGACAGCAGAATCAGAGGATGATGATTCAGAGGATTAGAATGAAGACTCAAAGGAAGAAGAATTGGTTTTCATATCTAGAAAACTTCAGAAGATGTGGCACAATAGAAAGAAAAAATTTCCCCAAAGATATTTCAAGCAGTCCAACAAAGGAAAAGATGATAAATCTAACAAGAAAAACATCATTTGTTATGGATGGAATGAACCTGGACATATCAAGTCAGAATGTCCAAATCTGGAGAAAGGGACACATCATAGGAAATATTGTAGACCCAAGAAGAATAGTCTGCTGGCTACATGAGACGATTCAGATGAATCCTCTAACGATGAACAACAAGTAGATTTAGCTTTGATGGCTCATTCCAACTCTACCTCTGGATCCAACACAGGTTCTGACTCTCGAAGTGAATCAGCAGATGAAGAAATTAAGGTATTTTTGACTTAACTCGATCTGATGTAATTCTTATTATAAATGATTTCTTGAACAAGAATCACAAATTGTATTTAAAACTGAAAACACTTAGGAAATAAAATGCAAAGCTAATTGAAGCAATTAATGTTTTAAAGAATCAAAATGATCAAGTTAAAATCGAAACTGTAACTCTGAAAACTGATATTGTTGAACTTAAGGCTGAAAATCTAACTCTAAGTAATCATAGTTCAACATCAATTGAAAATACCACATGTAACTCTGATAAGCACGAAGAAGTATTTCAAGATTTTATTGCTAATGGTATGGAAAGAAGCCAATATGCTTCTATGATTTATGGAGTTAGTAGAAATGGTAAAAAAGGACTATGATTTGAAAAAACTATAACTGAACCTAAACATATTCCCTCTGATATCTTGTGTACTGTTTGTTCTAAGAAATGTCACTTAAAATTATCTTGTCTCATGTTAAATACGAGGAAAAACAAGAAATCTTTCAAGACTAACAAACCAGGACCCAACCATATTTGGGTACCTAAGAACAAAATTATGTATGTTGCAGATGTCCTTAGAAGCCAAGTTAAAACATCAATCATGGTACCTGGATAATGGATGCTCGCGAAATATGATAGAAGAAAAGTCTATGTTCTAAGAACTAACATTGAGCAAATGAGGCATATTGACTTTTGGTCAGATCATTGGTCAAAGTACAATTGGTAATGGTAGTTCCCCTTCTATTAAAGATATCTTGTTTGTTAAAAGTCTTAAGCATAGTTTATTAAGTCTTAGTCAGTTAAGTGATAATAATTATGATATTATATTTAATCAAAAAACATGTAACACAAATAGTCAGAAGGATGGATATGTATTCCTTACAGGTCAAAGGCAAAACAACATTTATAAGATAAATTTGTTTAGTCTAGAGAAACAAGAGGTTAAGTGTCTTATGTCAGTAAATGAAGAGAAACTAATTTGGAACAAAAGATTAGGTCATGTAAATCTTAGATTTATTTCAAAATTGAATAAACTTCAACTAAGCTTAGTTACAAAACTGAAATTATGTATGAAGTTTGTCAAAAGGGAAAACAAACAAAGAACTCTTTTACCCTTAAGAACTCAGTCTCTACCTCAAAGCCCTTTGAGCTCTTACATATGGTTTTGTTATAGTAGATTATTACACTAGGTGGACATGGGTAAAATTCTTAAGAAGTAAAGATGAATCCCACAAAGTGTTTATCATATTTTGCAAACAAGTAATTAATTAAAAGGGTCTTAAGATTGTAACAATTAGAAGTGATCATGGAGGAGAATTTGAAAACAAGTTCTTTGAAAGTTTTTCTGATGAGAATGGAATTTCTCACAACTTCTTCTCTTCTAGAACACCCCAACAAAATGGAGTTGTAGAAAGAAAGAATATATCACTCTAAGAAATGGTCAAAGCCATGTTAAATGAGATGAATGTTACAAAACACTCTTGGGCTGAAGCAATTAACATTATATTCAAAATAGAGTATTAATTAGGTCTATATTGAATAAAACACCATATGAATTGTGGAAAGGTAAATAGCCTAACATCTCCTACTTTAAACAATTTGGTTGTACTTGTTATATGTTGAACACTAAAGATAATATTGGTGAATTTGATTCTAGATCTCAAAAGTGTACCTTATTTGGATACTCTGAAAGATCTAAGGCTTATAAAGTGTTTAATAGGGAAACTCATATTGTGGAATAATCCATACAATTTAAATTTGATGACTAAAAACTTGACCTTGAAAAGTCAAAGCAAGATGATGATAGTGCAGGTTTACTGGAACTAGAGGAAGCAGATTCACACAAACTAAAAGAACTTGAAAAATCAGAGGATACAAGCAACAAAAGAAGATGAAAAATCTTCAGAGGATGAACCTAATCAAGTCAGAAATAGTCAAGATAAGTCAGAAGGAAGATCTAGATGGAAATACAAGTCATCTCTTCCTGAAACTCTAATCGTTGGAAGTGCAAGTGATCCTTTGAGGACCATAACATCACTAAAAGATACCACTTTTGTTTGGATTACTCTCATCAATTGAGCCTACCTCTATTGATGAAGCATTGGTAGATGATGGATGGATTCTTGCAATGCAAGAAGAGTTAAATGAATTTAAGAGGAATGATGTTTGGGATATAGTACCTAGACCAAATAAGAAAATTATTAGAACCAAGTGGGTTTTCAGAAACAAGCTAAATGAAAAAGGTTATGTGGTCATAAACAAGGCAAGACTTGTCGCACAAGGCTATAGTCAGCAAGAGGGCATTGATTATACTGAGACATTTGCTCCAAAGGCCGGGTTAGAAGCTATTTGTATCCTACTTTCTTTTGCTGCAAATAATAACATTACATTATTTCAAATGGATGTTAAAAGTGCTTTTCTAAATGGTTATTTAAGGGAAGAAGTCTATGTTAAACAACCCTCAGTTTTTGAAAGTTCTGAATTTCAAAATCATGTTTTTAAACTTAGCACCTAGGGCATGGCATGATAGACTTAGTAGCTTCTTGTTTAAAAATGACTTTGAAAGAGGACAAGTAGATAATACACTTTATAGAAAATCAATATATGACATTCTTATTATTCCAATTTATGTTAATGACATTATTTTTGGGTCTATTGATGGCACTCTTTGCCAACAATTTTCTAAATTGATGCAACTTGAATTTCAATTGAGTATGATGGGAGAACTTAAGTTATTCTTAGGGATAAAATTCAGCAAAGTCAAAAAGGTATATACATTCATCAAACTAAATATACAAAAGAGCTTCTCAACAAGTTTAAGATGAGTGATTACAAACCTATGGCTACACCAATGCACCTTACTTGTTCACTTGAAAATGATGAATCAGGCCAAAAAGTTTACCAGAAAACCTATAGAGGAATGATAGGATCCCTACTTTACCTAACTGCTTCTAGACCTAACTGTTGGAACCAAGTTAGTTTTACATTTAGAGTTTTGATGTTAACAAAAGTATTTTATGAGAACAATATATTTGACTTCAAAAAGTATGAAAGAAGAATCATATTTTTGAAGAAAATCCAAAATAAGATTTGATTCAAATTTATAATTGAAGAAAATCTAAAATAAGACTTGATTCAAAATTATAATTGATGAAAATCTAAAATAAGATTTGATTCAAATTTATAATTGAAGAAAATCTTTGACCAAGTTGAAAAGAAAATATGGTCAAGATTTGACGAAGATTTAATTAAGATTTGAAGAAGATTTGATTAAGATTTGATCAAGATTTGAAGAATATTTAATTAAGATTTGAAGAAGATTTGATCAAGATTTGAAGAAGATTTGAAGAAGTTTTGATCAAAATTTGAAGAAGATTTGATCAAGATTTGAAGAATATTTGTTGAAGATTTGATCAAAATTTATCGACAGCAAAATATGAACAAAATCAATCTGAAGAATTTACAAACTCAATCTGAACAAAATCAATCTGAAGAATTTACAAACCCAATCTAAAGAAGATACAATTCAGAATTAAACAAGGACAACATTGAAGCCCAAATTTTAACTATAAATAGATACTCAGGGCTGAAGAAGAAAATCATCGAAAATCAGAATAGAGTAGAAGAACTTAAGCTTAAATTCCCAATTCATCTTAGAGTTCAAAGAGAGAAACACTTGTTCGAAGGATAAATATTTTCTAAGTGTTCTTTTCTTAGGATGTGGCAGTTATTATTATTATCAGCTTTGTTAGAAGCAACTACTCAAGTTCCAATCTTTTGTATCAAACCCGAAAGTGGTTCAGTTCCTTCTTCAATCTGGGATTGTCAGGTTGTTAGGAGAAGACTTGGCTTGTAAGGTCAAGGTGGTGTTCCTCAAAAGTCTGGGGTTGTCAGACTATTTGGGAAGACTAGCTTGAAGGTCAGGTGATTATTAATTCAAGGTATTTGAATTAGTAGATGAAAGCCCTCTGAATTAGGGGACTGGATGTAGCCAAGTTAGTGGTGAACCAGGATAAATTTATCTGTCTAAATATTTATGCTTTCATTATTTGCTGCCTCTGAATTCAATTACTTCTTATCTAAGTAATTCATAAAAACCAACCGGCCTTCATCAAATCAGCAAAAAGTTTTCAACTTTGGCAAACAATTCAACCCCCTTCTCATGTTTGCCCCTTCAATTGGCATAAGAGCTCGGTCTCAAGGCTGAGCACTTTACAATGTTTGAGAAAAGATCCAAGGGTTCAACATGTCTGGATTCAGTGAATCAGCATATGAAGAAATTTAGGTATTTTCTGAATTTACTCGATCTGATTTAATTACTGCTATAAATGATTTTTAAAATGTTAATCACAAATTGTCTTTAAAACTGAAAACACTTAGGAAAGAAAATACAAATCTTACTGAAAAAGTTAATGTTTTAAAAAATCAAAGTGTTGAATTTAAAATAGAAAATGCAACATTGAAAATTGATATTACTGAACTTAAGACAGATAATGCAACTCTGAAAACTGATATTACTAAACTTCAAACGGAGAATGCAAATTCGAAAACCGATATTACTGAACTTAAGACAAATAATGCTACTCTAAAAACTGATATTACAAAACTTAAAATAGAGAATGCAAATTTGAAAACTGATGTTGTTGGACTTAAGGGTGAAAAACTAACTCTGAAAAGTAATTATAGTTCAACATCAATTTGTAACTCTGATAAGCATGAAGAAGTGTTTCAAGGTTTTCTTGATAACGGTATGGAAAGAAGCAAGTATGCATCTATGATTTATGATGTTAGTATGAATGGTAAAAGAGGAATAGAATTTCAAGAAAAAGTAATTGAACCTAAATTTGTTCCCTCTTATAGTTTATGTACTATTTTCTATAAGAAATGTCCTACTAAAATATCTTGTCCACATGGAAAGACAAGAAATCTTTATGAACTAACAAACCAGGACCCAACCACCAGAAGAATCAGAATTATCATCAGTTCCAAAATTACTAGAGGAACCTAATACATCAGCAGAAAGAGAAGTGTCAGACTAATAATCAGAATCAAGAGACTTCTTTGAAACACTCCAATCAAATTCATCAAGACTACAAACCTGGATGAGAATTCAAATCCCTTCATCCAGACCATCTAATAATAGAATATGCAAATTCAGAATCTAAAAACCAGAAAAGAAGAAATACGAGCGTTTTTAGAGGGAAACTAAAACTGTTGACATATAGGTTATATTTTTCTTTAAATATTATTATTGTTTTGATATTATGTTTAGTGTGATAACAAGAAGCTTGATCTTAAAAATCAAAGCTAGATAAGTATTTTGCAGATTCTCAAAAATTTAGATGAACCAGGTGAATCACAAAATTTGAACATTTCAGCAAAAGCATAATACAACTTGACCTTGAAAAGTCAAAGCAAGATGATGGATGGATTCTTGCAATGCAAGAAGAGTTAAATGAATTTAAGAGGAGTGACGTTTGGGATCTAGTACCTAGATCAAAGAAGAACATTATTGGAACCAAGTGGGTTTTCAAAAGCAAGATAATGAAAAAGGTGAAGTTGTTAGAAACAAGGCAAGACTTGTCGCACAAGGCAACAATCAGCAAGAGGGCATTGATTACACTGAGACATTTGCTCTAGTGGCCAGGTTAGAAGCTATTCGTATCCTACTTTCTTTTGCTGCAAATAATACTTTCTTTTGATGCAAATAATAATATTATATTATTTCAAATGTTTGTTAAAAGTGCTTTTCTAAATGGTTATATAAGTGAAGAAGTCTATGTTAAACAACCCCTAGGTTTTGAAATTTCTGAATTTCCAAATTATGTTTTTAAACTTAGGAAATTCTGTATGGTCTAAAACAAGCACCTAGGGCATGGTATGATAGACTTAGTAACTTCTTGCTTCAAAATAACTTTGAAAGAGGACAAGTAGATAATACGACTTTTTTAAAAAAAAAATCAATAGGAGATTACACTTTTATTGTTCAAATTTATGTTGATGACATTATTTTTGGAGCTACTAATGGCACTCTTTAAGATGAGTGATTGCAAACCTATGGCTACACAAATGTGGCCTACTTGTTCACTTGAAAAAGATGATTCAGGCCAAAAAGTTGACCCAAAAACCTATAGAGAAATGATAGGATCCCTACTTTACCTTACCGCTTCCAAACCTGACATCATATTTAGTGTATGCGTATGTGCAAGATTTCAAACTGACCGTATGAAATCAAATTTAACTAATATTAAGAGAATCCTTATATACCTAAAAGGCACTATCAACCTTACCTTGTTCTACAAGAAATCTCCTAAGTACAAACTGAGTGGATACTGTGATTATCAAACTTGATAGAAAGAGCATTAGTGGCAACTGCAGTTCTCAACAACTTTGGATGAAACATCAACTAGAAGACTACAATATCCTAGAAACTAACATTCTTATCTATTGTGATAACACTTCTACCATTTATCTAACCAAAAACCATATTCTACATTCGAGAGCTAAACACACAGAGATCAAACACCACTTCATTAGTGACTTTGTTCAAAAAACGGTACTAAACATTCAACTTTTAGACATTGAACACCATTAAGCTGACATATTCACCAAACCACTACCTAAAGATAGGTTTGACTTCATCAAGAAAAACCTAAACCTTACCTTCATATCTGACTAATATTGTAATCACTTCAAAGTAGTTTAGTTTTAAATTAGTCTTTATATTTTCTTGTAATATGTATTATTCATGTTATTCACACACAAAAAAACGAAAGAAAAAAAAAACGAGAAAAAAAAGCACAAAAAAAATCATCATTCTTTCATGTCTTTTTGTCTTATGACAAAAGGGGGAGAAATATATTTGACAAAGTCGGGAGAAAATGATACTTAGACTTAGGGGGAGCCCTATGTTAGGGGGAGTCAAAGAAATACAAAGAAAAGTTGTTATAAAAAATACAAGTTTTGTCATCATCAAAAAGGGGAAGATTGTTGGAACCAAGTTGTGTTGGAACCAAGTTGGTTCTAAGTACTTAGGATTTTGATGTTTACAAAAGCACTCCATGTAATCTTATTTTGTACCTTTAATTACTATATTAAATGCCACCTAAAGATGAAGTTATCATAGGCAGAAGTTGAAGTCACCAGAGGCATGGGGATGAGTAATCAGAGGATAAAATCAGAGCAGAGGATACACCTCCAGAAGATATCAGATAATGCATCTAGAAGGTACCAGAGGATGCATCCTAAAAGCACCAGAGGATACACCAGGATGTCAAAACACCATCAGATGATATCTTTCCTGGCCCAGATCAGAAGGAAGCAGAGTCCAGAAGGAGACCTGGACAAGACTAGAAGGAAGCCTGCCAGAGGGAGACTTGTTCCAGACCAGAAGGATTCATAAGTCAGACTTGGTCCAAAAGTTATTCTGACCAGAAGATAGCTTGGCAGTGAAATGATAAACTGTCCATACTTGATCCAGACTTGATCAGAGCATAAATTAATTGGTCCAGAACAAGAGATTTAATTCAGATTTGGTCCAGACCAGAAGATAGCATAACTCAGGGTATGAAACTAAGTCCAGACCAGAAGAAATGATGTCCAGATTTAATCCATACCTGATCCAGATCAAAAGGTAAAATGTCCAGATTAAAATATCATATGTCCAGATTTAATTTCAGTTCAATCCAGACCCAGTTAGAAATTGGTCCAGATCAAAGGGAAAAGGTTCAGATCAATGGTCAAGATTTAAGTATATGGCCCAATGTTGGCCGAGATCAGAAGATCATAACGTGTGGTCCAGCATTGGCCGAGATCAGAGGATCACAGCAGATCAAATAGCAAGTTTAGAGTGGTCGAGATCAGAAGATCAAAAAGTGTGGTCCAGGGTTGGTCGAAATTAGAGGATCACAACAGATCACTTAGTATGGTCCAGATGTGAACCAGAGAAGAAGATCAAGTGGTCTAGATTGAATAATGATCAGTGGAGTCGTGATTATATTTAATCAAAGTATTAAACGGATTTGATACAAAAATAAAGTGAAGTCTTGTGGAATTTAGAAGCTATTGGCGGGAAGAAAGATTTGTTCCATAATTAATTAAAGTCAGGATTTGGTCAAAGTTAAAGCAAATCTGGAGCTAAAAAGATATGTTTTTTATTTAGGAGAAACTCGATTGGCCAAGTTATTTTTGCAAGAGAATCCAGTAAGATACAACTCGAATTTAAGCTTGGAAGAGACCCTAATTCATATCTATAAAATGAGGCTCAAGACTGAAGACTCAGCATCGAAAATACGAAAGAATCATACACTTCCAGAAGAAAACACTTGAGTTTCAGTGAGGTTAATTGTGAGTTTTAGCTTTCCAAAAGCAAGCACTCGTGTTTTTCTTTTCCCTTGTGTTAGATCTAAGTTGTTGAAGTAGAGTCTACAATCTGAGGGAGTCAGAAGGGGTAGCAGATTACTTAGCAATTAGATTCAAGGCGTTGTAATTCCTTCTACAATCTGGGGTTGTCAGATTCGTAGGAGAAAACTTGACTTAAGATTGTAGAAGGAACTACAACTCCTTGAATCTAATTGCCAAGTAATCTGCTACCCCTTATGACTCCCTCAGATTGTAGACTCTACTTCAACAACTTAGATCTAACACAAGGGAAAGAAAATAACACGAGTGCTTGCTTCTTGAAAGCTGGAACTCACAATTAACCTCACTGAAAACTTGAGTGTTTGCTTTGGAAGTGTATGACTCTTTTGTGATTTTCGATGCCAAGTATTCTGCCTTGAGCCTCCTTTTATAGATGCAGATTTGGGCCTCTTCCAAGCTTAATTTCGAGCTGAATCGGTCTGGATTCTCTTGCAAAAATATCTTGACCAATTGGGCTTCATTTAAATAAAAAACATATCTTTTTTAAGCTTCAGATTTTCTTTCAAAAATAACTGGCCAATCATGTCTTTAGTTTCTTCCCGCCAACAACTCCTGAACTTCCATACAACCTCACTTTATTTTTGTAACAAATCCTTTTAATACTTTGATAAAAATAAATTAAAATCTCCACCGTTAATCCTCATGATTAAATCTGGACCATTTGGTCTTCTGCGCTAGTCCACATCTGAACCATACTAAGTGATCTGCTGTTATCCTCTGGTTTCGACCATCCCTGGACCACACTTTCTAACCTTCTGATCTTCTGATCTCAGCCATCCTGGTCTAGCAAACTGATTTGTTGTGATCCTATGATCTCGGCCATTGCTGGACCACATATCCTGACCTTCCGATTTCGGCCAACATTGGGCCACGGTCTGATCTTCTAATCTCGGCCAACACTGGGCCAAATACTTAAATCTGAACCATTGATCTAAAAATCTTCCCTCTGATCTGGACCAATTCTGGACTTGGTCTGGATTAAACTGAAATTAAATCTGGACAAATAATATTTCAGTCTGGACATTTTACCTTCTATTTTGGATCAGTTTTGAATCAATTCTGGAGATCATTTCTTCTGGTCTGGACTTAGTTTCATACCCTGAACCATGCTATCTTCTGGTCTGGGTCAAATCTGGATTAATTCCTTTGTTCTGGACCCATTAATTTACCCTCTGATTAAGTCTGGATCAAGTCTGGGCTGTTTATTATTTCACTCCCAGGCCATCTTCTGGTTAGAATAACTTCTGGATTAAGTCTGACTTATGACTCCTACTGGTCTGGATCAAGTCTCCCTCTAAAAGGCTTCCTTGTGGTCTGGACCAGGTCTCCTTCTGACTTTGCTTCCTTCTGATCTGGGCCATCAAAGATATCTTCTGGTGATGTTTTTGACATCCTGGAGTATCTTTTGGTACCTTCAGGATTTAATCCCTTTGATTTTCTACTTCTGATTAGTTCAGCTTCTGGTGGCATTTGATTTAATAATTCAAGGTACAAAATAAGATTATATTGAGTGCTTTTGTAAAAATCAAAATCCTAAGACTTAGAACCAACTTGGTTCCAACACGGACCACTAGGGTGAAGACGAGACTTGTGGAGGAGGCGGTAGAAATTACTTGCTACTGTAGCTTTAGTGCATGATCCGTTTAAACTTTTTGTATAGGGTCTTGATTTCGGTGGATGTAATTTATTTTGGTAATTATTGTATAACTTTTCTGCTCTTCTCTTCCGCACTCTGATACTATTTAGTGTGCCATAGGTCGGGTGTTCTATTTTGAGATGATATGACATTGTTTTTTTTTAAATGTATTAATGGTTATTATTAATTCCCAAAGTTAAGTACTTAGTGATAGTATGATGAAATTATTTAATTACGTTCATCGATTAAATTACGACGTACTATTTTATGAAATGAATTAATCAAAATTTTATTTAAATTCTTTTTGAATTAATCTAAAAATTCTTTCATTTATTAATTTCGGGTAAAAAAAAAATACACTCGCGCTGTGTTTTAAACTCGGGGTGTTACAGTAGCCAAGTTAGTGGTGAACCAAGATAAATTTATCTGTCTAATTATTTATGCTTTCATTATTTGCTGCCTCTGAATTCGATTGCTTCTTATCCAAGTAATTCATAAAAACCAACTGGCCTCCATCAAATCAGCAAAAAGTTTTCAACTTTGGATAACACAATTGAACCCCCCTTCTCGTGTTTGCACCTTCAAACATCATGTTTAGTATATGTGTATGTGCAGGATTTCAAGCTGACCCTAAGGAATCATATTTAACTACAGTTAAGAGAATCCTTAGATACCTAAAAGGCACTACCAACATTACCTTGTTCTACAAGAAATCTTCTAAGTACAAACTAAGTGGGTATTGTGATTCTGATTATGCTGGAGATAAACTTGAGAAGAAAAAAAGAAGCACAAGTGGAAACTGAAGGTGCAAACACGAGAAGGGGGGTTGAATAGTGTTTGTAATACTTGAATTCGTTTTTTGTATTTTGATGATTATTTAAAATCTGATATATAAGCAAGCAGAATTAGCAGCGGATAAAGTAAAATAATTAACACAAAGATTTATCCTGGTTCACCATTAACTAGGCTACATCCAGTCCCTTCACGTTGAAGGATTTTTCCACTAATTCAAAACCTTTGAATTACAACAGCACTACTGACCCTCCAAGTCAGTCTTCCCAAACAATCTAACAATCCTAGACTTTTGAGGAACACAGCACCTTGACTTCACAAGTCAAGTCTTCTCCTACCAATCTGACAACCCTAGATTGCAAAAGGGATTTCAACACCATGAATCTAATTGCAAAGTCACCTGCTACTTCTTCTGACTCTTTAGATTGTTGACTCTACTTTAACAATATAGATCTGACACAAGAGAACGAAAAACAAGAGTACTTGCTTCTTGAAAGCTGATACTCAAAATTAACCTCACTAAAAACTCGAGTGTTTGCCTCTGGAAGTTTATGACTCTTTTATTGATTTTCGATCACCAAGTCTTCTGCCTTTAGCCTCCTTTTATAGATGAAAATTAGATTTTTTTTTATCAAATTCGAGTTGTATCTGTGCAGATTCTCTTGGAAAAATAATTTGGCCAATCGGGTTTGAGCTTTATGCTTGATCTGAACCTTTTTGCTTCAGATTTGTTCTGAAAATAACTTTGGCCAATCTTATTCTTGTTTAATTCTGAACCGTATCTCTCTTCCCTCCTATTGCTTTTAAATTCCCTCCAAGACTTCAATTTATTTTTGTATCAAATCCCCTTAGTACTTTGATCAAATTTCTATCAAAATTTAATCAGTCTTTTTTGAATTTTAATCAAGTCTTCACTGATTTTCATCATGATTAAAATTGGACCGTATGATCCTCTAATCTCGACCAACTCTGGACTATGTAATCTGATCTACGCTAATTCTGTGATCCTCTGATCTCGGCCAACACTGGATCATGATACATTAATTTGGACCATTGATCTTTTAATCTGGACATTTATCCTCTGATCTGGATCAAGTCTTGATTAAATCTGGATCAAGTCTGAACTAAGTCTGGATTAAATATGGACTAAGTCTTATGTTCTGGACAATCAAATCTTCTGATTTGGACAGAGTTTTATGTTTTGGATCCTGCTATCTTCTGGTCTGGACCAAGCCATTTGCGTTGGACCATTATCTTCTACTCTGGACCAAGTCTGGATTAAATCTTATATTCACGACCAAGCTATCTTCTGGTCTGTACCAAGTTTGACTTATGTTTCCATCTGGTCTGGACCAAGTCTCCCTCTGCCAAGCTTCCTTCTGGTTTGGACCAGGTCTCATTCTGGACTCTGCTTCCTTCTGATCTGGACCAAGAAAGATATCCTCTGATGATGTTATTTGTCCTTTGATGTTTTGCCTTTGATGACATCCTCTGATATCTTCTGGAGGTGTATCCTCTGATTTTATCCTCTGGTATCCTCATCTTCTACTTCTGATTTTATCTTCCGGTGACGTCATCTTCTGCCTCTGGTGACGTCATCTTCTGGTGGCATTTTTCATTATTATTCTAAGTCAAAAATAAGATTACATAAAAGTACTTTTGTAAACATCAAAATTCTAAGTATAGAACCAACTTGGTTCCAACTATCTCCCCCCTTTTGATGATGACAAAACCTTGTATTTTTTATAACTTATTTTGTTAGGTTCCCCCTCAGATTAAGCTTCTCCCCCTAAGTCTAATGCCCCATATTTTTCCTCTCCTTTTCAACACCTTCTTTTGTCACTCTTTCTTTTCTTCTTATCACTTCTCCTTTTCAACTCCTTCTTTATTTCACTCTTTCTTTTCTCTTTTCTTTTCTCCTTGTTGGAACCAAGTTGGTTCTAAGTACTTAGGATTTTGATGTTTACAAAAGCACTCCATGTAATCTTATTTTGAACCTTGAATTATTAAATCAAATGTCACCAGAAGTTGAAGATTGCAGAAGCAGAAAATGCATCCAGAATGCATTCTGGAATTACCAGAGGATACACCAGGATGTCAAAACACTACCAGAGGATATCTTTGCTGGCCCAGATCAGAAAGAAGCAAAGTCAGAATGAGACCTGGACCAGACCAGAAGGAAGCCTGCCAGAGGGAGAGTTGTTCCAGACCAAAAGGAATCAAATGTCAGATTTATTCCAGAAGTTATTCAGACCAGAAGATGACATGGCAGTGAAATGATAAACAGTCCAGACTTGTTCGAGACTTAATTAGAGGATGAATTGATGGGTCCAGAACAAGAGAATTAACCCAGATCTGACCCAGACCAGAAGATAGCATGGTTTAGGTTATGAAACTAAGTCCAGACCAGAAGAAATTATTTCCAGAATTGATCCAGACCTGATCCAAAATCAAAGGTAAAATGTCCAGACTGAAATATTATTTGTCCAGATTTAATTTCAGTTTAATCCAGACCAAGTCCAGAATTGGTACAGATCAGACGGAAGATTTCCAGATAAGTAGTTCAGTTTTAATTATTTGGCCCAGTGATGGCCCAGATCAGAAGATCAGACCATGGCCCAATGTTGGCCGAAATCATAGGGTCAAGATGTGTGGTCCAGCAATGGCCGAGATCAGAAGATCATAACATATCAGTTTGCATGTCCAGGATGGCCGAGATCAGAAGGTTAGGAAATGTGGTCCAGGGATGGCCGAAATCAGAGGATCACAGCATATCAATTAGTATGGTTCAGATGTGGACTAGCGCAGAAGATCAAATGGTCCAGATTTAATCATGAGGATTAACGGTGGAGATTCTAATTTATTTTGATCAAAGTATTAAAAAGATTTGTTACAAAAATAAAGTGAGGTATTGTGGAATTCAGGAGCTGTTGGCGGGAAGAATCTAAAGACATGATTGGCCAGTTATTTTGAAAGAAAATCTGAAGCATAATAAAAGATATGTTTTTTATTTAAATATAGCCCAATTGGTCAAGTTATTTTTGCAAGAGAATCCATCAAGATTTAGCTCGAAATTAAGCTTGGAAGAGGCCCAAATCTGCATCTATAAACGGAGGCTCAAGGCAGAATACTTGGTATCGAAAATTACAAAAGAGTCATACACTTCCAAAGCAAACACTCAAGTTTTCAGTGAGGTTAATTGTGAGTTCCAACTTTCAAGAAACAAACACTCGTGTTATTTTCTTTCCCTTGTGTTAGATCTAAGTTGTTGAAGTAGAGTCTACAATCTGAGGGAGTCAGAAGGGGTAGCAGATTACTTGGCAATTAGATTCAAGGCGTTGTAATTCCTTCTACAATCTGGGGTTGTCAGATTGGCAGGAGAATGTTGGAACCAAGTTGGTTCTAAATACTTAGGATTTTGATGTTTACAAAAGCACTTTATGTAATCTTATTTTGAACCTGAATTATTACATTAAATGCCACCAGAAGATGAGCTACCAGAGAATAAAAACAGACTAGAGGAAACAACTCCAGAATGCTCCAGAAAATACATCCAGAAGGTCCTGAGGATATATCCTGGAATTACCAGAAGATACTCCAGGATGTCAAAACATCACCAGAAGATATCTTTGCTGGCCCATATTAGAAGGAAGCAATGTTAGAAAAAGACCTGGACCATACCAGAGGAAAGCCTACCTGAGGGAGAGTATTTCCAGACCAAAAAGGATCAAATGTCAGATTTATTCCAGAAGTTATTCAGACCAGAAGATGGCCTGGCAGTGAAATGATAAACAGTCCAGACTTGTTCCAGACTTAATCAGAGAATGAATTGATGGGTCTAGAACAAGAGAATTAACCCAGATCTGACCCAGACCAAAAGATAGCATGGTTTAGGGTATGAAACTAAGTCCAGACTAGAAGAAATGATTTCCAAAATTGATCCAGACCTGATCCAAAATCAAAGGTAAAATTTCCATACTGAAATATTATTTGTCCAGATTTAATTTCAGTTTAATCCAGACCAAGTCAAGAATTGGTCCAGATCAGAGGGAAGATTTTCAGATCAATGGTTTAGATTTAATTATTTGGCCCAGTGTTGGCCGAGATCAGAAGATCAGACCATGGCCCAATGTTGGCCGAAATGAGAGGTTCAGGATGTGTGGTCCAGCAATGGCCGAGATCAAAGGATTATAGCATATCAGGTGCAAGTCCAGGATGGCCGAGATCAGAAGATCAGATGGTTAGGAAGTGTGGTCCAGGGATGGCCGAAATCAGAGGATCACAGCATATCAATTAGTATGGTCCAGATGTGGACTAGCGCAGAAGATCAAATGGTCCATAATTAATCATGAGGATTAACGGTGGAGATATTAATTTATTTTGATCAAAGTATTAAAAAGATTTATTACAAAAATAAAGTGAAGTATTGTGGAACTCAGGAGCTGTTGGCGGAAAGGAACTAAAGACTTGATTGGACAGTTATTTTAAAAGAAAATCTGAAGCTTAATAAAAGATATGTTTTTTATTTAAATAAAGCCCAATTGGTCAAGTTATTTTTGCAAGAGAATCCAGAAAGATTCAGCTCGAAAATAAGCTTGGAAGAGGCCCAAATCTGCATCTATAAAAGGAGGCTCAAGGCAGAATACTTCATATCGAAAATCACAAAAGAGTCATACACTTCCAAAGCAAACACTCAAATTTTCAGAGAGGTCAATTGTGAATTCCAGCTTTCAAGAAGCAAGTACTCGTGTTATTTTCTTTCCATTGTGTCAAATCTATGTTGTTGAAGTAGAGTCTACAATCTAAGGGAGTCAGAAGGGGTAGCAGGTTACTTGGCAATTAGATTCATAGTGTTGAAATTACTTCTACAATCTGGGATTGTCAGATTGGCTGAAGACAGGAGCTGTATTCCTCAAGAGTCTAGGATTGTTAGACTGTTTGAGAAGACTGACTTGGAGGGTCAGTAGAACGTTGTAATTCAAGGTTTGAATTAGTGAAATCCTTCTATGTGAAGGGACTGGACGTAGCCTCGTTAATGGTGAACCAGTATAAAAATTCTGTGTTTTATTTTTTTACTTTATATCCGCTGCTAACTCTGTTTTTATTTCATCAAGTTTTGTTTTAAAAGTATAAAAACAGGAAAAGTATTCAAGTTAAGTCAAACACAATTCAACCCCCCCTTCTCGTGTTTGCACCTTCAATTGGCATCAGAGCTCGGTCTCAAGGCTGAGCACTTAATAGTGTTGGAGGAAAGGTCCAAGGGGTTCAACATGGCAGAATCTAGAGAAGAATTGGGAGGCAACATCAACAGACCACCATTGTTTGATGGAGAAAGGTTTGAGTATTGGAAGGACAGAATGAGAAGTTTCTTCATATCTCAAGATCCTGAATAATGGAAAATGGTAGTCAAAGGATACACTACACCTATTGATCTCGAAGATCCAACTAAAGAACTAGACATGGATGATATGAAACCAGACCAGAGAAGATTACACAAAATTCATCACAAGTCTAGAAACATCATGATCAGTGCCATCATATTCAAGGAATTTGACATATGCACTGATAAAGAAACAGCAAAGAGCATATTCGACAGTCTGATTCTGACCTATGAAGGAACCCAACAGGTTCAAGAAGCAAGGGCTAACATACTGGTCAAACAGTATGAGATGTTCAAGATGGAAGATGATGAAAATATTGATGGAATGTTCTGCAGATTCCAGACTCTGATATCTGGAATGAAGGTCTTGAAGAAAAGCTACACAACAGCAGATCGTGTCAAGAAGATTCTAAGAAGTTTACCAAAAAAGTGGAGACCAATGGTTACTACAGTTCAGCAAGCCAAAGATCTGAATAAATTAAGACTTGAAGATCTGATCAGCTCACTCAGGTCTCATGAAATAGAACTGGAAGCAGATGAACCAAAGAAGAAGAAAAATCTGGCCCTGAAGTCGAAACAGAAGAAAGCTGCAAAGGCAGCATCAGAATCAGAGGATAGTGACAGTGACTGTGATGATATGGCTTACTTAACCAAAAAGATGGTTAACATCTGGGAAAACAGGAAGACGAGAGGTTCCAAGAAGAAACATAACAGCAAAGATAAGGAAGAATCTGACAAGAAGAACATCATCTGTTATGGATGCAATGAACCTGGACATATCAAGTCAGAATGTCCAAATCTGGAAAAAGGCAAACAGCACAAGAAGAGTTCCAGATTCAGAAAGAATGGTCTGATGGCTGCCTGGGATATATCAGAATCAGAAGAAGAATCGTCTGGTGAAGAAGAGGCAGAAACAGCAATGATGGCACACACCAGGTCTGCTTCTAGACCTCATAAAGGCACGATTTCAGGAAGGAAAGAAGGCAGAAGGAAGAATGATCGAAGCAGTCATTCAAGCAAGTCTGGAAGCACATCAGATGAAGCAATTTTGTCTTTGATGGCTCATACCAACTCAAGTTCTGAATACAGTTCAGGCTCTGGAACAGATTCAGAAGATGAAGACAATGAGGTATTTTCTGATCTCTCTAAATCTGAATTAATTGATGCTGTAAAAGACTTGTTAAATGCAAACAATAAGATGTCTCTAAAACTGAAAACTCTTAGGGAAGATAAGAAAAATCTAACCAAAGAAGTCCAAGTTTTAAAGAATCAAAATTCTGAGTATGCAACTAAAAACAAGGATTTTAACACTGAAGTTGCAAGACTCAAATCTGAAAACCAAACTCTCAAAAGCAATGTTTGTTCCACTTCAAAAACTTTTTGTGAATCTGATATGCATGAACAATTTTTTCAAAACTTTCTTTCTAATGGAATGGAAAGAAGTAAATATGCATCTATGATTTGTGGAAACAGTAACACTGGAAAGAGAGGTTTTGGTTTTACAGAAACGATTACTGAAAGTAAAGCTGTTCATTCTAATGTTTTATGCATTGTTTGTGCTAAGAAAGGTCACTCTGAACTATCTTGTCCAATGGTAAAATCTGAACAAGATCAGAGAGCTGTTAAGACTAACAAACCAGGACCCAATCAGTTCTGGGTACCAAAAGATCAAATTGTCTATGCTGCAGATATTCTAAGCAACCAGAAGGAGACACCAACAATGGTGCCTTGACAATGGATGTTGGCAATGTACAAGCAGAAGAAGGTTTATGTTCCAACGTCTACCAAACAGAAGCCAAGTGACTCTGGTAGAAGAAGAACTGGTCAACACAATACCTATCAGAACCAGAACCAGAACCAGAATCATAGGTGGAACAGGAAATATCAAAGAAATCACACATATCACAGGAATCAGAACAGGAACTGGAACCAGAATCAGAACTGGAATCAGTATAAGAGGAACAGGAACTGGAACTAGAACCAACACTGGAACTAGAATCATAACAGGAACTGGAACCAGAATCAGAACTGGAACCAGTATCAGAGGCACAGGAACTGGAACCAGAATCTAAACCAGTACTAGAACCCAAACCAGAACCAGCATAATTACCAGAATCAGTATAATCACCAGAGGAACATGGTGTATCAGCCAAAGTAGAAAGAGAGGAATCAAAAGAGTTCTTCAAACACTCTAGTGAGATTCATCAAGACTACAAACCTGGAAGGGAATTCAAATCCCTTAATCCAAACCATGTAATCACAGAACATACAGATTCGAAATCTGAAAATTAGAAGCAGGAGGATTTTCAGAGTAAAACTGAAACTGCTAACATAGAGGTTACATCTTGCTGTAAATACTATTATTATTTGATATTTCTGTTTACTGTGATAACAAGAAGCTTGATCTTAACAAATCAAAGCTAGATAAGTATTCTGCAGGTTTTCAAACTGTCAGAGGAACCAGGTGATTCACACGAATTGAATACCTCAGCAGAAACAGCATTCCAGTGGTTTCAAAGACAAGCAGAAACCACCAGAAAGAATTAATGGTTTGGCTGTATTGAGTTAAATTTTAAATTATTTGATTTGCTTTATGTAATATGACAAACTGCTTGATCTTGACAAATCAAAGCAAGAAAAAATAGTGCAGGTTCACCAGAACCAAAGGGAGCAGAAGCATAAGCAGAAGAAACAGAAGTACCTGGAAAGGTAGAGAATACAAGCAAGTCAGCAACACATGACAAATCTTCAAAAGATAAATCTGATCAAGTCAGAAACAGCCAAGATAAGTCAGAAGAGAAATCTGGATATTTACCGGAATCTGAAGCTGTTACAGATTCACCAGAATCAGAAGCTGATTTATCAGAATCAGAAGCTGTTACAAATCATCCAGAACCAGAAGCTAATGCAAACCAACCAATGTTGATGAAGCTTTGGCAAAGGAAGGTTGGATACTTGCAATGCAAGAAGAGCTGAATGAATTCCAAAGGAATGATGTTTGGGATTTGGTATCCAGACCAAACAAAAACATTATTGGAACCAAGTAGGTGTTCAGAAACAAATTCAATGAAAAAGGTGAAGTGGTAAGGAACAAATCCAGACTTGTAGCTCAAGGATACAGTCAACAGGAAGGTATAGACTACACTGAGACTTTTGCTCCAGTGGCCAGGTTAGAAGCAATTAGAATTCTTTAATCACTTGCTGCTAATCATGATATAATGCTGTATCAAATAGATGTTAAAAGTGCATTCTTAAATGGCTATATAAGTGAGGAAGTCTATGTCAAACAGCCCCCTGGATTTGAAAATTCTGATTTTCCAGACGATGTTTTCAAACTTAAAAAATCTTTATATGGTTTAAAACAAGCACCAAGGGCATGGTATGACAGACTTAGTAATTTCTACTTAAGAATGAATTTAATAGAGGCCAAATTGATAATACTCTATTTAGGAAATCCATTAAAAATGATATTTTGATTATTCAAGTTTATGTTGATGATATCATATTTGGATCGACTAATGGCATTGTGTGCAAAGAGTTTTCTGACCTAATGCAGAAAGAGTTCCAAATGAGCATAATGGGAGAACTTAAGTTCTTCCTGGGAATTTAGATTCATCAAGGTAAATCAGGTATACTCATTCACCAATCTAAATACACTAAAGAACTTCTTAAAAAGTTCAAAATGAGTGAATGTAAGCCTATGGCCACCCCCATGCACCCAACCTGCTCACTTGAGAAAGATGAAACCAGCCAAAAGGTAAACCAGAGGTATGATTGGATCCCTTCTTTATTTAACTGCTTCTAGACCTGACATTTTGTTTAGTGTTAGTGTCTGTGCCCGTTTTCAAGCTGACCCTAGGGAATCCAATTTAACTGCTGTCAAACGAATTCTAAGATACCTTAAAGGAACTACCAACCTTACCATGTTGTACAAGAAAACCCCCACCTACAAACTCAGAGGGTTCTGTGATTCCGACTATGCTGGAAAGGAAAAGTACAAGCGGCAACTGCACCTTCTTAGGTGATAATTTGATCTCTTGGTCAAGCAAAAGACAAAGCACAATTGCCATGTCAACAGTTGAGCTGAGTATATATCAGCAACAGGATGCAGTTCACAATTACTCTGGAGGAAACATCAACTTGAAGATTACAACATCTTTGAAACCAATATCCCTTTGTTCTGTGATAACACTTCAGCCATAAACCTGACCAAGAACCCTATCTTACACTCTAGAGCCAAACACATTGAAATAAAACACCATTTCATTAGGGACCATGTTCAAAAAGGGACTTTAAGCATCAAGTTTGTGGACACTGATCATCAATGGGCTGATATCTTCACCAAAGCATTACCAGAAGATAGGTTCGAGTTCATCAAGAAGCATCTCAGCATTACCTCCATATCTGACTAGCTCAAGTAGTCATCTTAGGAGTTTTTAAATTTCTTGTAATTTTATTTTCTATCTTTTACTTTCTGTTTTACTTTCTGTAATTTATAAAGAGAAAAACAAAAAAAAATAGTAGGACCTCTTTTTGGCTGATGACAAAAAGGGGGAGAGAGAGAGAGAGAGAGAGAGAAATGAGAAATAAGTAGAAAAGGAGAGATAAAAAGAAAGGAGGAGTGAAAAAGAAAGAGATGAAAAGAGAAGGAGTTGAAAAGGAGAAGAAACAGGGAGAGAGAAAAATAAAGAGAGAAAAGAAAAAAAAAGAGTAAGAAAAGAAGGAGTTGAAAAGGAGAGGCAATGTGAAGAGAGAAAAAGAAAGAGTGAGAAAACAAGGAGTTGAAAAGGAGTGGCAATGTGAAGGGAGAAAAGAAAGAGAGAACAAAGAAGGAGTTGAAAAGGAGAGTATCAGACTTAGGGGGAGAGATTGGTCTGAGGGGGAGTAATTCAGTCTTCGAGTTACTAGCTAGCAAAATAAGTTAAGGTTTTGTCATCATTAAAAAGGGGGAGATTGTTGGAACCAAGTTGGTTCTAAATACTTAGGATTTTGATGTTTACAAAAGCACTTTATGTAATCTTATTTTGAACCTGAATTATTACATTAAATGCCACCAGAAGATGAGCTACCAGAGAATAAAAACAGACCAGAGGATACAACTCCAGAATGTTCCAGAAAATACATCCAGAAGGTCCAGAGGATATATCCTGGAATTACCAGAAGATACTCAAAGATGTCAAAACATCACCAGAAGATATCTTTGCTGGCCCAGATTAGAAGGAAGCAATGTTAGAAGAAGACCTGGATCATACCAGAGGAAAGCCTGCCAGAGGGAGAGTTGTTCCAGACCAAAAGGAATCAAATGTCAGATTTATTCCAGAAGTTATACAGACCAGAAGATGGCCTGGCAGTGAAATGATAAACAGTCTAGACTTGTTCCAGACTTAATCAGAGGATGAATTGATGGGTCTAGAACAAGAGAATTAACCCAAATCTGACCTAGACCAGAAGATAGCATGGTTTAAGGTATGAAACTAAGTCCAGACTAGAAGAAATGATTTCCAAAATTGATCCATACCTGATCCAAAATCAAAGGCAAAAATGTCCATATTGAAATATTATTTGTCCAGATTTAATTTCAGTTTAATCCAGACCAAGTCAAGAATTGGTCCAGATCAGAGGGAAGATTTTCAGATCAATGGTTTAGATTTAATTATTTGGCCCAGTGTTGGCCGAGATCAGAAGATCAGACCATGGCCCAATGTTGGCCGAAATCAGAGGTTCAGGATGTGTGGTCCAACAATGGCCGAGATCAAAGGATTATAGCATATCAGGTGCAAGTCCAGGATGGCCGAGATCAGAAGATCAGATGGTTAGGAAGTGTGGTCCAGGGATGGCCGAAATAAGAGGATCACAGCATATCAATTAGTATGGTCCAGATGTGGACTAGCGCAGAAGATCAAATGGTCCAGAATTAATCATGAGGATTAACGGTGGAGATTTTAATTTATTTTGATCAAAGTATTAAAAAGATTTATTACAAAAATAAAGTGAAATATTGTGGAACTCAGGAGCTGTTGGCGGGAAGGAACTAAAGACTTTATTGGACAGTTATTTTGAAAGAAAATCTGAAGCTTAATAAAAGATATGTTTTTTATTTAAATAAAGCCCAATTGGTCAAGTTATATTTGCAAGAGAATCTAGCAAGATTCAGCTCGAAATTAAGCTTGGAAGAGGCCCAAATCTGCATCTATAAAAGGAGGCTCAAGGCAGAATACTTGGTATCGAAAATTACAAAAGAGTCATACACTTCCAAAGCAAACACTCAAGTTTTCAGTGAGGTTAATTGTGAGTTCCAGCTTTCAAGAAACAAGCACTCGTGTTATTTTCTTTCCCTTGTGTTAGATCTAAGTTGTTGAAGTAGAGTCTACAATATGTGGGAGTTAGAAGGGGTAGAAGATTACTTGGCAATTAGATTCAAGGCGTTGTATTTCCTTCTACAATTTGGGGTTGTCAGATTGGCAGGAGAAGACTTGACTTAGGAAGTCAAGGTGTTGTATTCCTCAAGAGTCTAGGATTGTTAGACTGTTTGAGAAGACTGACTTGGAGGGTCAGATGTATTGTTGTAATTCAAGGTTTGAATTAGTGAAATCCTTCAAGGTGAAGGGACTAGACATAGCCTCGTTAACGGTGAACTAGTATAAAAATTCTGTGTTTTATTTTTACTTTATATCCGCTGCTAACTCTGTTTTTATTCATACATCAAGTTTTGTTTTAAAAGTGTAAAAACAGGAAAAGTATTCAAGTTAGTCAAACACAATTCAACCTCCCCTTCTCGTGTTTGCACCTTCACTCCTCTCCTTTTCAACTCCTTTATTTCACTCTTCTTTTCTCCTCTCATTTTCAACTTTTTCTCTTTTTCTCTCTTACTTTCTCTCCCCCTTTTTGTCATCAGCCAAAAAGAGGTTTCTTTTTTTTTTCAGAGTACAAAAAAAATAAATAACAGACAATAAAAGACAAAAAATTTAAAAAAAATACTCCTCTAAAAAGACTACTTGATCTAGTCAGATATGGAGATTATGTTGATATGCTTCTTGATGAACTCAAATCGATCTTCAGGCAATGGTTTGGTGAAGATATCAGTCCATGGATGCTTATTGTTCCCTTTTGAACATGGTCTTTGATAAAGTGATGCTTGATTTCAATGTGCTTGGCTCTAGAGTGTAGGATAGGGTTCTTGGTTTGGTTTATGGCTGAACTATTGTCACAGAACAAAGGGATGTTGGTTTCAAAGATGTTGTAGTCTTCCAACTGATGTTTCATCCAGATTAACTGAGAACTGCATCCTACTGCTGATATGTATTCAGCTTCTGCTATTGACATGGCAATGGTGCTTTGTCTCTTGCTTGACCAAGAAATCAGATTATCACCTAGAAACGTACAGTTGCCACTTGTGCTTTTTCTCTCTAATTTGTCTCCAGCTTAATCAGAATCACAAAAACCACTTAGTTTATAAGATGGGCTTTTCTTGTAGAGCAAGGTAAGATGTGTGGTTCCTTTAAGGTATCTAAGGATTCTTTTGACAGCAGTTAAGTGGGATTCCCTAGGGTCAGCTTGAAAATGAGCACAGACACAAACACTAAACAAAATGTCAGGTTTAGAAGCAGTTAGGTAAAGAAGGGATCCAATCATACCTCTGTATGTTTTCTGGTCTACCTTTTGGCCTGATTCATCTTTTTCAAGTGAGCAGGTGGGGTGCATGGGGGTGGCCATAGGCTTACAATCACTCATCTTGAACTTTTTGAGAAGTTCTTTAGTGTACTTAGATTGGTGAATGAGTATACCTGTTTTGCGTTGCTGAATCTGAATTCCTAGGAAAAACTTAAGTTCTCCCATCATGCTCATCTGAAACTCTTGCTACATCAAATCAGAAAACTCTTGGCAGAGAGTGCCATTAGTGGATCCAAAGATAATATCATCAACATAAACTTGAATGATCAGAATATCATCTTTAATGGATTTTCTAAACAAAGTGTTATCTATTTGGCCTCTACCAAACTGATTTTTAAGTAAGAAATTGCTAAGTCTGTCATACTATGCCCTATGTGCTTGTTTTAAACCATATAAAGATTTTTTTTAAAGTTTAAAAACATGGATTGGAAAATCAGAACTTTCAAAACCTGGGGGCTTTTTGGCATAGACTTCCTCACTTATATAACCATTTAAGAAAGCACTTTTGACATCCATTTGATACAAAGTAATATCATGATTTACAGCAAAAGAGAGTAGGATACGAATTGCTTCTAACCTGGCCACTGGAGCAAAAGTCTCAGTGTAATCAATGCCTTCTTGTTGACTGTATCCTTGTGCCACAAGCCTAGCTTTATTTCTGACTACTTCACCTTTTTCATTGAGTTTGTTCCTGAACACCCACTTGGCTCCAATGATATTTTTGTGTGGTCTGGACACCAGATCCCAAACATCATTCCTTTCAAACTCATTCAGCTCTTCTTGCATTGCAAGAATCCATCCTTCTTCTGCCAGTGCTTCATCAACATTAGCTGGTTCAATGGTAGAAAGTAAACCAAACAGACTTGTTTCTTTAAGTGATGATCTGGTTTTCATTGGTTCAGCTGTGCTTCCAATAATCAGTGTTTCTGGATGTGAAGACTTGTACTTCCACCCATTCTTTCCTTCTGACTTGTCTTCAGGTTCAGCATTATCTTCGAATTTGCTTTCATCCTTTTCTTTCTCTGGTTTTGTTGTTTGATCTGCTCCTGCTTCCTGTGCTTCTGGTGAACCTGCAATTTCCTCATCTTGCTTTGACTTTTCAGAGTCAAGCTGTTTGTCATCAAACTTAATGTGTATGGACTCCTCCACAATGTTAGTTTCTTTATTAAACACTCTATAAGCTTTTGATCTCTCAGAGTAACCAATGAAGGTACACTTTTAAGATCTGGAATCAAATTTTGCAAGATTATCCTTAGTGTTTAACATATAACAAATGCAGCCAAACAGTTTGAAATAGGAAATATTAGGTTTCTTACCTTTCCACAGTTCATATGGAGTTTTGTTTAGAATAGACCTGATGTAAACTCTGTTCTGGATGTAGCATGCAGTGTTGACAGCTTCTGCCCATAGGTAGGTAGCAACATTCATGTCATTCAACATGGTTCTGGCCATCTCTTGCCGTGACCTGTTCTTCCTTTCAACAACTCCATTATGTTGAGGTGTTTTGGGGGATGAGAAGTTGTGAGAGATACCATTCTCATCACAAAATTCTTCAAAGTACCTGTTCTCAAACTCACCTCCATGATCACTTCTAATAATTATGATTTTAAAACCTTTTTCATTCATAACTTGCTTGCATAAAGAAATAAATACCTTATGGGATTCATCTTTGTTTCTCAGAAACTTTACCCAAGTCCACCTTGAGTAATCATCAACTATGACAAACCCATACTTCTTACCACTAAGGGATGCAGTTTGAACAGGACCAAACATATCTAAATGAAGCAGTTCAAGAGGTTGTGAAGTAGAAATACAGTTTTTAGGTTTAAAAGGAGCTTTTGGTCTGTTTACCTTTTTGACATGCTTCACACAGAATATCAGATTTGGTACTTAGTTTGGCGAGGCCTCTCACTAGCTGAAGTTTACTTAACTCAGAAACCAGCCAAGGGTTTGCATGGCCTAACTTTTTATGCCAAATCAGATTTTCCTCCCTAACAGATAAAAGACACTTAACTTTCTGCTTAACTAGACTAAACAGATCTATCTTATAGACATTATTCTGCCTAACACCAGTGAACGAAACAGATCCATCTTTTTGACTAACAGCCTTGCAGGTTTTTTGATTAAACACAACATCATACTTGCAGTCACTTAGCTGACTAATGCTTAACAGATTGTGATTCAGACCTTTAACTAATAGAACACTTTTAATAGATAAGGAAGAAGAACTGTTACCAACTGTGCCTGTACCAATGATCTAACTTTTCTGGTTTCCTCCAAAGGAAACCTTGCCTCCTTTCTTCAGAGTCAGCTTCTGGAACATTGATCTATCTTCAGTCATATGCGTGGAGCATTCACTGTCCAGATACCATGCTTTGTGTTGCAGATCAGACCTTTCTTCTTCCGATACTTCACCGTCAGAGTCAGAGTCAGACTTAGTGTTGTAATCAGATTCTGTACGAGAATTCAGAGTCAGTTCTATTTCTGGCTTGTTCAGACTTGTTGAATTGTTCCCTTGATTCTGCTTCAGCTGATACACCATGTTCCTCTGGTGATTTTGGAACTTATGGTGTTTCTAGTAATTCTGCTTCTTTTGGTAATACTGAAGCTGATGTGTGTGATTCTGTTGTTTGTAGCTGAACCTCTGATTCTAATACTGATACTGATACTGGTTCTGGTTCTAGTTATGATTCTGGTGTGAAGTGTACTGACCAGACCTTCTTTCATCAGACTCATTTTGCTTCTGTTTGGTGGAAACTGGAACATACACCTTTTTATGTTTGTGCATTTCCAGCATCCACTGACCAGGCACCATGATTGGTGTTTCCTTCTGGTTGCTCAGAATATCTGCAACATAAACAATTTTGTTCTTTGGTACCCAAAACTGGTTGGGTCCAGGTTTGTTAGACTTAACAGGTCTCTTGTCTTTCCCAGATTTTATCATATGACAAGACAATTTAGAATGACCCTTTTTAGCACAAATAAAACACAACATTAGAATGAGCAGATTTAATTTCAGCAATAGATTCAGTAAAACCTATTCCTCTCTTACCATTGTTACTGATTCCATAAATCATGGAAGCATACTTACTTCTTTCCATACCATTTGCAATAAAGTTTTGAAAAGCTTGTTCATGCATATCAGATTCACAAACAGTATTGGAAGTAGAGCAAATATTACTTTTGAGAGTTAGATTTTCAGAATTGAGTCTGGCAACTTTAGTTTTAAAATTAGTGTTATCAGTTGCAAACTCAGCATTCTGATTCTTTAAACTTTGTACTTCTTTGGTTAGAATTGTTGGAACCAATTTGGTTCTAAGTACTTAGGATTTTGATGTTTACAAAAGCACTCCATGTAATCTTATTTTGTACCTTGAATTATTACATTAAATACCACCAGAAGATGAAGTTTGCAGAGGCAGAAGATGAAAACACCAGATAATGCATCTAGAAGGTACTAGAGGATGCATCCTGGAATTACCAGAGGATATCTTTGCTGGCCCAGATCAGAAGGAAGCAAAGTCAGAAGGAGACCTGGACCAGACCATAAGGAAGCCTGCTAGAGGGAGACTTGATCCAGACCAGAAGGATTCATAAGTCAGACTTAGTCCAAAAGTTATTCTAACCAGAAGATGGCCTGGCAGTGAAATGATAAACATTCCAGACTTGATCCAGACTTAATCAGAGGATAAGTTAATGGGTCCAAAACAAGAGAATCAATCCAGATTTGACCCAACCCAGAAGATAGCATGGTTCAGGGTATGAAACTAAGTCCAGACCAGAAGAAATGATCTCCATATTTGATCTAGAACTAATCTAAAACAGAAGGTAAAATGTCCAGACTGAAATATTATTTGTCCAGACTTAATTTTAGTTTAATCCAGACCCAGTTCAAAATTGGTCCAGATCAGAGGGAAGATATCAATATCAATGGTTCAGATTTAAGTATATGGCCCAGTGTTGGCCGAGATCAGAAGATCAGACCATGGCCCAGTGTGGGCCAAAATTAGAAGGTCAGAATGTGTGGTCCAGCATTGACCGAGATCAAAGGATCACAGCAGATCAGTTTGCTAGACCAGGTTGTCCGAGATTAGAAGATCAGAAAGTGTGGTCCAGGGTTGGCCGAAATCAGAGGATCACAGTAGATCACTTAGTAAGGTCCAGATGTGGACTAGCGCAGAAGATCAAATGATGCAGATTTAATCATGAGGATTAACGGTGGAGATTTAATTAAATTTGATTAAAAGGATTTGTTAAAAAAATAAAGTGAAGTCGTATGGGAGTTCAGAAGCTATTGGCGGGAAAAGAAAATTTGTTCCAAAATTAATTAAAGACATGATTGGCCAGTTATTTTTGAAAGCAAATCTGAAGCTTAAAAAGATATGTTTTTTATTTAAGTGAAGCCCGATTGGTCAGAGTATTTTTGCAAGAGAATCCAGCAAGATACAGCTCGAATTTCAGCTTGGAAGAGACCCTAATCTGCATCTATAAAAGGAGGCTCAAGGCAGAATACTTAGCATCGAAAATCACAAAAGAGTCGTACACTTCCAAAAGAAAACACTCAAGTTTTCAGTGAGGTTAATTGTGAGTTCCAGCTTTCCAGAAGCAAGCACTCGTGTTATTTTCTTTCCCTTGTGTCAGATCTAAGTTGTTGAAGTAGAGTCTACAATCTGAGGGAGTCAGAAGTGGTAGCAGATTACTTGGAAATTAGATTCAAGGCGTTTTATTCCTTCTACAATCTGCGGTTGTCAGATTGGTAGGAGAAGACTTGATTTAGGAAGTCAAGGTTTTGTATTCCTCAAGAGTCTAGGATTGTTAGACTGTTTGAGAAGACTGACTTGGAGGGTCAGTGGAACTGTTGTAATTCAAGGTTTGAATTAGTGAAATCCTTCAAGGTGAAGGGACTGGACGTAGCCTCGTTAACGGTGAACCAGTATAAAATTCTGTGTTTTTATTTTTACTTTATATCCGCTGCTAACTCTATTTTATTCATACATCAAGTTTTGTTTTAAAACTGCAAAAACAGAAGAAAAAAAAAGTATTCAAGTTAGTCAAACACAATTCAACCCCCCTTCTCGTGTTTGCACCTTCAAGAATTTTCTTTTCTTCCCTAAGAGTTTTCAGTTTTAAAGACATCTTGTTGTTGGCATTTAGAAAGTCTTTAAGAGCAGTAATTAATTCATATTTAGTAAGATAAGAGAATACCTCTTTGTTTTCATCTTCTGAATCAGTTCCAGAGTCTGTGCTGGATCTAGACCTTGAGTTGGTATGTGCCATCAGAGCCAATATTGCTTCCTCTGATGTGCTTCCAGACTTGCTGGAATGAATGATTTGTCCATTCTTCATACCTAATGCTTTTCTTCCAAAGCTAGTACCTTGATGGAGTCCAGAGGCAAACTTGATGTGAGCCATCATAGCTGTTTCTGCCTCTTCATCATTAGATGATTCCTCTTCTGAGTCAGATGCATCACATGCTGCCATCAGACCCTTCTTCTTGAATCTGGAACCTTTCTTGTGATGTTTTCCTTTCTCCATGTTTGGACATTCTAACTTGATACGTCCAGGTTCATTGCATCCATAGCAGATGATGCTTTTCTTGTCAGCTTCTTCTTTTCCTCTGTTGGAGTATTTACCATTTTTCCTAGGAGCTTTCTTCTTTCTGTTTTGCCATATCTTTGCAATCTGCTTGGTTATGTAAGCAAGATCATCATCTTCACAATCACTATCCTCTGATTCTGATACAACCTTTGCAGCTTTCTTGTGTTTTGACTTAAGGGCTAAAGTCTTCTTCTTCTTTGGTTCATCTATTTCCAGCTCTATTTCATGAGACCTGAGGGAGCTGATCAGATCTTCAAGCCTCAAGGTATTCAGATCTCTGGCTTCCTGTACTGCAATAACCTTTGGTCTCCATTTGGCTAGTAAGCTTCTGAGGATCTTCTTTACATGATCTGCAGTGGTGTAGCTTTTCTTTAATACTTTTAAACCTGATACTAGAATCTGGAATCTGCAGAACATTGCTTCAATGTCTTCATCCTCTTCCATCTTGAACAGCTCATACTGTTTGACCAGTATGTTTTCCTTTGCCTCTTGAACCTGTTGACTTCCTTCATAGGTCAGAACCAGACTGTCATAGATGCTTTTTGTTGTTTCCTTGTTGGTGCATCTGTCAAATTCTTTAAATGTGAGCATTGATTATGATGGTTTTGGACTTGTGATGCAGCTTGTATAACTTCCTCTGGTTGGGATTCATATCTGCTACATCCAGTTCTTGACCAGTTTCATCTCCTAGTATAGCAGGTGCAGTGTAGCCTTTGACTACCAAGGTCCAGAGATCAGGATCTAGGGAGATGAAGAAGCTTCTCATTCTGTCCTTCCAGTGTTCAAAGTGATCTCCATCAAACAGTGGTGGCCTGTTGATGTTGCCTCCAAATTCTTCTTTGGATTCTGACATGTTGAACCCCCTTGGACCTTTCCTTAAACACTGTTAAGTGCTCAGCCTTGAGACCGAGCTCTGATGCCAATTGAAGGTGCAAACACGAGAAAGGGGTTGAATTGTGTTTGTAATACTTGAATTTTTTTTTTTTTGTTTTTGATGATTATTTAAAATCTGATATATAAGAAAGCAGAATTAGCAGCCAATAAAGTAAAATAATCAACACAAAGATTTATCTTGGTTCACCATTAACTAGGCTACATCCAGTCCCTTCACCTTGTAGGATTTTTCCACTAATTCAAAACCTCTAAATTACAACAGCACTACTGACCCTCCAAGTCAGTCTTCCTAAACAGTCTAACAATCCTATACTTTTGAGGAACACAGCACCTTGACTTCACAAGTCAAGTCTTCTCCTACCAATCTGACAACCCCAGATAGCAGAAGAGATTTCAACACCTTGAATCTAATTGCTAAGTCACCTGCTACTTCTTCTGACTCTTCAGATTGTAGACTTTACTTCAACAATATAGATCTGACACAAGGGAACGAAAAAAAAGAGTACTTGCTTCTAGAAAGCTAATACTCACAATTAACCTCACTGAAAACTCGAGTGTTTGCCTCTGGAAGTTTATGACTCTTTTACTGATTTTCGATCACCAAGTCTTCTGCCTTGAGCCTCCTTTTATAGATGAAAATTAGGGTTTCTTCCATGATCAAATTCGAGCTGTATATGTCCAGATTCTCTAGCAAAAATAACTTGGCCAATCGGGTTTGAGCTTTATGCTTGATCCGAACCTTTTTGCTTCAGATTTGTTCTGAAAATAACTTTGGCCAATCTTGTTCTTGTTTAATTCTGGACCGTATCTTTCTTCCCTCCTATTGCTTTTAAATTCCCTCCAAGACTTCAATTTATTTTTGTATCAAATCCCCTTAATACTTTGATCAAATTTCTATCAAAATTTAATCAGTCTTTTTCAAATTTTAATCAAGTCTTCACTGATTTTCATCATGATTAAAATCTGGACCGTATGATCCTCTGATCTCGACCAACTCTAGACTATGTAATCTGATCTGCGCCAATTCTATGATCCTCTGATCTCGGCCAACACTGGATCATGATATTTTAATCTAGACCATTGATCTTTTAATCTAGACATTTATCCTCTGATCTGGATCAAGTCTGGATTAAATTTGGATCAAGTTTGAACTAAGTCTGGATTAAATTTGGACTAAGTCTTATGTTCTGGACAATCAAATCTTCTAATCTGGACTGAGTTTTATGTTCTGGACCATGCTATCTTCTGGTCTGGACCAAGTCATTTGCTCTGGACCAGTTATCTTCTGCTCTGGACCAAGTTTGGATTAAATCTTATATTCACGACCAAGCTATCTTCTGGTCAGGATTAAGTCTGGACCAAATTTGACTTAAGTTTCCTTCTGGTCTGGACCAAGTCTCCCTCTGACAAGCTTCCTTCTGGTCTGGACCAGGTTTCCTTCTAGACTCTGCTTCCTTTTGATCTGGACCAAGAAATATATCCTCTAATGATGTTATTTGCCCTTTGATGTTTTGCCTTTGATGGCATCCTCTGATATCTTCTGGAGGTGTATCCTCTGGTGTCATTCTCTGATTTTATCCTCTGGTGTCCTCATCTTCTGCTTCTGATTTTATCTTCTGGTGATGTCATCTGCTACCTCTGGTGACGTTATCTTCTGGTGGCATTTTTCATTATTATTCTAAGTCAAAAATAAGATTACATAAAAGTACTTTTGTAAACATCAAAATTCTAAGTATAGAACCAACTTGGTTCCAACAGAAACTGCACATTTCTAGGTGACAACTAAATCTCTTGGTCAAGTAAGAGACTTAACACAATTGTCATATCAATAGCAGAAGCTGAGTACATTTCAGCAACTGGTTGTAGCTCTCAACTACTTTGGATGAAACATCAACTAAAAGACTACAAAATCTTATAAACCAACATTTCCGTTTATTGTGACAACACCTTTTCCATTTGCCTAACCAAAAACTCTACACTTCATTCTAGAGGTAAACACATAGAAATCAAACATCATTTCATTAGGGACTATGTTCAAATAGGCGTGCTTAATATCCAATTTGTAAACACGAAATATCAATAGGCTGACATATTTATTAAACCACTAGCAGAAGATATCAAGAAAAACCTAAACCTCATTCTTTTACCTAAATGGTGTTGCGTCAACCTTAGAGTAGTTAAGTTTCATACTTATGATAAATTTTATGTTTTATTTTTATGTTATTTTCGTTATATTAAAAAAAAAAAAGACAAGTTTCACTTTTAAGTCTTTTTGTCTGATGACAAAAGAGGGAGAAAGATGTTTGATAATGTGGGGATAAAAACTACTAGAAAAATACTTAGACTTAGGGGGGGCCTTAAGTAAGGGGAAGTCAAAGTATTTAAAAGAAAAATCGTTATAAAAAATACAGGTTTGACATCATCAAAAAGAGGGAGATTATTGGAACCAAGTTGGTTTTAAACTTAGAGTTTTAATGTTCACAAAAGTATTTTATGATAAAAATATATTTGACTTTCACAGAGTATGAAAGAATTCGTGTTTTTGAAGACAATCTAAAATAAGATCTGATTCAGATTTATAATTGAAGAAATTTTTTGACCAAGTTGAAAAGAAGATATGATTAAAATTTGAAGAAGATATGATCAACATCTTATCAACAATAAGATATGATTTAATTACGAGAAGATTTGATCAAGATTTATCACAAGAATATATGAATTATTTACAAAAAGATTTGATCAAATATTTATCACAAGAAGATATGAATTATTTACAAGAAAATTTGATCAAGATTTATCTACAAGAAGATATGAATTAATTACAACAAGATTTGGTCAAGATTTAGCTACAAGAAGATATGAATTATTTACAGAAAGATAAGATCAAGAAATTTTTACATTAAGAAACACTCACAAGAAGATAAATTTATTATTTGCAAAGATATGATTCAGATTTTGACAAAGGACAAAATACTAAATTGGACTTAGTCGTATTCCTACTTGTGAAAGTTCAAGAATCGGTCCAACACTATGTTCCCGCCCAGATCAAAGCAAGCAATAGAAAGGAAGTTTCATCTGAAGAATTTGTAAAAGCAATTTTCACAAAAATATGAATTGTATAAATCTGAAGAATTTACAAACTCAATCTTAACATAATACGAACAATATCAATCTAAAGAATTTACAAACTCAATTTGAACAAAATACGAACATAATCAATCTAGAATAACTGCTCAGATTTGATTCAGAAATAAATAATTGGCTAAAGAACATATTATCAAAAAACTTCTTGTTCAGAATTATTTTTGAATAAGATCATTGTTGACCAAGCTAGGAATGAAGATACAATTTAGAATTAAACAAGGACTAAATTGAAGCCCTAATTTTATCTATAAATAGATATTCAAGGCTGAAGAAGATTATCAAAAAATCATAAAAGAGTAGAAGAACTCAAGCTCAAAATTCCAAATTCAGCTTAGAGTTTCATGAGAGAAATATTTGTTCGAATAAGAAAAAATTTCTAAGTGTTTTTCTTAGAGTGTGATAGTCATTGTTATAATCAGTTTGTTATAAGCAACTACTCAAGTTCCAAACATTTGTATTCAAACCCGATAGTGGTGTTAGTGTGCCTTCAACAATCTAGGGTTATTAGATTGTGTGTAGAAAACTTGGCTGGTAGAGTCAATGTGTGTGTTTCTCAAAAGTCGAGAGTTGTCAGACTATTTGAGAAGACTGACTTGGAATGTCAGGTGCTTTGTAATTCAAGTTTTTGAATTTGTGAATTAAATCCTTCTGAGTGAAGGGGTTGGATGTATTACTTGTGTCAGTTACTCCTTAGTTTTTTTATTGCTTCTACTCCAAGTAAATCATCAAGTCTGAACAAATTTAATCATATAATGAAAATGTTATCAACTTAATCAAACACAATTTAGCTCCCCTTCTCGTATTTATACCTTCAAAAAATAATAAAACTATTACTTACACTAGAACCAACCCACATCATGTAACAAGAAAGCAAATTAAAAAAACTCAACATACCACCTATTTAACCAAGCTGACAGCAAATCAATCAAGCTGGCAACAAGATTTTCAAAATAGCTAAGACTAAGAAATAAACTAAAGTTACAACCTACAAAAGACTTGACAAGTAAAAAAGATCTAGCAGCAAAAGAAATATATTCAAATTTGTAGCAATTTGATGACTCATTCTTTAGTGGAAGTGATTTTGACGGTGGTGGACACAGATCTAGATCTAAAGGTGGGGTAGCCTCTATGACGGTGGGTTGTAGAGGTGGAGGTTCCAACGGCGGTTGTTCACACTGGAGGTAGGAAGGGTGGGGGGATAGAGTCTCCAAAGAGAAGGAGACAGCCTTCAAAGAGCAGAAGAGGATGACCTCCGCGACGAGGGAGGGAGTCTCTATGATAGAAAAAATAGCTCCAACAATCTAGTGATAAAAACCATGCCTTCCATAGTGAGAATGCTAGAGAGAAGAGATAGCTTATATGTTGAGTAAAGACTCATTTTGTTTCTCAGAAATTTTGAGAGACCCAATTTAGTTCTTAAGAAAAATAAAAATACTTTTTAGTTTCTAAAAAAATAAATCGAATCAAATTAGTCCTTATGTGAACCACAATTAAAAAAAATTGAGTTGTTTTTTTTGCTGATTTCCCGATGACTCATCAACTTGATTCTCCCACGTATAATTTCTTTAAAAAATGATAATTAGGTCCTTGATAATAATTAATAATAGACAATTAAGTCTCTGACAATAATTAAATAAACAATTTAATTCGTGCAACAAAAAATTCACTAAATTATAATATAATTTAAGAAACAACCAATAATATCCAAATTATACTACAATGGTATCTAAAATTATCCAAAACATAAGATATAAAATAAAAAAGTAACAGCGAGTATCAAAACCAAATATATGTGTACCAAAACAAAATATCCAAAAAAGTGCCCAAAACAAAAATATATGTGAATCATAGTTGATAGTTGAAATGACGCATCTATGTAGATGGTGGTATCTTGATTCCATGATTAGTTATTTTCTTGACTCTATTCATCTTGGCAGGTCTCGATTTTGCAAGTATTTTCATAATGTTCAGTTTCTCCGCACTTTAGACAAGTCACTTTGTACCTCTTTTTTTATTTTGTGTTGTTGACTATTAGGCATATCTTGTGATACAATGTTTTTCCTCCTACGCTTCTTTGATCTCCCAATCGGGCTTTTTAGCTTTGGTGGTTTCGGTTTTGGGTGGTCAGTGATAACCCAATATTATTTGTTGTTGACAGGCTGAATGTAGTGCTCATAAGTAGCATTTAATGCACCCATTGTCAGCCACTTATGCACATGATTTTCGGGCCTCTTATTCAAATATGCTAGAGTTGCAATGGCATGTTCACAAGGCATGCCTATCAGCTGCCACAACTGACAAGTGAAAGTACACAATTTTATGTTGACTCCAACTGATGACGTGTATGTAAACCTCAAATTGGCCCTCTTCACTATCGAGGTAGGTTTCCACTTATTGCTCTCTACCTTCAATTTGTCCATTTGGTTTTTTGAATCGATGGTAGTATCCATTTGCATATGGCTAAGACCCTTTTTATGGGATGACATTGTAACACCCTGAGTTTAAAACACAGCGCGAGTGTATTTTTTTTATTTTTTAAAATAAATAATTAAAATGATTTTCCAATTTATTACTTCAAAAGAATTGAAATAAAATTTCCTTTAATTCATCTCATAAAATGGTACGTCGTAATTTTTATCGATGAACGTAATTAAATGATTTCATCGTAAATATCACTAAGTACTTATCTTTAATAATAAACATTAATACATTTCAAAATATTGGGGTCATAACATCTCAAAAGTAAATATCAGAGTGCGGAATAGGTTAGCGGAAAAATAGTACAATAGTTTCCAAAATAAAACAAATTACATTTTCCAGCTCAAAATCCTATACATCAAATCTAACTGATCATGCACTAAAGCTACAGTAGCACGAATTTCCTCTGCATCCCAAACAAGTCTCATCCGACTCCGCCGCTCGCCTCAATGTAACCTCCTCCTCCTCATCATACAGAGAGGGATCAGTCTCCTCCGAAGTCAGATCAATGCACAGTCTCGGTCGCTTCGGCGGTGCCGGAATCTCATAACAGTCATCGGATATCCTAGATGGATCCAGAATATCAGCTGCTACTGGCGTCGGTCCTTTGTTCCTTTCTTCCGCCTCAGAATCACGTACATCTCCTCCAATCACCGGGTTAGGAGTTACCACTCCTACGGTGGCCTCCGTCTCAACCCCTCTAGTTGGCTCCTCCGCATCATCAAAAATCCCATGCGCCTCCAATACCAAACGGGAAGGCACAGGAAAGTCAATCCTCGCATAGCTGTGCTCCACGTAGTGCACTACTCCATTGGTCCTACAGGTCCTCTTCAATCTCCCCGTGTACGTAGCCCTGCTTGAGATGGGGTCGTATACCCAAGCAGTAGGCACGGAGCGATCAATGAAATCAAGCGACGTTTCCGTCGTCTTGGGTCCCACGGGTGGCATGGGTTTGGGGGGCATCTGAGGGCAAAGCCCAAATTCCACATATAATAGTAAAGGGTCACCGACCGAAATTAACAAATAAACACATAGCATTTATATCACAGAAACAAATGCATCCATGGCATATCATATAATAATTATGATAAATAAATATGCTCATTTTGAAATTTCATGACATGTATGCCTTTTCAAAACAGCAACCAATTAATATGGAAAACATGTTGTAAGTACAACTAACACTCCAGCAATCACAAACACTCATAAGAATTTCAGAATTCATAACGTACTTACACACATCAGTTTCAAATCATTATCATATAACCAAATCGTGACCCACCGGTCAATCACCCTGATGCAATATGAATATGCTCATGTATTCAACTTCTTGGAATTACCAAGGTGCAGTCACTCATCAGACCTGCACAATTTAAATATGTTTGACTTTAATGGCCCTTAAGACCAGGGTGCAATCGCTCAACAGATCAGCACCAGTGCAGTCGCTCAACAGACCAGCACGTTTTAAATATGTTTGACTTTAACGGCCCTCAAGACCAGGGTGCAATCGCTCAACAGATCAGCACCAGTGCAGTCGTTCAAAGACCAACACGTTTTACGTATTTGAATGGACCACCACGAACACACGGCCACTCTACAACCCATCACGGTTACTACTTTCACGTGTATTAACCTCTCACATGCCAAATACACAGAAGTTAAATCCTCGCACGGATAGAATGGACCACCACGAACACGCGGCCATTCCGTAGCCCACTACTGTGGTTACTACTTAACTTCGCGGACCATCACGGTTACCGCATTACTCTGTGGCCCATCGCGGTCACCACCTGACTATGAAATGCATGAACATGCAATGTTTTCTCTTCACTGAAAACAGTATGCAATATCAGAAAAACTCAGCCTTTCCAGCATCCCCCCAAAATATCTTAACACAATTAATTTCATCATCAACACATCAATGATTAAACATTCAAGCAATCATTATCACTTTACATTATCTCAGAATTCCATTCTTAATTATCATAAGTCTTTCCCCCAACTCTTAAAATTCATAAAACAGTGTTTAAAACTGAGATTTCTGGAAAATACGAATCTGTATTCGAATACAGCTTCTCTGTATTCGAATATAGAAGCCAAATCAGTACAGAATCAACACTCTGTATTCGAATACAGCCTTCTTGTATTCGAATACAGCCTTCTTGTATTCGAATACAGCCTTCTTGTATTCGAATACAGAGGCTGTCACAGTGTAAAAATCAGTATTTTCACAGCATCAGTAGAAGCCTCAAAAGCTTCATCATTACCATTTCAAATTATCACAAAACTCCATTTTAATTTGTCACAAAACCTTACCAAATACTCCCCAACACTTAAAGTTTATAAACAATGTTTAAAACTTTGATTTTATGAGAAACACGAATCTGTATTCGAATACAGCTTCCTTGTATTCGAATACAAAAGCTAAAAACTGAGTTTCTGGAAAAACCCGAATATTTATTCGAATACAGCTCCCTTGTATTCGAATACAGAAACAAAAATTGTGAAAGTCAGCATCCTGTATTCGAATACGAGACTGTCGTAGTCGAATACAGATGCGAATACAGTGTTAGAAATTTCACTTCTGTATTCGAATACGACAAAGTCGTAGTCGAATACAGATGCTAAGTCATAAGCAAAAATCCTTCCTCTGTATTCGAATACAGGGGCCCCGTATTCGAATACCAGTTTGAAAAACTTGAGTAAAACAGAAGCTTGGCAGGTTGTATTCGAATACACTCATGTTGTATTCGAATACACCTTCGAATTCAGTGAACTTTTCCTGAAAAACTACAACACATTTTCAATCTTTTTCCTTTGAAAAACCAGCACAACCCCAAACAGATTCTGCACTTCTTTTGAACCATAAAACTCGGGCATTTTCATCAATAACAATTTTTCCAGAAAAACACTTTCATAATTTAAAATCCCTTTTCCTTTGAAAACATCAGCATTACCAAAATCACTCAAAAACAGAATGTCAACCACACAGAACAGACATTTTTCAACATTCACATTGTTGATCATTTCTCAAAACAACATGCAAGGTATTCCCAGCATTCTTACACAACCAATCACAACATGCAAAACATTTTCAGCTTCCTTACAAAAGCAGAACAACATTTATACATTCAACCAAACAGCAACCATCACATAGCAGTAAGACACCAACAGAATGCATTTTTTCGCATTTTATACAACCAGCACAACAGTTTTGAAAATATGCATTTTAATCATCTTCAAAATAACATGCAAGACATTTTTCAACTTTCCCACATAAATAAAACAGCCTTGAAGCAACAACCAGAACAGCACACATCACATATTATTAAAAACACCAACAGAATGCATTTTCTTCATTTCTTTCAAAATGTCATTGCAAAAACAATTTTTCTTTAAACAATGTTGAAAACATCAGTAATGTCATGACAGTTATGCATTTACAGCCCTAATGCAACTAGAAAGTGGAAGGTGCCCTTACCCTTGTTGTGTTTCTGTTACTGCTCACGTTTTTGCGTCTAAACTCGGCGAAACTCCCGCTTGCGTTTGCTGCTACAAAAATAGGTTCTCTAGCTCTGGAATGATGAGGGGAACAACTTTTGTACTGGGGGTTTTCCGGTTTGGTGCTTGGATTTCCAAGTAATGTCACTTTTGAGGAACTCCCTCTTTTTTTTTTTTTAACGTGAAACAGATTTCATAATGGGAGAAGGGTAGGAAGAAGGTTATACTGTTACATGCAGTATGGGCAGTAAGGGAGGAGGAATGGTGTTCTGATTTCACCCATCCTTCTCACTCCTATATATAGACTTGTGTGGGTGCCACCTCACCTGACACTTGTCTGATCCTCAGCACTTAACCAGTCTCGTCGCAATTAGCCGATAATCCCTTAATTAACTGTCCGTTAATTTAATTACTCGTAATTAAATTAATTTATTCTTCATCCAATAATCTTAATTCATCTTCCAAAATAAATATTTATATATATATATTTACTCAAAACATACATATATTAAATATTTACAAATATCCCCAAAATACACTTAATATTAATTCCATAATTTTAATTTAAAAATTAAGGGTCTTACAGACATCCTCCTCATCAAATAACACATCAACTCTTCTAACATTGTTAAAATAGGTTTCTCTATGTACTTGACAATCTTGTTGTTCCAGACTTCACACATGTTGTTGGTGATGTTATCCAACTTAGGATAATCACCGTAATAGGCCTTCACCCATGTTGTGGGGTCAATGTTGTTTAAGTAACTCCATGCTCGCTCATTTAGTGTTTTCAATATCTTCATGTGTGCTTTAAACTCTGGTTCAGTGGTGCTTTTTGAACATTGCCACACAATTCCTTGTCCTTCCATTGCTTGATGAAATTCTTCCAAATATACAACACACAATTTCTATGTCGAGCATGTGACATAACTTCCTTCAATGTAGGTAATAACCTCTGTAAAGACAACACAATGACATTATGTTAAATATGCCCAATAAGTCTTTTACAAAAAATACTAGTTAAAACACAATACACATGCATTTTCATGCAACATCAATTTACCTTTTGTTGACCTGATATGAAGTTTCACCCATATCTAACATGGTCTCCTATATCACTTTCTAACAGATTTAATTAAAAATCACTCCCAATTCTCTGTTGTCTCAGCATCTACCACAATATATGCAATCACATAAAATTGATTATTTGCATCTTGACAACCGCTGATAAGAGTTGTCCCCTTGATAAACAAAATATCCACAAATCGCAAAGGCCAAATAAAAAATTCACATAAAATAGCAACAACAAAGTAAAACGCCAGCGGGAAGAACAATAATGCACCTTCAAAAATGCAAAGGCAAAGAAGAAAAACATGAGAATGAAGAAGAAAATGCAGCTTTTCAAGGGACTTAATTGTCTATTTTTAATTATTGTCAAGGATCTAATTGTCCTTTTTTTTTATAGAGATTAAACGTGGGAGAATCAAGTTGATAAGTCATCAGACAAATCAGAAAAAAAAAACCCAATTTTCTAACTGTGGTTCATATAAGGACTAATTTGACACGGTTTATTTTTCTTTGGGATTAAAAAGTGTTTTTATTTTTCTCAAAGACTAAATTGGGTTTCTCAAAATTTCTCAGTTGGGGTGGGAATAGGCTAGGCCAAGCTTTGAAAGGCCTGAGCCTGGCCTACGATTAATTTTTTAGGCCTACGACCTATCATAGACTTTTTTTTCGGTCTGGTTTGGCCTTTTTAAAAATCTGGTCTGGCCTGAAAACCTATTTAAAAGCCTTATTCACATTAAAACATTTAAATGTTATATTTTATGTTTTTTTAAATAGGCTAAATTAGACAGTTTTATATAAGGAAAACTAATAAAATTATAATCAAATCTAATATAATAAAATAATATTAAAATAACCTAATTGATATGATTTAAAATAGGAAACAATAATATTAAAAAATAACATTAATAAATAATAAAATATATATATACTTTAAAATAGGAAACAATAATATTAATAATAAAAAAATAACATTTAATAAATAATATATATATAGGCCGACCTATTAGACCTAATAGGCTTTTATATAAGTCTGAACCTATCATTCTTATTAAATAGGCCAGGCCAGATCAGACCATAAGTAGGCTAGACCATATACCCCTGACGGACGGTCTAGCCTATTCCCATCCCTATTTCTCAGGGACCAAAATGAGCCTTTACTCTAAAAATAAATAATAAATTAGTAAAATGATGAAAAAGAAACTCACACGTAAAATTATAAAGTCTAGGAAGACAGAACTATAAATAGGGCAGAGAGGAGATGAAGATGAAGATATCAAGATATGCATTTATCCATCTCTTAGATTTCTTTCAAAACAAATTTTTTTTCTATTTTTTATTTTAAAAAATTGTTTTGCATTTATATTAATAAAAATATACGTAAATGGTCAAAAAAATACTATTCAACCTCACCACAATATATTAGAGATAAAATCAAAAATATATTTCTCAAACCAGGTAAACCTATAATAAAAGTGAAATAAATATATATATCACATTTCAATCAATTAAATGGGTAGGTTGGTATGTATATTTTGAGAATATAGAAAGTAAAAACAAGTTTTCATAGATATAGCCTTGAGCCCGCGCATCCCTGCTTGATGTAATTGAATGACTCGCGGGCGCTTCCAGCAACATTTGAATTTCTGAGTTAGCATGCTCATACGCTTCGTTCCATTCAACTCAAAACCACTACTTATCAATTCCCATAATCTCTTCTATCGTTCTTCCACTACTTCCACTACTTCCACAATCTCAAAACAACAACAACAACAATGCAAACCCTCACTCCACGCAAAACTACTTCACCAACAAACAATCGTAAACGGCCACATCACCAACTACACAAAAATCACCAACCTCATTTCCACTTACATTTCCTCCAATTCCATCCCAGACGCACTTTCACTTCTTCAAACCCTTCACCCATCTCCCTCGTCCGTTTTCTGGTGGAACCAACTTATACGACAATCACTTCACTTCAATTCCCCTCACGTCGTTTTGCATCTTTACCGTCGTATGAAAACATTTCAATGGTCACCTGATCATTACACTTTCCCTTTCGTTTTCAAAGCCTGCGGCGATGTTTTGTCTTTTAACATCGGCGCGTCGATTCATGCTTCGGTTTTTAGGTCCGGTTTTGATAACAATGTGTTTGTTTGTAATGCTGTTGTCTCGATGTATGGTAAATGTAACGCGATTGTGCACGCGCGTAAGGTGTTTGATGAAATGTGTCAACAAGGGGTTTGTGATTTGGTGTCGTGGAATTCGATTGTGTCGGCTTATTCGCGTTGTTATGTTCGGGAGGTTGCTGTTTTGCTTTTTCGTGAAATGACGGTGGGGTGTGGGATGAGGCCGGATGCTGTTAGTGTTGTTAATGTGCTTCCGGTTTGTGGTTATCTTGGATTAGGGTTTCACGGGAAACAGGTTCATGGTTTTGGTATTAGAACTGGGTTGGTTGATGATGTTTTTGTTGGGAATGCTTTGGTTGATATGTATGCTAAGTGTGGGAAGATGAAGGATGCTAGTAAGGTTTTTGAGAGGATGAGGTTTAAGGACGTTGTTTCTTGGAATGCTATGGTTACTGGGTATTCTCAAAATGGAAGATTTGAGGATGCTGTTTCTTTGTTTGGGAAAATGAGGGAGGAGAAAATTGAGTTGGATGTTGTTACTTGGAGTTCTGTTGTTGCTGGGTATGCTCAAAGAGGGTATGGTTGTGAAGCAATAGATGTGTTTAGGCAAATGTTTGGTTGTGGTTGTCGTCCGAATGTTGTTACTCTCGTGTCGTTGCTTTCTGGTTGTGCGTCTGTTGGAGCATTGATTCATGGGAGAGAAACTCATTGTTATGCAATTAAATTTATTCTTAATATAAATGATGATGGTTATGATGATGATTTGACGGTGATTAATGGTTTAATTGATATGTATGCTAAATGTCGAAGTTTAGAAGTGGCTCGTGCTATGTTTGATTCAATATCTCCTCAACATAGGGATGTAGTGACTTGGACAGTGATGATTGGAGGGTATGCTCAGCATGGTGATGCCAATCATGCTCTGCAACTTTTCTCTGAAATGTTTAAAACTGATAACTGTATAATTCCTAATGATTTTACTTTATCTTGTGTGCTCATGGCTTGTGCTCGTTTGGCGGCATTGAGGTTTGGTAGGCAAATTCATGGTTATGTGTTGCGAAGAAGTCGTATTGATTCAGATGTTCTGTTTGTGGCTAACTGTCTCATAGACATGTATTCGAAATCTGGAGATGTAGATACTGCTCAAGTTGTTTTTGACTACATGTTGAATAGAAATGCTGTCTCATGGACCTCGTTGCTCACAGGGTATGGCTTGCATGGACGAGGCGACGATGCTCTCCGTGTTTTTAATGAGATGAGGGAAGTGGGTCTAGTTCCTGATGGCATAACCTTTCTAGTTGTGCTTTATGCTTGTAGTCATTCAGGAATGACGGATTGTGGAATCAATTTGTTTTATAGAATGAGCAAGGATTTTGGGGTTGATCCTGGAGCAGAGCACTACGCTTGTATGGTCGATCTTTTGGGTCGTGCTGGTCATCTAGATGAAGCTATGAGACTCATTAACGATATGCCAATGGAACCAACACCAGTAGTGTGGGTGGCCTTGCTTAGTGCTTGTAGGATACACTCAAATGTAGAACTTGGGGAATTTGCGACGAAAAAATTGTTAGAATTGGAGGCCGAGAATGATGGGTCATATACATTGCTTTCGAACATATACGCTAATGCCAGACGCTGGAAAGATGTGTCTAGGATTAGATATTTGATGAAACGTACCGGAATCAAGAAAAGACCTGGTTGCAGCTGGGTCCAAGGAAGGAAAGGCATGGAAACCTTCTATGTCGGAGACAGAACTCACTTGCAATCTCAGAAGATATATGAAACACTTGCAGACTTGATTCAGCGCATTAAGGCCATTGGATATGTTCCACAGACGAGCTTTGCTCTTCATGATGTGGATGATGAAGAAAAAGGTGACCTGCTTTTTGAACATAGTGAGAAATTGGCTCTTGCCTATGCCATCCTAACACTACCCCCAGGTGCACCTATCCGAATCACCAAGAATTTACGCATTTGCGGTGATTGCCATAGTGCCATAACCTACATATCCATGATTGTTGGACATGAGATCATACTGAGAGACTCAAGTCGCTTCCATCATTTCAAAAACGGATCCTGCTCGTGCAAAGGATACTGGTGAAAATGGAATCAGACCATAACATTTGACGGGCTGAAAATCCTCCAATCCTTCCTAGTGGTTCTGTTGTCTGAAAACATTGTTTGTTTCTTGTCTGAACAAACTTTATCTGCCAATATTCTTGTTTCATGGGAATCTGCTGATAGCAAATAATTTATTCCATTGAACATACCTAATTTTGTTGAACGCAATCTGTTGGTGACTTCACCGACATATATTTGTTTCACACTCACAGGAAAGTCTACTGCAATTGAGGAATTGGAATACTGCAATTTACATGCTTGGTGCTGTTCAAGGACTAACTTATCTACTTGAGGGACTGGAGATTCAGGTACCTCGTAGGCTCGTGTTCAAAAAAATAAGATTGGTCGCGACTTGCAAGATCATTTAGCTGAAGTGCATTCCATTTTTTATTTTACATTTTCCAATTTAAACTTCATAAACATTTTGTACTGCATTTCTTACTACGATTGGAGTATGAATTAAATCTAGACCAAATGCCTATGTACAACTGTGGACTAATCGGGGTCTTACCCTCAAATTCAAATTATCATGTTGCTAATATTCTTAATTTTCTTGTGCAGGACCTGAAGGCTGAAGCGCCCCATATTTTTAACTGTGCAAGTTCACACTTGAAGAAATGTGCTGTTTTAAACTCGCAAGAACTTAACTGCAGTAATTTGTGAATTTTTGTTGGAAGTAATTAAGTTAAGCTTAGAAATAATATATATATATATATTTATATATAGAAAGAACCACCTAGAAGAATTGAGCCTAGAAGAATTGAGACACATGTTGGCATTTCTTTGAACACTAGTTTTAAACATAAAGAAATTGTAGACATCATGCAATTGAATAGCATGGAAGCACCACTCTATACAACTGTACCACAGTTTTTTGTCTAACAATTAAGAACTCATGCTTAAAAATTAAGAGTTGTAACTTGTAATAAACATATAAAAGACATACCCTTGTATACGAATGTTCGAATCAAAATGGAGTTGATTGAAATAATGTTTATGAGAAAATAGCTTCATGTATTCTCTTTGTTGTTGTGTGTATGTGTGAGTGATTTTTGTGTGTAATTTGTCCTTTGGTATAAATTTTTGTGTACTCTAATTTGTTAACAGACAATCTTTAAGCCACACGAATGAATGAATAAACGAACAAATAGATGGTTTTGAAAGTGGTTATAAAACTGGTTTTAGGACTGAATTTTGAAGACCAGAGAGTTTGTGGTGGATAATTTGACTTATGTACTCTAATTTGTTAACAGATAATCCTTAAGCCACATGAATGAATGATCAAACGAACAAATAGATGGTTTTGAAAGTGGTTATAAAACTGGTTTTAGGACTGAATCTTGAAGACATGAGAGTTTGTGGTGGATAATTTGACTTAAATCCTTTTGAATGCAGCATTGATTTGAATTATAGAAACTTCAAAGAGCAAAATATTAGTACACAACAGAGAAATCTCAAGCTTGTGAATATCCAATAATGTCACTATCATTATATATACACATACACAATAGCTTCATATCAAACTATTAAAATGTTATTCATTTTTTGGAATTTCATGCTTCATATAGGACATGTTTTCTTCCCCAATAATCCATTCATTTATTTCACTTATTATAAACACCAAACTATATACTAATTCTAACCTATAATTATTTTGATATGTGAAGCCACACAAACTCAAACAACCTTACTTTACAAGCCCCAAATTGAGGATACCCCATGAAGTATTAGGCCAAGATTTCTCTTTAGCCTTCATCAACAAAACCCTACTCCAAGAAATCCACCCTTCCCAAGAAACCCTTTTATCCCAATGACACCCCCATTCAAGCAAAAGACCCAACCCTCTCTCAGCTTCTCTCTCAGCCTCTTCAAATCTTCCTTTAGTCAAATAAACTTGACTCAACACAACATAAGGCTCTCCCACAAATGGATTCTTCTCAATACTCTTCACCAACAACTCCTCACTCTTCTCCAACCCCTCTTCACAATTCACACCTTCCCAATACAAATCCCTTGCAACTATTTGATCTCTTGCATCCAAAACCTTTGTGCATTTATCAAAAACTGGTGGCAAAACTAACTCAATATCTTCATCTCTCTCACAATCAACACCAACCATAACACCCTTTTTCTTCTTCTCTTCTATAAAAATCTCTTCTTCTCTCAAAATCAAATTGTAAAGTGATCCCATTCTCGAAATCGAATTCAACCATAAACCAGGTTTACCATTCCCAGGCCAAAGAGTACCAAAATTGTTCCCTTTAAACTCAAGCTTACCATCAAAATTCGCAAACAACATATCTTGAAAACCAAAAAGTTGGTCGCTAAAATCAGCCATTGTCATCATAACAAAAACAGCAACAACCCTTCTAGAAACATTCAAATCTTCACCCGTTCTAATATGTTTCACATTTACACCATTCACCGGAACAAGACCCTGCAATTTCTTCCTCCATTTTTCTCCCCCATCAAAAACACCCTTATCCTTTGCATTCCTAAGAGAAATCTCGGATTCCTTAAGATCATTCAAAAGCTCTGAGTCAGTGTAGTGAAAAAGAAGATCATCATGAATAAGAGTTTGTCTAGGAACAACACAGAACAAATGAATCAAACGTTCGGCTTCTACGCCAACGTGTTTGCAAACGAGTTCGCGAGAGGTTGAAGGATCGAAGATGGCGAGGTTAACGTAGAATTGGAGTAAGCTGAGTGGAAGAGACCAAAGAGTGAAACAAAGTGTGGGGATTTCCAAAGGTGAAGGATTCGGAAAATGTCGGTAAGGTGTTCGAGGAAAGTACCGTGTTTGTGCCAACATTCTGATGCACCGTGTGAATGGAGGATGGTGATTAAGGAAGGGAGGTTTTTGTCAATGGTGTTTAGTTCGTTACGGAGGAAAGGTTTAGCTGAGGTTAACAGGGTTTGAAGATATTCGCTTGAACTTGAGCTAGAAGAATTCGACATAATGGATTGGTTTGTTGCTTAATTTGGTGTGTGTGTGTGTGGTGAAGTGAAGGTTATGGATAAGGTTAGAGTTAGAAGAGTTTTGTTTTATAGGCTAATGTTAGTAGTTAGAAGCTATGTTATCATTAGATATCGTTACATTGGACTAAAAACAGCTAGAAATAGATTAAATCCTTTTACTTATATATAACACCATCAAAAGAGTGAAAAATGTTAGTTGTAGAGATTGAATTTTGGACTTGCTTACAACTTCCTCGACATCTCTAGCCAAATTTCTATAATTTATTAATGAGAAACAAAATGTGGTGCTGTGTTGTTGTTGAGAACTTGATTACGTGATGAGGAGGCAGTGAAAGAGATGGGTGACGGAAACAGTCCATAATAGAGAGATGGAGAGTTTGAGACGTTACCAAGTTTGTCGAACTAGTAATTGATGATCAGATTCAGTAGTTGCTAACATGTGGCTCATATTTTTGGTTTTTTACGCTGATTTTTTTTTTTGTAGTCACATTGCATGTCATGCGTTTGTTAAAACTAGCTGATAAACAGGGCAAAGATGCTTTAGGTTGAGAGTTTTATTTTACTACTAAGTGCATCCATAATGAAGCAAATGTCACTGTTATAGGTGGGAAATATATGATTTAAGAGAATATATATATATATATATATATATATATATATATATATATAGACACACACGTGGACTTTGATTCCCCAATTCACGGTTACACATTTTTTATTAATCAGGTGATTTACTATTATCTCTAATCCAAGACAAATTACTAAATAGATATTTTTGTTTTAAGATTTTTCTAAAAATGATTTTTATAATCTTTTATCTTTTTATTGTAATATTTTTTAAAAATAATTTTAAAATTAAAATATCAAATGAAAAATTGATTTAAATAGTTTATTTTAAAATATGATTTTAAATATTTCATCTATTTTTTATATTTACTTTTGAATAATGAAATTCCAAAAAATGATTAAAATGAAAAGCTATTTTGATAAGTTTTTCGACAAAATCATTTTGAAAGATACATTTCTAAAAAAAATGTGATTTTATTAAGTTAAAATCTTTAATTATGAATATTTAAGTTATTGAATGTCAAAAATATTTTTTTTTTTAATTGTTAACAAATGAATCTACAAAATTTATACTATTTTCAAGTAAATTCTCATAAAAGTTATTTTTAAAAACATAAAGTAAAAATTATTTTTTAAAAATCTTAAATAAACACTCAACTACTTTATATTATTATATTTCAATTATACTTATTTATTTTAATGTAATTTATTGAGGGGAGGGTACTTTCTTAGCCATTCTCTCTAAAGAGTAATAATTTTTACTCTATAATGGATGTGGCTATTAGGTATGATGCTTATTAAGGTGCTTTAAGAGTATCTCTTTCGGAAAAAGAATTCACAATACTATGTATATAAGAGAGTTTTTCATGTTTAAATCTATATTCTGATATATATTTGAAATTTTTTAAAATAAAATACTATGAAGTATGATTGTATGATATTTTAATCACATTTTATAAAAATAAAATAATATCAAATGATTTTAGAATATTTTAATCATAATTTATTTATTCTAAAAAACTCTTTCTCTTTAAGAGAATGAGAAGGAATAATTTTTATAGAGGCAAAGTGTAAAATTACATTAATTTACCTTTATCATGTGTAGAATGTTATAAAAACTACTTTTATAAAAATTTAGAATTTGTTAATGTGAGATGAATTAAACGTTAATTTTTAAATATAAAAAATTTAAGATAAAAGTAATAAAAATATAGATCTAAAAATTAAATTTTAAACTCGCTTTTTATGAAAAAAAAATTTGCAACATTGTAAATATGTCTACAAAAAATCATTAAAAAATATATGATGAATTAACGATAGACTAAAATTGTTTGCGAGATTATTTTGTAAAGATTTAAAGATGCATTATTATTTTATAAAGATTAAAAAAGAAATGTTGAAATTTTAAAACAAACTAAAACTTATTTAACCTTAATGTTATTTTCATTTTTATATGTTTCTCTTTTTATTTTTGTTGCAGTCCACTCTTTTTTATTTAGTTTCATTTTTAATAGATTTATATGATAAAGAATTCAAATAATAACTTCTCTTTATTTGATGCTTCAATTATAATAAAAGTATATAAATTTGAAATTTAAAAAATTTTTAATTTAACATAAATACTTTTTTTATATAGAAAATATGTGTAAAGAGTGCTAGTATGTGATACTCATTATTAAAAAAACATGTGTTAAAAAATAATTTTTTTAAACCCAAACCTTATATTTTGTCTTGTGCGTGCTATGTATTGTCTGTCTATCACTTTCTTTTTCCTCTCACTACACTTCCTTTTGTCCCATGCCTCTGTCGCGCCTTCCTCGTTCACGCCCCTCTCCGTCGCACCTACCTCCTAAATGTAGTAAAAAATCCGTAGTGAAAACACAAGAAGAAGTTTGAATTATGTTTTAAAACTTTTTGTTTACATAGTTAAAAACAATTTAAAATATTTTTTCTAAACACAATATAAGTTTAATAGGTTTTTGAAATCTCCTTTGAAACAAATATATTGCAAGATAAAAATAAAATTAAGGGAAAGAAATTAGTCACAAGGACTTTTCAACTTAAAGGATTTTTCAAATAAATCAAACTATTGCATCCTTACCACTAAAGTATATTTATGTTCAACTGACTATACTCTAATCTTACAAGATTCGTGCTTAGTACATACGGTCAATCTCTTGAAAACAATTTTACTCAACGTTCTAATTTAGTATAATCAAATTCTTGAGTCTAGTTGTCTCAGGGTTCTTGCTTAGTACACTCAGGTTCTTGAGAACAACAATCACTATTAGGCAATTACAAAATCAAGGTTTTTGTTAAATATAATGGAATAACTCTTTTCAAAAGAAGCTAAGGAAGTATCAATGTGTATCGTCTTATCACTTTACTAATTTATTATTAATTACTAAATAATTAATTAACTACCACTATCTTTATCACGACAATTAAGAAAGTGGATATTTGTATTAAATTTGTTAAAATTGATATTGGTTTTACAAGTCTACCCTTGAAGAGATGTAATTAATTAATGTTTCTATTATTATATTTATAGTTGATTGCAGAAAAATATATCAATTAATTAGTGATATAAAAAACAATTAATGTGGTTGAAACTTCAAAGAGAATTTTATATTTAGGGATGAAGTTAGAACTTGCTACCAATAACAAATTTTTATTAATTAATCATCTAATAATTTTATCACTTTTAATTTACGTAATTATTAAATTAATATTATTTAAATATTCAATGATAATTAATTATAATCTAATTAATTATGTTACTAATGTATCTTCAACTATTAATTGTTTTTTATTATCTAACTACACTCAATTACAACTATTTATTGTTATAAAAAAAGTTACCACTATTGTGAACTAATTGAAACAACTGCAGAAGATAGGAAAATGGAGATAAATAAATAAAAAGAGAATAAGAGAGAGGTAATAGTATTATTCTCTTTATTTGATGATATTGTTGTTGTGGTTTGTTTTACATATCTCCATGAAATAGTTGTACTTCCTAATGTAAACAAAATAACTTATTTTTTATCCATATCATTATGTGAATTAGACAAATAACATGTATCTCTACTATAACAAAGTATATTTGTTGTTGTATCTGTAAAGAAGTTCACTTGTCTAATAGATTAACAACAAATAATTAGTGATATACATTATTATTTGATTGCATTAATATATGGTACTTCGGGACTAAGTAGAAATCATCATTTTCTTGAGCTTTAAAAAGACACTTGTCCAAAATTGACGACCTTACAATATTCAAAGTGAATAATTAATTTGATTTGTTCATATATAACCATTTTAGATCATTTGCTATATAAGTTTCATAATTTACAAAAATATTCGTCAAATAATCATTTTGTAATCTCAAACAAATCTTTTCTTCAAAATGCTTAGACATATGATGTCATTTCCAAACTCTCATTTAGCAAATATTCACACAATAATATTACATAATGTTGATCTAAATTGTTTGAGCACATAGTGAGATTTACTCATTTTGATTTAGTCATCTCTTCAATAGTTCGAATTGCATGTCTCATGAAAATTAAATCATTTAAGGAGTTGTGTATAATCATCACTATAAAGTGAGTCATATGAATACATTGTAATTCACCCTTCATATAATTGAGTCTTTCATGGCTACTAACTTTAATCAAGTATGAAAAGGTTCTTAAACTCACTACAGGTGAATATATATTTCTTCATTCTCATGTTCTTATCGCGTGGAAATTCAACCATAGCTAATTAGCTTCACATCTTCATATGTGCATACTACAAGTCCAAAAGCCTTCTACTTTATAAATCGAGCTTAATTTAACTTCAATTGCTTCTTTTGATTTTCAGAGTATTTCTTTGTCTATAATAGACTTTAGTTCATGATCATCATTATCATTGATCACATATAGCACTATATGATATGCAAACATTGTCATTGTTGAATTCCTTTTGGTTCCATCAAATTTGATTCATGACATAATTTATTGAGATCTCTTTATTTTCACAAGTTTCAGATACCTGGTCAGTTCTTCTAGTATTGAAAATCAATTAGGTCAAACTTACTCTTTTGGAATTTTCATATCCTCACATGGGCCACCTTTTTTCTGTTAGCTTCTTTTCTTGTTTGATGATTTTTTTATCTTTGGCACTGACAAGTTTTCCACACTTCATAAGCGATTGAGACTTATTTGCAATATTGTCCAACACATACATCTATTTTGATAGGAGCATTAGTAGCTGATATTAGTCTTGCTTAACTTTGCAAATGAATTATACTTTGAACTTCTAGTTCACATTGCTTTATACGAGGATCATTGTAATATAGTAATCTATAATAAATAAACATATCTTTATAAAACTTTGCTTTCCAAATAAAAATATATAATGAAAATATTCTAAAGATATGATTTAGCTTGTGTGTTACTATACATATATCAAATAGTACTTCTATGCTTATGTAAGATCAACATTACTTAAATAACTTTCATAATAAAAATTTAAAATTAACTTAATTGTTAATGTGAAAATAATAACATTAACAAGACTTCAATAATAGCTCACATATTACTACTCATAGCTCATATGTATGACTTACGAGACAAATAATTCATACAAGGATAATACAATTTAAATTGACATAAAGAATTGCTCAAAAGAATTTATAATAGTTCACAAATGAGCATTATAATAACAACCAAAGTCAATAATTCAAATCAATAATATTCGACATGAGAATCAAGAAAATTAAGCCTAAATAATTCTGCAATCGTAACACTTTAATAGAAAATATATTTTACATTTGTGATACTATTATAAATTAGAATTTTACATAGAATATTTTAAGCTCAAATATTGAGATTATTTGATTTAAAATAGTAAACGATTCTTATTAAATACAACCAAATATTAATAGATTTCATAAAATAATTTCAAATCCAACACGTCAAAAATATATTTTCATAAAATATATTTTAAAGTGTTACTACAATAAATTCACAAAATATTTTTTTGACTCAAATATTGACAATATATCATTTTAAAATATGTATGTTTTTCAAATTTAATTAGCACCAAATATTTATAGATTACATACAAAAAATTTGAAGCACACATTACAAGAATATAATATTAGAATTGGCATATCCCTCCTAGAACTAAGTTGGTTTGAAGAACTATGACTCTTACCTATTTTTGTGATAACAACATTATTTTGTGGGAGCAATTTAAAGCACTAATATTATGTTTTAGTGTGCAATCTTCAGTATAGGTTATTCCTTATGAATTCATGATGCATCCTCTAATGTTTGATCTAAGTTAAAGGAACATCAAGACTCTGATGTTGATCTATGTGCTCTTAGTCTGGTAAACGAGCTTTGAAACGTGTCTCTGGTGATTCTGTTATTGCAAGCAATGCTCTGATTAGTTTGGCTCTGACGACTACATCAAACATTTGACTATTCTGCTTCTGATAAGTGTGATTGTCTAACTCTAATAAACACTTTGTTAATAGTCAACGCAATGATAAGTCAACACTCTGCTAATCTGATCACAATATCTTCTACTCTTATTGTTTCCATATCAAGATTTGTTGAATCAATTTCAAGGATAATTTTTACAAGGTTTAGTCACAAATCAATCTTAGAAGATTTGATACGAAACTTCATGATACATGTTGATTTCTTGCAATCAGAACAACAACCAAAAACCTATCTATAAAAGAATGTGTAACCCTCAAAGAGTTCTAAAAATGCAGTAACAAAGAAACAACAAAAAGTATCTTTGATGCTATGGTTATCAACTATTAAGGAAATAAACAAGTACAAGAAGCTAAGGCAAATATACTAGTCAACAAGCATGAACTCTTTGAGATGAAATAAGATGAATACATTAAAACAATGTTTTCTAGATTCCATACTCTGGTTTCTAGTTTGAAGGTCCTCCAAAAGAGTTACACTACGGCTGACCAAGTCAAGGAAATCCTCATAAGTCTTCCTAGCAAGTGGAGACCAAAGGTAACAACAATGCAAGAGGCTAAGGATTTAAATAAACTACCTCTGGAAAAGCTCATTAGTTCACTTAGATCCCATGAAATTGAACTAGTTGATGATGAGCATTGGCTCTCAAATCCCAAGGAAAGAAAACAAACTCCAAGGCTCTACATGCTACTGAAGACTAAAAGGAAAGCGAATTGGAGGATTAGATAGAAGACTCAAATGATGAAGAGTTGTCTTTTATCTCAAGAAAAATCCAGCACATGTGGAACAATAGGAAGAGATCTTTCCCCTAAAGAGATTTCAGACTATCTCAAAATAACAGAGAAGGAAGTGAAAAAATACACGAGAAGAGAATCATTTTCTATGAATGCAAAGAACCGGTCATTACAAAAGAGGGTGTGCTAATGGCAGATACACACTTTGATTTTGATTATAACAATCAATCAATTGATGATGAAATTGAGGTATTATCTGACCTATCTCGTAATGAACTTATATATATGCTAAATGAGTTTCTCAACAAAAGTAACAATGTTTTTTTAAAACTTAAATATTTCATAAAAACTCATGACATCTTAACAAATAAATACAGTTCTCTTGAAAAGGAATTTCAAAACCTAAAATGAGGAAATCCAAATCTGAAAGAAAAAGTTGCAAAAACTTTAGAGGATAGAGTATGTATTTTGTTAAGTATGAAAAAGCCTTTCAAGAATTTCTTACAAACGGCATAGACAAAGGCAAACAAGCCTTTATGATTTATGGTTTTAGCTGAAACAATAAATGATGTATTGATTTATAAGAACCAAAAGCAACTCCTAAGGCTAAACGACTTAATACTATTGGCATATATTGCCTAAATAAAGGTCACAATAAAAAAAACATGGATAGACAAGACACCTTTCAGAACTAACAAACCAGGACCCAACAAAATTTGGGTACCTAAGAATAAAATAATCTATCTTGCAGATATCCTTAGAAGTAAAGTTAAAACACCAATCATGGTACTTGGACAATGGATGCTCACAACACATGACGGGAGAGAATTTTATGTTCCAAAACCTAACCCTTAAGGAAAGAGGATTTGTAGGATTTAGAGGAAATCAGAAAGGTAATATCATTGGGCACGACACAATAGGTAATGGTTTTCTTCCCTTTATTAAAGATATTTTACTTGTAAAAAGACTTATGCATAACCTGAAGGTGCAAACACGAGCAGGGGGGGGGTTGAATTGTGTTTGACTAACTTGAATACTTTTTTCTGTTTTTGCAGTTTTAAAACAAAACTTGATGTATGAATAAAAACAGAGTTAGCAGCGGATATAAAATAAAAATAAAACACAGAATTTTTATACTGGTTCACCGTTAACGAGGCTACGTCCAGTCCCTTCACCTTGAAGGATTTCACTAATTCAAACCTTGAATTACAACAGTTCCACTGACCCTCCAAGTCAGTCTTCTCAAACAGTCTAACAATCCTAGACTCTTGAGGAATATAACACCTTGACTTCCTAAGTCAAGTCTTCTCTTACCAATCTGACAACCCCAGATGGTAGAAGGAACTACAACGCCTTGAATCTAATTGCCAAGTAATCTGCTACCCTTTCTGACTCCCTCAGATTGTAGACTCTACTTCAACAACTTAGATCTAACACAAGGGAAAGAAAATAACACGAGTGCTTGCTTCTGGAAAGTTGGAACTCACAATTAACCTCACTGAAAACTTGAGTGTTTGCTTTGGAAGTGTATGACTCTTTTTTGATTTTCAATTCTAAGTATTCTGCCTTGAGCCTCCTTTTATAGATGCGAATTAAGGCCTTTTCCAAGTTTAATTTCGAGCTGAATCTTGCTGGATTCTCTTGCAAAAATATCTTCACCAATTGGGCTTCATTTAAATAAAAAACATATCTTTTTTAAGCTTCAGATTTTCTTTCAAAAATAACTGGCCAATCATGTCTTTAGTTTCTTCCCGCCAATAGCTCCTGAATTCCACAATACTTCACTTTATTTTTGTAATAAATCTTTTTAATACTTTAATCAAAATAAATTAAAATCTCCACCGTTAATCCTCATGATTAAATCTGCACCATTTGATCTTTTGCGCTAGTCCACATATGGACCATACTAAGTGATCTGCTGTGATCCTCTGATTTCGGCCAACCCTGGACCACACTTTCTAACCTTCTGAACTTCTGATCTCGGCCATCCTGGTCTAGCAAACTGATCTGCTGTGATCCTCTGATCTCGGCCACTGCTGGACCACACATTCTGACCTTCTGATTTCGGCCAACACTGGGCCATGGTCTGATCTTCTGATCTCGGCCAACATTGGGCCTAATACTTAAATCTGAACCATTGATCTGAAAATCTTCCCTTTGATCTGGACCAATTCTAGACTTGGTCTGGATTAAACTGAAATTAAATCTGGACAAATAATATTTCAGTCTGGACATTTTACCTTCTGTTTTGGATCAATTCTAGATCAATTCTTGAGATCATTTCTTCTGGTCTGGACTTAGTTTCATACCCTGAACCATGCTATCTTCTGGTCTGGGTCAAATCTGGATTGATTCTCTTGTTTTGGACCCATTAACTTATCCTCTGATTAAGTCTGGATCAAAATCCTAAGACTTAGAATTAACTTGGTTCCAACATAACCTATTTAGCATAAGTAAATTAAGCAATATTGGTTGTGATATTGTCTTCAATCAAAAGTCATGTAAGACAATAAGTCAAACTAATGGATCCATATTATTTACTAGCCAAAGAGAAAACAACATTTACAAGATAAACTTGCTTGATTTGGAAAATTAAGAAGTGAAATACCTTATGTATGTGAATGAAGAACAACTGATTTGGCATAAGAGATTAGGACATGCCAATTTGAGGTTAATCTCAAAATTGTAACGACTCGACTTAGTCAGAGGCTTGCCAAATCTCAAATATGAATTAGATGTTCTTTGCGAGGAATGTCAGAATAGGAAACAAACAAACTCATCTTTTTCTTCTAAAAATGTTGTTTCCACATCCAGACCACTTGAACTTTTACATCTTGATTTATTTGGCCATGTAAAGACTACCTCTGTTAGTGGTAAAAAGTATGGACTCGTTATTGTTGATGATTATTCCATATGGACATGGGTAAAGTTCCTTAAACACAAGGATGAGTCGCATAAAGTTTTCACTACCTTATACAAACATGAAAAGGCTTTTGTAATGCAACAATATAAGAGATCATGGGTGTGAATTGGAAAATAACCTTTTTGAAAACTTTTATGAAGAGAATGGAATTTTACATAAACTTTCTTCTCCTAGAACACCTCAACAGAAAGGTGTTGTAGAAAGAAATAATATATCTCTTCAAGAAATGGCACGCACCATGATTCATGAAATGAATGTTGCCAAGCACTTTTGGGCAGAGGCATTGAATACTGCATGTTATATTCATAATATAAACTATATTAGACCTATTCTTAATAAGACTCCTTATGAAATATGGAAAGAAATAACCCAATATTGTTGGAACCAAGTTGGTTCTAAGTACTTAGGATTTTAATGTTTATAAAAGCACTACATGTAATCTTATTTTGTACTTAGAATTATTATATAAAATGTCACCAGAAGATGACGTCACCAGAGGCAGAAGATGACACCACCAGAAGATACATCCAGAGGAAGCAACCAGAGGATAGAAATGTCACCAAAAGGTTAGGCCAGATAATGCATCCAGAAGGTACCAGAGGATGCATCCTGAAGGCACCAGAGGATATCATCAAAGGTTAAATAACATCATCAGAGGATATCTTTCCTGGCCCAAATCAGAAGGAAGCAGAGTCCAGAAGGAGACCTGGTCCAGACCAGGAGGAAGCTTGTTAGAGGGAGACTTGGTCCAGACCAGAAGGAATCATAAGTCAGACTTAGTCTAGAATTAATTCTGACTAGAAGATAGCCTGGTAGTAATTATAAGAATCAGTCCAGACTTAATTAGAGCTTCAGATAACTGGTTCAGAACAAATGACTTGGTTTAGATTTGGTCCATACCAGAAGATAGCTTGGTTTAGAGTATAAAACTAAGTCCATATCAGAAGAAATGATTGTCCAGATTTAATCCAGACTTGATCCAGATCATAAGGTAAATGTCCAGATTAAAATATCATAAGTGCAGATTTAATTTCAGTTCAATCCAGACTCAGTCTAGAATTGTTCCAGATCAGAGGGAAAATGTTCAGATCAATGGTCCAGATTTAAGCATCATGGCCCAGTGTTGGCTGAGATCAAAAGATCAGATCATATGGCCCAGTGTTGGCCGAGATCAGAAGATCACATCATATGGTCCAGTGATTGGCCGAGATCAGAAGATCAGAACATGTGGTCCAGTGTTGGCCAAGACCAGGAGATCACAGCAGATCAGATTGTATGGTCCAGATGTGGTCGAGATCAGAAGATCAAACGATCCAAATTTTAATCATGATGAAAATCAGTAAGGACTTGATTAAAATTCGAAGAAGACTTGATTAAATTTTGATATAAATTTGATCAATGTATTAAGGGGATTTTATTAAAAAATTACTCAAGACTTAGAGAAAAAGGATTGGTCAACAGAATTTTCAAATGCAATCTGAAGCTAAAAATATATGATTTTTATTTAAGTGAAACCCGATTGGCCAAGTTATTTTTGCAAGAGAATCTGGGCAGATTCAGCTCGAATTTAAGCATGGAAGAAACCCTAATTATTCATCTATAAAAAGAGGCTCAAGGCAGAAGACTTAGCATCGAAAATACTTGAGAGTCATACACTTCCAAAAGCAAAATACTTGAGTTTTCAGTGAGGTCAATTGTGAGTATCCGCTTTCCAGAAGCAAGTACTCTAAGTTTTTCTTTCTCTTGTGTTACGTCTAAGTTGTTGAAGTAGAGTCTACAATCTGAGAGAGTCAGAAGGAGTAGCAGATTACTTTGCAATTAGATTCAAGGTTCTTTTCCTCAAAAGTCTAGGGTTGTTAGACTTTTTGAGAAGATTGACTTGGAGGGTCAGTGGTACTTTGTAATTCAAGGTTTTTGAATTAGTGAAATCCTTCAAAGTGAAGGGACTGGACATAGCCTAGTTAACTGTGAACTAGTATAAAATTCTGAGTTTTTATTTACTTTATATCCGCTGCTAACTCTGTTTTAATTCATACATAACAGGTTTTGTTTTAAAACTAAAAAGTATTCAAGTTAAGTCAAACACAATTCAACCCCCCCTTCTCGTGTTTGCACCTTCAATTGGCATCAGAGCTGGATCTCAAGGCTGAGCACTTAACTAGTGTTTGAGGAAAGGTCCAAGGGGTCAACAACATGGAAGAATCCAAAGATGATTTTGGAGGCAACATCAACAGACCACCACTGTTTGATGGAGATAGGTTTGAGTATTGGAAGGACAGAATGAGAAGTTTCTTTATATCTCAAGATCCTGAATTATGGAAGCTGGTGGTCAAAGGATACACTGCACCTACTGTTCCAGGAGATCCAACTCAAGAACTGGACATGGCAGATATGAGTCCAGACCAGAGCAGATTATACAAACTGCATCACAAGTCCAGAACCATCATGATCAATGCCATCACATTCAAGGAATTTGACAGATGCACATATAAAGAAGCAGCAAAGAGCATATTTGACAGTCTGGTTCTGACCTATGAAGGAAGCCAGCAGGTTCAAGAAACAAGGGCTAACATACTGGTCAAACAACATGCGATGTTCAAGATGGAAGATGATGAAGACATTGATGGAATGTTCTGTAGATTCCAGACTCTGATATATGGACTGAAGGTCTTGAAGAAAAGCTACACAACAACAGATCATGTTAAGAAGATTCTAAGAAGCTTACCAACCAAGTGGAGACCAATGGTTACTGCAGTTCAGCAAGCCAGAGATCTGAATAACTTAAGACTTGAAGATCTGATCAGCTCACTCAAGTCTCATGAAATAGAACTGGAAGCCGATGAGCCAAAGAAGAAGAAGAATCTGGCCTTGAGGTCAAAACAGAAGAAAGCTACAAAGGCAGCACCAGAATAAGAGGATAGTGACAGTGACTGTGATGATATTGCTTACTTAACCAAACAGACGGTTAAGATATGTGAAAACAGGAAGAGGAGAGGCTCCAAGAAGAAACATAACAGCAAAGGAAAGGAAAAATCTAACAAGAAGAGCATCATCTATTATGGATGCAATGAACCTGGACATATCAAGTCAGAATGTCCAAATCTGGAAAAAGGCAAATAACACAAGAAGAGTTCCAGATTCAAAAAGAAGGGTCTGATGGCAGCCTAAGATGAATCATAATCAGAAGAAGAATCGTCTGATGAAGAGGTAGAAACAGCAATGATGGCACACATCAGGTCTGCCTCTGGACTTCATAAAGGCACAGTTTCAGGAAGGAAAGTAGGCAGAAGGAAGAATGATCAAAGCAGTCATTCAGTCAAGTCTGGATACTGATGAGAACTCCCCTAACTTAGGCCTTAGAGGAAGTAGGAGGCACTATCCAAAAAGAACACATGGTGAGTTCGTCTACACCTTTGTTCAAGATATCCAACATTATCAAAATGAGATTGATCTCTCCTAAGTTTTGAATTCGATCTAATGGTGATACCATAAGGACTTTTGGTCAAACAAATGGATCTCAGACCATTCCATCTGTAGTTGAGGACTTATATCCCCCTCTATTTGAGGAAGACAATAAAGAAGTGGTTCTAGAATGCCTAAGGATGTGTCAGTCTAATCAAGAAATGGCTCATGTATGCCTTCCTCTACCCAAAGTTGCTCAAGTTTTTGAAAAGAAGCGCAAAAGGTTTGTCAAGACTTTCTATATCGAAGAGGATAAGGAAGAAGCAACAAACGCAAACAAAGACGAAGCAAACCTCATTCCGAGGAAGAAATGGAAGGTAACCTCCATTTATAACAAAACTACTTCTTGTTCTATTTTTGGTAATACGAGTAGTAATGAACAACCTGAACCAAAACCCCTCATTATCTCTACCCAAAATACAAACTTAATTTTCCATCCTTTTGATCTTGCACCTTCTACCTCAATTAACTATGACTCCGACACCTCAGATGAGATGTATGATGTAACCTTAGCATAACACTTTGACACCCTCCGACATAGAACACATCCCCACCCTCTCAAGACAACCACTCCAAACCCAACACCATCAGCCACTAAAACTAACATTCCACTAAGGCCTCCCAACTATAACATTCCATCAACACCTACCTTCTGCACTCCTACATTTGACTCTATGACACCAAGACTTGTGAATCCCCTTCACAAGAAGCTAACACAATATCTCAAGTCCTCATTAACTTAGTCTTTGATACGTCATCAGAAGACTCTTTTGCTGCTCGTTCACCCCTTTTTCACTTTGAACCTACTATTTCCACCATCTCGCTAGACCTCATTCCCCTCATCCACTCCATTCCTTCTGGATTTCCTAACCTAGACGCATTCATTACTTCTCTTATTGCCACAATAATTTCAGCACAAAATTAGAATCCTCAAGGTTTTGACCCTAATGACGTTTCCTAAAAATTAAAGATCTACATTTTTAATGAAGACAAAAAGATCATTGATCAAAAAGATAAAGGATTTTAAGCAACTTATCTTTCAAATTTATATTTAGGTAAATGCATTTGATATTAAATCAAAATACAGTTTAAGTACAATATTATGAGAACCTTCTGATAGCATATGCATTAAAATATTTTATGAAAATATTTAATAACATTTGCATTGTTTGAAAATAAAGTTTTTACAAAACTGGAAATCTGTATTCGAATATGAAGTACCGTAGTCGAATACAGACTATAAGTCAGTAGCTAATTTTAAACATTTGTATTCGACTACAACTTTGTGTAATCGAATACAACTCAAGTCAGTAGCTATTTTTAAACATTTGTATTCGACTACAGCTTTGTGTATTCGAATACAACTCAAGTCAGTGGCAAAAATCCCGAACTTGTAGTCGACTACAAGATATTGTATTCGACTACAACATTCAAATTTCAAATACAAACAGAACGTTATAGAAGTGTATTTGAATACACTAAGACTGTATTCGAATACAACTTCGAAACAATGCAACTTTTCAGTTTTGAAACATTGCACAAGTTCATCAAAACGTTTGGGAATCATTGCCATTGATCTGAAGTGTTACCTTGGAATATAAATACTTAAAAACTTCAGTTTTAAACTAATCAATCCTACCACGAACTTTGAACAACTTTCTGAAATATTTTGTGATCTTTTCAAAGTTATATTTTCATACTTCAAGTACATGCTCTACATCTTCATATCATTGAGAAAGGTTCTCTATTGTACTTGAAAGTATTTTGGATTGGTATCCTTGCACAAACTGTTATATCCTGTTGTTCTTAATTAAGAACATTGTTCTAAAAATCATTAAAGTTATTGTTGAAGAAAGTGGTGTATTTTCTTCAAGTGTTGTAAACTAAGATAGTGGTGTGCTATCTTAGGCAGAGTGTTAAGCATTTGTCATTGAAGTCTTAGGGTTAGACTTGTACTTATTCTAACAGATATTGGAAAATCTCTTGTGGGGTGTAAGAGGACTGGATGTACCCTTGGTTGTAAGGGGAACCTGGATAAATCTCTGTGTGTTTTTACCTTCTGTCATTTACAGCTTTCATTCACTAACACAGGAAGATTAAACAAACTTAAAATAGTCCCTTAAACAATCTCCAAAACTCTAAAAAGACAAAAATTGTCTATCACCTAATTCACCCCCCTCTTAGGTGCAACTCTGTTCTTACATTTCCAACCAGTGGAACAAGGTCCTCTTATTTTTCATCAACTAGATAAAGGACAACATGGATCATGGAATGAAGTTGGCCTCCCAGATCACTGCAACTTTCAAACAAATAGTTGAGATCCTCTATCTACAGATCATGCAGCTTTAGAATGCTTAGGTCAATCGGTCTAGAAAGCTTTTGAAAGCTATGTCAAAAGGCTCATCAAGGGAAAACCCATCTCCCTCTAATGGTGTTCATCTAGAACTCTCAATGGTTGCAATTCCCTATGCTCATTCCACATATTGAGATACCCTCCTTGGATGCTCCTACTACTACAACTTCAGAATTTGCAGCATCTTCCTCCGAAAGTCGATCAACCACTCCTTCTAGCTCCATGTTTGATTCTTCTCAGTATGTCAAAAAGCAAGACTTTGATCGGTTGGAAGCTAAGACTGAGGCGTTCTTGGAACAGACAGCCAAAAATCAAAAGAAAATTCAAACTACCCTAAGTTTAATATTAGCTAGGCTGACAAACCCCAATTTGTTGTTCCTTGTATTTTCTTCTATTTGACTCTTTGTATTTTTTTTTCTTTCCTTTGTTCTACGTTTGTTTTTATTTTTTGTTGGCTACTTTACTCTTTTTGTTTGATGGAAAAAAGTGGATGATAATTTTGAACATTTTTAACGCATGAAAATTTCAAGATACTTTCAAATTCAAGTACTAATGTGTTTCAACTATCTTGTCAGAATATCTCTCATCACTCTAACATTTAGACTTGCATATATTAAGAGGGAGCTTTGCTGTGATATTCTATATATTTTTTATTCCTGGAAAATTAAATATTACTAACAAAAATAGATGTTTTTTCAACAAAAAGGGGGATGTTGTTAGAACTAATTTGGTTTGAAGAACTGTGACTCTTACGTGTTTTGATGATAACAACATTATTTTGATAAAGCACTATTGTTCTATTTTAGTGTGCAATCTTCAGTACAGGTTATTCCTTATGAATTCATGTTGCATCCTCTTATGTTTGTTCTAAGTTAAAGGAATACCAAGACTTCATTATTAATCTTCATGCTCGAAGTCTGATGAACGTGCTCTAAAACACATCTCTCGTGATTCTATTATTGCAAGCAATGTTGTGATTAGTTTATCTTTAACGACTACAACAAGCATGTGACTATTCTGCCTCTAGAAAGTGTGATCTTCTAACTCTAATAAACACTTTGCTAATAGTCAATGTTATAAAGAAGATAACGTTTTTGTGCATTCTTTGATCAATGCCCTGAAGGTCTATGCGATATAATTTGTATCCTTTACTCCTATTGTCTCCATATGAAGATTCATTGAATCAACTTTAAGGATATTTTTTACAAGGTTTAATGGTGAATCAAACTCATAAGATTTGATACAAAAATTCTTGATATATGTTGATTTTTGCAATCAGGACAATAATCTGAAACCCTAAAAGCCTCTAAAAATTGAGAAGTGAAGGTGCAACACGAGAAGGGGGGTTGAATTGTGTTTGACTAACTTGAATACTTTTTCTGTTTTTGCAGTTTTATAACAAAACTTGATGTATGAATCAAACAGAGTTAGCAGCGGATATAAAGTAAAAATAAAAACACAGAATTTTATACTGGTTCACCGTTAACGAGGCTACGTCCAGTCCCTTCACTTTGAAGGATTTCACTAATTCAAAAACCTTGAATTACATATACTCACAAGTATTTTGCTTTTGGAAGTGTATGACTCTCAAGTATTTTCGATATTGAGTCTTCTGCCTTAAGCCTCCTTTTATAGATGAAGATTAGGGTATCTTCCATGCTTAAAGTTGAGTTGTATCTTGCCAGATACTTTTGCAAAAATAACTTGGCCAATCGGGTTTCACTTAAATAAAAAACATATCTTTTTAGCTTCAAATTTGCTTTCAAAAATAACTTTGGCCAATCCTGTTCTTGATTAATTCTGGACCAAATCTTTCTTCCCGCCAATAGCTTCTGAATTCCCACTAGACTTCAATTTATTTTTGTATCAAATCCTTTTAATACTTTGATCAAATTTAATCAAGTCTCTACTGATTATCACCATGATTAAATTTGGACCGTTTGATCTTCTGCTCTCGTCGACATCTGGACCATACAAACTGATCTGCCGTGATCCTCTGATCTCGGCCAACACTGGACCATACGTTTTGATCTTCTGATCTTGGCCAATCACTAGAACATATAATCTGATCTGCTATGATCCTCTGATTTAGGCCAACACTGGACCACATGTTCTGATCATCTGATCTCGGCCAACACTGGGCCATGATGCTTAAATTTGGACCATTGATTTGAATATCTTCCCTCTAATCTGGACCAATTCTGGACTAGGTCTGGATTGAACTGAAATTAAATTTGAACTTATGATATTTTAGTCTGAACAATTACCTTCTGATATGGATCAGGTCTGGATTAAATCTGGACAATCATTTCTTTTGGTCTGGACTTAGTTTCATACTCTGAACCATGCTATCTTCTAGTTTGGGCCAAATCTAGATTAAATCTCTTATTCTAGACCAATTCTTTTATGCTCTGATTAAGTCTGGATCATGTCTGAACTGATTATCATTTCATGACTAGGCTATCTTCTGGTCAGAATTAATTCTGAACCAAGTCTGACTTATGATACCTTCTGGTCTTGAACAAGTCTCCCTCTTGCAGGCTTCCTTCTGGTCTGGTCCAAGTCTTCTTCTGGACTCTGCTTCCTTCTGATCGGGGCCAGGAAAGATATCCTCTGATGGTGTTTTGACATCCTGGTGTATCCTCTGGTGCCTTCAGGATGCATCCTCTGGTACCTTCTGGATGCATTATCTAGTATCTTCTGGAGGTGTATCCTCTAGTCTGATTTTATCCTCTGGTAATTCATCTTCTGCCTCTGGTGACTTCATCTTCTGCCTCTGGTAACTTCATCTTCTGGTGGCATTTAATATAATAAGTCTAAGTACAAAATAAGATTACATGGAGTGCTTTTGTAAACATCAAAATCCTAAGTACTTAGAACCAACTTGGTTCCAATAAGAAGCACAAGCAACAACATACTTCAATATGCATTTTACAATCGTTTCCGCACTCTTGCTATTTACCTTTTATCCAATCTAAGTTTTGAGAAATATTTTTCCATACAACATTGTAAAAACCCTCTTGTGAGAGTTATTCATAAAACCCTTAACCGATTTGTAACCTAGCCCAATTGTGGCTGTTGTTGGAACCAAGTTGGTTTTATACTTAGAGTTTTGATGTTAACAAAATTATTTTAGGAGAAAAATAAATTAGGCTTCACAAAGTATGCAAAAGAGAAAATCAGAGGAAGGTACCAGAGGAAACGACCAAAAAATACCCACCAGAGGATAACTGTAAGACCCTGAGTTTTCTAAATTCTAATTTCTGTAATTTTATTGTATTTGGTGTTGAACTGTTTAGGTTAGTAGCCCAATTTTTTATTTTATGAAATTAAGTACCAAGAGTATAATTTTGTTAGAGTAAGTAAAATGTTTAATATGTGTGTGTGTGTGCGCTCGCACTTGTGAGTGTGTGTGCGTGTATGTGCGTGTGCATGTGTGTGGGGTGTGTGTTTCTGTCATTTGAGTTATGATGAGAGTAGATATTTTTTCTAAAGTAGATTGAGAAGTGAGTGATGTAATGTGTGTAAGAATGATTAGATGTTGTAATGATGCTTTTAGTAATATACCTATTTCATTTAATTAAAATAATTTTTTTTTGGTAAGTTAAGAAAAAAAAGGGAAGCCAACCACCTTGTTAAAAGCCATTAGCGACCCCTTTCCCCTTGGGTTTACTCCTTCCAATTTTTTTTTTCTTATCTCTTTAAGCACAAAAAGAAAAATATAAGTGTTGGTGTTGGTTAGTTGAAGAAGAAAACTTCCATCTTTCTACTAGATCTAAGCTTCCATTCAAGAAGTGTTAGGAAGGAAAGTTACTCCCCTCTACTAGGTGGTGATAGTGAGCTAACTGATTTGAGGGGAGACATTCTCTTGCTCACTTCTACTCTTTAAAAACCGTGACCAACCTTTTGTATGAGGGTGAGTGAAATTTTTAAATTCTTAGTCAATCTTTTGATGCTTGTTGTTGTTGTTGAGAAAAGTGAAATGAAATGAAAACATTTTCCTTCTCTCCCTATCTCAAACCAAGGGGAGATAACGCTTTATTGGTTTTTCTTGATTACTTTGGTTTGATGTGAAATTAGGGCGGTATTGGTGTTGAGTGCATTATTTAAAAGGTAAGAAAAGAAACCCCAAATTTTTTGTTGGAGTTGGCTAAACCTGTTTCTTTTTCTTTTATGTATTTGAGTTATGTAATGAGTGTTGGAACCAAGTTGGTTTTACATTTAGAGTTTTGATGTTAACAAAAGTATTTTATGAGAATATTATATTTGACTTCAAAGAGTATGAAAAAAGATTCTTGTTTTTGAAGAAAATCTAAAATAAGATTTGATTCAAATTTATAATTGAAGAAAATCTAAAATAAGATTTGATTCAAAATTATAATTGATGAAAATCTAAAATAAGATTTAATTCAAATTTATAATTGAAGAAAATCTTTGACCAAGTTGAAAAGAAAATACGATCAAGATTTGAAGAATATTTAATTAAGATTTGAAGAAGATTTAATCCAGATTTGAAAAGATTTAATCAAGATTTGAAGAAGATTTAATCAAGATTTGAAGAAGATTTAATCAAGATTTGAAGAAGATTTAATTATGATTTGAAGAAGATTTGATCAAGATTTGAACAAGATTTAATTAAGATTTGATCAAAATTTGAAGAAGATTTGTTGAAGATTTAATCAAGATTTATCTACAACAAAATATGAACAGAATCAATCTGAAGAATTTACAAACTCAATATGAAAAATATACAATTTAGAATTAAACAAAGACTAAATTGAAGCCCAAATTTTAACTATAAATAGATACGCAAGGCTGAAGAAGAAAAGAATCAAAAATCAGAAAAGAGTAGAAGAACTCATAAGCTCAAAATTTCAAATTCATCTTGAAGTTCAAAGAGAGAAACACTTGTTCAAGTTAAAAATATTTTATGAGTGTTCTTTTCTTAAAGTGTGAGAGATATAATTATTATCAGCTTTGTTAGAAGCAACTACTCAAGTTCCAATCTTTTGTATTCAACCCGATTGTGGTTTAGTTTCTTCTTCAAGCTAGAGTTGTTAGGTTGTTAGGACAAGACTTGGCTTGTAGGGTCAAGGTGGTTTGTTCTTCAAAAGTTTGGGGTTGTTAGGCTGTTTGGGAAGAGTGGCTTGGAGGGTCGGTGTTGTGTAATTCAAGGTATTTGAATTAGTGGATGAAAGTCTTCTGAATGAGGGGACTGGATGTAGCCAAGTTAGTGGTGAACCAGGATAAATCTATTTGTCCAAATATTTAGGCTTTTATTTGGAATTATGATGTGGTTGGATAAATTTTGGTGATGAAAAAATTTAAATAAATCTTTATGTTTAAGTAGTTAGCTCCTTGAGTCTCGAAAAGGAATCGAGATCATTGACACCGAGTTAGCAGGAGGGAGAACTCTGAAATGTTAATGTTGTTGTGGTGGAAAAAAAATGATTTTCTTAGTTTATGTCTGTAACACCCCGAGTTTAAAACACAGCGCGAGTGTATTTTTTTTTCAAACAATAAATAAATAAAATGATTTCCCAATTTATTACTTCAAAAGAATTGAAATAAAATTTCCTTAAATTCATTTCATAAAATAGTACGTCGTAGATTAATCGATGAACGTAATAAAATAACTTCATCGTAATATCACTAAGTACTTAATTCTGGAAATTTAATAATAAACATTCAGACATTTTCAAAGGATAACAATGTCATATCATTCCAAAAGAAAATATCAGAGTGTGGAATAGTTTAGCGGAAAAGTAGTACAATAATTTCCAAAATAAAACAAATTACATTTTCCAGCTCAAATCCTATACATCAAATCTAACCGATCATGCACTAAAGCTACAGTAGCACAGATTTCCTCCGCATCCCAAACAAGTCTCATCCGACTCCGCCGCTCACCTCGATGTAACCTCCTCTTCCTCATCATACAGAGAGGGATCAGTCTCCTCCGAAGTCAGATCAATGCACAATCTAGGTCGCTTTCGCGGTGCCGGAATCTCATAACAATCATCGGATATCCTAGATGGACCCAGAATATCAGCTGCTACTGGCGTCGGTCCTTTGTTCTTTCCTTCCGCCTCAGAATTACGTACATCTCCTCCAATCATCGGGTTAGGAGTCACCACTCCTACGGTGGCCTCTGTCTCAACCCCTCTAGCTGGCTCCTCCGCATCATCAAAAATTTCGTGCGCCTCCAATACCAAACGGGAAGGCACAGGAAAGTCAATCCTCGCATAGCTGTGCTCCACGTAGTGCACCACTCCATTGGTCCTACAGGTCCTCTTCAATCTCCCCGTGTACGTAGCCCTGCTTGAGATGGGGTCGTATACCCAAGCAGTAGGCACGGAATGATCAATGAAGTCGAGCAACGTTTTCGTCGTCTTGGGACCCACGGGTGTCATGGGTCTGGGGTTCATCTGAGGGCAAAGCCCAAATTCCACATATAATAGTAAAGGGTCACCAACCGAAATTAACAAATAAACACATAGCATTCATATCACAGAACAAATGCATCCATGGCATATCATATAACAATGATGAAGAATAAAGATGCTCATTTTGAAATTTCATGACATGTATGCCTTTTCAAAACAGCAACCAATTAATATGGAAAATATGTTGTAAGTACAGCTAACACTTCAGCATTCACAATCATTTATTAGAATTTCAGATTTGCAAAAGTACTCACACACATCAATTTCCAATTATCAACATGTACCCAAATCGTGACCCACCGGTCAATAACCCCGATGCAATATGTATATGCTCATGTATTCAACTTCTTGGAATTACCAAGGTGCAGTCGCTCAACAGACCAGCACATTTTAAATATGTTTGACTTTAACGGCCCTCAAGACCAGGGTGCAATCGCTCAACAGATCAGCACCAGTGCAGTCGCTCAACAGACCAGCACTCGTGCAGTCGCTCAACGTACCAGCACGTTTGACATATACTCAAGTACAATCGCTCAACAGATCAGTACCAGTGCAGTTGCTCAACAGACCAGCACTCGTGCAATCGCTCAACAGATCAGCACGTTTTGCGCATTTCAGGGTACAAAAGCTCAACAGATCAGTACCAGTGCAGTCCATCAACAGACCAGCACGAGTGCAATCGCTAAACAGATCAGCACCTTTACGCATTACTCTGTGGCCCATCACGGGTACCACTTGACTATGCAAATGCATGAATATGCAGTGTTTTCTCTTCACTGAAACAGTATGCATTATCAGGAAATTTCAACCTTGCCATCATTTTCAAAACATCTCAACACAATCAATATCATCATCATCACAACCATGATTAAACAGTCAAGCAATCATTAACACTTTACGTTATCTCACAATTCCATTCTTAATTATCATAAGTCTTTCCCCCAACTCTTAAAATTCATACAACAGTGTTTAAAACTGAGATTTCTGGAAAATACGAATCTATATTCGAATACAGCTTCCTTGTATTCGAATATAGAAGCCAAATCAGTGCAGAATCAACACTCTGTAGTCGAATACAGCCTTCTTGTATTCGAATACAAAGGCTGTCACAATGTTAAAAAATCAGTATTTTCACAACTTCAGTAGAAGTCTCAAAAGCTTCATCATTACCACTTCAAATTATCACAAAACTCCATTTTAATTTGTCACAAAACCTTCCCAAATACTCCCCAACATTTAAAGTTTATAAACAATGTTTAAAACTTTGATTTTCTGGAAAAACACAAATCTGTATTCGAATACAGACCCCTTGTATTCGAATACAGAAGCTGAAAACTGCAATTTCAATACTCTGTATTCGAATACAGCATACCTGTAGTCGAATACAGAAGACAGAACATGTGTAAATTCAGCATTTCCCCAACATCATTTAAGGTTTTCAAGAACTTCATCATCTCTTCTTCAAAACTATTTCAAAAACTCTATTTTAAACTATTTCAAATCTGTATTCGAATACAGCTTCCTTGTATTCGAATGCAGAAGCTAAAAACGGAGTTTCTGGAAAAACCCGAATCTGTATTCGAATACAGCTCCCTTGTATTCGAATACAGAAGCAAAAATTGTGAAAGTCAGCATCCTGTATTCGAATACGAGACTGTCGTATTCGAATACAGATGCGAATACAGTGTTAAAATTTCACTTTTGTATTCGAATACGACAGAGTGGTAGTCGAATACAGATGCTAAGTCAGAAGCAAAAATCCTTCCTCTGTATTCGAATACAGGGGCCCGTATTCGAATACCAGTTTGAAAAACTTGAGTAAAACAGAAGCTTGGCAGGTTGTATTTGAATACACTCATGTTGTATTCGAATACACCTTCGAATTCAGTGAGATTTTCCTCAAAAATTACAACACATTTTCAATCTTTTTCCTTTGAAAAACCAGCACAACCCCAAACAGATTCTGCACTTCTTTTGAACCATAAAACTCAGGCATTTTCATCAATAACAATTTTTCCAGAAAAACACTTTCATCATTTAAAATCCCTTTTCCTTTGAAAACATCAACATTACCATAATCACTCAAAAACAGAATGTCAACCACACATAACAGACATTTTTCAACGTTCACATTGTTGATCATTTCTCAAAACAACATGCAAGGTATTTCCAACATTCTTACACAACCAATCACAACATGCAAAGCATTTTCAGTTTCCTCACACAAGAAGAACAATATTAATACATTCAACCAAACAGCAACCATCACATAGCAGTAAGACACCAACAGAATGCATTTTTTCGCATTTTATACAACCAGCACAACAGTTTTGAAAATATGCATTTTAATCATCTTCAAGATAACATGCAAGACATTTTTCAACTTTCCCACAAAAACAAAACAGCATTGGATCAACAACCAGAACAGCACACATCACAAATTATTAAAACACCAACAGAATGCATTTTCTTCATTTCTTTCAAAATGACATTGCAAAACAGTTTTACTTCAAACAATGATGAAAACATCAGTAATGTCATGACAGTTATGCATTTGCAGCCCTAATGCAACTAGAAAGTGGAAGGTGCCCTTACCCTTGTTGCGTTTCTGCAACTGCTCACGTTTCTGCGTCAAAACTCGGCGAAACTCCCGCTTGCGTTTGCTGCTACGAAAATAGGTTCTCTAGCTCCGGAATGATGAGGGGAACAACTTTTGTACTGGGGATTTTCTGGTTTGGTGCTTAGATTTCCAATTAATGTCACTTTTGAGGAACTCCCCTCTTTTTTTTTTTTTTTGGAACAAACTGGACAGAAAACAGAATGGGAGGGAAGGAGAAGGTGATACTGTTACATGCAGTATGGGCAGTAAGGGAGGAGGAATGGTGTTCTGATTTCACTCATCCTTCTCACTCCTATATATAGGCTTGTGTGGGTGCCACCTCACCCGACACTTGTCTGATCCTCAGCACTTAACTAGTCTCGTCGCAATTAGCCGCTAATCCCTTAATTAACTGTCCATTAATTTAATTACTCATAATTAAATTAATTTATTCTTCATCCAATAATCTTAATTCATCTTCCAAAATAAATATTTATATATATATATATATATTTACTCAAAACATACATATATTAAATATTTTACAAATATCCCCAAAATACACTTAAAATTTCATCCATAATTTTAATTTAAAAATTAAGGGTCTTACAATTTCATTCCAAAGGTAGTTGTTATGGTTGATGATCAAGAATGTATACATCGTTTTAACAAATCTTTGAACTTGTGTTTAAAAGAAACTAGTGAGTTGTGGGTTCAAGCTTTATATGTATACTTTCAATCTTTAGAAAGGTTTGCAAGATTTTAATTAAAGTTTCAAGTTTATTGTGTAAAGGTTTAAGTCTTGAGTTATAATTTCAAATTTTTTTAAAGATCCCAAGTTTCATAAATTAAAATACAAGTTTTGTTGATAAGAAAAAAAAAATATTTTTTGACAGGAATAAAACTATTTCAAAGAGTTAGAACTTTGAGACTAAAAAAACATTTATTGATATGTTTTTTTGGTTATGTTGTCAAGAGGTAAATACTTTTATTGAACATTTAGTCTTTAAAAATGTAGTAGATCAAACTTGTAGTTATTTTAAAAACAAAACAAAAACAAATGAGTTATGGCAAATTTGAGAAAACTTGTGGTTGTGTGAAAAATTTTGAGAAAAATAATATAAGACGTTTCGAATGATTGTTAGTGAATTCTCAGAAAAATTTGAAGCATGTTGATTTCTAAAAATATGTTTTTATACGTTTAAAGTGTGTATCGTTTAAAAAAAATTGGAAAAAATATACTCTAAGGGGATTAAGACTGAGAAAGGGTTTGTAAGTTAGTTAAAGTCTCAGGGATTAATTCGACTACGTCAAACCCTATTTCATTAGAGGTGTTGGCACGAGCGAGATTTTCGTTATGTTTGATTGTGGTAGCGATAATTGTTGAAAAAGCTATCATTGAGGTGAGTTATAATTGAAGGGGAGTCTTTTCATAGTTGCATTTACATAATGATTGTTGTGAAAGAGTTAGAGTATGCTCATGCATTTCATAGTTAGTGGTGACCGTGATGGACCACGGTGTTAGTGGTGACCGCGATGGGCCACAGGATGGTTCCATTAGTTGATTTGTCCATCTTATTTTATGAGGATTTTTAGTCGTGTAGGTCTGTGATAGATTGCACTTTGGTAAACCATGCTGATCTATGATATGTGGCACCTTGGTAATTAGTACTGGTATGTGAGAGGTGGTACATTTATGATTTACGCCCCTCGAGGAGGGTTTGGAGATTCTGAAATCATGTGCATTGGCATATAAACATTGCATTTGGGTACTTAACATGCGAATCATGTTTGTTATGATATGATATATGTATATACATGCTCTGTTATTGCAGAGGATGCTTCCGTTAGAGGTGAGACAGAGGCCACCGTAGGTGTGGTGACTCCTACCGTAGGAGCAAAGGATGCAATGCTTGGACCGAGAACTATCGAGAAGATTAAATGGTTGATGTCAGCAGGAGAGGATACTGCAGGACCGTCTAGGCTGATCGGGGACCAGGGTTTTGTTGATGGATCGCCAGTTCCTTGGTTAGAGCCACCCCGGGTCGAGTCAGAGCTTCAACTTCCGGTGAATGATCCTTTACCAATTTTCTCTGAGGTAGTGAGCTGTTTTAAGATTCCAGTGCTACCGCAGACACCTATCTCATGGGTGGACATGACCTTTGAGGAGGCAGATCCCTCTATAGCTGATGATGAGGAGGAACTTACTTCGAGGAGAGATATTGCGTCAAAAGGAACTTGTGCGATGTATGGAGGTCACCGTTGTTACTGTAGTTGTTAGTGGATATTCAAATTAGTTTTTGTTGTATAGGGTCTTAGTGACTTTATTTTGGTGGTTGTACTTATTTTGTTTACGATGACTGTATCTATAACATACCTTGACATTTGACTTTGGTTTGGTGGGTCCATGTTGCATTTTTTTAATGCAACCATGGGGGATTAGCATTCTTGGAGTAACACTTGTGCGTAGGTGTCTGCTGAGAATACCCAAGGGTATGAGCGATGTCTGATAGATTTCATAGCCCTGATGTATTTTCTAGTTGTATATTTTGGATTATTGTCCCAAAAACAATCTAAGTTTGTTCATATGTATAATGTAATTATTTATGACTCTTGTTGTAACACCCCGAACCCCACTGTTATCGGCAGTGCTACTCGGTCTTCTCACCCCCCTAACCACCTTGTGGAAATAGTGAGTTTTTGCCTTTCGTGGGAATCGAGCCCGGTACCTGGGGGATAAGTAACCGCCTCATCACATTCCCACTACCAATTGAGTCTGGACCAAGTCTGACTTATGTTTCCTTCTGGTCTGGAACAAGTCTCCCTCAGACAGGCTTCCTTCTGGTGTGGACCAAGTCTCCTTCTGGACTCAGCTTCCTTCTGATCTGGGCCAAGGAAGATATCCTCTGATGATGTTATTTGTCCTTTGATATTTTGCCTTTGATGACATCCTCTGATATCCTCTGGAGGTGTATCCTCTGGTGCCTTCAGGATGCATTCTCTGGTACCCTCTGGATGTTTCCTCTGGCTGAACATTTCTGGTGACATTTCTATCCTCTGGTTGCTTCATCTGGATGTATCCTCTGGTGGTGTCATCCTCTGATTTTGCACAACTTCTGATTTGTTCTTCTTAGTCAAAATACTATTTACATAAAATATTTTTGTTAACATCAAAACTTTGATTGAAAGAACCAACTTGGTTCCAACCGTAATCTCAAATAATAAAATTCAAATATCGTGCGAGAAAGTTGTCAAATGATCATTAATGACAATGTTATTAATAATAATTTCTCTTTCTCCAAATTTTTTTTAAAAAAATTAACATTATTTAATTTATTTAAGAATAAATATCCAAACCAAATACATACTTAAAAGAATATAATTTGAATCATTATGTATATATTTTAGATGGAGAATCAATTTTTTACACAAGTTTTCAATCAATTATAATTGATAATTTCTTTTTTTTTTCACAAATAATTGACATTTGACTTAAATATTTGATTTATCCATGTAAGTATGCATATTTCTCATTTTTGTCCCTGTAAGTTGTTTTTTTTCAATTTTAACTTTGTAAGTTTCATTTAGTTTTAAAATCACATATGCCGTTAGTTGTTGTTAAAAAAAAAGCTTATGTGGTAAACAGAGAAGTGTCGTGGCACAGGAATAAAGTAAATGAAAAAAATAAAATTAAGTAATTAAATTGATTAAAAAAGAAATAGAAAAAAGAAATGAAGGAAAGATGAATGTGTTATGTTTTAGTCCCTCCAATCAAAATCAGAAATAAATTTTGGGATTAGGGTTCTCTCATCATTTCTCTATCATCGCATCACCATTACCAAATCACTAACATCGCATCACTATTTTAAAAGAAGAAACAGAAACCACCCCCTTCCCCACGAACAGAAACAGAAAAGGGGAACAAAAAGTATGAAATCATACTTTTAGCCTCTCCATTGCAACCTTCTATCCACTAAATTGAACTTACATGGTTTAAATTGAAAGTAAAAAAAAACTTATGGGGACGAAAATGCGAAATATGCGAATTTACAACGACAAATCAAATATTTAAGCCTTTATATTTTCTATTGTCCATTTGATATCGCAAACGAACTATAAATCACCTTAACAAAGGAAAGAACATAGGCCATATTAATGTTATTGCATCTCATCCTTTACTAAACCATAACTCTCCATCAAACGATTGTATGGTTATTTTCCGTTATTTTTCATTCGTTGTAGTTCGATGTTGAAGTCATGATCATTTTCTCAGGATACCCAAAGAATTCGTCGTTTCGTCCATTCTTCTTCTTCATTCAATGTTCAATACAAAGCCTTCAAGTTTACGGTGTCGATTTTAAATTTCATTCAACATAAGCCAATGTTTGAAAAAATAAATAGATAATTAGATGTCTCATCATGAATAAATACTATATTATATATAAACAAAGTGGTGTGGTAATGCAACATCCGTCTCATTTATATTTTATAGTGTAGATGGATGATTAATATTTAAATATGGAATTAAATCTATCAGCATCTCAAATTTTGTTTTAATACAAGGAACCTTTATATATAGTGTAGGCTATTAAAAAAATAAAAAAACTTACAATTGATTCGTTATCAATATTTTTTAAAACTGGTACGAAGTGTTACTGCAATATATAAATTTAAGAAAATAAATTTTGTGCTATTAATTAAAAGATTAATAAAATTCACAAATAAGTCAATCTGACTAACCTTAAAATGATTTCAATCAGCAAAAAATGAAACTTTAATATTTACACGATTATTAATTAATAACTTATACGAATGTAAGTTTTGTCAAAAAAAAAACTCATACGAATTGATGTTAATCTAAGTGAGACAAACCAATAGAAATACAAAGTTAGAGAATTAAAGTTTTCCTTTGCAATAGAAATACTTCCCAAGATAGATGATTCAATAATTTTTATTTTTATTTTAAATCATTGATGATTCAATAATTGATTCATAGTCATCTATTATAACAAAGGAAGCGTGCAAACACATAGGTAACACATTAAAACTACTAATTTTGAACATCTAAAAACACAACTGAAAATTTGAGTTATTGAAGGATTAACTTAATCACAACATACTGAAATTCTGAAAAATCGCTAGCAGAATAAAATATGTTAATTCAAAAGTAGTTAAATCCTAATAACATATACAAATTTTTGAATAAACAATAGATGTAACACCCCAAGTTTAAAACTGAGGATTTCTGGAATTTTACGAATCTGTATTCGAATACAGCTCCTTTGTATTCGAATACAGAAGCTAAAAATAGTGTAGAATGACACTCTGTATTCGAATACAGCCCTCTGGAATTCGAATACAGAGGCTATCTCAGTGCACAAAACACCTTTTTCATTTCATCAGTAAAGTCTTAAAAACTTTATCACCACCATTTCAAAATATCACCAACAGTTCCATTTTAATTCACCACAACAATCCCAACATTCCCAAAACACTCAGGGTTTACAAACACTCTTGAAAACTTGGAATTTCTGGAAACTCGAATCTGTATTCGAATACAGACCACTTGTATTCGAATACAGAAACATGAAACTGTAATTTTAACATTCTGTATTCGAATACAGCATGCCTGTAGTCGAATACAGAAGACAAAACCTTGAAAATTCAATCTTTTCTCCCAGTTCCTTAAAGGTTTTCAATACTTCATCCTCTCCTCTTTAAAATAATTCAAAACCTCCTTTTAAAATTACTTTAACCCTTCTCCAAGTTTCCCAACACTTTAAAATGCATATCTCAGTGTTTAAAACTTGATTTTCTGGAAAACACGAATCTGTATTCAAATACAGCTTCCTTGTATTCGAATACAGAAGTTAAAAACAGTGCTTCTGGAAAAACACGAATCTGTATTCGAATACAGACCCCCTGTATTCGAATATAGAAACTGAAACTAGTGAAAATCTGCATTCTGTATTCGAATACAGCATGCCTGTAGTCAAATACAGATGTGAATACAGTGTTAAAATCCCACTTCTGTATTCGAATACGACATGGTCGTAGTCGAATACATATGCGAATACAGAAGAAAAAATCCTTCCTCTGTATTCGAATACAAGGGCTCGTATTCGAATACAAGTTTGAAAACCTAAGTAAAACAGAAACTTGACAGGTTGTAGTCAAATACACACATGTTGTATTCGAATACACCGTCGAAAACCAGTGAAATTTTCTTGAGATTTCAACCCTTTTCAAAACTGTTTTCTTTTAAAAAAAAACAAACAACCAACATTAAAACAGATTCAGCACTTTTTTCCAGACAATACTTTCCTCATTAAAAATCCCTTTTCTTTTTAAATCATCAACATTATCAGAATCACTCAAACAGAAATAGAATCAGAGTCATCAACAACAAATCATCAGAAATAGAACCAGAATTAGAATGATTAACACCCAATCATCCAGACTTTCAAACCATCAGAATGACATGCAAGCATTTCAGCTCTCACAACACATCAAAATAACATGCAAGCATTTCAGCTTTCACAACTCATCAAAATAACATGCACGCATTTCAGCTTTCACAACACATCAAAATAACATGCAAGCATTTCAGCTTTCACAACTCATCAAAATAACATGCACGCATTTCAGCTTTCACAACACATCAGAAGAACATGCAAGCATTTCAACTTTCACACATATTAGAATAACATGCAGCATTCACAGAGCAGCAACACACAAACAGAATGCATTTTTGCATTTCAAAACCATTTTTAAAACAGTTTTATGAACATGCATTTTTAAATCATGTTTGAAATAACATTCAAGACATTTTCCACTTTCCCACATAAACAGCACATCTTTAATGTATTCAGCTCAAAACAGAATCATCACAGAGCTTTAAAACGTCAAAAATGCATTTTTTTTCCATTTCTTTCAAGTACAGGCAAACCAGTTTCAAAACAGTCATGAAAATACTAGTAATGCCATGAAAATTATGCACTTACAGCCCTAATGCACTAGAAAGTTGGAAGGTGCCCTTACCCTTGTAGCGTGTTCTGCTTCTGCTAAAGTGTATGCGTTCAGAAACGGCGAAACTGCAACTGGTGTTTGCTGCTGCGAAACTGGGTTTTTTAGCTTCGTAATGGTATGAGAAATAACTTTTGTACTGGGGTTTTGGTGTTTCAGTGTTTGGATGTTCCAGTAATGATACTTTGAAGAGTTTCCTCTTTTCTTCTTTTATAACCGTGACTGGAAATGGGAAGGCAGAAAACAGAGGCAGAATGGGAGGGAAAAATGGGTTACTATTACATGCAGTATGGGCAGTGAGGAAGGAGGGATGGTGTTCTGATTTCCCCATCATGCTCACCCTATTTATAGGCTTTTGGTGGTGCCACCTCACCCCAAAATAATATTAAAATAAGGTTGGGTTCTTCAGCACTTAATTACCTTGTAATTAGCTACTAATCCTCAATTAATTGTCCAATTAATTTAATTACTCATAATTAAATTAATTTAATCTTTACCCAATAATTTTTATTTCATCCTCCAAAATAAATATTTATATATATATATATTCACTCAAACATACATATATTAAATATTTTACAATTATCCCCAAAAATACAATTAAAATTAATTCCATAATTTTAATTTAAAATTAAGGGTCTTACAATAGACGTCAAATAATGTAATATCATAAGCTTTGAATATCACAATAACATTTCATAATCTCATAATCACTAGTCATCAAATCTACAACTAAAAAATATAATTTTTAAATACACAAAATTCACCAATTAACATAATGAAATTTAAAGGTAATAGAGACACAACAAGAATTGAAAAATGAAACATTTGTTGTGAGAAATCTTAAATAACATTCAAAAAACACATAAGTAGTTGAAGACAAATTTGGAGCTTATGCAGAACTAGAGTATGAGAGGTTGTAGCATTGCGATCAAAAACTCATATTTAAACACATGCGAAGAAGATGAATTGACTTACCTTTACCAAACAACAATATATAGAAAATAGTAAGAACAAGATATAACCGATAAATATAGAGATCCATTGCAAAAAATAACACTGACAAACAGACAGATAACCACACAAAGGACTTTTAAATCGTATAATATTAAAACTCCGATAAAAAAATCCTATATTAGAATCAATTATACATTTGATTTATATTTAATTAAAAAAGCTCACACAATCTATTACATATCAATTCCAATTTCAAATATATTTATACAACATATAATCCATAAGAAAAAAAATTCAATTCAATTTTTAAATAAATTTCAATTCAATTATTTTAAAGATTTTGAATTGTTATTTGTTACAATTAAATTACAAATTATAAATATTATTATATATATAATAAAAATATTTTTATTTTTAAAATTTTAAACCCATATATATGTATGAATTATCATTTTAAAGCTTTTTCCAATTTTTTTTATGTTTTAAAATTTATGTTTCATTACATTATTTTTCATACAAATGGGTTCAATTTTTTTCCACTGAGTAAAATTTATTTTTGATAATTTCATTCATTCAATTTATTTTTAAATGTATTTGTAATTTTAAAAATATAATTTGTTTTTGAAAATTATACCTTATAACCAACATTTATACTCCTACCTCATATTTTATACAAACTACCTACTTTATCCTTTTTATTTTGTTTTTTTAAAAAAATTGTACCTCACTAAATCAACTTGAGTTCTGGAAGACTTAAAAAAAGTTTTCCCGAACTCAAATGTGTTTAAAAAAATTTGAATTTTGTGTATAGAAAAACTTTTTCAAGTTTTCTGGAACACATTCATATTCCGATTTTTTTTTTAAGTTTTATGAAATATAAACGTATTATTAGAAAGTTCGAACTTTATGTACTGAAAAACTTGAAAGTTTTGATACACAATTGTATTTTTGAAATTCGAAATTTGTGTTTCAGAAACTTTTTTCAAATTTTTCAGAACATAAATTTTTCTAGAAAACTCAAACTTTGTTTTCCTATAAACTCTTTTGAAGTTTTCCGGAACATAACATAAAGTTTGAATTTCTTATTTTAAAAAAAGGTAACATTTATTTATTTTATTAAAATATGGGGTAGAAATATAAATATGGAGTATATGATACAATTTTCTGTTTCTCATACTTGTAGAAAAAAAACAGAGAGATACACAAACTACTGTATAAAAATTGAAGTATTTAATCTTATATCTGAATTCTTTAATAAAAAACTCTATTAGAACAACAATATAATTGTCTTATACTTAATGAAATTATTTCATAAAATGAATAGCACTCAATTTATGTAACTAATTTTAATAAATATTAGATATTTTATGTATATAAGTGCAATGTGAAATCTTTTTAATGTCACTATACGTAAATGGATCATGTGTAAGACTTTATCTATTGTTTTAATAAAAGTAAATTGAATCTATTTATTAAGATTTTTTGACATATTAATATATATTAATTAAAAACTTATTTTAATATATAGAATAAATACAAAAAAAATATAAAATTAGTTTTATAATAACGAGTTTATTACTGATGCTTGGCACAGACTTCATACTATTTTCAAATAAAAAGTTTTGGGCCTAACTAGTTTGATTCTAAGTACATGGTTAATGATGGCAGATTTAGAGATTTTTTGTTTTTGTTTTTGAAGAGAAGTTAATGCATCCATGTTCTTATGTTAATTTGTTTATTTATATAAGCCTTTAAACATTTTGAAGTGACTAAAAAACTAAATAAATTATAAAATATTTATTCATATAGTAGTATTAATTATTAATAAAAAAATATTTTTATATTGTATCTTAAACTTTTGAGTGAAGTTTAATTCTTAATATTGTAAAATATGAATATTATATTATTTGTTTGTTTAATATTGTTTAATATAATTTAAATATATGTAGATTTAATTATTACTAGTCCCATCTCAATCTGACATTGGTTCAACGTTTGAACTTTAAACCAATGAGTACATCGGTACAATGTTGATTACCATTGGCTCGTTAATGAGTTATTTAGCTTTTATTATTCAATTATCTCGTAACTTAGACAATTATCTAATTGTGACTTCACTTAATCAATTATCTTCACCTCATTAATCCATTATTACTAATTTAATCCTCTAATTAATTATGATCGACACTTAATGGATTTAACTTTGATTATTCGATTGTTACACCAATTAAGGGATTATTAACCTAAAGTAATCTATTATTTCCTCAACATCATTTTTTAATCAACACTTAATCTAAATATGGATTTTTAATCAACATCGATTGTTCTAACAATATTTCAAAACTTATAATGTTATTACTAATCGGTTATTCTTAATGTTTTTTTAATTTCATTTCATTTAATCGATTAATCTAATTATACTAATTTCGCACATAATTATCACCAATAACTCAAAATTATCAACCTTATCATCATCTACTTAAAATCAAGCAATTTAATTATTAAAAATATTCAATAGCATAATCATCATCAGTAATCAATTAACAAACACATATATCAGATGATTATCAAAATAATACATATAGCACACAATTTAATTAAGCATAACAATTATACAAATCTTCAAGCCACAATATGCAAGAAAAGTGATTAGCCTTACAAAATAAATCCCTGTACCTGATTAATGGATTTGATCACAAAAGCAATATTACAAATCAAAGTATCAGGTCTTCAAGTCATGGTTAATCATGGTACTAGGAATGAATTGATGGGGTTGTTCTCAAAAAGGAAGAAGAGAGAATAAATAATAGATAACTAATCATATTTTCACGAATAAGATCCCTTTACATAGGAAAGGATAAACTTAACAATAAAAACATAATTGATTAGTTTATCAGAAAAATAAGATTAATCAAATATTGTATCAATATTAATCGATTAATATGACATAATTGGCAAAATAGAAGCAATTTCAAGCATGGTTTTGAAATTTGGTTTGGCTATTTGATTTTGTATTGGATTATACAATAATACAGAATTTTGGGTTGTTACACGTAACATCTATGATTAGCAACATAAAGCACTCTAAAGGAGTAGATTGCAAGCCATTCAATCAACAACATCATTAGCATCCTTGTAAACATGAGTATTTTCATTTCCCATCTCTATCAAACCATCCTTTGCAAGCCTAAATCATACCGGTATATAGAGGAGACTAAGTGCATCCCTAGGCAATCAACTAAATAGTTACCCGTAAATCATATTTCAACATTCCAAGTTATATTAGAAGCATGAATCAAGTTGTACAGCTCATCTATCAAAACATTGGATGAGCCTAGATTACAGATAAATCCCTATATCAATTTACTGTTAGAATTGCAAAACATACTTGCTCAAAAGGCAAGATGATTTGCTTTTCTATCTGACCATAAGTATTGCATTTTTTTCATCCAATGGGAGGGGTGAAGTGACAATGTTGGTCACAATAAAGGGGGGGTTTGAATTGTGACTCTTTTTTAAAATTTCTGCTTTGTAAAAATAAACTCAAGATTAATCTTGGTTTGACAAATAAGAATGCAGATTGACCTTTTGGTTAGAAATAAATAAAACGTTAAAATACAATGAATAATGTGTGCGTAATAATCAAAGTAAAGATAAGAGAGAAGATAATAACGCAGTGATGTATCTTGGTTCACCCAACCGTGGGCTACATCCAGTCCTCACAATCTTGTGAGATTTTCCACTAACTTGATAAAACAAGATTGATCCTGTTTCTACCTTAACAGATCAAAACTGATTTACAGCAGGTTACTTTCCTTTTTACAGATAACTTTTCTACACTTGAAAGTATCTTTACACTTATCCCCTCAAGGATCTTTACAACTTTCCTCACACTATTTATATCTCTCTAATGTTTGGATTTAACAAATGATTGTTTTTGAAAGATATTTGGTTTGATCAACAGTATCTCAACTCTTGTTTGAGTTTCTGTTTTGAGCAAATAGATTTCTAAGCTTGACCTTTTATGATGACAGAGACAAAGAGCCTTGCTGTGTATTTTACGAGCTTGATGAAATTCGAGAATGATGATCTTTTATGGAGAATGATTGCACTTGGATTTGATGATATTCCCTTTGCCTTGGAGTTCTTTTTATAAGCATTTTAGAGGTCTTGCCAGCTCATGTAGCTGTTGATATACAGGCTGTAAAGACTGTGTACTTTTAGGCATGTGTCAGAGGAAAAGGAAGACAATTCCATTTAATCTCCAGATTGATCTTGGTTTCTAGTTTTTTTAGATTTTTGCTGTTATTTTCTGTTTTGTTCTTTGCTGCATAATTTCTTGTGATGTAATCGATCTTCTGGATCAGTCTTGAGTTTTGTCATTCTTCTTGGAACAGATTCCCTTAATCATGAATCGATTTGACGGCTGATCATTCATTTGCATATACTTGTTTTAATTCTGATGAGTTCAAGATTGATCTTGAAACAGTCTTGTTTATTTTGCTTTTGATCTATCCTTTTCTGAAAGAATTACTTGATACTTATCTTTTGATAACAACACTCAAGAAGATATATTAAATTCTTTTGTGGTTTAGAATCATAATTAATAAGATTAATTAGCTTGTTTTTGTTCATTATTAAAACACTTGAAAAAAGAGATTTTTGTCTCAACAAGGGGAATCCATTGAAGTAGCAAAATTGATTTACAAGGAAGGGGGTTTGAATTGTAAATCTCCCTTTTTAAAATTTCCAGAAAAACTTCAGTTTTAAACTCAAGAAAGTTCTTGGTTAAGGAAGCAGAAAAATGGAGAACGTTCTTGGTTTGAATAGAAAACGGAGAACGTTCAGATTAGTGTTTAAAACAGAAAACAGTTTTGTATTTTAATCTTTGAAACACGATTAAACTGAATAAAGAGATAAGGGATAAGAAATACCACACGCAGATATATCCTGGTTCACCCAAACTTGGGCTACGTCCAGTCCTCACGAAGTGAGATTTTCTACTAAGTGTTTAAAACAAGAACCTTCTTGGTTTTACAGCACCTAGTCTAGATCAACCTTGATCTTTTGTTTTCAGAACTTAAACTAATTCCTACCCAGAAAAAGTTTAACCAAATCACCTATCAATCCTTGATAGGATTTCTTACAATCTACCCAAACTATCTTTTACTCTTATAGTTTGAGTTTACAATGATGATGAGATTGATTTTGTTTAGAATCTGTGAATTCTCAACTCTTGTTTGAGATTCGATTCTTTACAGATAAATCAGAATATATATCAGAGTAAAGCAATTTAACTAAAAACTGATTCTGTAAGTGATTTTCAGAACTTCAAGTATGAATGTGAATGATTGTGATAGATGTGTTAGCACTTGAACTTCTTATTTTTCCTTGAGCTGTGGCCTTCCTTTTATAGGCTTGAAAGCAGTGGATGAAGGCCAATATAGCCGTTGTAAAGGCTTTGTGTCAGACTGGACCAGTGGCTTTATTTCTAAATAAAAATAATCCTTTTATTTTCCTGATCAGTCTTGAGCTACAGTGTTTTGGATCAATCTTTCTTGAGTTGTTAATGATCTTCTGAAGCTTCTGATAAGTGGCAATTTTGCTGGCTTGATCTGAAGCTTTGGATCAGTAAACACAGATTGAAAACAATCACGAAAGCTTGAAGTAAGAAGCTTGTACTGAAGCTTCTAAAACTGCCTGGAGATTGATTGATCGTTCTGGACATTTGTTCTTTAGGTATCCTCTGTTTAAAATCCATAATGTATCCTCTGGTAATTTCCAGAATGTATCTTCTGGTAATTTACTTCATGAGGTATCTTCTGAAGTCTGATACCTATTGTTTCCAGAACAGTCTGAACAGGCATATTTGAGAGTCTTTATCTTTCTCAATTCGAAAGTTCTCTTGATCTGGATTGATCCTATGTGTTCTCTGCCATGTAGTGATCATATCCATGTAACTTCCAGAGCCAACAACTTTAATTAAGTGATGGAGAAAGTTAGGTCTTTATGTTGTCACAGTCTGGTGAACATTCTCTGTTTTCCAAAATGTGAAGAATGTTCTTCTGATGCTGTTTTCTTTGATTCTTTTGAAACCTGTCTATGATTTAAAACACTCAAAAGCACAGGTTAAATTAACAATACATTTAGAATCATAATTAAAACAATCTTTAATTAACCTTTGTTTGTTTTCATCATAACATTAATTTGAGAGTTTGTCTTAACATCCATGTATACAAGCCCTATGGATGATATCATTTTCCCACAATACTTATTTTGAAGATCTCGAGAGTATCCGATTGAGTTATCAAACAAAATTGGTTTCAAGCAATACTATTGTCATGTTAGTTAAAACATTATTCTAATATTAGTTAAGCAACATCATATTTCTTTTAGAAATACATTTAAAACTTAAATGTAATTTGTTAATCACACCCAAACAATATTAATTTAGTTAAAACTATTTTCCAATTTCATCCTTCATTTAATTTATTTTATTTACAAATTTATCTTTCTTTATCAATTAAATATTTAATTTTTTCAAATATACTTTTTCAATCGTGTTCGCATTAATCAATTTAAAAGTGTAAAATGCGCATCTGAATTAACTAATTCAAGTATTTATTTGGGTGTTTTTGAAAACACAGGAAATGAGAAAAAAAATCATCTTATTATTATCTATAAAAATTTTTATAGACAAATTGTATCTATCTTCGTCATGTTTTGAAAGTAGATATGAAAATATAGTAACGATAAATTTTCATTACTATTAAGTTACCTAAAAGTTAAAATTGGTTTATTATTATTATGAATATGATTATTACCTAAAATAAAAATAAAAATTGGTTTAGAGGTGTTAAATGTTACTGTTGACTGGAGGGAAAGTATTGTTAGTAGAGCGAGCCTCCTTCGTCTTTCTCCTCTTTGTTTTGGCACATTTCGTATTTTAGCAGCGCCGATAGAAGAGAGAGAAAGAGAAAGAGAGAGAGAGTGAAAAGTGTGAGATATGGATTTGGACCAGTGGATCTCGAAGGTTAAAGATGGCCAACACCTTCTCGAAGACGAACTTCAACTTCTCTGCGAATACGTATTCTCTCACTTTCTCCACTTATTAGGGTTTCACTTTCATTTTCAATTTCACAATCACTTCGCTTTTCTTTTCCATTTCCTTCATTCGAACCTGATTAATTGATTCTAAATTTCAAATCCATGAGGTGTTTACTTTTGGACCGCAATTTTATATTTATTATTATAATATGCATTGGAGAGAAACTTTAGGATACTGTTCGGTTCCGATGAAAACCTATCTACTCCGTGCTGGTGCATTTTCTGTTATTATTGTTTTTATTTTTTTTTTTATTTTTGTTTAGTTTAAATTTTGAATTCATAAAGTGATTAATTTATTAATGTTTTCAGGTTAAAGAGATCCTTATTGAGGAGTCCAATGTTCAGCCTGTGAATAGTCCAGTAACTGTTTGTGGTGACATTCATGGTCAGTTTCATGATCTAATGAAACTTTTCCAGACCGGTGGTCATGTGCCGGAGACAAATTACATTTTTATGGTATTCTACTATGTTATGTACTGTTGGATCTCGATTATGTCGTTGTTATGCCTTTTTTACTGAATATTTTGTCTTCCTAAATGTGTGTTAGGGTGACTTTGTTGATCGAGGTTACAATAGTCTTGAAGTATTCACCATTCTTTTGCTTCTTAAAGCAAGGTATGTTGCTTCCATCTATGCTTGCTTGCTTGCATCCATGTTCATGTGACTTTGAGTGATACTGCAGCCACTTTTGTAGTTTTCTGACTTTCTAATTTGTTGGTCTGTGTTTGGATCTTGAATGTTAGTGTTAAAAATTTTCCTTTTATTTAAACATCTTTTTATTTTTTGTTTGATTATATAGATACCCCGCAAATATTACCCTTTTACGTGGAAATCATGAAAGTAGACAACTCACCCAGGTATGCGTTTAATGTACTTGGCTATCATACCTGAAATGATTGATTGTAGGATTAAGTAAACAACTTATATTGAAGATAGGAAATTATTAAAGGTTTCTGCTTTGTGTCATTCTAGCAAGCTGGGTTGTTCAAATTCTGCTATGCTGAAGCGCTACCAAGCTGCCATAGCCTCTATTCGACAACTGTAGCAAGCTAGTGATGTGTTTTTTGGACAATATAGGCCTTTTGTGATCAGGTTCCATAGCTAGACTGGATTGGTAACTGTGATAAAATTAAGAGATTTTGATTTGTTAAAATAAATTAGGAGTCTGTTGATTGATTAAATAATTGATTCAGTGGTGTAAGGACTTGTGGACTATCATTGTAGTTTTACTTTTTTACTTCTGCTCTTGCTGTAGTAAGAAATGTTTAAATTTATGGATTTCTATTGCGCAGTCTTATAGATTAGATGATAATTATGCAAATTCTAAGATTATAAGTTAGAGATATGAAAATTTATGATGCCAATTTATGTTAATTTTGTATTTTAATATTTTGCTAGGTCTATGGATTTTATGATGAATGCCAGAGAAAGTATGGAAATGCTAATGCTTGGCGATATTGTACCGATGTTTTTGACTATCTTACACTTTCTGCAATTATAGATGGAACCGTAAATCTCTTTTACTCTTTTCCCTCACTCCTTTTCTTTATTCCTTATTCACATGTATGCAGTCATCAGCTTTTTATTTTTTAATTCTGCTGTAATAAAACTTAACTCTCTTTTATGCTATGGTTGCCCCAGGTGCTTTGTGTTCACGGCGGTCTTTCTCCAGACATCCGAACAATTGACCAGGTTCTCTAGCTCCCTTTTCAGTTGCTGGTCAAAATCAATATTATCTTAGTATTAGACCAGGTGCATTTGGATTAGCTTATTTTGTATTTAGAAAAACATAATAAGAATGACATACAAAGAATTTGCTCTCAAAAGCTGTCTTTGTTTTAAAATTAAGCAAAACCATGTGTGCCGTGCCAATTTGTGAATGTATATTGGCCAGATGTCTTGCATCTTGTCAAATGAAGATTTTACAAAGTTCTACATTGACATTGTTTATGTAAACTTGTCCCCCCCCCCTGTTTACATCATCATATATAGGGCTAATATGTGTATATGGAATGCACAGTTGGATGCTTGGTTTCATATTGTGCATCATTTATTTAAATATGCTTGTATTAATAAAACTGCACATAGTTGGATGCTTTTTATATCTCCTTAACCTTACTTTATGCTAGTAAATCAAAGAGGTACACTCAAGGTCCTGTTTGGTTTAAAAACATGGTTTCTTTAATCATTTTCCTGTTTACTTACATTTTACAAAATTGTTTTCATATTTCACTTTAGATCCTGATATCAAGATCTGTATAGGAATAGTAAAGGTGACATTTTTGTAGTTACAAGTCAAAACATGAAATGAATTTTTTTATTTTATTTTTACCAACAGACCTAATGTGTTTTATGACAGTTTGACTTCAGTAAGCCTTCAGTTTCATTTTGATGTACATGTTAAGTTTTATTTTTAGTAATAACAAAATGTTAGTCTTGAAACAGAAATATTTTATTAATTCTATTAGTTGCTTTCTCAGCACCAGAATAAGATAGTAGTTTATATGCTATTGTTGAATAGTTTACTGTTAATGGTATCTCTGAAATAGTGTTACTTTTCTAAACGGTGAATGTGTATTTATATTGTTTAAAATATAGTACTATAAATCTTATGGCAGATAAGAGTCATTGAACGGAACTGTGAAATTCCTCATGAGGGGCCATTTTGTGATCTAATGTGGAGTGACCCTGAAGATATTGAAACATGGGCAGTCAGTCCACGTGGAGCAGGTTGGCTTTTCGGATCGCGGGTTACAACTGAGGTAATGTAATGAATTGTTGCTTATTGAAATGAATGAACATTATGTGTGGATTTTATGGACACATTCTTTTCATGCAGTTCAACCACATAAACAACCTTCATCTTGTTTGTCGAGCACATCAACTTGTACAAGAAGGACTTAAGTACATGTTCCAAGATAAAGGCCTTGTGACTGTAAGTATTTGAATCTCTTAAAAGTTTAAGAAGACTTTGGTGTTTTATTTTTTCATTAAACTGGTCTTTTGTGTTGGTTCGATCGGTCACGTGAAAAGACCTATATAAGCTCTAGTCTAAATTAGTCCAATTAATAGAGGTAAAGGGAACCCACAAGAGGTGTTTCAAGAAGCAAGCTTGAGATCAGTGTTTGTGGGGCATCTGCAATGTCCTGGGTTCATACTTGCACACAGCGCTTATTGGGAGGAGGCGAGGAGCGGTGTAAGATACTCAGTGAGTTGGGGGAGCATTGTTGTTACAGAATCAAGCCACTACAGCTTTTGCGTTGCCGAGTATTTCAGAGAAGCTGGAGCTGTGGCCGCTATCCCTCAATCTTATCCCATAATAGTATCCAAGGGTCAATACACCCTTGCTCAATTTACAGACCAAATCACTTGAGATGAGCTTTTTCCCATTGATTAATGCATTTAGCTGACTCCACCTTGTGGGATAACTTGCATTGTAGCTGTTGCCTTTAATTTTATGAAATTATTAATTTCATTTGAAAATATTGAAGTAGAAAAGTAATTCTTTTTGAAATTTGCAGGTATGGTCTGCACCTAATTACTGTTACCGTTGTGGAAATGTAGCTTCTATTCTTAGTTTCAATGAAAATATGGTGAGTAACCCAAAGCTTTTTTTATTTATTTTTAAGTATATTTTCAGGACCATCTTGATTGTTGCATCATTGGTTCTCATGGTGTATGTGGGTGGTGCCTTTGTTTTTCGCATATCACATATGGGAAGAACTTTTTCATTCATGCCGCCTTTCTTTATAGCATCCAATAGTATTTCTTTTTTGTATGGCCTTAACATTAAAAACATCAAGAGACAGAGGAGAATACATGTCTCCTGACTCCTATAGTTGTTGGAAGTAAGATGCATTTATTCTTAAAATTTGGATGGAGGTTCTATTCAACAAAAAATGACTTCTTGGGGATAGTTGACGAGTCTAATACAGTTGGAACTTGGAACACTGATGTATGTATAATATTTCAGTCACATATAAGGTGTCACAGAAAGTACTTTTGAATGACTGTTACCAATACTTATCAAGTACTGGTGACATCAGCAATTTGGATGCTTAACATTATTTCTTCTTCATTCAAAATGATTGCTTTAATGTTCAGAGGATCTTCTCTTGTAATTGAATGGTGAAAGAAAGATCATTAGGGAAGAAAAAAAGAGGGGAATATGGTAATTGCGTTTCTCCTTTAAGCTGCTCCTTGCTAAGATCAGTCTGAAATACGAATATAGTCATGACGTGGATGCTGGACAGTGTTTCTCTAACCCAGGATTCACATTTCTCCTGATTACAGATTGTAGTTTGTTGTGGCTATTTTTAACTTGCATGGCCTTGGGGTTGTGTTTGCACATGGGTTTTTGTGTGGATGGATTGAATAGGAAAGTTAAACATGGCTTTAATCTTTGAACAAACTAAAATCCTAAAACTATTTACGAAGAAACCATATTAAATATCATAAGTTTACATAGGAAGTTAAACATTTTCATGTAGATGTTGAAAATTATGCGATTAGATGGAAAAGGAAACAAATGAGATGTAGAGGGAATGCATGAGCATATGTATTTCATACACTAATGAGGCTTTGATTAATTGTGAGCCAAGGATTGAAGTAGTTAGAGGAGTTAACTAGTGAAGGAGAAATACTTACATACTAATATACTAACATTGATATAAATTGTAATACATATAAAACATACTATTTTCTATGCTAAACTATGACTTAACAGACCTAGTGTATTTGATTTGCCAAACAAAATGAAGGATTCGACTGTATACTTGTTATATGTTTAATGAAGCATGGGATGAAAATCATTTTTTAGGATTAAAATTCATAAAATTAGTTGTAACATATGGAACTACGTTTTTTCCCTCACATAAACATGATTCAAAGTAAAAAGGTATCCAATTTTTTCTACTTATTAATAACTCTTTCCCGATTGTACTCTTTGTTAACCCTTCTTCCTCGTCCTTTCTTCCCCCTTTTTAACCTGAAACTACTTTTGTGCATCAATGACCAAAGAGTTGACAGAATGAAAAACTTTTACTGTAACTCAGCTACTTGTACTGAAATGTTTTGCATGTACTGTATCTCAATGTGCATCAAACAGTCCTTACCTCTTTAATTTTGGTTGAACTTCAAAACACAAACTAAAAACTTTTTTATTTATCAGCGTATTCCCTCAGGCTGAAGTAACTCAGCTTATTATTATATATAAACAACTTAACATAAGAAACATCAAACTTAACTAGAAAATTGGTGAATTAGCAAACTCCACATTAAGTTTCGCAGATGTTTAGAAACACTGCAGGAAAATGGTTAAAAAGGCTCACAGCTGAAGGATAGGTTGGCTTGAATGATATAGGGCCGACTGCCAAGGCAAGAGAACTGAAATAGAAAACAACTAGACTAGGAAGTGACTTCTGGAAATTGATGTTGTGGAAAAGAGATTTCAACCAAATACCACTATTGAATGTCAAACCATTATAAGCATGCTCAGATATGAACTGGAGACCAAAAGATGTTGAAAAAGGTCTTTAGGACACTAGAAACTACAGTAGGGCAGGAATTGCTCAGTCAGACTGGAAAATTGCACGTTTCGTCACTGTTGTTGCATGGGAAGGTTTTGGCAGGATCTATTTCACAAGATAATAGTCTGAGATAAGTGGAACAGATATGGTTGTTTTAGTAGGATTTTGGGCAATTGAATGGTACAACACCAACAAGGTTAGTCAACAGAGAGCTTGGAAAGGCTGGTCAAGAAAGGGTTGCAGTCTTCTCAAAGCATTTTCAGAAATGGGGTGTTGTGAGTCTGCGACAGCTGGTAGGATAGATCAAAGTTCAAAAAGGAATTCATCTGACCTAAAAACATAATGAAAATAGTGGGCAGCAAAATGTAGTTTAGATTTTGGAGATTTTGCTGCAGAAATTGAGCCAAAGTTCACGTCCCCAATGTGTGAATAATTGAAAGATATATGGAGGGAGCATGAACATATATTTTTCTTGTGAGACTGAATAATTATGATGCCATATACCGACCCTTGATTCATTTAATACACAAATTTATGACTATGAAAAGACATATTCCCTTTATTTTGGTTTGCACAATAAGTAGTGCTTTACACTAACATTATTATAATTTGGTTTGCGTTTTGGTATCGAACTCTGTAAATACTAGTTGCAGTTTTAACCTATATAGGTACCCTTGTCAAGTAGCACAACTGCTGTTTGAATTTGGCTGTATGTTGGTCCTAGTCAATAATTAAAGGAATCCGCTTTATAAAATAGGAAAGGGTCAGAAAATACACTTCCTTAGTTACAAAAGCATGTATTTTTGAACTGGTTTGCAAATTTTGGTGTCGGTGATAGTTAGCCTACGGCTGCTCCAAGCCATGAAGGTCACAATTATCTGGATTTGTCCATTGAATTTTGTCTTTAAATCCAGCATCCCCACTATTTATTTGATATGATCTTTATGAGGTAAATCACACAATTCACTGACAGGCCTAATGAAAATGACTGCATTGTAACATGCATGTTTGAGTGTTGCAACATTTATTGGTGTGACAGAAGTGCTCATAAATAATATATGCGATCTTGTATACATGGATGTTGATGGGTTTGATTGTGGTTACACGTTGCCTGCATTATGGTTACTGACCCTTGCATGTTTTCTTGTAACAGGAGAGAGAAGTTAAGTTTTTCACTGAAACAGAGGAGAACAATCAGATGAGAGGGCCAAGGACAGGTGTTCCATATTTCTTATAACTTGGCGAAGGTTTGAATGAATTTATTGTAAAATTATGCAGTAAATGACTTACTAGTTTGATTGGATGATGTTAGTCATGTATCGTGAAGATTCAAATGCATTGATTTTTCTTAGGTGAATCCTATTTTTGTGATAATATTTGTGTACTTCCACCAAATATTGAACATTCAAGTTTCGCAATCCTTTGTATAATGTTCAAAACAATACTGAAAAGTGTATTCCTTAGTCCTCCCGACTGAAACTGATAAAAATTAAATACGTACAGACTGATATTACGTTAGTGGCACTTTTCACCCATACTTTTTGTAACCAAAGAAACCTAATCTCAACTTGGGAGCATACTTGCTTTTCTACTGCAAGTGGGTATTCGTTTCAGTGCCATTCTTTTATATGTTGTTTAAATGAGATTTATAGGAATACAAGTGTTACAAGTGGATTTTCATAGATTAAACTAATGAATAAAGCTTAGATACAGTACCATACATCCTGTTGGTACTTCTGTCCAATTAAAAGATGACACATACTTTTTTTCCACGTCACTTGACAATAAAATAATGCTATCAGTTTCTTATCTCCTCGTCAATCGATTACTGCGAACAACGTCTCTTTTCAATTGGTAACTACGAACAGCAACCAGTCACTTCTAATTGCTGCTCCCCATGATAATTTACCCTTAAATGAACAATCTGGAAACCAAATTAAAGAATCTCCCCATTGTTAGAAGTAGAAATCCAAAACAAATCTAAATCAAAGTAGCTAAAAATTGATCCTTTATATAGTCTGTCAGTAAAAAAATGCATTTGTTGAGTAAATGGCGGGCCCCGAAATGTAGAGTGACAAAAAATGAGACAATATGTGAACCATTTTCTGCAAGCACTTTCGTGTTGTCGTTGTGGCTCTGCCTCTGTCACAAGTTCTTACTTTGGCCATTCCATTCCATCTAACATACGACGCCTTGACAAGCATCATCACGTCGTCTCATTGACTTCTTATCTTGCGATGGTGTGTTGTTGCTCGCCGAAAAGAGCATTATGTTTGGTGTAGAGTAGTCTGTTAATTAGGAGATGAGAGAGTAACAGAATGTTCAGAGTCTTATTTACTAAACAAGTGAGGTGGAAAAAAGTACACGTGTCATCTTTTATTGGAGAACAAGATTAACAGGATGCATGGTACTGTATTTAAGTTTTGTCCTAAACTAAGAATCTTCTCAAAATATTTCAATTCATAGCTCTGCAACTTACTTACCTTGAATGACACTGCCTTCTCCTAATACTATAAAGGCACCTATTGTAATTGAAAGTTTGAAACGCAAAACGCAAACTCATCCTATTCCACTCAAAATAACCAAGCATAAAAGAAGATAAAGACAAAAGATGCATCAATCAATTTGAGATCTAAAATTGTAGTCTTCACTTCATTTATAATGGGTTACTGTAACAATTTAGGGTTAAATAAATTTTTAACCTTTACAAAATTTGTAGTCCATATAAAAAATTTCTTAACTTTTTAACTCCAAAAATTTTTCATTTTCATTTTTTCTCTCTCTACTTTAAAGTCAACTTAGGTGTATTTTTCTAATTTTTTCTAATTTGTGATAATCATATTAGGTACATTATAAACATCTCTCTTACAAGTTCATATTTAATCCATATTTTATTAAAAGATTCTAAATTTTTGTTTAGTAAATTTTTATAATACTGAAAACATACTTCCAAAAAATCATTCATAATTGATGAATTTTTTAAATACTAAAATATTAAGAATTGTTTTTTAGGACCTAAAAACAAAATGTTGAAATTAAAAACTAAACTTATTTAATCTAATAACTTATCGTCTTGTTTAGTATTGTAAAACTATGAACTCAAATAACGCATCAACTTATTAGGTCACTAGCAGAATCATTCAATCACTAGTTAAACACTCATATATTTGGTGCAGGTCTTATTGTGACTCCTTTTGCAATTTTTTCTTTGGTTTAATTGTAGTTGTACAAAGTTTTTGTAAGGAAAAATCATATATAATTATCTCAATAATGCGGAGTATTTTTCCTCAAACAGAAAATACAATTTCTCATAGTAACAATAATTGGTAGAAAATTAAATGAGACAAACACAATTTTTTAACGTGAAAAACTTCCTCAAATTGAGAGAATAAAAACCACGAGACCTATTTTAGTAAAAACTTCCACTATAATAATTAATGCATTTTTCTTTATCAACATTTGTAATAGCCTCTTGGTAGTACTCTGGCTCTCCACTATCACTGATAATCACATACTCATGTGGAAGATATCTTTGAGAAAGTTGACGTTCTCTAGTAGATCTTCTTCGCTCAAATTCAACTGGTGGCTCAGTTGGAACCTGCTTATCATGGTGAGGTACATGATCATCAGTTACATTCTCATCTTCTACCTGTATATCTCCCCCATCAACAAAAGTTTCTACAAGGGGCTTAGGCGTAACATCAATGTAATTTCTAGAGTTTGATATTTGTTTCTTAGCTTTATCAAAATCTTCAATAGTCTGGTTTTCAAGAAATATCACATGTCGACTTCTAATAATTTTCTTGTCAACCAGATCCCACAATCTATAACCAAATTCTTCACCACCATAACCGAAGAACACACACTGTTTGGATTTACTATCAAGCTTGGACCTCTCATCTCTTGGAATGTGAACAAAACATATGCAGCTAAACACTCTAAAATGATGACAAGAGACATATTTTCCTGTCCAAACTCTATTTGGAACATCACCATCAAGTCATCAAGTGGAATAGAAGGAGAAAGATTGATCAAATCCACTGCAGTTTTCATTGCTTCACCCCAAAAGGATTTTGATAATTTTGCATGAAAGAGTATACATCTGATTCTATCATTAATCGCACGATTCATTCTCTCAACAACACCATTATGCCGAGGTTTCTTTGGAACTGTTTTCTCAAGCCTGATACCATGTTTTCTACAATACTCTTCAAACGGACCTTTGTATTCACCACTGTTATTTGATCGAACACATTTCAATTTCCTTCCCTTTTCTCTTTCAACACTTGCATGAAAATGCTTGAAGACTCACAGGTACTTAGATTTCAAAGGAAAAGCCCACACTTTTCTAGAGTGGTCGTCAATAAAAGTAACAAAATATGATGCACCATAAAGAGATTTACTATCCATCATGCATACATCAGTATGAACTAAATCAAGAATATTTGACCTTCTACGAGGACCAATATTATGAAAAGAAACTCTATGTTGTTTTCCAGCAAAACAATGAGTGCAGGTTTTTAGAGACGTACCTTTCACATGAAGAAAATTTTTCTTCGCAAGTATGTTGAGTCCTCACTCACTCAAGTGACCAAGGCGCATACGCTATAAATCAAAAGAGACATCTTCAATTACATTCACTTCTTCCTTGCATAACTTCTTAGACATCTATAGAGAGAAGTGGAACTTTGCTCCTTTGCAACCACTAGAGACCCTTTGGTGATTTTACATATACCACCAACATCAAAGTAGGTGTGATAACCCTCAATATCTAATGCTTTCACCAAAATCAAATTGAGACGAATATTAGGAACATGTCTAACATTCTTCGATTGTAGCTTGCAACCAATCCCAGTTTCAACCCAAACATCACCATACTGATAACTTTACATACTCCTTCATCTCCCATTTTTGCCGTGTCAAAATCACCAACACTGTAAGATAAGAAGAAATCATGCCTAGGAGTAACATGATTTGAGGCACCCAAATCAATAATGTAAGTTGAATCTTGACATGCAAGGTTTATGGAATTATCTTCACAAACAATATAGACATTACTAACAAATGCAACTGCTGTTGTATCTTTATCATTTTTCTTCTCTTTGTCTTCATCTTTTTCCCTTAATTGATGTCTCTTAAGGAACCTGCAATTTCTTTTTACGTGACCTACTTTGCCACAATGGTAGCATATCACTTCTTTTCTAGTTCTCGGTTTGCTTCTTGACTTGCTACGACTTTCAGAGTTGTCGCACCTATGGAAGTGTTTAGATTGACTTATCCCCTGTGACTCTGTAACTAGTGCTTCTGACTTTGAGGAAGAACCAATCAAACCACGTTCCTTTCGAGCTTCTTCATTCAACATGCTCTCTTTAACTGTTGACATTTTCAACTTTCCACTTGGAGTTGAATTGATCAACGTCACAACAAGGACTTCCCAATTATCAGGCAAGGAACTCAACAATAACAACGCTTGTAACTCATCATCTAATTTAATATCTGTCGTTGTCAACTGATTTACTATATTCTAAAAAATACTCATATACTCTGCCATTGAATCTCCATCTTTGTATTTCATATTCACCAGCTTTCAAATCAAGAATGCTTTATTTTACACATTCTTTCGTCTATACAACTCTTTTAATTTTTCCGATATCTTGTTAGCATCTATTTCAATTTCAACATGTGGATATACACTCAGATCCAACCACTTATGATCAACACCACTGCTTTCTATTCATCTTCTTCTAGTCAGCATCAGATTTATCTGTGGGTTTAGCAGTGTTAACCTAAATAGGATCATACAGATCTTTATTGTATAACATGTATTCCATAAGAGTCTTCTAAAGTGTGTAATTAGATACCACTTTGTATAACATATTCAAACCTTCATTTTCCTCCTCCATTTAAATGCACAAATCAAACGAACTGAGCTCTAGATAACACTTTGTAAGGAAAAATCAGATATAACTATCTCAATAAATTGTCAAATAGAAAATACAATTCCACATAACAACAATAATTGACAGAAAATTAAATGAGACACACAATTTTTTAACGTGGAAAACTTATCTCAAATTGAGAGAATAAAAACCATAGACATAGTCCAATAAAAACTTCCACTATAATAATTAATGAATATACCAGAGTCTTCCTAGTAACACTAGGGAATATTAATCAACAATAACAACGACCTTCCACTAAAATGGATATTTAAAGTAACTCTCAGAGAACGTAAAACTACTAGGAATGTATATTAAAATAAAATTTCAGTGAAAGAAATAATATACTAAAATTGTAGACCAAACAACAGGTTTGCTACACATGTGTTACCACTCGAACCCTATTTTTCTTCTTCCTCTCCCTGTTTCGGTGCCACTGCCTGCCGCGCTCTTTCCTTCTTTTTGGTCCTTACGACACTCTTTTTCTTTTTGCATAGGGATTTAAATCCCTTTCCTTTTTTTTTTTTTTTTTATTTTTCTTCACATGGGTCAAGCCCAATAAATAACTGTTCCTTTTTTCTTTTTCATTCTTTAATAATAATAACAATAATAATAATTAGTAATAATAATAATAATATTAATAAAATTGATCAGTTCCTCTTGGAGAGTGAGCCCACCTAATATATTTTAAGAGAAAATCTACTTTGTTTCATCACAGATCAAAGAAACAGTACAGTGTAGAATTTGTTAACGACAAAAAAAAGGAAACTAGCCACGAACGTTGCTTGTATCTAACAAACCATACACTAAGGTTCAAAAAGAACTAAAGTGAATCAACACACTCTAAAATAGCATGCTAACCTAGTTGTAAACTAAAGATCTTTTGCATTTAAATTCTGTGCGCGCTCAACATACATGTTTCACTAGTTCATGATCAATTAGGAGGCTAATGATCAATGCGACAACAAAAACAATCTAGAGTCTTGACCAAATGAGCCATAGGTATAATTCACAGTTGAACCGATAGTCTAATCCGAGTTTAATAATTCTACTACACTCAAGTATCTAGAAATTGGAATAAAATGTAAAGTTAAAAGGTAAAAAGTAAAATGTAAAGTAAAAAGTAATGCTCAAGAGCTCCAAAACACAATTATAGCATCCAGAAAGAACAAAACAGCTTTGAAGTGAGCATCATAGTTTTCTGCTCAAAACATTGAAACCAGGTACAAGTAAATTGACAAGAATCAATAATGCTAATTGAACGGCTTCATACTTCATAGCTCTACTTCAAGCCATAAGACGATCCATGACCAATTTCACAGCTCTAGGAGCATCAACTGTCACTGCTACTTTTACTGTTGGTATATTGGACCATTCAGTGATTTCACCAAACCTGGTTTATTACAAACATAAAAAAGATATAAAAGCGAGGTAGCATATAGGTAATGCAAACACAAATTTGACAAAATTTGCAATACAAGATGAAGACAAGATATCATTACAAAGTGATTTTTGTTCAACTCCCCCTCCTAAATCATCCATATGGCCTGTTTGTTCTAGATTTTAAAAAGTGTTTTTAACTTTATATCTCTAAAAATGATTTTTATGCAAACTTACTTAAAAATAATAGAAGTTATTTCGTACTCATTTGTTATCGATTAAATAGAGTAATTTTGACATTTAATAACTTCGATATTCATTAGTAAAGATTTTAATATGATAAAAATCATATTTTTTTTTTTAAAAATGTATCTTTCAAAAATGATTTTTATGAAGAACTTCTCATTTTAATCATTTTTCGAAATTTCATTATCCAAAAAAGTTATAGCAAATAGATGAAATACTTAAAATGATATTTTATGATAAACTATTCCAACCAATTTTTCATTTGAAACTTTATTTTTAAAATTCTAGTTTAAAGAAGTTATATAAAAAAGATAAAATACTATAAAAGTAATTTAAAAAAAAAACTGTATCAAACGGGTCAATCGCTTTCAATGTTGAAAGCCATTAAAAAAATAACAAACCATCTAATTGATTCTCCCAATCTTTTCTACCTTTTCTGTTTATTGTAGAGTATTGTAAGTCCCCTTGTAATGCCACTGGTTTGGACTCTAACAGCACCTTCCGTGCAAGTTACAAGTGAAGGATCAATAGCTGCAAGCAATGCTGTTGGGTCATGAAGGTAAACCCCTGTATAAAAAAAACTATAATTAATAATTCAGATCATTAGGTCTCTCCTAATTCTTTGATAATATGAAACTAACCTTTGGTGTTGTATGCCTCACAATGGTAGGCGAAATACACTTCTAAGATTCCGGTCAAGTATTGAGCGAATTTTCCTTTTGAACTTGCCAACTTTTCTCGATCAGAACCTAGTTATTTTATTTTTTGGAAGAGTTTAAACCAGCACAAATGTGGCAGAACATGACAAGTGACATGAACCATAATTAAAATAGCAGCATGCTCATGGCATTGGATGATGTCAAGTTTCCATCAATGCTAAAATAGCGCAAATATGAGACATATAGGTGATAAAAAGTTTCAGCACCCATTTCAAAATAATATAGTTGCTAGATAGATATAAAACCATTCAATGGAATTCACCTAACAATTGAAGCTTTTGAGAGAGTTAGTCATTGAAAATTATTATGGGGGAAAATTTATCTAAGTTAGTGGAAACTTTTGGTCTCTGTCTCTCAATCTAAACAAGGGGATCTTTCCCTGCCTTTGGCATATGTTTGCATTGAACAAAAAATCATCAACAAAGAGTTCCAATGACAATACCATGAAAAATGAATATATGCTATTTAACCCTCAAATAAGTACAACATCATGTTCACTACAGATGTGGAAATTACTTTATTGTTAGGCACATTACTGAAAAAGTTACAGATAGATTCAGGGTAAACATATCATGTTACCTTAAAAAAAAAAGGATTCTAATTCTCATCTATTTTTCCTATGTTAATCTTTAGAGAATACCAGTTTAATTAAGGAGAGACATAGGAATTCGTGATTGCATAGGAATTTGGCAAAGAGGTACCTGTCAATACAACTTGGTGAGTAACATTTATTCCAACTGCAAGAACATCTGCGCCGCTTGTGAATACAACATCTGCAGCATCTGGATCACCAAATATCTGGAACCGAATCCAACTAAAGAGTCAGATAGATCGAGCAGCAAATGATATGATATTTTTATGGAGGTTATACAAAGAACTTGAATACAAAATGGAAATACTTACATTTGCTTCAGCAGCTGGATTCACATTGCCATTTACTGCAAAAGCTCCACCAAGCAGAACAATCTGCCCAATGTTCTTAGCGAATTCCGGATCCGTCTGTATAGCCTGCCAAACACAATCTTGTTGTGAAACAAAGTAGAAAGAGTAATGTATAAGTGACACATTGGAAACATAAATGATACTTTGACACAAATTTGAAAACAAATTTCGACAACAATTTAGATGGTTAGCGCAACTCAAATATGTGATTAATTACGTTCAGTAAATAGTTAATAAACATAACAAGGTGTTGCAACTGATTAATCATTCACTAAACGTAATTAACCATGATTTTTAGGTGCTCACATATGTATGATATTCATTAATAATCCAAATTGTGTTCAAATACATATGATTTTCAGATATTCAAATATATGTGACATTTATTAACTATGATTTGTGCTCAAATATACACATGAAAACTATGGTTAATGACGTTCATAATCCCAATTAATTCATTAATGGATAATTAATGAGTTCTAATATTCATTAATCCTCTATTGAACGTAATTAACCATACATTCACCATACAAATTATTGTCAAAATTTACTATCAATTATTTGTGTCAAAATAATATAGCTCTAATGGAAATTGCACAAATATCATACTAAAGCAATATTTGTAAGAGGGCCCAATGCCACCACTGTAATTTTTCCAGGGTTAGCTTTAGCTTGGTTAACCAAAAAAGCAGCAGCTGATTCTTCAAGTGGTTTCCCATTTGGTGGCGGAAAATTTTGGTTTCCAAGTCCATCTGCACCATGGACAAAATCTGCAATGCGAAGTTTCGTTCCTTTCTGTAAAAGTGACATGGATTAAAATAATTAGTCAAGTCAAAACATTGATGCCGATGATCGTGATTGCATTATAGTCACAAAGACATAAAAACCTTCAATCTAAAGTGTCAGTGTTATGCAGTATGCCGATGATCGTGGTTGCATTGTGGTCACAAAGACATAAAAACCTTAAATCACGACATAAGGACATTTTTTAAAATACTCTGATCAAAGTAGAGATATGAGTTCTTACAAACTTACAGTTAATGTAACATGAGATCCTTCAGCAACTGGTATATCAGTTCTTCCTGCAACCTCCAACTACACATCCATACTAAGTATCAAAAACTTAATTTCATCAATAGAAAACAAACAAATCCATCAAAAAGTAGAACAATGGAAACTTTAAACAATCCATCAAATAAACCTATATTAAGCATAAATACTGACACAGAGATTAGATACGTCAACACCGATCATAAGTTGAGAAAATGGATATATTGAATGTAATCAATATGTTATTCTGACGACATTTATACATGTTGGACACTGGAACACGACATTTATACATGTTGGACACCAGAACACGCCAAACATTACCAAATGCAAAGCATTTCTTGTTGCAAGAGTGGTGTAAACGTTTCCGTAGATAGTTGTAAGACCAATAACTTCAACCTCTGGTGAGCGTAAAGCGAGGAATATTGCCATAGCATCATCTACAAAACAAACAAAAAACCAATTGCAATATTGAAAGAGTCAAAGAAACAGTATGAAATCTGAAATAAAAGAAATTAAATTGAAACTTAGAAAGTGTGTATTATTTTAATTTTACCGATTCCAGGGTCGGTATCAATGATGATCTTCTTTGGTTCGGTTTCGTTTGCCATCTAATTGTTGATTTTTTTTTTAGTAGATGAGAGTGATGATTTATGTGTTACCACTTCAATGATAATTATATATGTATATTTGCACGGTGCTCTGGGGAAGAATTTGGTGAATTAAATAGAATGTTTTATATTTTATATAAAGAAAAAGTTGGCGGTATAATTCATTGCTATAATAATATATAATAATATTGACAGATCATAAACACAAGATAGAAAGAAAAAGACAAATAAATTATTGACAAAATACATTTTGTCTTGTTACACGAAAATGTGATACTATAGTTTAACTTTTTTTAATAAGTTAACTCTTTATTTATTTGTAAACGTTATTGAACTATTCGTAGTCTTAATTTAATTTTTAATTAGGAATTTTTTAAAATTTTACTATCAATTGTCTTTTCGATCATATAAATAGCAACATAATAAATTTTAATGTGATTTTATGATTTAAATTAAGAGAATTTCACATTTAATTTTAAAAACATTTATATGTATTTAACTCGAATTCTCTTATTTAATTATTTTTTAAAAAGTCGATAGAAAATTTATATTCTTAAGATTATTACAATAAAAAATCTTTAAAAATAACATAATTTTATCGAAAAACTTAGGAGAACTTTAAATTTCAATTTTAGTGGTTTGAAATTAGAACTACCCTTTCAAAAATTTACAAATATAAAAAACGAACTTCACAAAAAAAAAAATTAAATATCTAATTTGTTAAAATAAAATAAATAACAATATATAATTTTCATATAACTTATGCGTTGAACTCTTAATTTATAGGTTCTAGTTACAAAAATTTAAGAGTAACATAAATGTGGTAGTTACAAAAATTTAAGAGTAACATAAATGTGGAAATACATCCTCTCCCATGGAAAGTCTCTCCAGTTTAATCTCACGCCTGTATTAAAAAGGTAAAATAAAAAATAAAGGGAGATGGAGTTTTAGGGTGGGGATTTGCACCGCCCCTCCTCGAGGGAAAAACACACTCCAGGGAATCCTAAATGTACATCAACATTTATGTTAATAGTTGTTTTCAACTATTCTTCTTTTAATATAACTTATGAACATCCATTTATAATATTTTTTATAACACTCTCTTTAGATGTTCATTAAAGATATACTTCATTAAAACTTTAATGAAAAAAATATTTTGTGCGAGAATTTACTGCATTAAAAACTTTGTCAAGAAAACTCAATAGGACAAAAGCATTGTCAAGAAAAAAGAGTGTATCACATATTTATTTCTTCTCCTCAAGTAGACAATTATGTATGAGACGACGAAAACCTATTAATATGTTGAACTAGTTGCTCAAAAGCTTCAAAAGTGACTTTACATAAAGATATATTTTATCTTCATTATTATACTCTTCTCCAAATTAGTCATGTGTGTAATATTATCTTCACATAGAATTATTACAGTAAATCCATTTTTAGAAGAAAAGATACAAGTTTCTTGAATGTGTAGAATCACAGTTGATGACAAGTAATATACCACAACATGTAAAATTGGCAAAATCCAATGAACTAAGATATGGTACTTCAAGACCAATTCGAGTTCTTCTAATTGCACTATGATATGATACTTAATAACCCATTAGTTGTTCATTTTTTCCACTAGGTATGAAATGATTTTTGTTCACATCTAGTTCACAACCATTAAAGTACACAACATATGATATATGTTCATATAGAAATATTTTAGCACTTGCTATATAAGTAGAGGCGAGAAGAGAGATTGACAAGTGTCACGATCTCCCAAGTTTTCCAGGTTCATTTGAGTTCTATACAGTCAATTATTATATGATCATACGATTGATCAATTACTAAACAATTTTTACATAAAAAGTACCTAAATGTCTTGCGTTAGTTATTTTGGTCTTCAAATATGTCTTTAATTGATTAATTTAGTCATCAAATATATCTTCTATTAGTTAATTTGAGCCATAAAATTACTAACAAAAGAGGGATTTGATGACGTGTTCGTAATTTTCAATACACTCTAGACTATAGTGACTGCACATCAAACATTATGAAACCAAAATGACTCTTTAATTTTACATAAATATTAGAGTTTTGATCATGGTCCCCCTAAATATTAATTCTTGGCTTCGCTGGTGTATATAAGCTTCAAGATTTACAAAAATATTATTCAAATACTCAATTTGTAATCCCAAAACAAATATTTTTCCTTCATAAGTATTTCATCTCAAACTCTTTTCATTAAACAAACAAATTTTAAATACTCTTTAAGAGTTCTGATAATATTTATATAATCAACATAAACTATAATAAATTCATTTCCAAATATTTTATTTATAAAGAATAAATGATATTATTCTCATATCTCTCATTTGGATTGAAATATGCACTAAGAATATTATAGAACATGCATAGATTATTAAAGTACATATAGAGACTTATTCATTTTGATTAAATCATCTATTCAAGAGTCTCAATTGTGTGTCGTACAAAAATTAAATACTTTAGAGAGTTTCATATAATTATCATTATCAAGTAAGTCATACAAATACGTTGTAACACATCTTTCGTATATAATTGAGTCTTTCATGTGCTACTAAACTTAATTGAGTATGAAAAAAATTCTTGAATTAACTTAAGGTGAATATGTCTATTCAAAATCAATAGTAGATTTTTATCCATACTCTGAAATAATATGTCAAATGTTATATAAATATATGTATTTTTATCAATCTCTTTTTCTTTTCGTGCAAATAATCAGTCATATCTAATTAGCTTCTTATCGTCAGATGTGCAAACTACAAATCCAACAACCTTTTGCTTTGCGAAACAATTTTAATTGCTTCTTTTCATTTGCCAACTGTTTATGTCTATAACTTGTAATGGACTTTAGTTTATGATCCTCATTATCATTTGTAACATATAGCACTATATTATATGTAAAAATATTATTAACGTTGACTTTATTTCAATTTCACCGCATTTCATTCATGACATAATTTATTGATATTTCTTTGTTTTTTCTTCATATATTTCATGTACCCGATTTGTTCTTCTCGAAGTGAAAAATAAATTATGTCAAAGTACTCTTTCATATCTTCACTCGAGTCATCTTTCTTTTTAGTTCATTTAATTGTTCGAGGATATTTCACCTTGAATTTGATTGGCCTACCACATTTTAAACAATTGAGACTCATTTGCAATATTAGATAACCCAACACAAACATCCATTTTGATTGCAATATTAGATCACCCAACACGGACATCCATTTGTAATAATTGGTTTCCAAAAATTTAAAATGAGTTATCTTTTAAACTTTTGATTCGTATCGGTTTGTACAAAGATCAAGATGAAATAATAATATTGTATTCTTAATAATATTCATTTTCAGATACTTATTCTCTTCCACTGATATTGGGAATACTAATTTATCAAATGACAATCAACAAATTAAGTCAGAATCAAGTCTCTAACTATTGATTCACCATACTTTATTAAAGATAAAGATTCGTGTATAATATATATTTCCACTATTCTTTTAAGACTCATTTTAGTACATTCTATTGGAGTAATAGAAACATAAAAATCACATTCAAAAATTCACTTAGATGAGAAGTATTAGGTTTTTTCTTTACCTAAAATCAACAGTAATGTAATGAGAGATTTACATGTAACAACTTATTGACTTGATGCAAATAAATAGCTCAACATACATGATTGCATTTTTACAAAGTAGAATTTAAAAGTATGACCTCATAAGTATTGATCATTCAATTAACTTTAGACGTATAATGAATGAATCTTCAAATCCATTTTTGTGTATGAACATATGCAACACGATGTTCAATTTCAATTCCAATAAACATTCAATACTTTTCAATTTCTTTCTAGATAATTTTGAAATGAGTTCTTAGTTAAATTAATTGACACAATAATCTAACAAACTTCCAGCTATGAGTTGTCAACAAACATACGTGTGACCATTTAACTTATGCATTAATTAAAACCATAAAATATCTAAATGATTCACATGATCCGTATATTGATTCACATATATCACCTTATATACATTTTATAAATGTGAAAAATTCATGCCTTTAAATTATCAGCTTCCTTTTAGAATTAATAACACACAAAAGTTATTGGATTGAATAATCTTTTGGCTCTTCAATACATGGTTACATAATTTTTTTAAACTATTTTTGGCATCAAAATAAATCCAGAATGACCCAACTGGTCTTGCCAATAGCAAACTTTAATATGATTAGTAAACTTCTGGTTTTCAATAATACACGTATTTCAATTATTGTAATCCATTTGAGGCAATAGTGAACAATCATAATTTATAAATATTTTTTATTCAAATAATACTATATAACATATATTCTGAAGACTTTATTTATATTTTGCATTATTATATACATATATCAGATACAACATTTTACGTATAAATAAATAACAATACAAGAATTTTCTTCAACCAATAAATTTATATTAATTTAAATAATTAAAAACAAAATCAAATAAGAGAAAATTATTACGTATTTATTATAAATTGCACAAAAAAAATGTTTATATGAATTTTAAGAAAATAATTTATCGAATATAATAACTCGTAAGAGTTATCTCCAAAATATAAACATATCTAAAATAAAGGATCGAAAATAAATGAATATCTATCGTAAGGAAAAATTTCTACCTCACAAAATTTCTATTAGCATATTACAATTGTTCATGTAGTATAACAACAATCGGATATTATACTATAACTAGTACAAATCTTTTAACAGTTCATTGTACTATCGATACATGTCAAGATCACCAATGATATTATTTTCAACAGACATTTTCTTCAATATTTATATAGAAACTTTTCCATATTGTCAAGGTCACCAACTACTCTGATACCAATTGAATGTGGTGGAAAACTCAAGAAAAAGGGAGGAAGGTTGAATTGTGTTTACCATTTCTTAAAACTACTTGTGTTGCTAATAAGAAAAATATGTTCTTTATCAAACCATTCAACTTATGATTATCAACCAGTTTAAGTAAAATAAAGTTGAATTATAAAGAACTTGGATTAAATAACATAGTAGAGATAGAGAGGAGACCCATGTATTTTTATACTAATTCACACAAATTGTTGTTACATCTAATCATCCGCTTATAAAGAGATTTTGACTTAGTACATCCAAGGACTTAATCCACTATTAAACAATGACATCCAAGTATTATTCACTTTGCCCTTCAAGCTTTGAGTATTCTTCTGCTTCTCTAGCCTATCACCGCTAGAATACTTTCTAGTCTTCTCAACATTCTGGTAAATTGCCATTTGAGATCTACAAATATTCTTACACCTCTTCAGGTGCCTCTTATGGACGAAAGAGTTGTTGTCACTATCGAGGTGAGTTACATCAATTGCAATTTGTATCTAAATTGACACAAAGTTTGTCTTTAGGATTCTAACTCTCATTTAGAGAATATTACATTTCAAATCCTATATCAATTCAAGTGCACCAAAACAATTTGATTGATTTACATTAATTTTTAAGAACTCTCTATTGAGAGAATTTTTAATTCATTCTTTTCTTTTGATGTATTATGCCTTTTTTTGTATAGAAAAATCTTCTCAAAACATTGTCTTTTTCTTTATTGTAAATCACACCTACTTTCATTAAAGTTTTTATATAAATACTAAAGAAAATATCAATTGGAATTAGTGTCATTGATGGTCATGACATGTAGCGATAGTACAATGAGCCGTTAAAAGATTTGTACTAGTCGTAGTACTATTGGAGGCTATTGTTGTACTACATGAACAAATGTTGTGCTATCAAAATGATATACATCGCTCTTTATGTTCTGGTGCCATGTTATCAAAGAAACAAAATTCTTCTTCTCAGATTAACCTTATTCTTAATATGATCACTAATCAATTAAGGCACTTATTAACAAATAGTTTATATAATTATAATAGAAAATATATGCCCACATAATATTATTGGAATATATTATAAAAATATATAAATATTTCAACAATTTATCACTTGGACAATATATCATAATAATTGTATCAAAAGTTCTTTAGATGCGCATCTAAATGCTATTTATCTTTAGATTTCTACTTTGCAATCTGATCCATCTCATACATCAATAATGGGACCACTTAGGCTGTCGTTACTAACATATAATGTGATTAAACCTCGACGACCACCACATCAATGCATTTGATGACAAGATCGATATAGATGAGTGACATGAAATTTTTATACAATGTGATCTTTATATCATGCATTTTTCAAACTAATCCAAGTGAAATCTTAGTAAGATCAAACAAAAGTTTCTTAGGTGCAACTTTAATATTCACACACACGATTTATAAATATGGTTATAATAATGATAACCTCATAAACTTTACGTCTACAAGAAAACATAACATAAAGTCTGTATCGATTCAAAATCAGAGTATAGAACATAAAAGAGGAGAGACTTCCACTAATTTAAGGCATCCTTAGTGACAACAACCTTATGAAAGACCTTAGGCCTCTATATGTTCTATTCTTCAACAACAACATATTTATCAATACCCTTTATAAAAATTTGTTGAAGAACTTTACCGACTGACTTATGTCATAATATAACTTGAGTAATCTTTCTAAACCTTTAACTGTAAGCAATCAAGTGACATAAATAAAACAACTATTTCTTGAGCTAAGGTGTCCACTTTTTGTAGACATCTAAAAGATCAAATTCAAATATATTTATGATCTCCAAATTGTAAGATTTTTATTTGCGAGCATAAACTCTATTGTTCTCTTTAACAATCTTTATGATTGTCTTTGCCAACAATTCAAACATGAATTGGTCAAAGCATTTGCCAATTGATCATACTATATATGAAATTCTAGAAGCACATAAATAACATAATACATAAGACTCCCCACAACTAAAGCATAGGAAAATAATATCCGTTTAGTAATTGAGATTATCTTTCATGTTGAATTTACTTATAATTTTATTGATATATCTGTTTTGTGATATCTCAAGAATACCTTGAGAATAATTTTAAGTATCAAAATGTCAAATACATAAGAGGTGTCCCAAGATCTTTCATCGCTAAACATTCGTTAGAGATATATTGATTTCGCACCGCAAACATATATCACTTATTCAACACATTATAATAGGAATATAAACCTATTCCCAACGAACTTGTAATACCCACAATTAGGCACAATAGTAATCTCAAAACCAAATAAGATAATTATTTTATGAGACTTTGTGTTATCACTAATGTGACTTTTATTAACTCATAGATGAATTACATCGATTTGCAAATCATTTACTTTGAGTTTATTGACATAAAGTTTCATTTGATTGCACATTATTGTTTCATTAATGTTATCACTTAGAAACACCGTATTGACATCCATCTTATACAGCTAAAAAAATCACAATGAGCAATGTGTGTCATGATTGTCCTGATAGAGGCTTCAAGAATACCAAATAGAATTTTGTTATGGTCAATGTTTTTAGACATGTGATGTTGTAGTACTTGAGGGTGTTGAGTTTGATCTTCATAAATAATTTTTTTAACCTTGTTGAAAGGAAGAAAAATAATATCCTCATAATGATTTAAGTTTTCTACATTAATAACAATTATTTGAATTGATTTATAATTGATTCTTCCTCGCTAAATTTTGTTCTTTCGACCATATCTCATAAACTCAATGCCATCTAAGAACTTTGGATTTATTGTCTCAAATATATTCTTCAAGTTGAGACTAAAATATATATTTCTCAATCTTTCAAAAAATTATGGATTGTCAAATGTCATAACTGAATTTACTCTAACCATATATAAATTTAAAAGAAAAAGTGAATCAAATATAACCAAAAAGTTATCTTGATTTGTTCGTAAAGAAATTGAAATAAAATTTTATCAAAATAATGATTAAACCAAATTGTCTTTTAAATATAAGCAAGTAATGACAATATAAAAATACTCCAAAGCTCAGTCTATACCGATGTTACCCTTTCTAAATTGATGTATCTTTCTGTTAGGGAGTCTGGAGACGCAAGAGCAACAACAGGTCAGACGTCCAAGATCCCTAAGATACTTTGACACAACTCATCTCCACTCAAAACCTTAAGATATTAGGTATATGGGTCACTACTCTTATATATCCAACATTTAACTCATTTTTAGTCGATATGAAACTTATCTACTTACACTTGAACCCAAGAATATCTCCCTCTAGTGTGAGTCTCCCACATCGTATATACTTGTTCTATCGTTATTACGAGCAAGGCCAGCCTTTTAATTACTACATCAAGAAGACTTTCAATACAAAGATCCAACACCAGGAACCTCCCACTCCTCCACCAAGTCGAACCATAACGTTGATACTACTTGTTGGAAAAATAAACAAATTGACAAATTTAAATAACAATCTAAACATAAAAAAATAAGAAGGACAAAGAAGAATATGAACATAAAAGTATCACATTCTTTGAGAACTAGTTAATCATATTTCATGTTCTTATTCTTTCTTCTCATAAAATGACATCTTCGTATATAATTTCAAGCTTATAAAAGGTACACATCTTCTTAATATACTGTACGTATCATATATATAATTTTAATAATAAATATGAGTTACTATATACAATTATACATAACATACCACTGCCTATTAAAGTAATAGTAAAGGTCAAAACCACAAATAATAGCTTTACTTTTCTGAAATATAATTAAAATTTCTATTATTTCAAATCCAAAAGTTATTGGATAAAACATTCACTTCAAGGAGTATCATTTAATCTATTGTTTGACCTTTTATATTATTTTAATAGTTTTTATAAATTGGTGTTGTCAACAAACTTCCTACACACCACCACTCCCCGCACGCATCAGATTTATGTGCCACCTTTTGCCACTACGCGTGATGGTGCGTTTGACAACCGTTTATGACACGACTTCTTCTGTTGCACTCGCCTCAGCTTTCTGATTCCATATCTGCCTTGAATTTTCAGTTTCGAGTCATAGATATACACATTCCATTTCAAACAACCCCAGTTTCCCCAGTTTGGATGCATTTTCTTGCACTTTTTACTGACCATGACGTCTCTGTCTGAAACAAAAGCATCAGTACTTTGGGTGACACTGCTGCCCTTGCATCTCTAGGACATAATTAGATCTACTCTCGTGGAGGACCATCCAACTCTAAGCCTCGTCCCAAATGTGAGCATTCTAATCGACTTGGACATACTATTGATCGCTGTTGGAAGTTGCATGATAAACCTTTTCCTTCGATAAATGATACTCAACTTGATCCTTCTACCATTATTCAGACTACAACATCTCCACATGACACACTATTCTTCACCAAACGTCATGTCCTCACACACCGTCACATAATAGGGTAGCATAACTTAAAAATCGGCATCTTGAAACCACTCGAACCTTCTCCATGGTAATGTTCAATTCCATTTTTTTGGGGGAGAGAGGTGCAATCTTAATGACATGCTTCCTTATCGATCGTTTGCCGTATTATGTTCGTGATGGCAATATCCCTCATTTGGTCCTCTTTCCCCATACCCCTCTTCACCCACTATCTCCTCGTGTTTTTGGGTCCACGTGTTTTGTTCACAATTTATCTCATGGTCTGGATAAACAGTCAGTTCGATCACTCAAGTGTGTCTTTCTCGGATATCATCGATCCTAAAAGGGCTATCGTTGTTATTCTCCTACACTACACTAATATGTTACATCAGCTGATGTTACCTTTTTTGAGTCTGTACCATATTTTGAATAGACCCATATAGCTACTGAGCCTTATCCAAACATTAATCCCGAACCTCCTCAGGTAGTTATCCTTATTTCATCCACTCTTATTCCTATCGAGCCTATTGAATCTGTCCCCCAACCGACACGACCACTACAAACATATCATCGTCATTGCGCACCCTCAGTTGTGCATGATCCTGTTCCTATTACAGACTCTCCTCTGATGCCACCATCGGATCCGACCCTACTACTTGAGCATGACCTTCCCATTGTTCTTCGTAAGGATATTCACACAACACGTAATCCATCTCCTCATTATAATGATTTGTGTTTTCATCGTCTTTCTCCCTTGCATTACACTTTCTTTTCTGCTTTGTCTTGTGTTTCTATTCCTAAATCTCCAGGTGAAGTATTATCCCACCCTGAGTGGAGGAAAACAATTCTTGATGAGATGTGTGTAGGTGCAAACACGAGAAAATGGGTTGAATTGTGTTTGCCAAAGTTGATAACTTTTTGCTAATTTGATGAAGGTTCGTTGGTTTTTATGAATTACTTAGATAAGAAGCAATCGTGCTCAGCGGAAGCAAATAATGAAGGCATAAATAATTGGACACATAGATTTATCCTAGTTCACCACTGACTTGGTTACATTTCGTCCCCTTATTCAAAAGGCTTTAATCCACTAATTCAAATACCTTGAATTGCAAAACACCTAATACTCCAAGCCAGTTTTCTCAAACAACCTGACAACCCTAGACTTTTTGAGGAATAAACCACCTTGACCCTACAAGCCAAGTCTTCTCCTAACAACCCGACAACCTCAGATGGAAGAAGAAACTAAACCACTATCGAGTTGGATACAAAAGATTGGAACTTTAAGTGTTTACTTCTAACAAAATTGATAATAATAACTCTCACACTCTAAGAAAAGAACACTCAGAAAATATTTCTCATTCGAACAAGTGTTTCTCTCTTTCAACTCTAAGATGAATTTGAAATTTGAGCTTGAGTTCTACTACTCTCTTATGATTTTCGATGCTCTTATTCTTGTTCTTCTTCTTCTTCAGCCTTGAGTATCTATTTCTAGTTAAAATTTGGGCTTCAATTTAGCCGTTGTTTAATTCTGAATTGTATCTTCTTCAGATTGAGTTTGTAAATTCTTCAGATTGATTCTGTTTGTATTTTGTTCAAATTTGAGTTTGTAAATTCTTCAGATTGATTTTGTTCATATTTTGCTGTAAATAAATCTTGAACAAATCTTGATCATATGTTCTTTTCAACTTGATCAAAGATTTTCTTCAATTATAAATTTGAATCAAATCTTACTTCAGATTTTCTTCAATTAAAAATTTGAATAAAATCATATTTAATATTTTCTTCAATTATAAATTTGAATCAAATCTTATTTTTGATTTTCTTTAATTTATAAATCTGAATCCAATCTTATTTTAGATTTTTTTTCAAAAACATGAATCTTCTTTCGTACTCTTTGAAGTCAAATATATTGTTCTCATAAAATACTTTGATTAGCATAAAAAATCTAAGTATAAAACCAACTTGGTTGCATCATGGTTTAGGTTTTTTTTTGATGAAGTCAAACATATCTTTAGGTATGTGTTTGGTGAATATTTCAACCTATTGGTGTGCTGTGTCTACAAACTGAATGTTTAATACACCTTTTTGAACAAAGTTCCTAATGAAGTGGTGTTTGATCTCTATGTGTTTAGCTCTAGAATGTAGGATAAGGTTTTTGGTTAGACAAATGGCAGAAGTGTTATCACAAATGATGGGAATGTTGGTTTCTATGATTTTGTAGTCTTCTAGTTGATCTTTCATCCAAAGTAGTTGAGAACTGCAGTCAGCTGCTGAAATGTACTCAACCTCTATTGTTGACATTGCAATGGTGTTTTGTCTCTTACTTGACCAAGATATTTAGTTGTCACCTAGAATGGGGCAGTTGCCACTAGTGCTCTTCCTCTCAAGTTTATCTCTAGCATAATCAGAATCACAGTATCCACTCAGTTTGTACTTAGGAGATTTCTTGTAGAACAAGGTAAGGTTGGTAGTTCCTTTTAGGTATCTAAGGATTCTCTTAATAATCGTTAAATGTGATTCCCTAGGGTCAACTTGAAATCTTGCACATATACTAAACATGATGTTAGGTTTGAAAGCGATGAGGTAAAATAGGGATACTATCATTCCTCTATAGGTTGTTTGGTCAATTTTTTGGCCTGAATCATCTTTTTCAAGTGAACAAGTAAGGTGCATTGGTGTAGCCATAGATTTGCAATCACTCATCTTAAACTTCTTGAGAAAATCTTTTGTATATTTAGTTTGATGAATGTATATACCTTTTTGACTTTGCTGAATTTGTATCCTTAAGAAGAACTCAAGTTTTCCAATCATACTAATTTGAAATTGACACTACATCAATTTAGAAAATTCTTGGCAAAGAGTGCCATTAGTAGATTAAAAAATAATGTCATCAACATAAATTTGAATAATAACAATGTCATATCCTATTGATTTTCTAAAAAAGTGTATTATCTACTTGTCCTATTTTAAAGTTATAGATCATACAGAGATTTCCTAAGTTTAAAAGCATGATTTTGAAATTCAGAACTTGGGGGTTGTTAACATAGACTTCTTCAATTATATAACCATTTAGAAAATCACTTTTAACATCCATTTGAAATAATGTAATGTTATTATTTTCAGCAAAGGAAAGTAGGATACAAATAGCTTCTAATCTAGCCATTGGAGCAAATGTCTCAGTGTAATCAGTGCCCTCTTGCGGACTGTAGCCTTGTGTGACAAGTCTTGCCTTGTGTGACAAGTCTTGCCTTGTGTCTGACCATTTCACCTTTTTCATTTAGCTTGTTTCTGAAAACCCACTTGGTTCCAATAATGTTTTTCTTTGGTCTAGGTACTAGATCCCAAATATCATTCCTCTTAAATTTATTTAACTCTTCTTGCATTGCAAGAATCCATCCATTATCTTACTTTGACTTTTCAAGGTCAAGTTGTATTATGCTTCTTCTGAAATGTTCAGATATTGTGATTCACCGGGTTCCTCTAAATTTTTGGGTTCAAAGGCAGCAAACAATAAAAGCATAAATAATTGGACACAAAGATTTATCTTGGTTCACCACTAACTTGGCTACATCCAGTCCCCTCATTCTAAAGGCTTTTTTCCACTAATTCAAATACCTTGAATTACAAAGCATCTGATCCTCCAAGCTAGTCTTCCAGACATCCTAACAACCCCATACTTTTGAGAAACTAACCACATTGACCCTACTGTTGGAACCAAGTTGGTTTTACATTTAGAGTTTTGATGTTAACAAAAGAATTTTATGAGAACAATATATTTGACTTCAAAGAGTATGAAAGAAGATTCATGTTTTTGAAGAAAATCTAAAATAAGATTTGATTCAAATTTATAATTGAAGAAAATATAAAATAAAATTTGATTCAAAATTATAATTGATGAAAATCTAAAATAAGATTTTATTCAAATTTATAATTGAAGAAAATCTTTGACCAAGTTGAAATGGAAATATGGTCACAATTTGAAGAAGATTTGATCAAGATTTGAATAAGATTTAATTAAGATTTGAAGAAGATTTAATTTAGATTTGAAGAACATTTGATCAAGATTTGAAGAAGATTTGATCAAGTTTTAAAGAAGATTTAATTAAGATTTGAAGAAGATTTGATCAAAATTCGAAGATGATTTGATCAAGATTCGAAGAAGATTTGTTGAGGATTTGATCAAGATTTGTCTACAACAAAATATGAACAGAATCAATCTGAAGAATTTACAAACTCAATCTAAAGAAGATATAATTCAGAATTAAACAAGGACTAAATTGAAGCCCAAATTTTAACTATAAGTAGATACTCAGTGTTGAAGAAGAAGTGCATCAAAAATCAGAAGAGAGTAGAAATTCAAGCTCAAATTCCAAATTCATCTTAGAGTTCAAAGAGAGAAACACTTGTTTGAAGGATAAATATTTTCTGAGTGTTCTTTTCTTAGAGTGTGAGAGTTATTATTATCAACTTTGTTAGAAGAAACTACTCAAGTTCCAATATTTTGTATCCAAGTTGATAGTGGTTCAGTTTCTTCTTCAATATGAGTTTGTCAGGTTTTTAGGAGAAGACTTGGCTTGTAGGGTCAATGTGGTGTTGTTCCTCAAAAGTATGGGGTTGTCAGGCTGTTTGGGAAGACTGGCTTGGAGGGTCAGGTGTTTTGTAATTGGAGGTATTTTAATTAGTGGATGAAAGCCTTATGAATGAGGGGACTGAAGGTGCAAACAGGAGAAATAGGGGTTGAATTGTGTTTGCCGAACTTGAATTCTTTTTGCTGTTTTGTTGAATATTGATGTGAATTACTTGATGAATAAATAGTCAGACTTAGCAGCGGATAATAACAACATAAGAACACAAAGATTTATCCTGGTTCACCGTTAACTTGGCTACATCCAGTCCCTTCATTCCAAAGGCTTTAATCCACTAATTCAAAACACTTTGAATTACAACACCTGACCCTCCAATCCAGTCTTCCCAAACAGTCTAACAACCCCATACTTTTAAGGAATAACAACACCTTAACCCTATAAGCACAATCTTCTCAAACAGATTGACAACCCCAGACATTTGAGGAACAACAACACCTTGACCCTACAAGCCAAGTCTTCGCCTACCAATATGACAATCCCAGATTGAAGGAGGAATCTACACCTCTAACGGGTTTGATTACAAGGATTTGGAACTCTGCAAAGTTGCTTCTTGATAAGCTGATCGCTGCACTATTTTTTCACACAATTTAGTTGCTTCAGAAAAGCTGTTTGTTGCACTAGTTTTCACTCTCTTTAGTTGCTTCTGGAAAGCTGATTATAACATTGACTTTCACTCTCCAAAAATACTTAGAGCATATTTATTTTTCGCACAAGTATTTCTCTTTTTTGAATTCTCGGATAACTTTGAATTGTAAGCTTGAGTTCTTGTGTTTTTCAGTGCGTAATGCTGTGACCTGAAGCCTCCTTTTATAGCTGAAATTAGGGCTTTGTCCAAGCTTATTTTTGAGATAAATCTTGCTCAGATTTCCTTTGAAAATTCTGTTGGCCAATCCTTTTTTACTTTAATTTTGAACCATAGCTTCTTGCTTCAGATTTCATTTGAAAATTTTGTTGATCAACCCTGTTTCTCTTAATTTCAGACCGTATCTTTTAGCTTCAGATTTCATTCGAATTTCCTTTAAGTCTTCAGTGATTTTTGAATCAAATCTCCTTAATACTTTGATCAGATTTCTATCAAAAATCAATCAAGTCTTCTTCGAATTTTAATTAAGTCTTCACTGATCTGCATCATGATTTAAATTTGGACCATAAGATCTGATGATCTGGACCAAGTCTGGACCATGTGATCTGATGTGTACCATTTTGTTTCCTGATCTAGACAGTATAACCTTCTGATCCGGACTATGTGATATTCTGATATGGACCTGTGATCTTCTGATCTGAACCATGTGATCTGTTCTGGACCATGCTATCTTCTGGTCTGGACCATGCTATCTTCTGGTCTGGACCAAGCCTAGACCAAGTCTTCTGTTCTGGACCAAGTCTGGAACATGTCTTCTGTTTTGGACTGAGTTATCTTCTGAACTTTGTTTCCTTATGGTCTGACCTAGTCTCCTTGTGGACAAGATTACCTTTTGGTCTTACCAAGTCTTCTTCTGAACAATGTTTCCTTCTGGTCTGGACCAAGTCTCCTTCTGGACATGCTTCCTTCTGGTCTGGACCAAGTCTCCTTCTGGACCATGTTTCCTTCTGGTCTGGACCAAGTCTCCTTTTGGACTATGCTTCCTTTTGATCTGGGCCATGAATAATATCCTCTGATAATGTCATTGTTTCTTCCCTCTGATGATATCCTCTGATTGATGATATCCTCTGATGTTTGCCTTTGATGACATCCTCTAATTCTTGCTTCTGATTGGATCCTCTGGTATCCTCTGGAGGTATCTTCTTGTATTCTCTAGAGGTATCTTCTAGTATCCTCTGGAGGTATCTTCTGGTATCCTCTGGTGATATCTTTTGGTTGTATCTTCTGGTGGCATTTTTATCTTCTGGTGGCATTTTTATATTCTGGTGACGTCATCCTCTGATGACATCTTCTGCTTCTGATTTGTATCTTCTGGAGGTATCTTCTGGTTGTATCTTCCGGTGAAGTCATCCTCTGATTTTTCACATCCTCTAATTTTTCATTCTTCTTCTAAGTCAAAATATGATTTTGATAAAATACTTTTGCTAACATCAAAACTTTAATTGAAGGAATGAAGGAGATCATCTGAATTTTTTTTATCTTATGCTTTTTTTTCTTTCTCTTTTTCCTTTTTTTTCCTTTTGTTTAATAACATGAATATAACGTAGTACAAGAAAGTATAAAAATTAATTTAGAACTAAACTACTTTGTTGTGACTACAATGTCAGTCAGATATTTAGGTTTTTCTTGATAACCCGCCAATTGAAGGTGAGATTTGGTGAATACAAAGATTAGTATCCCTATCTTCAGGTAGTGGTTTGGTGAATATGTCAGTCCATTGGTGCAACCATAGGTTTGCAATTACTCATCTGAAACTTCTTGAGAAGCTTTTTTGTATATTTTGTTTGATGAATGTTTATACCTTTTTGACTTTGCTGATTTTGAATTCCTAGGAAGAACTTAAGTTCTCCCATCATGCTCATTTGAAATTCCTGTTGCATCAATTTAGAAAATTCTTGGCAGAGAGTGCCATTAGTAGATCCAAAGATAATATCATCAATATAAACTTGAATAATCAGAATTTCATCTTTTATTGATTTTCTAAACAGCGTATTGTCTACTTGTCCTATTTCAAAGTCATTTTTAAGTAAGAAGTTACTAAGTCTGTCATACCTGCCCTAGGTGCTTGTTTTAAACCATACAAAGATTTTTTAAGTTTAAAAACATGGTTTGGAAATTCAAAACATTCAAAACCTGGGGGTTGTTTAACATAGACTTCTTCACTTATATAACCATTTAAAAATGCACTTTTAACATCCATTTGAAATAATGAAATGTTATTATAAGCAGCAAAGGAAAGTAGGATACAAATAGCTTCTAACCTGACCACTAGAGCAAATGTTTCAGAGTAGTCAATACCTTCTTGCTGACTGTATCGTTGTGCAACACATCGTGCCCTGTTTATGACAACTTCTCCTTTTTCGTTCAGCTTGTTTATGAAAACCCACTTGGTTCCAATAATGTTCTTTTCTAGTCTTGGAACTAGATCCAAAATATCATTCATTTAGCTCTTCTTGCATTGGTAGACTTCATCTATATCCTTCTTCTGATTCATCTTCAGATTTATCCTCTGAAGATTTGTCGTATTCTTGCTTGTAGTTTATGCTTTTTCAAGTTCTTTTGCTTGCATCAGCTTCTAGTTCTGGTAAATCAGCTTCTAGTTTTGGTAGATCTGTATCAGCTTCTGGTTCTGGTAAATCTGCATCTGGTTCTGGTAAATCAGCTTCTGGTTCAGGTAGATCTGTATCAGCTTCTAGTAAACCTGCATCAGCTTCAACTTGCTTTGACTTTTCAGGTCAAGCTATTTGTCATATAACATAATACAAATCAAATAATTTAAAAATGAACTCAATACAGCCAAACCATTAATTCTGCTTTTTTTTGAAACCACTGAAATACTATTTTTGTTGAAGTGTTCACATCACGTGGATCACTTGGTTCCTCTAACAGTTTGAAAACCTGCAGAATACTTATCTAGCTTTGATTTTTTAGATCAAGCTTCTTGTTATCACAGTAAATATAAATATCAAACAATAATAGTAATTACAGCAAGATGTAACCTCTATGTCAACAGTTTTAGTTTTACTCTGAAAATCATCTTGTTTCTGATTTTCGGATTTTGAATCTGTATGTTCTGTGATTAGATGGTTTGGATGAAGGGCTTTGAATTCCCTTCCTAGTTTGTAGTCTTGATGAACTTTACTTGAGTGTTTGAAGAACTCTCCTGATTCTGATTCTTCTCTTTCTATTGATATATCAGGTTCCTCTGATAATTCTGGTACTAATGATAATTTTGTTTCTTCTGGTAGTTCCTGTTTTGTTGATATGTGCGATTTCTCTGATATTTCTGGTTCATTATATGGTTCTGGTTCTGATATGTATTGTGTTGACCAGTCCTTCTTCCACCAGAGTTAATTTGCTTCTGTTTGGTAGATGTTGGAACATATACCTTTTTCCCTTCATGTATTGCGAGCATCCATTGACGAGGCACCATGGTTGATGTTTCACTTTGGTTGCTCAGAACATCTGCAACATAAACAATTTTATCTTTTGGTACCCAAATCTAGTTGGGTCCGGGTTTGTTAGTCTTGAAAGGTTTCTTGTCTTTCCTTGATTTTATCATGGGACAAGATAATTTTGAGTGACCTTTCTTTGCACAAACAAGACACAAAACATTAGAGGGAATAGGTTTAGTTGCAATTATAGATTCATCAAATCCTAAGCCTCTTTTACCATTGTTACTAACCCCATAGATCATAGAAGCATATTTGCTTCTTTCCATACCTTTAGCAATAAAATCTTGTAACACTTGTTCATGCATATTAGAATTACATACAATATTTAATGTTGAACAAAGATTACTTTTTAGAGTTAGATTTTCAGATTTAAGCCCAACAATTTCAGTTTTAAGATCTGTATTTTCTGTCTTACTTTCTGCATTTTGATTCTTTAAAACATTTAATTATTTGGTTAGAATTGTATTCTCTTTCCTAAGTATTTTCAGTTTTAAAGATAGTTTATGATTGACATTTAAAATATCATTCATTGCAGTGATTAAATCAGATCGTGTAAGTTATGAAAATACCTCTTTTTCATCTTATGAGGATTCACTTCCAAGATCAGAGTCTGTATCGGATCCAGATGCAGACCTTGTGTGAGCCATCAGAGCCAGTTCTGATTCTGATTCACTTCCAGAATTAGAGTCTGGGTTGGATCAAGAGGCAGAGCTAGTGTAAGCCATCGAAGCCAGTTCTGCTTCTTCAACTTCTGATTCTCGTCTAGAGTCAGCATCAGTGTCGTATCTAGAGGCAGAATGAATATGAGCCATCAGAGCCAATTCTGCTTCTTGTGATTACCTTCCAGAGTTGGATCCGAAGGCAGAGTTAATGTGTGCCATCAGAGCCAATTCTGCTTCTTCTGATTTACTTTCAGAGTTGGATCCAGAGGTAGAATGAATGTGTGCCATCATGGCTAATTCTACTTCTTAATTATCAGAAGATTCATCAGAATCATCCCATGTTGCCATCAGATTTTTCTTCTTGGATCTGGAGTTTTTCTGGTGGTGTTTTCCTTTCTCCAGGTTCATGTATTCTAATTTGATGTACCCAGGTTCATTACATCCATAACAGATGATGCTTTTCTTGTCATGTTCACCCTTTCCTCTGTTGGACTGCTTGGAATACTTCTTCTTTCTGTTCTGCCATATCTTCAGAACATTTTTGGTTATGAAGGCAATGTCTTCTTCTTCTGGTTTCTGATTTTGGTTCTCAGAATCACTATCTTCTGATTCTGCTTTTGCTTTTAGAACTTTCTTCTGTTTGGAATTTAAGGCTAGGGTTTTGTTCTTCTTCTTGGGCTCATCTTCTTCCAGCTCTATTTCATGTGACTTGAGGGAGCTGATTAATTCTTCCAGCTTTGCTTCCTAAATGGTAGTGATCTTTGGTCTCCACTTGGTTGGCAGACTTCTAAGAATTTTCTTCACGTGGTCAGCAATGGTATAGCTCTTCTTGAGTACCTTTAATCCCAAAACTAGAGTATGGAATCTGGAAAACATTGCTTCAATTTTTTCATCTTCTTCCATCTTGAATAACTCGTAATTCTTGAATAGGATGTTTGCCTTAGCTTCTTGAACCTGCTTGCTGCCTTCGTAAGTAAGAGTTAGACTATCATAGATACTCTTTTCCGTCTTTTTGTTGGTGGATTTGTCGAATTCCTTGAATGTGATTGCATTGATCATGAAAGTTCTGGATTTGTGATGAATCTTGTACATCTTCTTTTGGTTAGCATCCATATCTTTTCTGGGAATTTCAACACCATCAGCATCTTCTGGAGAAGTATAGCCATCTTCCACCAAGTCCCAAAGTTCAAGATCTTGTGAAATAAAAAAGCTTCTCAGCCTGTCCTTCCAGTACTCGAACTGTTCCCCATCAAACAAAGGTGGTCTGTTGATGTTTCCTCCAGTAGCTTCTTCATTGAATCCGGACATTTTGATCCCTTTGATCATTTTCTCAAACACTGTAAAGTGCTCAGACTTAAGACTGAGCTTTGATGCCAATTGAAGGTGCAAACACGAGAAGGGGGTTGAATTGTGTTTGCCAAACTTGAATTCTTTTTGCTGTTTTGTCGAATGTTGATGTGAATTACTTGATGAATAAATAGTCAGACTTAGCAGCGGATAATATCAGCATAAGAACACAAAGATTTATCCTAGTTCACCATTAACTTGGCTACATCCAGTGCCTTCATTCCGAAGGCTTTAATCCACTAATTCAAAACACTTTGAATTACAGCACCTGACCCTCCAAGCCAGTCTTCCCAAACAGTCTAACAACCCCAGACTTTTGAGGAATAACAACACCTTGACCCTACAAGCCAAGTCTTCTCAAACAGCCTGACAACTCCAAGCTTTTGAGGAACAACAACACCTTGACCCTACAAGCCAAGACTTCTCCTACCAATATGACAACCCCAGATTGAAGGAGGAATCTACACCTCTAACAGGTTTGATTACAAGGGTTTGGAACTCTAGAAAGTTGCTTCTGGATAAGCTGATTGCTGTAGTGTTTTTTCACACTCTTTAGTTGCTTCTGGAAAGCTGATTGTTGCACTAATTTTCACTCTCTTTAGTTGCTTCTGGAATAATAACATTGACTCTCACTCTTTGAAAAACACTTAGAGCATATTTATTTTTCGCACAAGTATTTCTCTCTTTTGAACTCTCGGATAACTTTGAATTGTAAGCTTGAGTTCTTGTGTTTTTCAGTGCGTAATGTTGCAGCCAGAAGCCTCCTTTTATAGTTGAAATTAGGGCTTTGTCCAAGCTTATTTTCAAGATAAATCTTGCTCATATTTCCTTTGAAAATTCTGTTGGCCAATCCTTTTTTACTTTAATTTTGAACTGTATCATCTTGCTTCAGATTTCATTTGAAAATTCTGTTGACCAATCCTATTTCTCTTAATTTCAAACTGTATCTTTTAGCTTCAAATTTCATTCGAATTTCCTTCAAGTCTTCAGTGATTTTTGAATCAAATCTCCTTAATACTTTGATCAGATTTCTATCAGAAATCAATCAAGTCTTCTTCGAATTTTAATTAAGTCTTCACTGATCTGCATCATGATTTAAATCTGGACCATATCATCTGCTGATTTGGACCATGTCTGGACCATGCGATCTGATGTGTACCATTGTGTTTCCTAATATGGACAGTGTAACCTTCTGAACTGGACTATGTGATATTCTCAGCTGGACCTGTGATCTTCTGATATGAACCATGTGATCTGTTCTGGACCATGCTATCTACTGGTCTGGACCAAGTCTAGAGCAAGTCTTCTGGTCTGGACCAAGTCTAGAACATGTCTTCTATTCTAGACCAAGTCTGGAACGTGTCTTCTGTTCTGAACTGAGTCATCTTCTGAACTCTGTTTCCTTCTAGTCTGACCAAGTCTCTTTCTGGACATGATTAGCTTTTGGTCTTACCAAGTCTTCTTCTGGACAATGTTTCCTTCTTGTCTGGACCAAGTCTCCTTCTAGACGTGCTTCCTTCTGGTCTGGATCAAGTCTCCTTCTGAACCAAGTCTCCTTCTGGACCATGTTTCCTTCTGGTATGGACCATGTAACACCCCGAGTTTAAAACACAGCGTGAATGTATTTTGTTTTAAGTAAATAATTAAAATGATTTTCCAAATTATTGCTTCAAATGAATTGAAATAATATTTTCTTTAATTCATTTAATAAAATGGTACGTCGTAATTGAATCGATGAACGTAATTAAATAATTTCATCGTAACATCACTAAGTACTTAACTCTAGAAATTAATAATAAACATTAATACATTTCAAAAGGTAACAGTGTCATAATCTCAAAAGGAAATATCATAGTGCGGAATGTGTTAGCGGAAAAGTGGTACAATAATTTCCAAATTAAAATAAATTACATTTTCCAGCTCAAAATCCTATAAATCAACTCCAACTGATCATGCACTAAAGCTACTGTAGCACAGATTTCCTCCGCATCCCATACAAGTCTCATCTGACTCTGCCGCTCGCCTCGACGTGACGGCCTCCTCCTCATTATACAGAGAGGGATCATTTTCCTCCGAAGTCAGATCAATGCACAGTCTCGGTCGCTTCGGCGGTGCCGAAATCTCATAACAGTCATCGGATATCCTAGATAGACCCGGAATATCAGCTGCTACTGGCTTCAGCCCTTTGTTCTTCTTCTCCGCCTCGGGTTCACGTACAACCCCTCCAATTGGCTCCTCCGCGTCATAAAAAATTCCATGCGTCTCCAATACTAATTAGAAGGCACAGAAAAATCAATACTCGTGTAAGTGTGCTCCACGAAATCCTCTACTCCGTCGGTCCTGCATGTCCTTGCCAACCTCCCCGTATAAGTCGCCCTGCTTGAGATGGGGTCAAATACCCAAGCAGTATGCGAATGTCGATCAAGGAAATCTACCGACGTTTCCGTCGTCTGGGTACCCACCAGGGGTGTGGGTTTGGGGGGCATCTGAGGGCAAAGTCCAATTTCCACAATAATAGTAAAGGGTCACCGATCGAAATTAACAAATAACACATAACATTTATATCACAGAACAAATACATCCATGGCATAACATATAACAATGATGAAAATTAAGGATGCTCATTTGAAATTTGATGACATATATGCTTTTTCAAACAACAACCAATTAATATAGAAAACATATTGTAAGTACAACTACCACCTCAGCAATCACAAACATTCATCAAAATTCAGATTTTATAACGTACTTACACACATCACTTTCCAATCATCATCATATAACCAAATCGTGACCCACCGGTCAACCACCCCGATGCATTATATATATATGCTCATGTACTCAACTTCTTGGAATTACCAAGGTGCAGTCGCTCAATAGACCAGCACAATTTAAATATGTTTGACTTTAACGACCCTCAAAACCAGGGTGCAATCGCTCAACAGATCAGCACCAGTGCAGCCGCTCAACAGACCAGCACTCGTGCAGTCACTCAACAGACCAGCACGTTATACATATACCAAGGTACAGTCACTCAACAGACCAGTACCAGTGCAGTCGCTCAACAGACCAACACTCGTGCAATCGCTCAACAGATCAGCACGTTTTTGCACATTTCAAGGTACAGTCGCTCAATTGACAAGTACCAGTGCAGTCGCTCAACAGACCAGCACTCGTGCAATCACTCAACAGATCAGCACGTTTACGCATTACTCTGTGGCCCATTGCGGGTACCACCTGACTATGCAATGCATGAATATGCAGTGTTTTCTCTTCACTGAAAACAGTATGCAACATCAGTAAAATTCATGCCTTTCCATCATTTCTCAAAACATCTCAACACAACCAATTTCATTATCATCACATTATAAATCAAACATTCAAACATCTCATCATTTTCTCTTCACATCATCTTAAAACTCCATTCTTATTCATAAAAAATCTTCCCTCTGTTTTCCCCAACTCTTAAAATTCATAAAACAGTGTTTAAAACTGAGAATTCTGGAAACACGAATCTGTATTCGAATACAGCTTCTCTGTATTCGAATACATAAGCCAAAATAGTGCAGAATTAACACTCTGTATTCGAATACAGCTCCCTGGGATTCGAATACAGAGGTAGTCCCAGTGCACAAATCATCATTTTTCACTACATCACTAAAGTCTCAAAAACTTCATCACCACCACTTCAAACTATCACAAAATTCCAGTTTTAATTTGTCACAAACCTTCCCAATGTTCCCCAACACTTAGGGTTTATAAAACAATGTTTAAAACTTTGATTTTCTGGAAAAACACAAATCTGTACTCGAATACAGCTCCCTCGTATTCGGATACAGAAGCTAAATCTGCAAATTCAACACTCTGTATTCGAATACAACATACTTGTATTCGAATACAGGAGACAAAATAGTGTGAATTCAGCATTTTCCCAATATCATTGAAGTTTTCCAGAACCTCATCATCTCCTCTTCAAAACTATTTCAAAAACTCCATTTTAAATCATTTCAAACCTTCTCAATGTTCCCCAACAATTTGAGTTCACATGACAGTGTCTGAAACTTGATTTTCTGGAAAAATACGAATCTGTATTTGAATACAACTCCCTTGTATTCGAGTACATAAGCTAAAAATAGTGAAAATCAGCATCCTGTATTCGAATACAAAAGGCCCGTATTCGAATACAAGTTCGAAAAATTGAGTAAAAAAGAAGCTTGGCAGGTTGTATTCGAATACACTCAAACTGTATTCGAATACACCTTCGAATTCAGTGAAATTTTCCTGAAACTACAACACATTTTCAAACTTTTTCCTTTGGAAAACCAACACAACCCCAAAATGGTTTCTCCATTCTTTTGAACCACAAAACTCTGGCATTTTTTCTCAATAACAAGTTGTCCAGAAAAAACACTTTCATAATTTTAAATCCCTTTTCTTTTGAAAACATCAGCAACACCAGAGCCACCCAAAAACAGAAAGTCAACCACAAACAAACAGACATTTTTCAACGTTTACATTTTGATCATTTCTCAAAACAACATGCAAAGTGTTTTTCCAGTATTCTCACACCACCATAATAACATGCAAAGCATTTGAAGCTTTCTCACACAAACAGAACAACATTAATGCATTCAGCCGAACAACAACCATCACAGAATCATCATACATCAACATAATGCATTTTTCGCAGTTTATGACAACATGCACAGCAGTTTCATAACATGCATTTTGATCATCTTCAAAATAACATGCAAGACATTTTTAAGCTTTCCCACAAAAACAAAACAACATTGAAGCAACCACCAAAACAACACATCACAGATTATTAAAACCTCAACATGATGCATTTTTTTTTCATCTTTCAAAATGTCATGCAAAACAGTTTCGGTTTTTCAAAACAGAAACTCAAATATGATCACACCTCAAACATACATTTACAGCCCTAAAATGCAAACTAGAAAGTGGAAGGCGCCCCTTACCTCTATTAAATTTCTGCTCTCATACACGTTTTGTGACAAAAGTTGGCGAAACTCTCGCTCGCATTCACCGCTACGAAAGTGGGTTCTCTAGCGCCGAAATGATGAGGGGAACAACTTTTGTACTGCTGATTTTCTGGTTTGGTGCTTGGATTTCCATTTAATATCACTTTTGAGGAACTCCCTTTTTTTTTATCGTGAAACATAATGGGAGAAGGAAGAAGACATTGTTACATGCAGTATGGAGGAGGTATGGTTTTCTGCCTTTGCTCTGCCTCCTCATTCCTATTTATAGGCATTTGTGGGTGCTACCTCACCCAACACTTGTCTGATCCTGAGCACTTAACCAGTCTCGTCGCAATTAGCATATAATGTCTTAATTAACTGTCCGATAATTCAATTACTCGTAATAAAATTAATTTATCCTTCATCCAATAATTTTAATTCATCTTCCCAAAATATATATATATATATATTCACACAAAACATACATATATTAAATATTTTACAAATATCCCCAAAATACACTTAATATTAAATCCATAATTTAATTCTTAAATTTAAGGGTCTTACAGACCAAGTCTCCTTTTGGACTATGCTTCCTTCTGATTTGGGCCATGAATAATATCCTTTTATAATGTCATTGTTTCTTCCCTCTGATGATATCCTCTGATGTTTTCCTTTGACGACATCCTCTAATTCTTGCTTATGATGGGATCCTCTGGTGATATCCTTTGGTAACCTCTAGAGGTATCTTCTGGTATCCTTTGGAGGTATCTTTTGGTATCCTTTGGAGGTATCCTCTGGATGCATCCTCTAGATGTATCCTCTGGTGATATCTTCTGGCCGTATCTTCTGGTGGTATTTTTATCTTCTAGTGATGTCATCCTCTGATGACATCTTCTGCTTCTGATTTGTATCTTCTTGATGTATCTTGTGGTTGTATCTTCTGCTGACGTCATCCTCTGATGATAACCTCTGGTGACGTCATCCTCTAGTGTATCCTCTGGTGACGTCTGTTGGAACCAAGTTGGTTCTAAGTACTTTGGTTTTTTGATGTTTACAAAAGCACTCTATGTAATCTTATTTTGTACCTTGAATCATATATTAAAATGCCATCAGAAGATGAAGTTATCAGAGGATACACCTCCAGCAGTCATTAGATAATGCATCCTGGAATTACCAAAGGATACACCAGAATGTCAAAACACCACCAGAGGATATCTTTACTGGCCTAGATCAGAGGGAAGCAAAGTCCAGAAGGAGACCTGGACTAGACCAGAAGGAAGCCTGCCAGAGGGAGACTTGTTCCAGACCAGAAGATATCATAAGTCAGACTCAGTCCAAAAGTTATTTTGACCAGAAGATAGCGTGGCAGTGAAATGATAAACAATCCAGACTTGATCCAGACTTAATGAGAGGATAAATTAATGGGTCCAGAACAAGAGATTTAATCCAGATTTGACCCAGACCAGAAGATAGCATGGTTTAGAGTATGAAACTCAGTCAAGATCAGAAGATCAGACCATGGTCCAGTGTTGGCCGAAATCAGAAGGTCAGAACGTGTGGTCCAGCATTGGCCGAGATCAAAGGATCACAATAGATCAGTTTGCAAGTCCAGGTTGGCCGAGATCATAAGATCAGAAAGTGTGGTCCAGGGTTGGCCGAAATCAAAGGATCACAGCAGATCACTTAGTATGGTTCCAACATAACAGGGTTTTTATCTTTTGAACTAGAGAAATACATGGACTCAACTATAACTCCACTATTTTGCACGGTACTACTGTCATCCTGACTCTTTGTGTAGAATGTAAAATTATTGATATCGTAGTCAATCCAAGTTATGACATCAAAATGAGGCCCATTTGCTAGCCATTTTAATGTATCAGAAGTTGTATTGTTGGTTAAAATGGTTTCTTTAAACCACATTAAGAAAGTCTTGTTATGCTCATTCAACAACCATTTTTCATTCATTCTAGGATATTTTTCTTTCACAATGCTTTTATGAGTAGAAAGGTAAGGTTGAACCTCATCAGTGTTATTCAATATATACAAATGTGCTTGAAGTACTTCCTCCTGTCCCATGCTTTTAAGTTTTAAGCCTCATATACCATTACCAACACATGTTCCCTCATGGCAAGATCTAGGAATTCCTTTGGCTTTTGCTTTCGACATATAGTCAGAACAAAACTCAATAGCTTCTTCTGTTATGTACCTTTCAACAATAGATGCTTTAGGATGGTGTGGATTCTTCACATATCCTTTTAAAATCTTCATGTAACGCTCGACTGGATACATCCACCTCAAATAAACAGGGCCATATAATTTAATCTCCCTAACTAAATGAACAATTAAGTGAACCATGATGTCAAAAAAAGAAGGAGGAAAATACATCTCTAGTTGGCACAATATAATAACAGCTTCATTTTCCAACTCATTTAATTTTTGAGGATCAATGACTTTGCTACAAATAGCGTTGAAGAATAAACACAACCTAGTTAAGACATCTCTTATTTTTTTAGGCAATATGCCACGTAAAGCCACTGGTAGTAGTTGTTGCATCAATACATGGCAATCGTGAGACTTTAAGCCAACTAATTTCAAATCTTTAATTGAGACAAGACTGTTGACATTTGAGGAGTAGCCATGTGGCACTTTTATTCTCCGTAAACACTCACAAAAGCTTCTCCTCTCCTTTTTTGACAATGTATGACAAGCAAGAGGCAAATATGTTCGTTTACCTGCTGATTATAGAGCTAATTGTTGTCGTATACCCATCTCAACCATATCTAGACGAGAATTTAAGCCATCCTTTGTTTTCCCTTGAATGTTGATAAGTGTTCCAATTACACTATCACACACATTTTTCTCCACATGCATCACATCAAGACAGTGTCTTACATCTAGACTAGACCAATAAGGAAGATCAAAGAACACATACTTCTTCTTCCATATATTTTTCTCAGATGTCTGTTTTTGGTTCTTTCCAAAGATAATGTTGATATCCTTAACTCATTGATAAACTTGCTCCCCGGTTAAGGCTTTATGGGAAATTTCATGCTCTTGGTGTCCGTTAAATGCTTTTCTCAACTTACGGTATGGATGATTAGACTTGAGAAATTTCTGATGCCCAACGTAAATTGTTTTTCTTCCATGTTTCAGTTGCTGGTAGCATGTGCCTTCTTCACATATAGGACATGCTTTATGTCCCTTAACACTATAGCCACACAAGTTTCCATATGCAGGAAAGTCATTGATGGTGCAAAATAGCATTGCACGCATCTTAAAATATTCACGGTAATACCCATCAAACACATCAACACTTTCCCAAAGCATTCTCAAATCTTCAATCAATGGACTTAGATAAACATCTATCTCATTTCCAGGTTGTTTTGGACCTGAAATCATCATAGATAACATAATGTATTTACGCTTCATGCAAATCCAAGGAGGTAGGTTGTAGATAACTAGTAGAATGAGCCATGAACTATGGTTACTACTTAAGTTTCCATATGGATTCATTTCATCTGTAGCAAGTCCAAGCCTAAGGTTCCTTGGCTCATTTTTGAACTCCGGGTACAAATCATCAATTTTCTTCCACTGCAAAGAATCAGCTGGATGGCGGAGTTGTTCATCATGTTTCCTCTCATCGGCATGCCATCTTACATTCTTTGCATAATTTGTATTAGCAAACAATCTTTTGAACCTTGGAACTATTGGAAGATACCATAACACCTTCGCATGAGGCCTCTTTGAGCTTTCTTCATAAATGGAATCACCATCCTTCATTTTGTAGCGTGATAATCCACACTTAGGACACTTATTCAACTCTTCAAACTCATTTCTATACAATAAACAATCATTAGTGCATGCATGTATTTTCTTATACTCCATGCCCATTGGACACAATATCTTCTTTGCCTCATAGTTACGATTCGGCAATGTGTTACCTTCTAGGAGCATTACTTTCAACAATTCAAGTAATTCGGTGAAGCTTTTATCTGTCCATCCATTTCTCGCCTTCAAGTTGAACAATCTCAACACCGCAGACAACCGTGTGAAGTTAGTGCATCCTGGATATAATGTCTCTTCTTTGTCACTGCACAAATTATCATATACATGTGCACGATTAAAGGACTCTTGTCCAACATCACGTATTATGTCCTCTAGTTGATCAGTCACATCTACATCAACTTTTTCTATTTTTGAGGTATTTGACATGTTTAACAAATCACCATGCCATATCCATCTGGTATAATTCTGGTCAATCCCGAAACAAATAAGATGACTTTGTATTTCCTCAAAATGTAATGTATTTTCATTCAGACAAATAACACAAGGACAATAAAATCTTCCTTTACTTTTAGGAAGTTTTTTTAAAGCAAATTGTCAAAACTCCTTAACTCCCTTTTCATACTCTGCACTCAAATGATTAGCATTCATCCAACTGCGATCCATAACTATTTCTGAAAAAATATACAATGGTAACATATACAAATAATTTCGTTGCAAAAAAGAACAATTCAGCAATGAACAATTCATCAAAGAACAATTCAGCAATGAACAATTCACCAAAGAACAATTCAACAATGAACAATACAGAATTTCTTAAATAGCAGAATTATGATGCATTGTTTTTCATGAAAATTGATCTGGTTGCAACCAATTGTAGAAGTTGATTTTCAGATATCAGCCAAGACAACATATTCATCAGTAGCAAACAACATTCGGCTATGGTATCAAATGGGAAAGAATTTCTTTGATGAATATGTGAATTATCAGTTATATTGTTTACCGAAAGGTCCAATAACACAAACCAATAATAGAGCAAATCAGTACCTGCTTGAATCTCTCCTTCGTCCTCTCAGCTTGCAAAAGAATATTTTTTGTTAGATATCGGGTAAAATCATAATAGTTAATAAACTCCAAATCTGAAAATGCAGAAGGGCTACAGCCTATAGGGGCATGAGACAGACAGAAGATGTAACCCGGGGTGCTGCAAGAAATATTCCAAATTTAAACACATTCATAATAGTTAATTTTCTGTTAGATATCGGGTAAAATCATAATAGTTAATAAACTCCAAATCTGAAAATGCAGAAGGGCTACAGCCTATAGGGGCATGAGACAGACAGAAGATGTAACCCAGGGTGCTGCAAGACAACATATTCATCAGTAGCAAACAACATTCGGCTATGGTATCAAATGGGAAAGAATTTCTTTGATGAATATGTGAATTATCAGTTATATTGTTTACCAAAAGGTCCAATAACACAAACCAATAATAGAGCAAATCAGTACCTGCTTGAACCTCTCCTTCGTCCTCTCAGCTTGCAAAAGAATATTTTCTGTTAGATATCGGGTAAAATCATAATAGTTAATAAACTCCAAATCTGAAAATGCAGAAGGGCTACAGCCTATAGGGGCATGAGACAGACAGAAGATGTAACCCGGGGTGCTGCAAGAAATATTCCAAATTTAAACACGCCAGCAATAAAAACAAGCACAGTAGGTGTACCGAGAGAAAAAAAATAGGAACTTCATGCCTCAGACACAAATAGAATGACATATTTTTAATTTTCAACGTAACTTCAATTATTTTTTCCATTTGTATCCTTCAATTAATACTATGTATATTAATTCCAAAGCATTAATTTCACTTTATATTTATGTTAAGGGAAAACGCAACAGTTGATAAAGATAATTTGGTAAAATAATTATTCTCTTTCTTTTAATTATTGTATTTCTTAATATGTATGTAAAAATATTAAACAAGTTCATTTTGAAATGGATAAAGTACTAAATGACTGACGATTTTCAGATTAAAGGATGATTTCCAGGTTAATTGTCTTGTTGGTTGTGCTTAACCCATCCACAAGAACTTGCTTGAATTGCTGCTCACGTTAAAGTGTCAATACCTATAAACATAAATTGCTATTATCACTGTTCTCCTAGCATTAAAGCTTCTACACTCTTTTATGATCGTGTGAAGATCTAAGATCTCTATGTTGTTATATAATGAGGATAATATATAAAAAATTATTGGCAAATAATATTTAAACTGTTAAACACATCAACTGTTTTCTAGAAGAAGAATTTACCATTAGATTGAGTTCATATTGTTGTTATGGGTCAATATGTAACAAACATGACATAGTTATTAGAAACTAAATAGCGTAATTCAATTTTAAGAGGAACTGAAGTTAATTCAATCAACCAAAGACACTAATGATAAATAAAAACATTTTAAATCCAAATAAAGTAAAACACTTAGAGTCCACAAAGGAAAATTTGAGGATGAATGAAACGATAAAATTAATTAAGGCGAAGAAGATAAATAAACTTATAATTAAAAGTAAGAACAACAAACCTCAATAAAAGAAGAGTCAAACTTGTCACAAACAATTACTTCAATCATCCAAAGACATGAAAGATAACTAACAAAAAATTACAATTCCAAATAAAGTGAAAACATTTACAAATTAGAACTTGATGAGTAAAAATTAACCAAAACCAGATATGACCAACAAGATTCAAAGAAGTACAACCAAGAATAACCATTTCAATTTCAAATTAACCCTCCAAGTCAAAGTGGACTTGCTGTTTCATTGTGTATGCCTCTCATCTAGTTATATTTTTCAGTCGAGAAACTGGTGCATTAAGTCGAATAATTGATCATGGTAGCCATGCAATAAATTTCATTCTCTCCTCTATGGTGTTCAATGTAGTACCCACCATATTAGAGGCATGCCTCAGTTTTTATCATGTTGCTTACGTGAATCATGTATTCCCCTAGTGTAGATTGTTAAGAGGAAGATATTTTATGGGAACTGTATTTTCACCTTTGACTTCACGGGGTCTACATTTTCATTAATGATTTTTTGTAAATTATTTTATCATCCCAACTCTTGCTTCTTTCTGCTTCAACAACTTCAACAGATTTAACACATATCCATCCAAATATCTATGGTATCAGGTATACTGGCCTACAAATTTGGAGCACCTTTTGCATGGATTACTTCCCTGTCAGTTGCTGCTTATGTTGTTTTTACACTTACTATCATACAGGTATGCCTCAGACCAATCTAAACATTCTGGAATAGCTTGGTGCTATCTTATTTTCATTTTTGGTCTTGTCATATATGTTACTGACATTGTGGCAGCCTTTTTGTACTTTTAACCAATGGAACTGTGGTGGTAAAAATGGTTTAGATCCTTCATGCAAAGTTCAAATTTCTATTTTTCCTGATGTTCCTAGTTATTGCAAAAGAGGAGTGTGATTGGTTAAAAATGGAAATCCTTTTAAAAGCTTAAAGGACCATTGTAAATCTAATACAAATTAATTGCAAAATCTTATCTTAAATTGGCTAGTCATCTACTGAGCCAAATAAACCTCTTTAACTCAATGAGCTTAATGCTCCAACCAATTGCATGTAGCCTGGACTGTATTTTGACATCCAAGTTTATTCTCTTCTACCAAAGCCACTTATTGGAATAATTGTAATAATAAATCACATTTAGAAGTTTCCCATTTCTTCTTGTACGAAGTAAATTTTCAGTTCTCAGTATAACGTGGACTTGTGAAAAGTTCTTTACTCTTGTGTTTCCCGTCTTTTCAGTGGAGGACTAAATTCAGGAAAGCGATGAATAAGGCCGATAATGATGCTAGTACTAGGGCTATTGATTCACTTATTAATTACGAGGTTAGCATTTCATTCACTTATACCGATATTTTAATTTATTAATGATATCAGATTCAATGTCAAATTAACCCTCCAAGTCAAAGTGGACTTGCTGTTACCAACTCATGACATTCCAAAAAAAGCTAGCTAAATGTATTTTCAGCATGATCAATTTGAGTATCAGTATGAAATTAGGAACATAATCTGTTGTTGACCCAACAAAAAACTCAATTAACTAAATGAGAAAAGGAAAACAAACCTCCTAAACTTGAACAATCTAATGCAGAAGATAACAGGAAAGGAAAAAAAATTATAAATCAAAAGTTGCTTAACTAGGTACCTATGTAGGAGCATATTTAGTGAACATAATGAGCCAAAAAATTATCATCATTAACACATCAAGGAACTGACACGAGCATGCAAATGTCTAAAAAACAAAAGGAATCATGTGCAAGAAAACTAGCTAAAACATGAAAAAGTGGCAATTTACACAAACATTTCAAAGACAACAGAATGCAAACCAAGGACAATACATTGCACAAAAAAGCAAGTACAAATATAGAAGCATCATGGAACAATGAAACTAGTTTTGCTCTGAAACTAGTTACATTTTAAGTGGAAATTTGTATAAATAAATTAGGGAAACAGTAAATCCACTACATTGCGACTACTGTAAATCCACTACATTGCGACTACTTTCAACCAGAAACAAAAACAGTAACATTCAAAACCCTAAATCCACTACATAAATTGCATAATAGAATGAAAAAGAGAAATTAATTGTATGAACTTCACTAATAACGTCAATCAATATATGAATATTCTATAAGCAGTAAAGGTTAATAATAAGAACAATTAATAGTGAAACAATTTGAGATTGCTATGTAATTAGAAAATTACCAGAGAAAGCAACAAACACTTGCTCACAGAGGGAAATATTTCTCGTTGGTGAAAGAAATTGATATTATCGAAGCTTCTAGATTTTTCGACGTTGTTAGTATTGGTAGAGTTTCTGATCGGGACTTGATAAAATTGAAGTGAAACTCGGTGACGGCAGTGGCGGAGAAATTGAAAAGAAAAAAAAAGGTGGAGAGAGAAAGAAGAGAAGAAAAAGTTGTTGATATAGGAAGAAGAAGCTGATGATATTGATTTATTTAGTTTTGTGGTAAATGGTGACAAATTTCAATACGTAAGATCCGAAGAGTGTTAAGATGGCGTGCTCATTCTCATACACTAGAGTGTGTGTTTAACTTTTCAACACCAGCAAAATTCAAAACTCTGCTCCTTCAATCTGACTCATGGCTTTCTTTGGAGACGAAAGTAAGGTAATAGTAACTTACAAAGCCAAAAAATGCGATTGAGAACCACTGTAAGCTTAGCCACTGAGAACCACTGCGAAGAAACGAAATACGATTGATGTGAAAGAAGGAAAATGCGTATTGCACCTATTTTCTATTTTCTAATTTAGGGGAATTTTTTTAAAATATTTGTTAGATCGGTTTAATATAACAGATTTAACAAATCATTAAATTTTTTTTACTATGTTTGTTAGATCAGTTTAATATAGCAGATCTAATAAATTATACAATTTTTTTTAAAAATATTTGTTAGATCGGTTAAATATAACAGATCTAACAAATCATTTAATTTTTTTAAAAATGCTTGTTAGATCGGTTTAATATAACAGATTTAACAAATCAATCATTTAAAAAAAATGCTTGTTAGAACGGTTTAATATAACAAATCAAACAATTTTTTTAATGCTTATTAGAACGGTTTAATATAACAGATATAACAAATCAAACAATTTTTTTTAACATGCTCATTAGTACGGTTTAATATAACAGATTTAACAAATCAAATAAATAACAACAAATTTACCACCACCTATTTATTACATCGGATGTGTAACAACCGATCTAAAATTGCAAATGTAATAAGATTAAATTGCACTAGTGAAGATCATAAATTAGAGTATCTCAAAGGTGATAAGAAGAAGAAATATTCTTGCAATATAATCTTCAAACCAATTATGTCATCACTCATATATAATAGAGTCGTGCTGATATTAACTAAAACAAGATAAAAAATATAATATAAAGAAGTAGAGATAACTAAAGTATAGAAATTCAAGAGAGAAAGAAAAAAAAAGACGGAAAAAAATCTTTCTATTTTTGTGTATCAAACTTAATCCTTGAACCCTCTGTTATGTTCTAAATTACATAGAGCCTCAAGAATCTAATGAGTAATAATAATGTACATCAACATTTATATCGATAGCCGTCTTTTACCATGTTCAATATAACTTAAGAGTTACGACATCCATAAATATAATATTATTCATCATATAACAAACAATAAGCCATTTTTTTAATTATTTATAAATCGTTTTTTAAGGAGAATTATTATTATTATTTTAAAATTTTGGAACATAAAGTAAGTAAGGCTTTTGAAATCTCAATGAATCTACCAGGGCATCTCTAGAGCTGCCCTTTGAACCCGATTTGGCTAATTCAGTAGGAAAAGATTATTAATATTTTAGTGGAAATTGTTATATATCACGGTTCTTTTTTTTTTTTTTAACAATCGCATTTCATTTATAATAAGATCAGTTATATAATCCTATTCGTTCTTGCATCCATTCCTCCAAGGTTTATTGCACTCTTTTGCTTATTTCGAACTTCGAGGGAAGCTGTTATGGATCAAGTAGATAGACTGAATGAGGAGAAAAACTTGCACAATGGGCATGTGGTGTTTAGAAGGTTCAAAAGGAATAAAGTCAGACCCAAATATTTCAATGATTTCAAGATGTCATAGAATATGAATTACATAGGATCTAGAAGTTTCTCTCCGTTATTATGAGTCACTAGCATGTGCTATATATAATGAGGTACCAATGGAATATTCCTTATAAATGGTACTATATATGTAATGAGGAGCATATGGAATAATGCAGAGAAAGTAAATTCAGAAATTAACTTAGTCTTGTAGTACTTAACTCAAATTCCATTTAAGTACTTAATTCATAACAAATTGGTGCTTTCATTGCATTACCATGACCTCACCACCTCGTCATTCCATTGATGACCTTTCTACTTCCACCAACCAAATGATTCACAACCAACAGTAATTCCAAACAAATATTCAAAATAACATCGCTACCCTTACCACTGAATTCCATGGTCTTCGTGCTCGTCTCGATCCACCTGGATTTTCCCTTCAATCTTCTGAAATCCTTCCTTTCCCATCCACCTCCATTAAATTAGACATCCCTCGTTTTGACGGCTCCGATCCACTCAGACGGATTTTTAAAATCACTCAATTCTTTGATTTCCACCATACTGCCAACGACTAACGGCTACGTATCGCAGCGTTCTACATGGAGGGGGAGGCTTTGACATGGTTCCAGTGGATGCACGCTAACGGTCAGTTGCTGACATGGCCGATATTCCTCCATGCTTTGGAATCTCGTTTCGCCCCTTCCTTGTACGAAGACCCTAAGGGGGCTATGTTCAAACTTTGCTAAACCGGCTCTGTCAAGGAATACCAAAATCAATTTGAGACGTTGGCAAATCGCATTGTTGGGCTATCTCCCCCGTTTTACTTAAGCTGCTTCATCTCCAGTCTCAAGCCGATGATCCGTCACGAGGTTCAAGCCTTTCAACCAAATTCATTAGCCCAAGCAATCAGCCTTGCAAAGCTTCAGGAGGAAAAGATCCTTGATCGACCACTTCACAAACCCCCATTTTCCACTCCACCAACCCCCATTCCCCATAACTCGTCCTTCAAACCCACATTTTCCGTCACACCACCAAAACAACAACCTCCAATTAAGCGTAATGACTTTGCTATAATTGTGATGAACGATTTCAACCCGGTCACTGATGCAAACGTCAGTTCCATTTGTTGATTGTGGAACCGGAATCGACCGTTGAGGACAACAATTCTGCGAGTTTGCAGTTACAAGTTGTGACCCCAGTTACTTCGTCATGTGAATCTTCCACCTTGGACCCGAATCCAGCCCAAATTAGTCTTCTCGCCTTAATGGGCCACTTCGTGCCTCAGACACTTCGCGTAATGGGCCATATTCACAAAATTTCGTTGACTATTTTGATTGATAGTGGGAGCACCCACAACTTTCTCCAAGACCGGGTTGCGAAACATTTGGGCCTTACGACAGAACTGGCCCGGTCCTTCCAGGTGCTTGGGGGAAACGGTGAAGAGCTACAGTGTTCTTCTATGTGCAAAGGGGTATCGTTGTTTTTGGGCTCCCATGAATTCGTTGTGGATGTGTTTGTTTTACCTCTTAGTGGAGCTGAATTGGTTCTTTGGGGTCCAATGGTTAAAAACCCTAGGCCCTATTGTAATGGACTACAATCAACTCACTATACAGTTTCAGCGTGACGGTAGACCGATTCACCTCTTCAGAATACCGAAACCCATACCTGAAGAAGCAACTATTCATCAGTTACAACGATTAGTTGATACCCATTCCATTATCACATGCTTTCAGCTTCGGCTACTCACTCCCGATACCCTACAACCCGCACCACCCTCCGATTCTCGTCTTACCACTCTTCTAACCAAATTTGACCCTCTCTTCCAAATGCCTACCACCCTACCACCACAAAGACTAGTAGACCACAAAATCACCTTCATCAAACCTAGCACCTCGATTAACATACGACCTTATCGGTACCCTCATTTTCACAAGCAAGAAAATTAGAAACAAATCCATGAGATGTTGGCAAATGGACTAATCAAACACAATTACAGCTCATTTTCATCTCGGTTTTATTGGTGCGTAAGAAAGATGGTTCCTGGTGATTCTGCGTTGATTACAGGGCCCTCAATGCTTTAACCATAAGAGACCGCTTTCCAATTCCATCCATTGATGAGTTGCTGGATGAACTCTATGGCACATGCTGGTTTTCAAAATTGGACTTGCATTCGGGTTATCACCAAATACGTATGGCACATAAGGACATTCACAAAACAACATTTCGCACACACCAAGGCCATTACGAATTTCTAGTAATGCCTTTTGGCTTATGCAATGCCCCGTCAACTTTTCAATCCACTATGAATATCATTTTTCAACCATACTTGCGACAATTCGTCATAGTTTTTTTTTATGCATCTTGGTTTATAGTCCTACACTAGATACTCATCTACAAAATTTAGAAATTGTATTTCAATGTCTCCTGGATAATCAGTTTCGTTTAAAAAAGTCCAAGTGCGCTTTTGTCCAGCACTCCATTGATTGCATGGGTCATATCGTGTCAGCTGATGGGGTTGGTCCTGACCTTGCCAAGATCAGTGACATGTTGACGTGGCCCGTGCCTCCTAATGTGAAACAACTTCAAGGTTTCTTAGGCCTCATTGGATTTTACCGTAAGTTTGTGTGAAACTACTCCTCCATTGCAGCCCCTTTGACTGAGCTTCTTAAGAAACATGCATTTGTGTGGACTGACGCGGCACAAGCTATCTTTGAAGCTCTAAAACGTGCCATGATGGAGGTGCTTCCTTTGGCCCTACCAAATTTTGCGGAGAAATTTGTTTTGGAGACTGGTGCATTTGGGCTTGGTATGGGTGCAGTTCTGATTCAACATGGGCATCCCATTTGTTATTACAGTAAACAATTATGTCCCTGGATGCTTAGTGCTTCGACATATGTTCGTGAATTATGTGCTATTACATCGACAGTCAAGAAATGGAGGACGTATTTGCTGGGAAGCACCTTTATTATTCATACGAACCAAAGAAGTTTGCGTGAACTCATGACTCAAGTCATTCAAACCCAGAACAACAATTCTATTTGGATAAATTGTTGGGCTACTCTTATGAAATTGTGTATAAGCCAGGGGCCCAGAACAAAGTGGCAGATGCTTTATCCCGAGTTCACTACTTAGTATTGACCATTCGTCATATGGATTTCCTGTCCAAATTCAAGGAACACTTGTTGTTGGATGTTGATTTTCAGACCATGGTGGACAAAATCAAGCTTGATCCTTCCTCTTACCCCAATTTCAAGTTGGCAGATGGACTCTTGTTCTTTAAATAAAAATTGTTTGTTCCTTTTACTTCACCTTTGAAGCTAGTGACAGAACCTTTAATTCCAAATAAACCCCTAATTCCTTAGTGGGTTTAAAATTAGGATTAAGCTTTACAGTACAAAAATTCTCTTTTTAAACTGTTGTCTCTGCAACTAATTCAATTGGTTTCATGACCTGCATCTATCCCTAGACTACAATCTCATGAATTTCTCATCTCAAACATTCGTAAAGTCCACTTCTGTTTCAAATTACGAATCATAGAACATTTTAAAGTTGATCAGGCAATAAAAAGCATTAAGCACAGAGATGAGTAAAATAATTCAATAAATTTATTCATATAACCAGGAATCAAATCAGACAAATAAAGGTTTCATCTTGTTTTACTCATCCCTAATAATTAGAGTTTAGTTACTCATTACAGAGATTAAAGAGATAGAGATTAAAGAAGAATTACAAGAAAGATTCATGAATGATTCTTGATAAAACTTCTTCAATGGTGTAGAACAAATGTCTCAGAGTTTCTCTGCTAGGGCACAAGTCTCTAAACTTCCCAATTGACAAAAAGATCCCTAAAAAATCAGAAAAACTCGATTTTATGCATTCTGCAGCGTGCCATGCGCCCCAGGCGCAGGCCTTGCGCTTCAGGCGCATTTAAACAGAATCAGCAGTGCAGAAATGTGCTTCAGGCGCATGCTTTACGCTTCAGGCGCACATCATCTTCTGTCTGACGTATACTGCCTATTTATACTATTTGGAGTCTGAATTTGGTTCCGGTGTCTGCATGAAAGTTGTAGATATGGATTTTAGCTTTCATGTGCACTTGGTTTGACTCCAATTGGACATCTACAACTCCAGATATCACTGAAATACTCCACATAGGTCATGTTGATTTCTCACCAGAGTTCAGCACTGCACTAAAACAAAGAAACGCAAAACTCCAAAAAATCTCTACTTAATCCACGAAATAAGAAAATAAGCATTTTATTAAATCCAAGAACTAGAATCAACAAAATATATCAAATAAATCATTAAATTAACCAATGATTGAAGATAAATAAGACTAAATACAATGAAAAATATGCATATGATGAACAATCATCACAACCCCAAACTTAATCTATTACTTGTCCCCCAAGCAACAATTAATTTCAGATTTGGTACAATTAAAAGCAAACTTAAATTCAATTTCTCAAATGAAATCAAACTCAATTCTCAAAGTTCCAGCTACTACAAAACATTCATCATGCTTCATGGTTGCTTAAAAAAAAAACACAATTTGTACACTTTAACATTCATTTATCAAGTTCAACACTCTCTTCACACAATCTCACCAAAATTTCTCTCAAGTGTTTAGTAAGGGTTGTGAATTTATCACTCAAATCCTAGAACATGCATCACACTACCATATGCTTGAAAAAATTCTAGTTAGCAATCACAATGCAACAAACACATACACTTTTGAAGGACTTTCGGGTTGTAATGGAGCTTAGGTAAGGGTAGGACATTTTGAGATAGTAGGCTTTACTACTTGGAGTTAGACATACACTTTACAATTATTCTCCCTCTTTTATTCTATTTTATTTTATTTTTTCACATTTTATGGTGGAAATTCTCAACCGTTGACAAAATAACTAAGATGTTATTTATCAATGTACTCAAACTATTTTTTTTTTATTTTATTTTCTGTTTTGAATTTTTTTTATTTTTATTTTTTCGTGAGAACCACCCCAAACTTAAAAGGTTGCTATCCCATGAGCAACCTCAAACTTAGAACTTTACCAAGACGATAAATTTGTTTTTCTACATAACTCTAAGTAAGATGATTTAATTAAAGTCAGGTTTTTGGCTTGTAATGTGGCTAGTAATCAAAAGAAAAGATCAAGGCTCAAAGGGGCTAGCAAAGGGTAAAATTTGAATAGGGTAGTTACAAAGGCTCAAACGACCAAAGAAAATTGCCTCCGTGTATGCATAAATCACAAGTGATGCAAGTCAGAATTAGTGCAAGTTCTGAAGGGTTATGTAAGACCCTTAAAAATTAATATTAATTTATGGAATTAATATTAAGGGTATTTTTGAGATATTTGTAAAATATTTAATATATGTATGTTTTGAGTGAATATATATATATAAATATTTATTTTGGAAGATGAATTAAAATTATTGGATAAAGATTAAATTAATTTAATTTCAAGTAATTAAATTAATCGGACAAGTTAATTGAGGATTAGTGGCTAATTACAAGACAATTAAGTGCTGAATGATTCAGCATTATTTTAACAATATTTTTGGGTGAGGTGGCACCTCAAAAACCTATAAATAGGAGTGAGCATGATGGTGAAATCAGAACACCAACCCTCATTCCTCACTGTCCATACTGCATGTAATAGTGTTGCACGTAACAGTACCTTTCCCTCCCATCCTGTGTGCTGTTTCTGCCTTCCCCTTCCAGTCACGATTACAATGAAAGAAAAGAGGGAACTTTTCAAAGTGCAAACAGGAGCAGAATTAGAAACGAGAGGAATAGCAGAACACGCAACAAGGGTAAGGGCACCTTCCAACTTTCTAGTTGCATTAGGGCTGTAAATGCTTGCTGTTTCATTCTGTTTTTGAAGAAAAACTATTTTGCAGTCACATTTTTGAAAAAAATGAAGAAAATGCATTTTTGTGATGTGTAATGAATCTGTGATGTTGTTGTTCTGGTTGTTACTGCAAAGCTGTTTTATTTGTGTGGGAAAGCTGACAAACGTTTTGCATGTTATTTTAAATATGATTAAAATGCATGTTATAGAACTGTTTTGGAAAAATGGTTTTACAATGCAAAAATGCATTTTGTTTTGCTGCTCTAAGATGCTGCATGTTATTCTGAGGTGTGTGAAAGCTGAAATGCTTACATTATTATTCTGATGTTTGAGAAAGACTAGAATATGCTTGCATGTTGTGTTGTTTGTGTAAGAATGTTGAAAATGCCTTGCATGTGGTTTGGAGATGCATGTTCTGATTCTGGTGTGATCATTCTATTTCTGCTTCTGATGAGTCTGATGATTGATCATTCTTTTTCTGTTCTGGATGATTTGGTGTTAATGATTTTGATTCTGTTCTGTTTTAAGTGATTCTGGTGATGTTGACGATTTAAAAAGAAAAGGGATTTTAAATGAGGAAAGTGTTTTCTGGAAAAATGCAGAGTCTGTTTTGATGTTTGGTTGTCATTTTTAAAGAAACCGTTTGAAATGTGTTGCTTCTGATGATTCTGATAATCATCATGTTTTCTGCTTCTGATGATTCTGATCATCATCCTGTTTCCTGCTTCTGATGATTCTGATAATCATCATGTTTTCTGCTTCTGATGATTCTGATCATCATCTTGTTTCCTGCTTCTGATGATTTTGATAATCATCATGTTTTCTGCTTCTGATGATTCTGATCATCATCCTGATTCCTACTTTTGATGATTATGATAATCATTCTGTTGTTTCTGCTTCTGGTGATTCTGGCATGGACCATTCTGTGCTTCTTTTGATCAATTCTGGATGAAGTCTGAGCGAAGTCTGGGTTATTCAAAATTCGATTGTCATGCCGTGTTCTGGTCAAATTATCTTCTGGATTACTTCTTGCTTTTGACAACTTATGGCCTGGAACAACTCTCCACATGGCAGGCTTCACAATAGTATGGTCGAAAGAATCTTCTGATATTTATTCCCTCTGATATAGTCCATCAAAGATATCTTCTGGTCACTTCTGGACAAGTATGGACTGTGTTGAAATTACACTGCCAAGCTATGTTCTGATAAGTGTAACTTCTTGATTGCTTCTGATATTTGAATCATTCTTGTTTGGAGCAATTCATATTATGGCAGGCTTCCCTCTGGTGTTTTCCAGATGTTCTTCTGGTTTTGTTTCTGTTTGATATAAGCCTCCAAAGTTATCTTCTGGTCGGTTTTGGACATTCTGGTTTATCTTATGATAATTCCAGAAATGCATCTTCTGTAAATTCAGAATGTATCCTCTGATACATTCATCTTCTGATGGTTTTTACCGTAGTAATTCAAGTTCAAAATAAGATTCCATCAAGTATATTTGTACACATCAAAATCCAGATTATTTAGAACCAACTTGGTTCCAACATCACTCTGTGTTGTTTCTGATGATTCTGGATGAATCATTCTGTGTTGCTTCTGATGATTCTGATAATCATCTTGTTTCTGCTTCTGATGATTCTGATAATCATTTTGTTTTGCTTCTGATGATTCTTGTGTGAATCATTCTGTTTTGCTTCTGATGATTCTTGCGTGAATCGTTCTTTTTTACTTCTGATGATTCTGATAATCATTCTGTTTTGCTTCTGATGATTCTGGTGTGAGTCATCCTGTTTTGCTTCTGATGATTCTACTGTGAGTCATTCTGTTTTGCTTTTGATGATTCTGGTGTGAGTCACTCTGTTATGCTTCTGATGATTCTGGTGTGAATCATTCTGTTTTGCTTCTGATGATTCTGATTCTGGTACTATTTCTGATGTTGATCATTCTGGTTCTATTTCTGATGTTGATCATTCTGGTTCTGTTTCTGATGTTGATCCTTCTGGTTCTGTTTCTGATGTTGATCATTCTGGTTCTGTTTCTGATGTTGATCATTCTGGTTCTGTTTCTGATGTTGATCATTCTGGTTCTGTTTCTGATGTTGATTATTCTGGTTCTGTTTTCTGATGTTCTGGTGTTGATGATTCTGATTCTGGTTCTGTTTCTGATGTTCTGGTGTTGATGATTCTGATTCTAATTCTGTTTCTAATGTTCTGATGTTAATCATTCTGATTCTGGTTCTGTTTTCTGATGATCTGATGTTGATCATTCTAGTTTTGTCTTATGTATTCGACTACAGGCATGCTGTATTTGAATACAGAATGTTAAAATTGCAGATTTTCACTAGTTTCAGCTTCTGTATTCGAATACAAGGGATCTGTATTCGAAACAGATTCGTGTTTTTCCAGAAACTCAGTTTTTAGCTTCTGTATTCGAATACAAGGAAGCTGTATTCGAATACAGATTCGTGTTTTCCACAAAATCAAGTTTTAAACACTGTTTTGTGAATTTTAAGAGTTTGGGGTACAATGGAAAGACTTATGATGAGTAAGAAAGGAATTGTGTGATAATGTAAAGTGTTAATAATTACTTGAATGTTTAATCATTGACGTGTTGATGATGATATTGATTATATTGAGATGTTTTGAAATATGATGGAAAGGCATGAATTTTCTGTTATTGCATACTGTTTTCGGTGAAGAGAAAACATTGCATGTTCATGCATTGCATAGTCAAGTGGTGCCCGCGATGGGCCATAGAGTTGATGCGGTGACCGTGATGGGCCGCGAAGTTAAGTAGTAACCATGGGTTATAGAATAGTTCCGCGTGTATTAGACGGTTTGTTCTATCCGGGGTCAGAGTAGTTCCGCGTGTATTAGACGGTCTATTCTACTCGGACTACGGAGTGGTTCCGCGTGTATTAGACGGTCCATTCTATCCGTGCGAGGATTTAACTTCTGTGTATTTGGCCTGTGAGAGGCTAATACATGTAATTGTAGTGACCATGATGGTTATAGAATAGATCCGCGTGTATTAGACGGTCTATTCTATCCGGGTTTAGAGTAGTTCCGCGTGTATTAGACGGTCTATTCAATCCGGGCTACGGAATGGTTCCACGTGTATTAGACGGTCCATTCCATTTGTGAAGTCGTGCTGGTCTGTTGAGCGACTGCACTGGTGCTGATCTGTGAGAAATTGCACCTTGGTCTTGAGGGCCGTTAAAGTCTGACATATATAAATCGTGCGGGTCTGTGAGAGACTGCACGTGTGCTGGTCTGTGAGCGACTGAACCTTGGTGATTCCAATAAAATTGTATACATGAGCATATACATATTGCATTGGGGGATTGACCGGTGGGTCACGATTGGATTATGATGATGAGTGGAAATTGAATGTGTGTGAGTACTGTTCAGAATCTGAATTTCTGATTTAATGATTGTGATTTGCTGAGGTGTTGTTTGTACTTACCACATATTTCATAATAATTGGCTGCTGTTTTGAAAAGGCATATATGTCATTAAATTTCAAATGAGCATTATTATTTTCCTCATCATTGTCATATATTATGCCATGAATATATGTGTTGTTGTGAGATATATGTTATGTGCTTATTTGTTAATTTCGGTCGGTGACCCTTGCTATTATATTGTGGACTTTGGGCTTTGCCCTCAGATGTTACCCGAACCCGTCCTACCGACGGATACACTAACGACGGAAGCGTCGTTAGTTTCCCCTGATCTTTACGTACGGAGTCTACGTGGACAACGCAGAGGGACGGACGGTTGGCTGAAGATGAGACTTATAGAGGATACGGTGGAGACCGTGCTACTGTAGCTTAGTGCATGATCAGACTAGACTTTTGTATAGGGTCTTGAGTTTTTGGGAAATGTAATTTTATTTTGGGAATTAATGTATAACTTTTCCGCTGTATTATTCTACGCTCTGATGCTATTTAATGGCCACAGGGCCGGGTATTCTCTTTGAAATGAACTGATGAAAATCTTATATTAATTCCCTTGAATTAATTCGGAAAATTCTTTTATTGATTTATTTTATGTGAAAAAAAAAATACACTTGTCTAGATAATCACACAACAAGAAATTGAAGTGTTTAGGCTCAAAAGCTCACAACTAGGATAAACAAGAGAGAATTTGAACTTTCAAAACTATGCCAAGTGTGTTACTGATTTTTTTTTTTGAAAAATTGATGGTAAGTTAGCCCTCTACAACCACTTAGTAATCAACACTGTATGCATTAGTGAAACTCTTCGAATTGATCAATGATATGAGCAAAAAATAAAGTTTAAATTTCAAAATCTAAAACAGATAGATAGCTTAAAACCAGCTTTAAGTTGTTAACAATTCTTCATTATAGTGCACGTTTACACACAATTAAATAGAAACAAATTCAAATAACAAAAATAAGATTGCAAAAATAAAAGTTACCTTTACCTATGGGTTGCCTCCCACGAAGCGCTTTTTTAAAGTCATTAGCTTGACGCCCAACTATTGTCAAGGTGGCATATAGGACAGAAAGAACACATCATCCTTCTTCTTCTTTTTGTTTGGTAGAAATTCCATGAACTTGAGAAATAAATGATGTTGCTTCCATGTCCTTTTCCATTGGATATTGATGAACAAGGCAAAGATTGAATCTCGAACTTCATCAATCTCTTCTTTTTTCTTTTCCTCGTTCATGTTCTTCTTTTGCTTATCTTCTTCTACCACAACAATAAAGTCTTCAATCTTCAACTTGTCCTCCATCTTCTCAAACTCAATCACTTTCTCAAATAACCTCTCACTTTGACTTTCAAATCTTTCAATTGAAACCATGTTATTCTTCATGAATTCAATTAAAACATCCTTAATGTGAAAGTCTTTGTCATCTGATTCATTGGATAGAATTTTAGGAGGTATAATTTGTTTCCAATTGATCTTTTTCATATAATACTCGTCGTCTTCTACTTCTATAACCCATAAATCTTCATATTCTAGTTGTGCGAAATAGTCATCAAAACAAGTTCCATTCCTATGTCACTCTCCGCAAAAGTCACACCTAATAAGGCGCGTTTGAGGATGATATTTTACAAATGTATCTCTCAAGATTTGTCCCTCAATTATGCGTAATATAGCAGATATATGACAAGTATCACACTATTCATAAAATTGTAGTAGAATATCATCATTACAATCTTCCATGCTCTACAACGAATAGTTATCTCAAACAAAGAAGAGACAAACCACTAGCACACGACATTAGCAAGCTCAACAAATAAAAATAAAAAATAAAAAATAAAAGAAAAACAATTTTTGTTTTTTTTTTCAAAATTAAAAATAAAATAAAACAAAAATTTTATTGTAGAGCAAAAAATTCCAATTAAGTAAATAAATTATAACTCAATAGTGATATGACAATCCCCGGAGCGCCAAAAACTTGATAGCGTTTCAGCAAGTGTACTAAATCATTGCAAGTAATAATTAAAACGGTAGTACCGAGTGTCGAACTCAAGGATTGCGTTTTACTATCGAATTATATTTAATTATTGAAGTTGAACAAAAAGTTTCTAGAATTGAGTAGAATAATATTTGAAATAACAACAATAATAAAATTGAACTTTTATAATGAGAAAAATATCAGGGATGAGTTTCACTACGAGTCCAACCTTGTTCTCTAATTTGATCCTAGTTACTGAATTCCTTTATTGAATTATTACCGAATTTTCTTTAGTATTTTGCCCTAATGTCTTAGTGACAGAACCTTTAATTCCAAAATAATCCCTAATTCCTTAGTGGGTTTAAAATTAGGATTAAGTTTTACAGTACAAAAATTCTTTTTTTAAACTGTTGTCTCTGCAACTAATTCAATTGGTTTCATGACCTGCATCTATCCCTAGACTACAATCTCATGAATTTCTCATCTCAAGCATTCGTAAAGTCCACTTCCGTTTCAAATTACGAATCATAGAACATTTTAAAGTTGATCAGACAATAAAAAGCATTAAACACAGAGATGAGAAAAATAATTCAATAAATTTATTCATATAACCAGGAATCAAATCAGACAAATAAAAGTTTCATCTTATTTCACGCATCCCTAACAATTAGAGTTTAGTTACTCATTACAGAGATTAAAGAGATAGAGATTAAAGAAGAATTAGAAGAAAGATTCATGAATTATTCTTGATAAAACACCTTCAATGGTTTAGAACAGCCGTCTCTGAGTTTCACTGCTAGGGCACAAGTCTCTAAACTTCCCAATTGGCAAAAAGATCCCTAAAAAATCAAAAAAACTTGATTTTATGCATTCTGCAGTGTGCCACGCGCCCTAGGCGCAGGCCTTACTCTTCAGGCACATTTAAATAGAATCAGCAGTGCATAAATGAGCTTCAAGCGCATGCTTTGCGCTTCAGGCACACAACATCTTCTGTCTGACGTATACTGCGTATTGCTACTATTTTGAGTCAGAATTTGGTTCCGGTGTCTTCATGAAAGTTGTAGCTATGGATTTTAGCTTTCATTTTCACTTGGTTTGACTCCAATTGGACATCTACAACTCCAGATATCACTGAAATACTCCACATAGGTCATGTTGATTTCTCACTGGAATTCAGCACTGCACTAAAACAAAGAAACGACGCAAAACTCCGAAAAATCTCTACTTAATAAACGAAATAAGAACATAAGCATTTTATTAAACCCAAGAACTAGAATCAACAAAATATGTCAAATAACTCATTAAATTAACTAATGATTGAAGATAAATAAGACTAAAACAATGAAAAATATGCATATGATGAATAGTCATCAACAAACTAAGACTCCTATTCATACTCCATATGGTTTGTTGCAACCTTTACTTCTTCCAGACAAGGTTTGGGAAGACATCTCTCTTGATTTTATAGTAGGGCTTCCTTTTCTCCAAACACATATGGTGATTCTTGTCGTGGTGGACCGATTATCTAAAGTTTCTCATTTCGGGATGTTGCCTACCCACTTTAATGTAGTTAAAGTTGCAGAATTATTTGCTACTATGATATGCAAGCTGCATGGTATGCCCCGAAGCATTGTGTCCGATCGTGATCCCATCTTCTTGAGCAATTTCTGGAAAGAACTATTTCGCCTTAGTGATGAAATTGCATATGTCCACGACCTATCACCCACAAAGTGATGGTCAAATTGAAATTGCCAACAAAATTTTGCTGCAATATTTAGGTGCTTTGTTCATGACAAGCCAAAACAATGGGGACTCGTGCTTCATTGGGCAGAATAGCATTATAACGCATTCGTCAATACTTCCACTAGGTTTTCTCCAGTTCAGGTGGTTTACGAATGACCCCCCCAATTCTTCAAACATACATTCAAGGTTCCACATCGTTACAAGCTTTTGACTCCATCTTAACAGACAGGGATCACATTCTAACTACCCTCAAAAGAAAACTACTCAAAGTGGGAGACTAGGTTTTTTTCAAACTCAGACCATATAGACAGACCTCAGTAGCTGGTCGGTGTTGTTACAAGCTCTCCAAACGTTTTTACGGTCCTTTTAAGTTGTTACATGCTGTAGGTGAGGTAGCTTTTCAACTAGAACTGCCTGCAGCTAGTAAGATTCACCATGTTTTCCACGTTTCCTAGCTTAAGCCATGTTTCGACCCAACACCGATTCCCATTGAGTTACCTTTGGCTGCTGAGGACAGCCAGCCCCTCGTGCAACCTTTAAGCAGTTCCGGATTGGCAGCATGGAACTACAGGAACTGAACATAAGGTCCTGATCCAATGGACTAGTTTATTCCCTAAAGACGCTACTTGAGAATCATATGCGGACATCATTTGCACTTATCCTGATTTCCACCTTGAGGACAAGGTGACATTTGAAGATGAAGAGGATGTTATGGATCAAGTAGATGGACTTAATGAGGAGGAAGACTTGCACAATGGGCCTGTGGTGCTTAGAAGGTCCAAAATGAATAAAGTTAGACCCAAATATCTCAATGATTTTAAGATGTCCTAGAATATGAATCACATAGGATCTAGAAGTTTCTCTCTGTTATTATGAGTCACTAGCATGTGCTATAATGAGGTACTAATGAAATATTCCTTATGAATGGTACTATATATGTAATGAGGAGCATATGGAATAATGCAGAAAAAGTAAATTCAGAAATTAGCTTAGTCTTGTAATACTTAACTCAAATTCCATTTAACTACGTAATCTTATTATCCCAATATTTTCGGTTTCGGCGCCGCCAAATCAACCACAACACCATTTCTATACGAGTCTGGAGTCATTACGTTGTTGTTACATGTGTTGAGCAGTTTGAACGTTGCTTCAACAAAATTAAAGAAGAAAATCGTTATAAACAACCTTTACTGTTTTAAGAATGCTCCTTCAAAATTTACCATAGTTTTTATTCACAATGTACTGTTTACTTTGCAATCAATAGATCACAATTTTTATCTAAATAGTCTTTCCGTCTCTAAAAAACAAAAATTAATCTTTTTTTAGGTAAAAAAAAAAATTAGATATTTTTGTCATAACATCCACCAAGGAACTCTTGTCCCAATTCATATTGGAATCAAGACCTATTGGTATCAGAACCTAATGGGGAAATAAGTGATAAATTTGAATTATATTTTATTTATCTTTGTTCTGTACGATTGATCTAAGTTACTCTTACTAACTTTTCACTTATTTCAATTTACTATTTCTAAAATGGAAAGGATGGAGTTTTAAGCTTTTGATAGTTCTATAGAATTGTAGCAGTAAGTCCCAAAAGAATTCTTAAAAGATAAATTAGATAGTAAATATTAATTCACATTGAATAACTATATTTCTAAGCAACTTTTTCTAAATGAAGCAAGATTTTGTATTTTTGTTTATAAAGATATTTTTACTATCTTCCGACTTTTGTTTATAATTATTTATGTAATGATGTGTTTTTTTAAGAAAATGCTTATTCATACGGTGAAAACGTTATATATGTTATTTTGTAATTATTTGACTATTTCAATTCACAATCTTAACGAATGGTTTAACATTTATGATTTATTCATGTGAAAAAGTCTATAGTACTCTATAACATTACTATTTTTTTATTGTAAAAATGTGTATTGCACTAGCAAAGTGTTGGAGGAGTTAGTAACACAACTCTCTAATAGCAAAAAAAAAAAAAACATTTGAATTCAATTATTGGTATTATCTATTTTGGACTTGAGAATTAGTCCTATAACTAAACATATAGAAGGTCTAAAATATGGCGATACTAAAGAGTTCAAAGACTCTGATTTTGCAGGTTTAATACAAAATGAGGAATTAATAAACCTAATGCTTTAAATGTTAATTAAAATAAAGTAAACTTAGAAGATGTCACAATCTCATTTGGCATGTAGTTGTTCAACAAATTTCATATGCTAATGAAAAATCAATTATTAATTAGGGTCCATATATGATGCAAAAATAAATAGTATTAATTACTTAATCAATCAATAATTATTATTATTAAGTTTTTGTTTTTGAATGAACCTTGATGAGTTAGACAATTCTATTAAGCTCAATAATAGGTCATGCCCTAGACCATTTAGCTATTTAATACTCTAACGCCCTAAACCCTAAATGATGATCATGATAATTCATCACTCATATTATTGTTTTCTTATAGTTGATATCTCGAAATCTAAAGGTGCGTTATTGACATATTTTTATTGTAGAGCAGGTATTTTATAATTTACATTTACATCTATCGCTATTAAATTTCTAACATAAATATGTTTTTTCCGGTAAATTAGCGAAAATATGTTTATCATAAGCTACTCGTTCCATTAATATATTAATTGTTGTTGAAGATGTTTTATTTTGCAAAATGTTTTAAACATTGATTTTGATCCATAACTCCCTGTTATGGTCTAAACATAAAACGTATTGAGTGAGACTCACAATAGAGCCTATGTTATAAACACCAATCAAGTGAAAAGTAATTTGCTTTGTCATATGAGAATATGTAACCAAAAATACCTCAAGTATATAGAGCTAGATTTACATATACATACATTACTAACATTGTTATCTGCATACATACATATTATGATGAAATCATCAACACATCAATCCATAACCCATCATTAGCATTTTATGGAAATTGAAAATCTCCTCCAGTACCTTGTCCATCAGAAGCCTTGGGTGGGCTAATGGCAACCCAAAGCAAAGAAAGTGTAATTGCAATAAGACCAGACCACACAAATACAATGGTGGGAGTCTTTCCTCTCCTTCCCATCAACCCTTTGGCAAATGGATACAAATGAGCAAGCACCCAAAAACTAAAGAATGCTCCTCCAATGAACTTACTCCATTGTGGGTTTGCACTATAAACTGTTCTAGAAAATGCAACCGCAATAGCAATGACATTTATCATAGCAATAACAATTGGTGGAATCATTAGTGAGCTCCATTTAACTATATACAAATCTGCGAAAATGTCATCATCGTCCTCTCCTCCCGATTTTGATGTCAAAGTAAAAGAAATTTCAATTCCAGCAATAACTTTTAAGAGTCCTTGCACCACAGCAGCTAGGTGAGCACTAGTACTAGAAATGAGCCAAAATTGTTCATTCCTCCACCATTGTTCCAACTCTATGCCAGACCACTTAACCTCAAGAATTGCCAAAAGCACCAGACACACAGTCATGGTGAGCAAATAGATCAAGAAAGCGATACTAAGAGTTTGAACAATAAAATATCCAGAGAGCAATGAAAGTGCAGGAAGGAAGCAGTAGACAATGAGGAACATGGAAGTGAAAGGGTAGATTCCAACATTGAGGTAAGCGAGACGTTGAAGAAGTTTAAGGCGCTTACTAGCGAGAAATGCATTGTTCTTAGAAAAGAAGATCTCAACAGAACCGGTGGCCCATCTCAGCACCTGATGAAGTCGATCAGTGAGGTTAATTGGTGCTGATCCACGAAATGCATCTCTCTTTGTTATGCAATACACAGAACGCCATCCACGATTGTGCATGCGGTACCCTGTAACCACATCCTCTGTCACTGACCCATAAATCCATCCCACTCTGTCTCCCCATTCTGTTTTATCTTCGTACCTACATGTAATATCAGATATCTTTTTAAATTATATATTTTCATATTATCTAGACTGTTAGATTAATATTAATACAATGTCAGTGAGCAATGCATATTATTGTTTATACATGTTCTATATGTATATGGAGTGTGTTAGGAAAGGTATACATACCAACAAGAAATCACAGAAACAGCTTCAGCAACAGTACTAGCATCGAGTGGTTCGCGAGGGGCCCTTAGTTCACCAGGAGGGCGTCCATACTTGATGGCAGGATGATCGGCAATAGGGCGACCTTGGAACTCAGCAACGGGTATGCTTTCAGCCAACATTGTTGAATTACCAAATCGTTTAGGCAACAAGTTTACGTCTAGATCTTCATCAAATTCACTAGCATTTAAGGCCGGTGTAGTTTCACAAGCATCTTCCGTACAATTATGTTTTGGTTTTTTCATTTCCCAGTCCCCTGACGGAGGGTCAAATCCATACAATGCAAACCTCCTAAACATGCAACCTGTCCCGACATAAACTGGGCCTTGAAGACCATCAAGCGCTCGCATGTTTCCATCAAAGAATACAGTGTTGTGATTGGCATAACGATCCGAGGGATCGATTCCTTCAAATCTTTGAGGGAACTGTATATAGCATATGTCTTCACCTCCTCTATCCATCATGAAGCACATTCCTTCGCGTACTGCCTTACAGTTATATATATAATGATCACAATCAAGATTAAGAATGAACGGCCCATTTGACAGGATTGCTGATGCTCGAACTAGTGCATTCATGGCACCAGCTTTCTTGTTGTGTTCATAACCTGGCCTTTTCTCTCTAGATACATATACAAACATAGGCAAACGTGTGTCTACCTCAGTGAAATCTATGATCTTGTCGTCTACACTTCCTAGTAATGGATCAGGGCTAGGTGGCTTCAACATCACCTATTCATATACATGCATAATTGAAGTTATTATATATCAATATATATATGTGAAACATAACTATAGGTTTTATTAATAATTTGAAATTAGATAAATTTAGAACTATGTAGAATTTCTATTTAAGAATCTAGAAGTGCTTTAATTATAGAAAAATGTAGGAAATATCAAGAAGTGGGTATTAATTAGGAAGCTCCTAGAAATGTGTCTAGAGTTATCTATTTGTACCTATAAATACTCCATTGTACTTGACATTATGCATCAAGCAAATTAATTTTCTATTAGAAATATTTTCCTTTCTCTAACAAAGTGGTATCAGAGCTTGGCTGTGAGAGTTGAGAAATGGCGACTCGTGATTAAACTACTTTCCACTTTCCTCTTCTAAAAAAAGAGAATTATAAAAAATGGTGCATTCGCATGAAAGCACTGCTTGGCTCTCAAAGTGTATGGGAGATTATTGAAAAAGGCTATGATGAGTCACAAGATGAAGAGAGATTGTCTCAAGTTGAGAAGGAGGTTTTGGCAAAGACAAGGAAGAAGGATCAACAAGCTTTTACTCTCATTCACCAATGTTTTGATGATTCTATGTTTGAGAAGGTTTTCGATGCTACGAATCCAAAGGAAGCTTGGAAGATTTTGGAGAAATCACTCCAAGGCATTGACAAAGTGAAGAAGATAAGACTTCAATCTCTAAGGGGAGATTTCGAAGCTTTGAAGATGAAGGATTCCGAATTAATTTCATATTATGGCTCAAGGGTGAAGACAATTGTTAATCAAATAAAGAGATATGGAGACAAGATAGAAGATGTTCGTGTAGCGGAGAAAATTCTTCGTTCTTTGACTCCTAAGTTCAATTATGTGGTATGTGTTATTGAGGAATCAAAAGATCTTGACTCAATGTCCATTGAGGAATTAGAAGGTTCATTGCAAGCTCAAGAAGAAAGAATGAAGAAAAGACAAGAGAAGTCATTAGAGCAAGTTCTAATGATCAAAGCTTCGTTGAAGGATGAAAAATGATTCAATAGTCAAAACGTACATGGACGCGAACAAGGAAGAAGACGAGGACGTGGGCGTGGCCAAGGAGGAAGAGGAAAAGGTTTCAATGGTGAATCAAACTGTGAAGAAATAAGTCACTCATCACCAAGAATTCGTGGAAGAGGAAGAGGTAATGGCTATTATCAAAGTGAAAGGAGGTATGACAAATCTAAAGTTGAATGTTATAATTGTCATGAATTTGACCATTTTTCATGGGAATGTCGTAGCTCCTAATCAAGAGGAAGAAGAGGCTAATCTTATTGACGAAGATGAAGAGTCAACCTTGTTGCTAACACTCAAGGAAGAAGAGAAAGATGCTAAAAGTTCATGGTACTTGGACAATGGTGCAAGTAAACATATGTGTGGATGCAAAGAGAAATTTGTGGAGGTTATTGAAAAGATGAATGGAAATGTTTTCTTTGGAGACTCATCAAAAGTGAAAATTGAAGGGAAATGTACGATTATAATCCCTTCTAAAGATTGGAGCCATAAGTTGATTAGTAATGTATACTATGTGCTTAAATTAAAGAGTAATATTTTGAGTTTGGGCCAACTTCTTGAAAAAGGATATGAAATTCTCATGAACAATAAACATTTTTGGCTTAGAGATCAAAATAACAATTTAATCGTTAAGGTTCTTATGTCAAAAAATAGAATGTTTATGTTGAACCTAAGAACTATTGAAGCAAAATGTTTGAAGATGAGTGTCCAAGATAAAGCATGGCGTTGGTGTATGAGGTATGACCACTTGAACTTTGGTGCACTTAAAATTATGGGAGAAAATAATATGGTGAAAGGGATGCCCTCAATCAATCAACCAAATCAATTGTGTAAAGGTTGTCTTCTTAGCAAGCAAGCTAGAAAAAGTTTCCCTAAAGAAGCCACATCAAGAGCAACTAAGCCACTGCAACTTGTGCATACTGACTTGTGTGGGCCAATCATTCCAAATTCATTTGGTAAGAGTAAATATTTCATTCTCTTTATTGATGATTTTAGTAGAAAAACTTGGATTTATTTTTTACAGCAAAAATCATAAGCTTTTGTTGCTCTCAAGAATTTCAAAGCTTTGTAGAGAAAGAGAGCGGTCATGAAATCAAAGCTTTGACATCTGATCAAAGAGGTGAATTCACTTCGAAGGAGTTTAACGAATTATGTGCAACTCATGGTATTCGCCGTCTATTGACAGTTCCAAGATCTCCGCAGCAGAATGGAGTAGCTGAGAGAAAGAATAGAACAATTTTGACCATGGCAAGATGCATGTTAAAATCCAAAAGGATTCCAAAGGAGTTTTGGGCTAAAGCAGTTTCATGTGCAGTCTATTTAGCAAATCATTCTCCGACTTCAAATGTCAAAGACCAAACACCTCTAGAAGCATGGAATGGAAAGACGCCTAGTGTTAATCAGTTGCGTGTCTTTGGGAGCATAGCATATGCACATGTGCTACAACAAGAAAGATCCAAACTTGATGATCGAAGCATCAAACATGTCTTTGTTGGCTATGATCCGCATTCTAAAGGTTACAAGCTGTACAACCTGTAAGACCCTTAAATTTAAAATTTAATTATGGAATTAATATTAAGTGTATTTTGGGAATATTTGTAAAATATTTAATATATGTATGTTTTGTGTAAATATATATATATAATATATATAAATATTTATTTTTGGAGGTTGAATTAAAATTATTGGATGAAGGATAAATTAATTTAATTACGAGTAATTAAATTATCAGGCAGTTAATTAAGATGTTAACTGTTAATTACAACGATAGTGGTTAAGTACCCGACAATCAAACAATATTATAATAGTACTGTGTTGGGTGAGGTGGCACCTATGTGCCTATATATATGGGAGAGGCCAGAACAGAAAGAAAACAAACACATTTCCCTCCTTCCTTACTGCATGCGATAATACCCTTCTTCCTCTCCCCATTCTGTTTTCTGTGTTAGTGGTAACCAAAGAGTTGCTCAAAAGTCAAATTACTTGGAAATCCAAGCGCCGAACCAGCAAGTGTCCAGAACAAAAGTTGTTCCTCTCATCGTTACGGAGCTAGGGAACTAACTTTTGTAGCGGCGAACGCGAACGGGAACTTCGCCGACTTTTGTCGTTGTAGCACAAACGAGCAAAGGGAACGTAACAGAGGTAATGGGCACCTTCCACTTTCTAGATTGCATTTTAGGGCTGTAAATGCATGATTGATGTGTGATTATATTTGAGTTTCTGGTTTGAAAAACGAAACTGTTGTGCATGTTGTTATAAAATGCGAAAAATGCATTCTGTTGATGTTTTGATGATCTGTGGTGTTTGCTGCTTTGGCTGATACAACATTGCTGTTTTGGTTGTGTGGGAATACAGGAAAATGCTTTGCACGTTGTTTTGGGAATGATCAAAATGCAAACGTTTGAAAATGGCTGTACTGTTTTGTGGTTGACTTTCTGTTTTGCTGGTTAAAGCAAAACTGTGAGGTTATTCAGGTGTTGGTGATTCTGTTTGCTGCTATGTTGATAACAATCTGGTGTTGATGATGATTTTCAAAATATAAAGGATTTTAAAATGGGTGGAGGTGTTCTGGAAAATCTGTTGTGGTTGTGTTGATGAAAAATGTTTCTGAGTTTTGTGTTTTCTTTTCAAAAGAATGGTGGTCATGTTTTTCTTCTGCTGAGTTATTAAAATTCTGGGTTGATAGTGGTATCAAAAGAAAAGGATTTAAAATGGTGGAGGTGTTTTTCTAGAAAATCTGTTATTGATAAAAAAATGTACTGAGTTTGGGGTTTCAAAGAAATGGTGATTATGTTGGGTTTCAAAGAAAAGAGTTTGAAAAGATGTTGAAGTTTTCTGGAAAATATCACTGTATTCGAAAGTGTATTCGAATACGGCATTGGTGTATTCGAATACATGCCTGCAAAGCTTCTATTTTATTCAAATTTTTGAACTTGTATTCGAATACGAGCCTCTGTAATTGAATACAGATAAGGGATTTTTGCTTCTGACTTAGCCTTTGTATTCGGCTACGACCCTATCGTATTCGAATACAGGACTGCAATTTTTGTCACTGTATTTGCATCTGTATTCGACTATCACAGCCTCATATTCGAATACAGAATGCTGATTTTTCACCGTTTTAGCTTCTGTATTCGAATACAAGAAGCTGTATTCGAATACAGATTGTTTTTTTTTCAAAAATTCCAGTTTTAAACATTGGTTTATGAACTTTAAGAGTTGGGAAAACATTGGGAAGGTTTGTGATGAATTAAAATGGAGTTTTTGAGAAGGTTTGAGGTGGTGATGATGAGGTTCTTGAATTTTTGTTGATGTGGTGATAAATGCTGATTTTTCACTGTTTTTAGCTTCTGTATTCGAATACAAGGAAGCTGTATTCGAATACAGATTGGTTTATTTCCAGAAATTTCAGTTTTAAACATTGGTTTATGAACTTAAAGTGTTGGGAAAATATTGGGAAGGTTGTGATGAATTAAAATGGAATTTTTGAGATGATTTGAGGTGGTGATGATGAGGTTCTTGAATTATTTGTTAAAGTGGTGAAAAATGAAATTGTTGGGATAGTTTGAGATGGTTCGAAGAGGTGATGGAGTGGCTGGACTTTCAACTGGTAATTGCATTCTGTTTTCAGTGAAGAGAAAACATGGCATGTTCATGCATTGCATAGTCAGGTGGTGACCGCGACGGGCCACAGAGTTGATGCGGTGACCGTGATGGGCCGTGAAGTTAAGTAGTAATCGTGGGTTATAGAATAGTTCCGCGTGTATTAGACGGTCTATTCTACTCGGACTACGGAGTGGTTCCGCGTGTATTAGACGATCCATTCTATCCGTGCGAGGATTTAACTTCTGTGTATTTGGCATGTGAGAGGCTAATACACTGTAGTAACCATGAAGGGTTGTAGAATAGTTCCGCGTGTATTAGATGGTCTATTCTATCTAGGTTCAGAATAGTTTCGCGTGTATTAGACGGTCTATTCTATCCGTGCTACGAAATGGTTCCGCGTGTATTAGATGGTCCATTTCATTTGTGAAATCGTGCTGGTCCGTGAGAGACTGCACGTGTGCTGGTCTGTGAGCGACTGCACCTTGGTAATTCCAAGAAGTTGTGTACATTGGCATATACATATTGCATGGGGTGGTTGACTGTGAGTCACATTTTAATCTGAGTTGATGAGTGGGAATCAATGTGTGTAAGTACTTTATGAGATCTGAATTTCTAATGAATTGTTGTGATTGTTGAATAAATATTTGTACTTACAACATGATTTTATATTAATTTGGCTGCTGTTTTGCAAAGGTACAAATGTCATGTATTTTAAAAAATGATGCATCCTTAATTATCATCGTTGTGATATAATATGCCATGATGTATCTGTTTTATCAGAAATAATTGCTTTGTGATAATTGTTAATTTTGGTCGGTGACCCTTTACTATTATTGTGGAAAAATTGGGCTTTGCCCTTAGATGTCCCCCAAACCTGTACCACCGGTGCGTACCCAGACGACGGAAACGTCGCTAGATTTCCTTGACCGTCATCTGCGTACTGCTTGGGAATATGACCCCGTCTCAAGCAGGGCGACTTACACGGGGAGGTTGGCAAGGACTTGCAGGACCGACGGGGTAGTGGATTACGTAGAGCATACTCACTCGAGGATTGACTTTCCGACACCTTCCAAATTGATATTGGAGGAGTACGGAGTTTTTGCGGACGCGGAGGATCCGACTGAAGGGGTTGAGACGGAGGCCACAGTGGGTGTGGTGACTCCTAACCCGATAACTGGAGGGGTTGTGCGTGAACCCGAGGCGGGAGAGAAGAATAAAGGACAGACACGAGCACCAGTTGACATTTCGGGTCCATCTAGGACATCAAATGATTGTTTTGAGATTCTGGCACCACCGAAGAGACCCAGATCGTGGATAGATCTGACTTCGGAGGAGACTGATCCTTCCCTGTATGATGAGGAGGAGGACATCACATCAAGGCGAGCTGCGGAGTCAGACGAGACTTGTATGGGATGCGGAGGGAATCCTTGCTACTGTAGCTTTAGTGCATAATCAGTTTAGACTTGTTGTATAGGATATTGATTTCGGTGGATGTAATTATTTATTTTGGGAATTATTGTATAACCTTTCCGTTGATCTTTTCCGCACTCTGATACTGTTTAGTGGGCCGCAGGCCGAATGTTTTTGAAATGATTTGACGCCGACTTTGGAATGTAGTAACTTTTATTATATTGAAAGTATTAATTCCCGAAGTTTAATTACTTAGTTATATTTATGATGTAATTATTTAATTACGTTCATCAATTGAATTACGATATATTATTTTATGAAATAATTTAATCTGATCTTCTTTTAATTCTTTTGAATTAATTTCGAAAATTCTTTTATTTATTTATTTGGGTTTTAAAAAGAAAAAAAAATACACTCGCGTTGTGTTTTAAACTCGGGGTGTTACACAACCCATGCAACAATAAGGTAGTGGTGAGTCGCGATGTTGAATTTGATGAAGATGCTACATGGACTTGGGAGGGTCAAGAAGAAACAAACAATAATTTCCTTCCATATTTTGAAAAAGATCAAGAGATCACAATACCAGTTCAAGATGCAACTCCACCTTCTTCACCTCCTCCTTCACCTACTTCTCTAGATGAAAGTTCAAGCGAGAGACCAAGTAAGATGAAAGATATAGAAACATTTATGAAAGATCAATTGAAGTTACTCTTGACCTTGAAGAGTTGTATTGTCTCTTGGTGAATAGTGAACCATTAAATTATGGCAAAGTAGTGAAAGATAAAAGGTGGAGACAAGATATGGATGAGGAGATCAAATCAATTGTAAAGAACAACACTTGGGAATTAGCAACTCTTCCAAAAGGCCATGAAGCAATTGGAGTCAAATAGGTGTACAAGGCTAAAAAGAATGCTAATTGGGAGATTGAAAATTACAAAGAAAGACTTGTTGCCAAAGGTTACTAACAAAAACATGGAGTTGACTATGAAGAATTTTTTGCACCAGTTGCTCACATGGACACTATTCGTTTACTAATCGCTGTAGCAACTCAAAATAAGTGGAAACTTTATCAATTTGATGTAAAATCAGCATTTCGAAATGGCTATCTTGAGATGGAGGAGAGCGTAGTATGGATTAAAACAAGCACTAGGAGCATGGAATAGTCGCATCGAAAAATACTTCAAAGACAATGGGTTTGCTCGTTGTCTTAACGAATATGCTCTTTATGTCAAAGTTTGTGAAATGGAGATATTTTGATTGCTTGTCTCTATGTGGATAATCTTATATTCACCGGGAACAATCCAAGTTTATTTGAATATTGGGCTGACATTAGGCTCATGTTATACTGCTTAGGCCTAGAAGTAAAGCAATTGGAAGAAAATATATTTATTTCTCAAGAAAACTATGCAACTGAAGTTTTGAAGAAATTTAAAATGTTTAATTGCAATCCAGTGAACACACCAATAGAGAGCGGATTGAAGTTGTCAAAGTTTGAAGATGGACAAAAGGAGGACCCCTCTTTTTTCAAAGGTCTCATTGGAAGCCTAAGATACTTAACATGTACAAGGCATGATATTCTATATGCGGTTGGAGTAGTGAGTCGTTTCATGGAAGCTCCTACTACTACACACATGAAAGTCACTAAGAGGATACTCCGCTACATTAAAGGTACGCTTGATTATAGATTATTTTACTCTTATTCTAATGATTTTAAACTCTCTAGATTATGTCATAGCGACTTTGCAGGAGACATTGATGATAGAAAGAGTACTTGTGAAATTATATTTTTCATGGGGACTATGCTTTTTTGTGGAGTTCAAAGAAGCAACCTATTGTCACACTTTCAACATGTGAGTAGAAGCAACATCTTGAATTTGTCATGCCATTTGGCTAAGGAGGTTAGTGAAGGAACTTCATATACCACAAAAGGAAGCTACTAATATTTGTATAGACAACAAGTCGGCACAAGTACTTGCAAAGAATCTAGTGTTTCATGATCGCAACAAGCACATAGGCACAAGGTACTATTTCATTAGAGAATGCATTGCCAGGAAAGAAGTTGAGATTATATATGTAAAGACTCAAGATCAAGTTGTAGATATTTTTACAAAGTCGTTAAAATTTGAAGACTTTCAAAGGCTAAGAGCAAGACTTAGAATGAAGAAGAAAATTTCAAATTAAGGGGGAACAATGTTATTAATAATTTGAAATTAGATAAGTCTAGAACCATGTAGAATTTCTACGTAAAATCTAGAAGTACTTTAATTATAGAAAAATGTGGGAAATATCTAAAAATGGTAATTAATTAGGAACCTCATAGAAATGTATCAAGAGTTATTTATTTGTACCTATAAATAAATATCTCATTGTACTTGACATTATGTGTCAAACAAATTGTGAATTTTCTATTAGAAATACTTTCCTTTCTCTAATATATTATATTCATTCTGACATGTGATGCATAAACAAATACCTGAAGTATTCCAGCATGGTCACCTTTTGAGTGTTCTCTAGAAGGAGAAGCCCAAGTACCAGGCCAGTGGGTACCATCTGCCATCCAGGTGGCCTTTAATACTTTGATAGGCTCTGAAGGATCCGCCCCACTCTCCTTAAAATGCTTCATCATCTTCATTTCCTCTCTTGCGTTAAATGCATCAGATCTTCTCCTAATGGAATCTGGAAGGTCATTTATACGAACTTTAAACTCATCATACTCCCTCTTCACCCTTCTTCTATCCTTAACAAAATCTAGTCTGCTCTTATTCTTGGTGGGGTCAACTTTTAAGGAAAAGTAAGTATCAGGGTTCCTTGGTTCAATATTATGTTTTCGACAAAAGGGGACCCATAAGTCAGCAAAGCTTGCAGCCTCAGCCATGGCTTCAAAAGTCAATAGAGCACCTCCATCATCTGAAACATAACAAGCGAGCTTCTCCACAGGGTAATCAACTGATAATATGGAAAGAATGGTATTAGCAGTAACAAGAGGTGGCTCCTTATCGGGATCAGCAGTGGACACAAAAAGATCAACACCAGGCAAATCGGATCGCCCTGTTGGATTGGATGGCGATGGACTGTCAAATTTTTCATGAAGAACATCAAGGTCAGTGGAACGATTTACAGGAGAAACCTTTGGGATTTGGTCGAGTATCCATGAGAAGCCAAACCATATCTCACAAGTAACTGACATTAGCCACAACCATACTGCATCTTCATTTGGATGTACCACTCTCCAATGTAAAAAGAACCCCATCACTACTAAGCGTATAGCTATAAGCAACCTACAAATTAATTAAATATATGTACAATTAAGTTATAATTATAACTAGCCAATACGTTTGTTTTCATATATATATATTTAATAAATTGAAGCTATAGAATAATCATAATAAATAAATAAATCTAACCTATATGGGCTAATAATAGCAGAAGGAATTGGTGTTTTTCGACTTAAAGGCTTCCAAGGCTTCTCAGCCTCATCAAATGCTCCTTGAAAGCCAGCATCACCATCATCATCCTCTGGCGGCCAATAAGCATTGCCAACCCCGTATGTTCCTTTGGTCTCAAACAACCATTTATTGTGATCAAATTCTCCATTTTGATTTCTCTTCATAACTGACATATTGTTTGGATTTTGGTTAGAACCATTTGGTGCTGGTAATGGCAATGTTGCGTGCGAGTAATCATGTGCATCATCCTCGTATTCTCCAACTTTATAATGCTCCTTGCAACCGGGGCACGTACCAGACTCTTTTTGTGCATCTATAAAGCAATCTCTACAAATCTTGTACCTAATAAATTGTCATTATTTTATAAAAATCTAGTTCATTTGATTGTTGGTCAAGTCATTATAATATTGTAAGAAATGAATAATAATCGTAGTTTTAAATTGTAGTCTTGGTTGCTGTTGCGAGTAAATATAGTGGAAATTGCGTGCCATAATTTAAAACCCATGTTCATAATCATCAATTGATACACACAAAAACATATGAAAAACTCGTACACATACCTACACTCGCATGGAGTGACATCATTTCCTCTCTCATCCTTCATAACTTTTCCATCACAAATTGAACATGAAGAACCTTTAGCGCCTGCCATTTGAGGATGAGTGACTTCAGAGTCAATGACCTTGTCCATTAAATGAGCTCTAGTTACACTATTGAATCCTCCTGTAAATAAAGAATTAGAAACATATTGCTCTTCAGCTTTCATTGCAACAGAATTATCCATGGGTTGGTTATCAGGAGTGGAGGGAATGTGAACAGTGTATTTCATATAGTCTGCTGATACATCTGAAGACATTTCAATGTCATCTCTCGATAAATTTACATATCTCCCACTTAATGTTCGCCTCGCAAATTTTATACTTGGCCCTCCGCTTGAGTTACGAACTCCTTTCTTTGAAGGTTGGTTTGTCAATGAAGCCATTACTTTCAATTGCTATTGCCTAAGTTATACCTAGATAAACCTATATAATTTGATTTATTTTCTATGAGCTAAGTAAATCTACACCTATATATAATTTGATAATGCATCGTATTTCATGCATGTAGTAGCCTATTTATCTTGATTCATTGAGAACCTAATGCTAACTCATGAAGAAATATGATTAATTAGTTCCTCAATTTACCATCATTGGAACAATATTAGACCCTATCCAAAGTCAAATCGAAACCCAACCATTTTCCAAAAGATAATAATCATATTCAAATTATTCATGATAGGAGAACAAAAGTGGTTAGAGAAAACAACTTTGATTGACGATGAAAGAGATTTTGTTTGAAAACATAATACTGCCGAAGAAGAAGATGGATTCATGGTGAAAGACCAAGTCATTCCTATGTTACTACTTTCATGGTTCTCAGTTCCATGTTTATAGGAGCGTGTTATATATATACACTAGATCTTAGACAGTACGATGCACGGGAGAATAGATGTCAAAGATTAATATTTTTTAAAATATAAAATTGTAATATCATCTATTATAAAAAATTATATATCTTATAAATCGTAAAAATATTAAATCTGAATATTAAGTGACATAATAAAAAATAATATTGTGTATAATAAGACATACAAACATTTAATTTAACTATAATTTTCATGATAAAAAAATAATAGAACAATTATCTCTTAATTAATTATATTTGATAAGTGTGCATATTAAGTTAAAAGATAAAATTTATATTAATGACAATCTATTTTAAGGTAACATAAATTTTGAGCAAGTTAAAAATCATAATCTGAGTATTATTGACATAAAGAATATTATTATCTAATAAACAATTAATTATATTTACTAGTAGAGTAAGTTATAATATTATAAGATTAAGAAAGTCCTTGAAATTGTTATAAAGTGAATATTCATCTAGTCGCAACAAATGATTCACTAAATTAATGTTAAGAGCTTTGCAACAATGATCATTTGCCTTTGGCAAAAGTCAATCAGCATTCCTCTGACCACAAAGTAAAAAGCACAACAATGATCATCTGCCTTAGGAAAAAGTCAACAATAAGTCAACTTTTGCCGATCCTCTAAGTAATATTCTAAGATCAAAAGTCTGTGATATATAAATCACACGATCCTCTAATCAAGGAGGCCTCTATAAAAGTCAACGATCAATGATCAAATTATCGAGATACAAAGAGAACAAAATTCAAGTAGAGAAATCATCTTAAGAAATCAATGCCTGTGAATTAGTTAATCAACGATGAAGTTAATAGTGAAATATCATTCAAAGAGGTATAAAATTTCCGGGAAATAATTTTAATCTTCTATGTGATAGTACAAGATACGTGGCATCAGAATGTCAACATTCTTTTGGAATCAATACATTAATTATCTCACCAGCATCCTCTAATCAGTACAATAAAATTGTCTAAATAGTAAAACAACCTGGAATAGTACTATGAATAGTACATGACGTTCAACGACTCAGTGTACTATTTCAAAACATCAAATGTGCTCAATGACTCTACTCTCAACAGACATATTCTTCAGTACTTCAAGAAAAAAAATTGAACTGAAGAAGTTGATGATGACCTTCATCATTCATGATCTATGAATTATCCAAAAATGAGAAATAACAATCATCTTATCATTGAAAAATATACAAAGATCGAAGAACATTCTCAGAAAAAGTCAATTAAAAATAAAAAGGCAAGTTCAATTAAAAATGATTCTGAAAAAGTCTTGAACACATCAAAAGAAAAATTGAATGTAAAATCCTCTCTAATAAGAGATATTAGAAATTGAGGTAAATCAATAGAACTCTTTGACACACTCGAATAGTTATAGGATATTATTGTAATATTAACTTCACGAGAGTTAGAATCCTAAAGACAAACTTTGTGTCAATTTAGACACAAACTAAAATTTATGTAAATCAGCACAATAATGGCAACAACTGTATAACTCAATAGAGATACATGAAGAAATGTAAAAAATACTTGTAATCCTAAATGGGGTTGAGTCTAGCATGATGAGCTACACTACCACAACATGGTGAATCCGAGTTTCTATTTCTGTTGAAAGATATACCCGCATTTAGTATCTGACACGCCTTAAATAAAATTACATTCGTTGAAGGAAACTTATGGAGAAAAAAAATCAAATATCGTACACAATAGTATAATTGAAAAAAAGAGTTTAAGTAATATGACAAACACAATATTTGTGAATCAACAAATCATGGTATCGAATAAAAGATTAAAAGGCACCACATCAATCATATTTTTTTACAAACAAAAGAGTTGTGTCCCAAAGAGAAGTCTAGAAACCTTTAGGAAAGGAAACACACTATCTGTCAATAAGGCATGCGAAATAAAAGCAGGAGGAAAATAAAAAAATAAAAAAAATTATCCTCATTGTAATTTATTATTTTTCTACGCAAACTCACTTATGTTTTGCCAAAGGACAAGAATTATTTATTTTATTCTCATTTTAGTTTATTGTCTTTCTATGCAAATTATTTCTAGGATTCAAAATTCTCTGCGGTATCTAGTGGACATCAACCTGATTAGCTTCTATAAAAACATGAGACCAAATTATATCACTTCAATCATCATACGCCTGGTGAATATAATCAACAAGAGAACAGATTGGACATGTTTTATTGCAGCCTTCTTGAAGCATCCAAATAGCAAAACGGGAATCAAAGTACACCTGAATTTGACCAAAACCTCAACTCCAAGCAATTTTCAAGCCATTAACTAAAAAATGGAATTATAAGGTGACAAGGAAAAAACAACCTCTCTCGTCAACTTTCAAGCTAAACTATCTTCATCAAAACTCTATTGAGGTGGAGGAGAGTGAAGAATAGAATCTATAATATCATATGGAAGAACCTATGCGACATCATGAAGATTCCATCTTCCCTTGCTATGAACATATTGAGCCACCATTTTGACACACCCAAAAGGAAAAATGAGATTCATAGTAGAATTCACTAGAGAAAGAGGGGGAGGCGTCCAACTATCATGCCAAAATTCAACCAACTGACCTGAACCAAGTTTCCATGTATTATGTTTGAAAATTTATCCCACGCCAAGAAAGTACCATGCCAAAAGTTACTGTCCATCTATTTTTTTTCAACTTTGGGAAGAGTGTTGATAACACAATGTAATTTCCTCATCACAATATTTGTCCACAATAGGTGAGGTTGAATGCAAAACTTCCGATTTTCCCTCATCATGTATGCAAGATTTACACTCCTCATGATTCACTAACCCAAACCACCAAACTTCTTAGGAGTTCACATTTTATTCCAAGTAATAAGATTGGCCTTTTTCTTAGTATCATGATCACCCCAAATAAAACCACAACAAATTTTACCATTCTCATCTTAAATTGCTTTAGGTAAGAGGACAATTTGCATAACCTATCACTACAAGAAAAACTGTTGTTATCTACGGCAGATTTTATCTTTACCCACAGAAAATCCGTAGATAACGTAAAATTACTCACGGACAAGCAGTGAGATACAGTTACTTAAGGAATGTACGTGAGTAGTATGACTCACCGATTCTCCATGGGTAAAGTTACTCATAGATTTTCTATAGGAAAAAACACAAATACTTATAAAAGTCACAAGTAACATTACCCACGGACAATCCGTAAAAAATTCTACTGATTTCTATTTGATATTTAAAATTTTATCCATGACATGTCCGTGGGTAAATTATCATTTACTCATGGAATTTCCGTGGGTAATGAAAATATGATTTTCATTCTCTTTTGTATTCTACTGATTCCTGTATTTTTTTAAAATGTATTTTTAAAATAAATTGTAAGCATATTAAAACATCATTGTCAAAACAAAGTGAAGTTTTATATAAATAGTGTTTTCAAAATACACATCGTGACTACCTCAAGTCTCAAAATAAGGACAATTTACACTACCATAATTCTCAAAATAAGTACATTGTCATTACCATAAGTTTAAAAATACACATAACGACACTGTCATTGAATTGATGAAATTTAATGTTTATAAAAAATTATTTAGCAAAATAACTCAAACAAGAGTTACTCTTGAAGTCAATTGATTCACATTTATATTATTATTATTATTATTATTATTATTATTATTATTATTATTATTATTATTATTATTATTATTAATAGAGGATACCATGTCGAAATCTCGAGAAATATTATACATTTTTTGAAATAGTTATTTAGAACTATTTAATTGTTTAATTGTTAAGTTAGTTGATAGGCTTGCTAGACCAGAAGTATAGCTTGTATGCGAGTCACGACGTTCGATTTTTGGGTCATGACAAAGTTGGTATCAAAGCCCGATCGTAGCTCCTAATAGCTGCAACCATAGAATGATAATAGATTTTTGTAACTAAATTGTGTACCCGGGTACAACTTACTTACAAGGGGCTATTAACACTCTATGAGAGTCTCTTATGTTGTCCAAATCTGTTTTGAATTCATCATCGATATCTTTCCACATTTCCTTGTCGTCTTGTTTAATATTTTTTATCAATGTTCTTTCATTAGGTGAGAATGCCACCCAAGACTAGGAATCCTGCTAGAAGGGAACTGCAGATGAGTCAATTGCCCAAGCCCAAGGCACTCGTCAATGAGGTCGTGTTTCAGTTTGTGCTCAAAATCAACGTAGAGCTAATGTTGGTGGACATTGCTTGGATATCGATTTTGAGGTGCCTAGGAGAAGGTGTGGAAATCCAGCCATGGAAGAGTTTACCACTGGCCTACAAGGATTACAACAGGTTGCGCAACAACTTGTTGGACAACAACATGAGGGTGATCAAAGACATGAAATTCTCGACGATCAACAAAAGGTTAGACAATTTGAGCAACAAACGACTGCTACTGCTAAAGGGATTAAGGCTACTTTACCAAACTTCATGAAGCTTAAACCCTTTACTTTTTCTGGGTCTAGTACGATTGAGGACCCACAACAATTCATTGGTGGTCTAGAGAGGCTTTGGAGAGCATTGGATTGTTCTGAGGTAAGAGTAGTGAAATTGACATCATTTAAGCTAATAGGTGTGGCACGCAATTGATTTGATATAGTGTCACGTGGTAGACAAGTAGGGTCACCTACGTTAGCATGGAAAGAGTTCTATCAGTTGTTCATGGCTCATTTTCTTCTAGAAAGTGTTAGAGATGGATTAGCTCATGAGTTTGAGCAATTGGAGCAAACTTAGGGTATAACAATTTCAGTGCCCATTTTAAACAACTCTTTAGACACGTTCCTTACCCTATCACTGAGAAAATGTGTGTCAAAAAGTTCATCAGAGCATTGAGGGATTATTTATTTAGATATGTGGTTGAGTCGAATTGTTCTACTTTTGCTGAGGTTTTGAGTTTGACACTTCAAATTAAGCAACGACAAAAGGAAAAAAGAACAAAGGGTTGAAGAATCTTACAATAACTATCTGAATCGTACTTAATGTTTTATTAAATTATTTTTCTCATCTTTGTGTTTAATGTTTTTTATTGTTTGATCAACTTTAAACTATTTTACGATTCGTACTTGGAAACAGAAGTGGACTTTACAAATGCTTGAGATGAGAAATTCATGATATTTTAGTTTAGGGATAGATGCATGTCATGAAACCAATGGAATTATTTGCAGAACCAATAGTTTAATAAGAGAATTATTGTACTGTAAAGCTTAATTCTAATCTTAAATCCATTATGGAATTAGGGGTTACTTTGGAATTAAATGTTATGTCGCTAAGGAATTAGGGCATGAATAACAAATAGAATTTGGTAATAGTTCAATAAAGGAATCTAGTAACTAGGATCAAATTAAAAACCAATGTTAGATTCGAAGTGAAGCTCATCACTGATATTTTTCTTATCATAAAAGTTCAACACTATTACTCTTGTTACTTTAAAAAAAAATCAATCAATTCAAAAACTTTTTGTTCAATTTTAGTAAGTAAACGTAATTCGATAGTATAACGCAATCCTTGAGATCGACACTCAGTACTACCATTTTAATTATTACTTGTAACGATTCAGTACACTTGATGAAATGCTATCACTATTGAGTTATAATTTATTTACTTAATTGAAATTTTTTGCTTTGAAATAAATTTTTTGTTTTTCTTTTGTTTTTAATTTTGAAAAAAAAACTCCTATTTTTTTACTTTTATTTTCTATTTTTATTTGTTGAGTTTGCTAATGTCCTGTGCTAGTGGTTTGTTTCTTCTTTGTTAGAGATAATTATCCACTATAGAACATAGAAGATTGTAATGATTATATTCTACTACAATTATTGGAAGATTATGATAGTTGAATTACGCAGAATTGAGGGACAGATCTTGGGAGATACATTTGAAAAAAGATCACCCTCACATGCGGCCTCTTAGGTGTGACTTTTGTGGAGGACATAGGAATGGAACTTGTTTTGATTACTATGTCCTACCATAAGAAGATGAAGATCTATTGGTCATATAAGCAGAAGACGTTGGGTATTACATGAAAAAGTTCAATTGGAAACAAGTTCTACCTCCTAAAATTCTATCCAAGAAATCAGATGACAAGGACTTTCACATCAGGGATGTTTTGGTTGAATTCAATTGAAAGATTTGAAAGTCAATGTGAGAGGTTATTTGAGCAAGTGGTTGAGTTGGAGAAGATGGAGGAGAAGTTGAAGATTGTGAAGGTGCAAACACGAGAAGGGGGGTTGAATTGTGTTTGCCAAACTTGAATTCTTTTTGTTGAATGTTAATGTAAATTACTTGATGAATAAATAATCAGACTTAGCAGTGGATAATAACAGCATAAGAACACAAAGATTTATCCTGGTTCACCATTAACTTGGCTACATCCAGTCCCTTCATTCCGAAGACTTTAATCCACTAATTCAAAACACTTTGAATTACAGCACCTGGCCCTCCAAGCCATTCTTCCTAAACAGTCTGACAACCCCATAGTTTTGAGGAACAATAACAACACCTTGACCCTACAAGTCAAGTCTTCTCCTACCATTATGACAACCCCATATTGAAGAAAGAACTTCCACACCTTGTCCTTACAAGTCAAGTCTTCTCCTATCAATCTGACAACCTCATATTGAAGAAGGAATCTACACCACTATCGGGTTTGATTACAAGGGTTTGGAACTTTGCGATGTTGCTTTTGGAAAGCTGATTGTTGCATTGTTTCTCACTCTCGAAAAATCACTTAGAGAATATTTATTTTGCACTCAAGTGTTTCTCTCTTTTGAACTCTCGGATGACTTTGAATTTGAAGCTTGAGTTCTGTGTTTTTCGATCGATTTGAACTCTAATATGAATCTGGATTTTATGCTTGAGTTCTTATACTTTTTGATGTTTTCTGCTGCGGCCTGAAGCCTCCTTTTATAGCTGAAATATGGGCTTTGTCCAAGCTTATTTTTGAGATAAATCTGCTCAGATTTCCTTTGAAAATTCTACAGTCCCGATTCTGTTTCTTTTTAATTTCGAAGAAAATCTTCTTTGCTCAGATCTCCTTCGTATTCCCATCAAGTCTTCTTTGATTTTTGAATCAAATCTTCTTAATACTTTGATCAGATCTCTATCAGAATTCAATCAAGTCTTCTATGAATCTGAATCACATTTTAAATTATGGACCGTGTGATCTTCTGATCTGGACCAAGTCTGGACCATGTCTTCTGATTTGGATCATGCTATCTTCTGATCTAGACCAAGTCTGGACCATGTCTTCTTCTGATCTGGACCATGCTTGCTTTTGATCTGGACCAAGTCTACACCATGTCTTCTGATCTGGACCAAGTTATCTTCTAATTTGGACCATGTTATCTTTTGGGCCATGTTTCCTTCTGATCTGGACCATGTCTCCTTCTGGACCAAGTATTCTTCTAATTTCAACCATGAATGATATCCTCTGATGATGTCATTGATTCTTGCCTCTGATGATATCCTCTATTTTTACCTTTGATGACATCCTCTGATTTTTGCTTCTGATGGGATCCTCTGGTATCCTCTAATTACATCTTCTGGTATCCTCTAGTAACATCTTCTGGTATCCTCTGGTGATATCTTCTGGTATCCTCTGATAAAATCTTCTGGTTGAATCCTCTGGTGACATTTTCATTCTTTATTTTCTGGAGGTATCCTCTGGTGACTTTATCATCTGGTGATGTCATCCTTTGGTGGTATTCTCTAGTGACGTCATCTTCTGGTTTCTGCTTCTGGTGATGTCATCTTCTAGTTTCTGCTTCTGGTGACGTCATCTTCTAGTTTTTGCTTCTGATGACGTCATCTTCTGGTGTCATCTTCTGATTTTTGCATTCTTCTTCGAAGTCAAATATATAATTTTTATAAAATACTTTTGTTAACATCAAAACTTTAATTGGAAGAACCAACTTGGTTCCAACAGATTAAAGATGACTTCATTGTTGTGTTAGAAGAAGATAAGCAAGAGGAAAACACGAACAACAAAAAGAAAAAGAAAGAGATTGATGAAGTTCTAGATTCAATCTATGCCTTGTTTATCAATGTCCAATCGAAAAGGACATGAAAGCAACATCATTTATTTCTCAAGTTCATAGAATTTCTACCAAACAAAAATAATAAGAAGGATGACGTGTTTTTTCTATCATATATGCCACCTTGATAATGGTTGAGGCGTCAAGCTAATGAATTTCAAGAAGCGCTTCGTGGGAGACAACCCATAGGTAGAGATAACTTTATTTTTGCAATCTTATTTTTGTTATTTGAATTTGTTTCTTTTTAATTGTTTGTAAACGTACACTATGATGAAAATTTTTTGTAACAACTTGAAGTTGGTCTTAAGTTATTTATTCGTGATTTCATGTTTTAAATTATAATTCTTTGATCATGTTCATTGTTCAATTTGATAAGTTTCACTTAAGCATGCATTATTGAATACTCTTTGGTTGTGAAAGTCCTAACATTCTTTAAAAAAAAATTTGTAGTGACATATTTAGCATCATTTTGATAGTTCATATCTCTCTTATTATTCTAGTTGTGAGATTTTAAGCCTAAACACTTCAATTTTTTGTTGTGTGATTATCCAGATACATTTTATCCCTTCAGAACTTGCACTAATTCTGATTTGCATCACTTGTGATTTATGCATACACTGAAGCAATTTTGTTTGGTCGTTTGAGTCTTTCTAACTATCTTGTGGAAAATTTATCCTTTGTTAGCCCTTTTGAGTCTTTCTGTAAGACCCTTAATTTTTAATTAAAATTATGGAATTAATTTTAAGTGTTTTTTGGGGATATTGGTAAAATATTTAATATATGTATGTTTGAGTGAATATATATATATATATATATATAAATATTTATTTTGGAGGATGAATAAAAAAATCATTGGATGAAGATTAAATTAATTTAATTACGAGTAATTAAATTAATTGGGCAGTTAATTGAGGATTAGTGGCTAATTACAAGCAATTAAGTGCTGAAGGACTCAGCATTATTTTAATATTATTTTTGGGTGAGGTGGCACCACAAAAGCCTATAAATAGGAGTGAGAAGGATGGTGAAATCAGAACATCATCCCTCCTTCCTCACTGCCCATACTGCATGTAACAGTACCCCATTTTCCCTCCCATTCTGTTTGCTGTTTCTACCTTCCCCATTTCCAGTCACGATTTCAAAGTGAAAAACAGGGAGTTCCTCAAAAGCACCATTACTTGAAAATCCAAGCACTGAAACACTAAAACCCTAGTACAAAAGTTATTCCCCATACCATTACGGAGCTAGAGAACTCAGTTTTGTAGCAGCAAACGCAGGCGGGAGTTTCGCCGCTTTTGACGCATACACTTTAGCAGAAGCAGAGCACGCAACAAGGGTAAGGGCACCTTCCAATTTCTAGTTGCATTAGGGATGTAAGTGCATAACTTTCATGGCATTACTAGTGTTTTCATTACTATTTTGAAACTGGTTTGCCTGATGCTTGAAAGAAATGAAAAATGCATTTTTTTGACGTTTTAAAAGCTCTGTGATGAGTGCTGTTTGGGCTAAATGCACTAAAGTTGTGTTGTTTATGTGGGAAAGTGGAAAATGTCTTGAATGTTATTTCAAACATGATTTAAAAATGCATGTTCATAAAACTGTTTTGAAAATGGTTTTGAAATGCAAAAATGCATTCTGTTTGTGTTTTACTGCTCTGGAATGCTTGCATGTTATTCTAGTGTGTTGAGAAAGCTGAAATGCTTGCATGTTATTCTGGTATGTTGTGAAAGCTGAAATGCTTGAATGTTATTCTGATGTGTTGTGAAAACTGAATTGCTTGCATGTTATTCTGATGTGTTGTGAAATCTGAAATGCTTGCATGTTATTCTGATGTGTTGTGAAAGCTGAAATGCTTGCATGTTATTCTGATATTGAGAAAGCTGAAATGCTGTATGGTGAAATTCTGGATGATTTGTTGTTGATGATCCTGATTCTGTTTCTGTTTTGAGTGATTCTGATGATGTTGATAATTTAAAAAGAAAAGGGATTTTAATGAGGAAAGTATTGTCTGGAAAAAAGTGTTGAATCTGTTTTAATGTTGGTTATTTGTTTTTAAAAGAAAACAGTTTGAAAAGGGTTGAAATCTCAGGAAAATTTCACTGGTTTTCGAAGGTGTATTCGAATACAACATGTGTGTATTCGACTACAACCTGTCAAGTTTCTGTTTTACTTAAGTTTTCAAACTTGTATTCGAATACGAGCCCCTGTATTCGAATACAGAGGAAGGGTTTTTGCTTCTGACTTAGCATCTGTATTCGACTACGACCATGTCGTATTCGAATACAAAAGCGGGATTTTAACACTATATTCGCATCTGTATTTGACTACAGGCATGCTGTATTCGAATACAGAATGCAGATTTTCACTAGTTTCAGCTTCTGTATTCGAATACAATGGGTCTGTATTCGAATACAGATTCGTGGTTTTCCAGAAGCTCAGTTTTTAGCTTCTATATTCGAATACAAGGAAGCTGTATTCGAATACAGATTCATGTTTTCCAGAAAATCAAGTTTTAAACACTGTGATATGCATTTTAAAGTATTGAGAAACCTTGAGAAGGGTTAAAGTGATTTTCACTAGTTCTTTGAAAACCTTTAATGATCTGGGAGAAAATGTTGAATTTTTCAAGGTTTTGTCTTATGTATTCAACTACAGGCATACTGTATTCGAATACAGAAAGTTAAAATTTCAGTTTCATGCTGCTGTTTCGAATACAAGGGGTCTGTATTCGAATATAGATTCGAGTTTTTAGAATTTTCAAGTTTTTAAGAGTGTTTTGTAAACCCTGAGTGTTTGGGGAATGTTGGGATTGTTGTGGTGAATTAAAGTGGAACTGTTGGTGATATTTTGAAGGGGGGTGATGAAGTTTTAATGTCTTTACTGATGTAATGAAAGATGTTGTTTTGTGCACTGAGACTGCCTCTGTATTCGAATACTAGAGGGCTGTATTCGAATACAGAGTGTAATTCTGCACTGTTTTTGGCTTATGTATTCGAATACAGAGAAGCTGTATTCGAATACAGATTCGTAAAATTCCAGAAAATCCCAGTTTTAACCACTGTATTTGAATTTTAAGAGTTTGGGAAAACTTTTCAAAATGTTAATGAATACTTGGCTGTTTAATCATGATTGCGATGATGATAATTCTGACTGTGTTGAGATATTTTAAACATGATGAAAAGCATGAATTTTCTGATTTGCATACTGTTTCTAGAGAAGTGAAACATTTCATATTCATGCATTGCATAGTCAAGTGGTACCCGCGATGGGCCACAGAGTAATGCGCAACCACGTGATGATCTGTGAGCGATTGCACGAGTGCTGGACTGTTGAGCGTCTGCACTAGGTACTGATCTGTTGAGCGATTGTACCTTGGTATATAAGTGCTGGTCTGTTGAGCACTTCACTGGTACTGGACTGTTGAGCGTCTGTACCCTGAAATGCGCAACCACGTGCTAATCTGTTGAGCGATTGCACGAGTGCTGGACTGTTGAGCGTCTGCACTAGGTATTGATCTGTTGAGCGATTGTACCTTGGTATATGTCAAACGTGCTAGTCTGTTGAGCGACTGCACGAGTGCTGGACTGTTGAGCGTCTGCACTGGTGCTGATCTGTTGAGCGATTGCACCCTGGTCTTGAGGGCCGTTAATGTCAAACATATTGTGCTGGTCTGTTGAGCGACTACACCTTGGTGATTCCAAGAAAATTGTATACATGAGCATATACATATTGCATTGAGGGATTGACCGGTGGGTCACGTTTGATTATATGATGAATGGTTGGAAATTGAATGTGTGTGAGTACTGTTCGGAATCTGAATTCCTGATTTAAATGATTGTGATTTGCTGAGGTGTTGTTTGTACTTACCACATACTTTATAATAATTGGCTGCTGTTTTTGAAAAGGCATATATGTCATTAAATTTCAAATGAGCATTATTATTTTCCTCATCATCATATGTTATATCATGGATATATTTGTTGCTGTGAAATATATGCTATGTGATTACTTGTTAATTTCGGTCGGTGACCCTTGCTATTATATTGTGGAAATTGGGCTTTGCCCTCAGATGCCCCCCAAACCCATGCCACCCATGGGAACCCGAACGACGGAAACGTCGTTAGACTTCCTTGATCGCCATTCGCGCACTGCTTGGGTATTCGACCCCATCTCAAGCAGAGCGAGTTACACGAGGTGGTTGGAGAGGACGAGTAGGACAGACGGCGTAGCGGATTTCGTGGAGCGCACACATGCGAGTATAGATTTTCTCATGCCTTCCCGTCTAGTATTGGAGGCGCACGGAATTTTCAACGATGCTGAGGAGTCCGTTAGAGGAGTTGAGACGGAGGCCACCGTAGGAGTGGTGACTCCCAACTCGGTGATTGGAGGAGTTGTACATGAGTCCGAGGCAGAAGGGAAGACTGATGAGCCGAAGCTAGTAGCAGCTGAGATTCCGGGTCCGTCTAGGATCTCCGACGATTGTTATGAGATTCCAGCTCCGCCGAAGCGACCGAGACTATGTATTGATCTGACTTCTGAGGAGACCGACCCCTCTTTGTATGATGATGAGGAGGAGGAGGTCACGTCGAGGCAAGCGGCAGATTCAGAGAAGACTTGTTTGGGATGCGGAGGAAATCCGTGCTACTATAGCTTTAGCGCATGATCAGTTAGACTTGATGTATTAGGATCTGAGCTGGAAATGTATTTTGGTTTATTTTGGAAATATTTGTACTACTTATTCCGCACTCTGATATTGTATTTTGAGGATGTTATGACATTGTTAACATTTTAAAAATGCCTTAATGATTATTATTAAATTTCCAGAAATTGAGTACTTATTGATTTACGGAAACTTTATTTTAATTCCTTTCGAATTAAATCTGGAAAATTATTTTTAATATTGATTAAAAAAAAATGCACCCGCGCTGTGTTTTAAACTCGGGGTGTTACACTTTCCCTTTTCCTTTCAGTTACTACCCACATTACAAGCAAAAGACTTGATTTTAATTAAATCGCCTTACTTGGAGTTAGGTAGGAAATTTTTTGTCTTGTCTTGGTAAAGTTCTAAGTTTGGGGTTTCCTCATGGGATAACAACCTTTTAAATCTGGGGTGGTGGTTCTCAAATAAATAAATAAATAATCAAAACAAAAAGAAAAGAAAAAGAAGGAAAAAAATCAGTTTGTGTACTTTGAGTAATAACAGCTTCTTGGTTTTTTTGTCAATGTTTCGGAATCTCCATAATGAAAATGTGAAGAAAAAGAACAAGAATAATTTGAAAATGTGTACCTAACTCCAAGTAGTCAAGCATTCCATCCCAAAAACGTCATCCTCTTACTTATATCTCATTAGAACCTGAAAGTCCTCTAAAAGTGTATGTGTTTGTTGCATTGTGATTGTTAATTAGAATTTTTTCAAGCATATGGTAGTGTGATGCATGTCTTAGGATTTGAGTGATAAATTCATAACCATTACTAAACACTTGAATAAATTTTGGTGAGATTGTGCAAACAGAGAGTTGAACTTGATGAGTGAATGCAAAATTGGTTGTTCTAATTTTACAAATTGTGTTTTTTTTTTAGATGTAAGCAACCTTTGAGCATTATGAATTTTTTGTAGTAGCTAGAACTTTGAGGATTGAGTTTGATTTTATATGAGGAATTGAGTTTAAGCTTGCTTTTAACTATACTCAATTTGAAATTAATTGTTGCTCGGGGACAAACAACAGACTAAGTTTGGGGTTGTGATAATTCTTCATCATATGCATATTTTTTTTGTTTTCAGTATTATTTATATTTAATCATTAGTTAATTTAATGAGTTATTTGATATATTTTGTTGATTTTAGTTCTTGGATTTAACGAAATGTCTATGTTCTTATTTCCTTAACTAAGTATAGATTTTTCGTAGTTTTGTGTTGTTTCATTGGTTTAGTGCAGTGCTAAATTTTGGTGAGAAATCAACATGATATATGTGGAGTATTTCAGCCACATCTAGAGCTGTAGATGTCCAATTAGATTCAAACCAAGTAAGAATGAAAGCTAAGATCCATAGCTACAACATTCATGAAGACACTGAAACCAAATTCAGACTCGAAAGAGGAGAAAAATACAATAAATGTCAGACATTAGATGTTGTGCGCTGGAGCACAAATGTTTATGCCTGGGGAAAATGACGCGTTGCAGAATGCATAAAAATGTATTTTTCTCACTTTCTATGGATCTTTTTGCCTATTTTGAAGTTTGGAAACTTGTGTCACAACAGAGAAACTCATAGGAAGCTGATTCTTACACCATTGAATGAGTTTTATCAAGAATTATTCATGAATCTTTATTGTAATTATTCTTTAATCTCTATCTTTTGTATCTCTGTCATGAGTAACTAAACCCTATTTATTAGGGGTGAGTGAAACAAGATGAAACTCTTATTTGTCTGATTTGATTTCTAGCTATATGAATGAGTTTATTGAATTATTTTTCTCATTTATGTGCTTAATGTTTTTTATTGCTTGATCAATTATAAATTGTTTTACGATTCTTACTTTGAAACAGAAGCGGACTTTTACGAATATTTTAGATGAGAAATTCATGATATTGTAGTATAGGAATAGATGCACGTCATGAAACCAATTGAATTAATTGCAGAGGCAATAGTTTAATAAGAAAATTATTGTACTGTAAAGTTTAATTCTAATCTTAAACCCACTAAGGAATTAAGAGTTACATTGGAATTAAAGGTTCTGTTGCTAAAGAATTAGGGCATGAATAATAAAGATAATTCAGTAATAGTTCAATAAAATAATCTAATAACTAGGATCAAATTAAAAACCAAGATTGGATTCAAAGTGAAGCTCATCCCTGACATTTTCTTCCTATTAAAGTTCAATACTATTACTCTTGTTAGTTTTAAAAATTATTTCAATCAATTCAAAAAAATTTTATTCAATTTTTGTAATTAAACGTAATTCGATAGTATAACGCAATCCTTGAGTTCAACACTCAGTAGTACCGTTTTAATTATTACTTACAACGATTCAGTACACTTGTGTAAATGTTATCAATGTGGGTCATGACGTTCGGTTTTTGGATAATGAGAGTTACTCATGCATTTTCTAAGACGCTAAGAAACAATCTTAATCACAATTTTATAGGACACATTGCAAAGACTAATATGATGGAAGTCTTTCAAGGAAACGACCACATCTTTCTTTGGTATAAGAGAAATAGAGTCCCATTTAATTATTTCCTCAACTTTTTGAGGATCAGCAAATATGTTAGTAATCAAATCACAAAACTCGTCCCCAATAATGTTACTAAACTATAAATATGGTGTAGTGTGTGAGTGATGTATGAGGCTTCACGGCCAGAATCGAGGAATAAACGGCTTTGCGGACAAAAGCAACTGAAAATGCGAAAAATGATCGTCCGGTGTCAGATTGTCTATTATTATACCTTTCCGAAAAGGGAATCGCGCCATGAACACAACATATGGGCTCCAGAACCATTTTGAGCTCGTCTTGGGCCTCTAAAAAGCCGTTTTAGTTTTTCCTATAATTTCGGGCTTTTTTGTTTTACAACTATTTTAGCTTTTCTTTTAATTTAGGGCTTTTCTATTTTACCTAATTTTCGTACTAGGGTTTCTATTATCTATTTAAAGACTTTCTATGCTGTAACAAAGGGGTATCTTTTAATAAAATAATTAATTTGAGAGTTTTCTCTTCTCTGGTGGATTCCAGAACTTCTTTTTTTTTAGGATTAGCGCTTGCTAACCCTTTGTGATTCCGACTGCGGCAAGTGTAGGAGGGTTCACGGCCCGAATCGAGGAAGAAACGACTTTGCGGACAAAAGCAGCAGAAAATGCGAAAAACGATCGTCCGGTGTCAGATTTTCTATTATTATACCTTTCCGAAAAGGGAATCACGCCACAAACACATCATATGGGCTTCCAGAACCGTTTTGAGCTCGTCTTGGACCTCAAAACAGCCGTTTTAGTTTTTCCTGTAATTTTGGGCTTTTCTGTTTTAAAGCTGTTTTAGCTTTTCTTTTAATTTAGGGCTTTTGTTTTACCTAATTTTCGTACTAGGGTTTCTATTATCTATTTAAAGACTTTCTATGCTGTAACAAAGGGGTATCTTTTAAGAAAATAATTAATTTGAGAGTTTTCTCTTCTCTGGTGGATTCCAGAACTTGTTCTTTTTTTTTTAGGATTAGCGCTTGCTAACCCTTTGTGATTCCGATTGCGTCAAGTGGCATCAGAGCAGGCTTTCTCCTGTTTCTTTTCGTAGCTTGAACAGCCATGGGAGATCAACCAGTCACAAGAGCAGACATCGAGGGTATCATTGCGGCTTTTACCGTGACCCTTACTGCTTTGACTACGTAGATGACGACTCAGGTGGCGGCTTTGACAGTTCAAGTGAACGCCATCAATAATAGGAGGGACAGAGGCAGGAGAGACGAACCACCCAGGTGTCCACATGGAGGCTTGCAGACTCGTGTTGAATCGGACTCTAGTTCCGAAGAAGAGGTCCAGGAGATGAATTAGGGTTTCGATAATCAACAGAATCGCAATGACTAGAGAGTCAAGGCTGACATCCCGTTGTTCTATGGAACTATGGGGGTTGAAAAGTTTCTGGATTGGCAGATTGAATTTGATCGGTTCTTCGACTTGATGGGTGTGCCTGAAAACAAGCAGGTGAAGATGGTGGCAATTCGATTGAAGAGTACCGCTGTTGTGTGGTGAGATAAGCTTGTTGTTCAGAGGCAGCACCAGAGGAAAGAGCCAATCAGAACGTGGAGGCAAATGAAACAGTTGATGCTGGAGCGTTTCTTGCCTGAAGATTCTGTACAAGATGTATATGGATTGCGTTCAGGGTAGAAGGAGCGTGACCGAGTATACAGCAGAGTTCTTGTGTTTCTCAGAACGCAACGAACTAGGGGAAACTGAGGGACAAAAGGTGACTCTCTATATTAATGGCTTGAAGGGGTCGATATAGGAGAAAATGGGTCTGCAGACTGTCTGGACCGTGACGGAGGCCTATACGCTTTGAAAGCGGAACTGATGGAGAAATCCCCCAGAAATTTCTCATCTTTTCGCAGATTCACTCCGCAGGGTAATTCTGAAGTTGCTGGTGATGAGGATAAGAATGTTGCTGCTAAGGATTCTGACTCCTCGGCAAAAGAAACAAGTGGAACCAGTAGTGCTACGCCCAACAAGACGGCGAACCAGAAGTCAGCCAACCCATACGCGAAACTGACGGGAGATAAGTGTTTCCGTTGCGGTGGGCAGGGTCACAAGTCGAATGTTTGCCCTTCTAGGAGAACGACCGCAGTTTTGAATGAGGAGTGTGAGGAAGAGGAAGCAGGCAACGAGTATGATGGTGTTGAGTTCGCTGAAGAAGAAGCTGAAGAACCGGTGAATTTTGTGCTGCAGAGAGTTCTATTGTCTTCAAAGGAGGAGGGGCAAAGGAAGAATCCTTTTAGAACACACTGTTCTATTAAGAATAAGGTGTGTAATCTGATCGTGGATAACGGGAGTACAGAGAACTTGGTATCCCATAAGCTGGTGGAGTACCTAGAGTTGCCGACAGAATCGCATGCCAAGCCTTATGCTTTGGGCTGGGCGAGTAAGGGTTCGCAGGTCAAGGTGACAAAGACTTGCAAGGTGCCTATTTCCATCGGAAGGCATTACAAGGAAGAGGTAGTGTGTGGTGTTCTGAATATGGATGTGTGTCATGTCCTACTGGGCGACCTTGGCAGTATGACAATGATATCACGTATAAAGGCAAAGATAATGTGATGATGTTCACCTGGGGAACACACAAGATAGCTATGGCCCCGGTTTCTGGTTTTAATAGACAAACAGGGAAGGAGAAGTCCAGTTTTCTTGTTATGACGCAGGATGAGCATGACCTGACTGAGACCTTCAAGGAAACTGAGTGGTTTTGCCCAGTGGTGGCCAAGGATGTGCAAGCCGTTAAGGAAGCTGTCAAGGCGAAGTTAGAGGCTACTGGGCAGAAGAACAAAGTCGCTGCTGACAAGCGTAGAAGAGTCAAGGTCTTTGATGTGGGAGATGATGTGATGGTGTTCCTGCGTAAGGAGAGGTTCCCAGTTGGCACTTACAAGAAGCTTCAGCCTTGCAAGCACGAGACTTTCAAGGTGCGGAAGAAGATCAATGACAACGCCTATGTGATCGACTTGCTGGAATCCATGAATATTTCCAATACCTTTAATGTGGCTGATATTTATGAGTTCCATGAAGATGCTGACCTTTATTCTGGTATGAACTCGGGGTCGAGTTCTTTAGAAGTGGAGGAGACTGATGTAGGAGGGTTCACGGCCAGAATCGAGGAAGAAACGGCTTTGCGGACAAAAGCAGCAGAAAATGCGAAAAACGATCGTCCGATGTCAGATTGTGTATTATTATACATTTCCGAAAAGGGAATCGCGCCACGAACACATTGTATAGGCTCCATAACCGTTTTGAGCTCGTCTTGGGCCTCAAAACAGCCGTTTTAGTTTTTCCCGTAATTTCAGGCTTTTCTGTTTTACAGCTGTTTTAGCTTTTCTTTTAATATATGGCTTTTCTGTTTTACCTAATTTTCGTACTAGGGTTTCTATTATCTATTTAAAGACTTTCTATGCTGTAACAAAGGGGTATCTTTTAATAAAATAATTAATTTGTGAGTTTTCTCTTCTCTGGTGGATTCCAAAACTTGTTTTTTTTTTTTTTAAGATTAGCGCTTGCTAACCCTTTGTGATTCCGATTGCGTCAGTGAGTTCACTATCGAAGAAGTTGTATATGTAATCATTGTGAAATTTAATTAAGTGTCTAATTGAGACGAGTGAGAGATAAAAATTTTGGTGTACCGTTTGAGGAAGTATTCAATTTTTTTAAACAATATTTATATTGAAAGACAATATATTAAAAGACAATAATTGAGGAAAAAATGAATTATGGATAAAAATGTTTGATGTAATTTACTTTTCAAAACATATTCTGAAAATAAATTTACCAAACAAGTTTCTAGTTCCCTACTTAAAACAATTTTTAAAAATTGGCATTACAAAATAGATTTTTTTTAACTTTTGTTGTTGTTAAAAAGTAGTTTTTAAAATGCAAAATATTAAAAACCAAAATTAAATCAAACAAGTCCTTAGTGTTTTGAGAATTATTTTTATAATGGAAATGGTGAGACTGAAAATTGATGCACAATTAAGACAAAACTACACAAAATCTTAAATAGATTGATTTAGCCCGCAACTCGATCTTTTTATATTTTGTTCATGTTTTACATTAACCTTTTATCAATAATCATTAAATTTTCAATTTTATTTCAAATGATAGAATAGGATTCAAATTGATTTTAATTTTAAAAAATAAGAAATTACGTAGAAACACAAAGTTGAACACAAATGAAACATAATACTTATAAATATATAGGAAAAGTGGAACAAGAGAGACGGTGTGAGAACCGCTTATTATTATGGTGGTCCTTTAATTTAATGGCATAATAGCTCATGTGAACCTTTAATTTAATTTATGGTAACGTTTTAGTCCTATTTTTTGTTTTTTATTTTAGTATTTTATGTTTTTAAACAATTATAATTTTACCCTTTAAATGGGTTTTCATTAAGGCAACGTTAAAAAATTTGTTGCTCTGTTTTTTTCTCTTTCACATTTCGCAAATTATTGTTTGGTTATGATTGGTTGTGAATTGGAGGATTTGGTAAATGCGAAACTTCGTCACATTTTTAGAGGTGTGGTTGGAGATTTCAAATGTTAAATTCACATCTTGGACTTGACTCACGAGTAAAAGATGAAGAACAATTGTTTTGTCTTTTTCGATTGATGTAATAATTTGACTCTTAACTTGCAACAAATCCAACTAACCCATATTTTGAACCACACCTAACAAACATATATAAACAGTTAAATTAGACTTTTATATTTTATTGTTGCTTGATGTGCAGATTGTTGGGTTTAGTTTAGGTTTGAGTTTTGTTTTTAATCTGAGAATTGGTGGTTTGAAGAATTAATATGATGTTGAATATGGTCATTTTTTTAATTGTTTGCTGTTGAGTTTGAAACATTCTAGATTTTAGTTTGTAGGTTCTGTTTAAAAGATTTGAATATGATGAACTTTTTTAAATTAGAGTTTTAGTTTGAAGGTTTCAGAGTTTCATAACCAAAAAATGGTTTTCGAAGTATGAAAGAGAAGAAAACAAGATGAAAAAAGAAATTATTTTAAGGTTGCTTTAACGGAAACTTACTTAAAGGGTAAAATTATAATTATTTAAAAACATAAAATACTGAAATGGAAAAAAGAATAATTGACTAAAACATTATCTAAAATTAAGTTAAATGACCACATGAGATATTATGTGTATTGTTATTGTATTCCATTAATATTCTTATATCATTTTTCTTAAAAAAAAAAAAAAATAACTATGTAAGGACACTCGTGCAAGTCACAAATTATTTTACCATTAAAATACAAATGAAAGTAATATGTATAAGAAAAAGTCCTAATAAAATATTAAAAAAATTTAAAATCTGCTGAAAATGTTTTTAATTGTACAAAATAAATCATGAAATAAATTTAAGAATTAATCTTTCCATTAAAAAGTTATTTTTCATCTATGGTTGCATATATATGCAACACTCCTAAAAATCAGGAAATGAGGACCATGAAAGTAGCATTATAGGAAGGACTTGGTCTCTCACCATAAACCAATATTCTTCATAACCAATATTCTGTTTTCTTACAAAATCTCTTTCATTGTCAATCGATGTTGTTTAATCTAATTGGTTTTGTTATCCTACCATGAATAATTTAAGCCTTTCCTTGTAGCACGCAATGAGAGAAAATGTTGGGTTTTCGATTTGGGTTTGGATAGGGTCTAATTGAGTTGACAGTGGTAATTTCAAGAATATATATACATTCTATTTCTTCTTAATGATAATTTGTTTGGCAAATCTTCTTCATGAATTAGGATAAAAAATAAAAATGCCTAATAGTTTACATGCAAGGAGCATGATGCATGCCTATAAATTTTCCTAGATCTTAGAAAATAAATGAAACTATATAAGTGTAACTTTAGAAATATCAATTGAAATAATGGCGTCATTGACAAATCAACCTTCAAAGAAGTCTTTGCGCAATTCTGGAGGATCAAGCAATTCTCAACAAGGAGGTCGTAACGCAAGCGGAGGGCCAAGTATAAAATTTGCGAGGCGAACATCGAGTGGGAGATATGTTAGTTTATCCAGAGAGGACATTGAAATGTCATCGGATGTATCAGCAGACTATATGAATTACACTGTTCACATTCCCTCGACCCCTGATAACCAACCCATGGATAATTCTGTTGCAATGAAAGCTGAAGAGCAATATGTTTCTAATTCTTTATTTACAGGAGGATTCAATAGTGTAACTAGAGCTCATTTAATGGACAAGGTCATTGACTCTGAAGTCACTCATCCTCAAATGGCAGGCGCTAAAGGTTCTTCATGTTCAATTTGTGATGGAAAAGTTATGAAGGATGAGAGAGGAAATGATGTCACTCCATGCGAGTGTAGGTATGTGTACGAGTTTTTCATATGTTTTTGTGTGTATCAATTGATGATTATGAACATGGGTTTTAAATTATGGCACGCAATTTCGACTATATTTACTCGCAACAACAACCAAGACTACAATTTAAAACTACGATTATTATTCATTTCTTACAATATTATAATGACTTGACCAACAATCAAATGAACTAGATTTTTATAAAATAATGACAATTTATTAGGTACAAGATTTGTAGAGATTGCTTTATAGATGCACAAAAAGAGTCTGGTACGTGCCCCGGTTGCAAGGAGCATTATAAAGTTGGAGAATACGAGGATGATGCACATGATTACTCGCACGCAACATTGCCATTACCAGCACCAAATGGTTCTAACCAAAATCCAAACAATATGTCAGTTATGAAGAGAAATCAAAATGGAGAATTTGATCACAATAAATGGTTGTTTGAGACCAAAGGAACATACGGGGTTGGCAATGCTTATTGGCCACCAGAGGATGATGATGGTGATGGTGGCTTTCAAGGAGCATTTGATGAGGCTGAGAAGCCTTGGAAGCCTTTAAGTCGAAAAACACCAATTCCTTCTGCTATTATTAGCCCATATAGGTTAGATTTATTTATTTATTATGATTATTCTATAGCTTCAATTTATTAAATATATATATATGAAAACAAACGTATTGGCTAGTTATAATTATAACTTAATTGTACATATATTTAATTAATTTGTAGGTTGCTTATAGCTATACGCTTAGTAGTGATGGGGTTCTTTTTACATTGGAGAGTGGTACATCCAAATGAAGATGCAGTATGGTTGTGGCTAATGTCAGTTACTTGTGAGATATGGTTTGGCTTCTCATGGATACTCGACCAAATCCCAAAGGTTTCTCCTGTAAATCGTTCCACTGACCTTGATGTTCTTCATGAAAAATTTGACAGTCCATCGCCATCCAATCCAACAGGGCGATCCGATTTGCCTGGTGTTGATCTTTTTGTGTCCACTGCTGATCCCGATAAGGAGCCACCTCTTGTTACTGCTAATACCATTCTTTCCATATTATCAGTTGATTACCCTGTGGAGAAGCTCGCTTGTTATGTTTCAGATGATGGAGGTGCTCTATTGACTTTTGAAGCCATGGCTGAGGCTGCAAGCTTTGCTGACTTATGGGTCCCCTTTTGTCGAAAACATAATATTGAACCAAGGAACCCTGATACTTACTTTTCCTTAAAAGTTGACCCCACTAAGAATAAGAGCAGACTAGATTTTGTTAAGGATAGAAGAAGGGTGAAGAGGGAGTATGATGAGTTTAAAGTTCGTATAAATGGCCTTCCAGATTCCATTAGGAGAAGATCTGATGCATTTAACGCAAGAGAGGAAATGAAGATGATGAAGCATTTTAAGGAGAGTGGGGCGGATCCTTCAGAGCCTATCAAAGTATTAAAGGCCACCTGGATGGCAGATGGTACCCACTGGCCTGGTACTTGGGCTTCTCCTTCTAGAGAACATTCAAAAGGTGACCATGCTGGAATACTTCAGGTATTTGCTTACATATTATATATCCATACAAATTTTGTCAAAAACATACACACTAACATTTCACATGTGAGTACATATATATAATTTAGTTGTATACATGCCTATGAATAGGTGATGTTGAAGCCGCCTAGTCCCGATCCATTAATGGGAAGTGCAGACGACAAGATAATAGATTTTAGTGAGGTGGACACACGTCTACCGATGTTTGTATATGTATCTCGAGAGAAAAGGCCAGGTTATGAACACAACAAGAAAGCTGGTGCCATGAATGCACTAGTTCGAGCATCGGCAATCTTGTCAAATGGGCCATTCATTCTCAATCTTGACTGTGATCATTATATATATAATTGTAAGGCAGTACGTGAAGGAATGTGCTTCATGATGGATAGAGGCGGTGAAGATATATGCTATATTCAATTCCCCCAAAGATTTGAAGGTATTGATCCCTCAGATCGTTATGCCAATCACAACACCGTATTCTTTGACGGAAACATGAGAGCCCTTGATGGTCTTCAAGGTCCTGTTTATGTGGGAACTGGATGCATGTTTAGGAGGTTTGCATTGTATGGCTTTGATCCTCCCTCGGGTGATTGGGATGCAAAAAATTCTAAAAAGAGCAATACTGAAGAAGTCGCTGAAACTACACCAGCCTTGAATGCTAGTGAATTTGATGAAGATCTAGACGTAAACTTGTTGCCTAAACGATTTGGTAATTCAACAATGTTGGCTGAAAGCATACCCGTTGCTGAGTTCCAAGGTCGCCCTATTGCCGATCATCCTGCCATCAAGTATGGACGCCCTCCTGGTGAACTAAGGGCCCCTCGCGAACCACTTGATGCTAGTACTGTTGCTGAAGCTGTTTCTGTGATTTCTTGTTGGTATGTATACCTTTCCTAACACACTCCATATACATATAGAACATGTATAGACAATAATATGCATTGCTCATTGACATTGTATTAATATTAATCTAACAGTCTAGATAATATGAAAATATATAATTTAAAAAGATATCTGATATTACATGTAGGTACGAAGATAAAACAGAATGGGGAGACAGAGTGGGATGGATTTATGGGTCAGTGACAGAGGATGTGGTTACAGGGTACCGCATGCACAATCGTGGATGGCGTTCTGTGTATTGCATAACAAAGAGAGATGCATTTCGTGGATCAGCACCAATTAACCTCACTGATCGACTTCATCAGGTGCTGAGATGGGCCACTGGTTCTGTTGAGATCTTCTTTTCTAAGAACAATGCATTTCTCGCTAGTAAGCGCCTTAAACTTCTTCAACGTCTCGCTTACCTCAATGTTGGAATCTACCCTTTCACTTCCATGTTCCTCATTGTCTATTGCTTCCTTCCTGCACTTTCATTGCTCTCTGGATTTTTTATTGTTCAAACTCTTAGTATCGCTTTCTTGATCTATTTGCTCACCATGACTGTGTGTCTGGTGCTTTTGGCAATTCTTGAGGTTAAGTGGTCTGGCATAGAGTTGGAACAATGGTGGAGGAATGAACAATTTTGGCTCATTTCTGGTACTAGTGCTCACCTAGCTGCTGTGGTGCAAGGACTCTTAAAAGTTATTGCTGGAATTGAAATTTCTTTTACTTTGACATCAAAATCGGGAGGAGAGGACGATGATGACATTTTTGCAGATTTGTATATAGTTAAATGGAGCTCGCTAATGATTCCACCAATTGTTATTGCTATGATAAATGTCATTGCTATTGCGGTTGCATTTTCTAGAACAGTTTATAGTGCAAACCCACAATGGAGTAAGTTCATTGGAGGAGCATTCTTTAGTTTTTGGGTGCTTGCTCATTTGTATCCATTTGCAAAAGGGTTGATGGGAAGGAGAGGAAAGACTCCCACCATTGTATTTGTGTGGTCTGGTCTTATTGCAATTACACTTTCTTTGCTTTGGGTTGCCATTAGCCCACCCAAGGCTTCTGATGGACAAGGTACTGGGGGAGATTTCCAATTTCCATGAAATGTTAATGCTAATATCCCTGCCTTTGATGATTTCATCATAATATATGTATGATGTAACAATATTAATATATCAGTGTAAATCTAGCTTTATACATTGGATGTATCTTGGAAGCATGTTGTAATAGAAATTAGCGAATTATTTTGCATTTGATTTTATCTTTAGAACATAGATTTGATCATGTGAGTTGTACACTAGAAAAGGGAATGGGTCAAAATAATTTTTATGAAGGAAAAAACTCTTTTATATACTAGAAAAATTTATTGACATGGATAAACTATTCTTAAGCACAAGTGAGAAATTATCAAGAATGTTATATTTTCTTCATTCACATATTGTCTTTAAATATATACAAAGATGGATCAATTTAATCCTACAATTATGCATACAATAATTACATGAATATAAATAAGGAAAATAAATAGGACCATTGAATGATATAATTGTATAAACCGTTACAGTCAAGGGAGTTATGGTCATGCATAAATCAAGGGATTGTGACTTGATCATTTCTCTAATTCTCCCCCTCAAATTGATGGTGCAAGAGTCACCCCAAGTTTGTCTCTCACCATGTTGAACCATGTGTTGGCTTAGTCAAGCAATTTTCTATCTGATCAGTTGAAGGCACATATGCCACAGTGATTTCATTTTGTAAGACTTGATCAAGTATGTAATGAACATCAATCTCAGTGTGTTTGTATCTGACATGCATAACTGGATTAGAGGCCAGTGCCTTGGCGCTCAAGTTATCACATCATAAGATGGGCATCCATGGCAATGGTAATTTTAGTTCACTTAGGAGGGATCTAACCCAAGCTATCTCGGCTGCAAGGTCAGCTAAAACACATTATTCAAACTATGTGATGGATCTAGACACAATCTTTTGTTTTCTTGAGGACCAAGAAATCAATGATTCTCCTAGGAATACGCATTGCCCTACCATGGATTTCTTGTCATCCACACTTGTGGCCCAGTCAGCATTTGAGAACCTTGCTATATCTAAATTAGTAGATGGCTTGATGTGTAACCAAAAGTTGATTGTGCCTTAGAGATATCTCAGTATCCTCTTTATTCTTTGCCAATGATATGTGCTAGGAAAGCTCATGTATTGGTTGAGTTTGTCGATTGCAAAGGCAATATCAAGCCTTGTGCTTGTCAAGTATTGTAGTGCACCTATGACCTGTCTGTACATGGTTGATTCAACCATTGGTTCTCCTTCATTTGTGAACTATCTTCTTGTTATCATAGGTGTTAGATAGGTTCATGCTTTCTCCATTTTGAACTTCATGAGTATATCACCTATGTATTTTGATTGCCATTAAGAAAGCCCCAGTTTACTAGAGCACTTTTCAAGCTGTCAAACCATGCCCTGGGAGCTTGCTTTAGGTCATAGATTTCTTTGATAGTTTGTATATGTGATTAGGCTAGGTCAAGTCTGAATACTCATCTGGTTGATGCATAAAGACAGTTTCCTTAAGATAGCCATTAAGAAATGCATTGTTTATATCTAGTTGTCTTAACTCCCAATTGAAGTGTGCGACAATGGATAGGATGATTCTCACTATATTGGATTTGACAACAGCACTAATGGTTTCCTCATATTCAAGGCCAACTGTTTGTTGGAAGTCCTTGGCAACCAATTTTACTTTCCTCCTCTCTATTGAGCCATCTGCCTTATATTTTATTTTGAACACCTATTTTGAGTCAATAATGCTTTCCTGACCTTCATATGGCACTAATTGTTGGAACCAAGTTGGTTCTAAGTACTTAGGATTTTGATGTTTACAAAAGCACTCAATGTAATCTTATTTTGTACCTTGAATTATTAAATTAAATGCCACCAGAAGCTGAAGTAATCAGAAGCAGAAGATCAAAGGGTTCCAGAGATTGAATCCTGAAGGTACTAGAAGATACTTCAGGATGTCAAAACATCACCAAAAGATATCTTTGCTGGCCCAGATCAGAAGGAAGCAAAGTCAGAAGGAGACCTGGACCAGACCAGAAGGAAGCCTGCCAGACGGAGACTTGACCCAGACTAGAAGGAATCAAATGTGAGATTTATTCCAGAAGTTATTCTGACCAGAAGATGGTCTGGCAGTGAAATAATAAACAGCCCAAACTTGATCTAGACTTAATCAAAGGGTAAATTAATGGGTCCAGAACAAAGGAATTAATCCTGATTTGACACATACCTGAAGATAGCATGGTTTAGGGTATGAAACTAAGTCTAGACCAGAAGAAATGATCTCCAGAATTGATCCAGAACTGATTCAAAACAGAAGGTAAAAAGTCCAAACTGAAATATTATTTGTCCAGATTTAATTTCAGTTTAATCCAGACCAAGTCCTGAATTGATCCAGCTCAGAGGGAAGATATTCAGATCAATGGTCCAGATTTGAGTATATGGCCCAGTGTTGGCCGAGATCAAAAGATCAGACCATGGCCCAGTGTTGGCCGAAATCAGAAGGTCAGAATGTGGGGTCCAGCAGTGGCCGAGATCAGAGGATCACAGCAGATCAGACCATGGCCCAGTGTTGGCCGAGATCAGAAGATCAGAAATTGTGGTCCAGGGTTGGCCGAAATCAGACGATCACAGCAGATCACTTAGTATGGTCCAGATGTGGACTAGCTTAGAAGATCAAACGGTCCAGATTTAATTATGATGATTAACGGTGGAGATTTAATTAAATTTGATCAAAGTATTAAAAGGGATTTGTTACAAAACTAAAGTGAAGTCGCATGAGAATTCAGAAGCTGTTGGCGGGAAATGAAAGATTTGTTCTGGAATTAATTAAAGACAGGATTGGCCAATTACTTTTGAAAGGAAATATGAAGCTTAAAAAGATATGTTTTTTATTTAAGTGAAGCCCAATTGGTCAAGATATTTTTGCAAGAGAATCCAGCAAGATACAGCTCGAAATTAAGCTTGGAAGAGGCCCTAATTCGCATCTATAAAAGGAGGCTCAAGGCAGAATACTTAGTATCGAAAATTACAAAAGATTCATACACTTCCAAAGCAAACACTCAAGTTTTCAGTGAGGTTAATTGTGAGTTCCAGCTTTCAAGAAGCAAGCACTCATGTTAGTTTCTTTCCCTTGTGTTAGATCTAAGTTGTTGAAGTAGAGTCTACAATCTGAGGGAGTCAGAAGGGGTAGCAGATTACTTGGCAATTAGATTTAAGGCGTTGTAATTCCTTCTACAATCTGGGGTTGTCAGATTGGCAGGAGAAGACTTGACTTAGGAAGTCAAGGTGCTGTATTCCTCAAGAGTCTAGGATTGTTAGACTCTTTGAGAAGACTAACTTGGAGGGTCAGTGGAACTGTTGTAATTCAAGGTTTGAATTAGTGAAATCCTTCAAGGTGAAGAGACTGGATGTAGCCTCGTTAACAGTGAACCAGTATAAAAATTATGTGTATTTTATTTTTAGTTTATATCCGCTGCTAACTCTGTTTTTATTCATACATCGAGTTTTGTTTTAAAAGTGTAAAAACAGGAAAAGTATTCAAGTTAGTCAAACATAATTCAACCCCCCTTCTCGTGTTTGCACCTTCAATTGGCATAAAAGCTCGGTCTCAAGGCTGAGCACTTAACAGTGTTTGAGGAAAGGTTCAAGGGGTTCAACATGGCGGAATCCAAAGATGAACTGGGAGGCAACATCAACAGACCACCACTGTTTGATGGAGAAAGGTTTGAGTATTGGAAGGAAAGAATGAGAAGTTTCTTCATATCTCAAGATCCTGAATTATGGAAGATGGTAGCCAAAGGATACACTGCACCTACTGATCCAGAAGATCCAACTAAAGAACTAGACATGGATGATATGAAACCAGATCAGAGCAGATTATACAAACTACATCACATGTCCAGAAACATCATGATCAGTGCCATCACATTCAAGGAATTTGACAGATGCATAGATAAAGAAACAACAAAGAGCATATTCGACAGTCTGGTTCTGACCTGTGAAGGAAGCCAGCAGGTTCAAGAAGCAAAGGCTAACATACTGGTCAAATAGTATGAGCTGTTCAAGATGGAAGAGGATGAAGACATTGAAGCAATGTTCAGCAGATTCCAGATTCTGGTATCAGGTTTAAAAGTATTAAAGAAAAGCTACACCACTGCAGATCATGTAAAGAAGATCCTCATAAGCTTACCAGCCAAATGGAGACCAAAGGTTACTGCAGTACAGGAAGCTAGGGATCTGAATACCTTGAAGCTTGAAGCTTGAAGATCTGATCAGCTCCCTCAGGTCTCATGAAATAGAGCTGAATGCAGATGAACCTAAGAAGAAGAAGAATCTAGCTCTGATGTCGAAACAGAAGAAAGCTGCAAGGGCAACATCAGAATCAGATGATAGTGACAGTGACTGTGATGATATGGCTTACTTAACCAAAAAGATGGTTAAGATCTGGGAAAACATGAAGAGAATAAGCTCCAAGAAGAAACATAACAGCAAAGATAAGGAAGAATCTGATAAGAAGAACATCATCTGTTATGGATGCAATGAACCTGGACATATCAAGTCAGAATGTCCAAATCTGGAAAAAGGCAAACGGCACAAGAAGAGTTCCAGATTCAGAAAGAAGGGTCTGATGGCTGCCTGGGATGTATTAGAATCAGAAGAAGAATCGTATGATGAAGAAGAGGCAGAAACAACAATGATGGCACACATCAGGTCTGCTTTTGGACCTCATAAAGGCACGATTTCAGGAAGGAAATAAAGCAGAAGGAAGAATGATCGAAGCAGTCATTCAAGCAAGTCTGGAAGCACATCAGAGGAAGCAATTCTGTCTCTGATGGCTCATACCAACTCAAGTTCTGGATATAGCTCAGGCTCTGGAACAGATTTAGAAGATGAAGACGATAAGATATTTTCTGATGTCTCTAAATTTGAATTAATTGATGCTGTAAAAGACTTGTTAAATGCAAACAATAAGATGTCTTTAAAACTGAAAACTCTTAGGGAAAATAAGAAGAATCTGACCAAAGAAGTCCAAGTTTTAAAGAATCAAAATTCTGAGTATGCAACTGAAAACAAGGATTTTAAAACTGAAGTTGCAAGACTCAAATCTGAAAACCAAAATCTCAAAAGTAATATTTGTTCCACTTCCAAAATTGTTTGTGAATCTAATATGCATAAGCAATTTTTTCAAAACTTTATTTCGAATGGAATGGAAAGAAGTAAATATGCATCTATGATTTATAGAAACAATAACACTGGAAAGAGAGGTCTTGATTTTACAGAAACAATTACTAAAAGTAAAGTTGTTCATTCTGATGTTTTATGCATTATTTGTGCTAAGAAAGGTCACTCTGAACTATCTTGTCCAATGGTAAAATCTGAACAAGATCAGAGAGCTGTTAAGACTAACAAACCTGAACCCAATCAGTTCTGGGTACCAAAAGATCAAATTGTCTATGTTGCAGATATTCTGAGCAACCAGAAGAGACACCAACAATGGTGCCTGGACAATGGATGTTGGCAATGCACAAGCAGAAGAAGGTTTATGTTCCAAAATCTACCAAACAGAAGCCAAGTGACTCTGGTAGAAGAAGAACTGGTCAACACAATACCTACCAGAACCAGAATCATAGGAGGAACAGGAAATATCAAAGATATCACACGAATCAGAACAGGAACTGGAACCAGTATCAGAGGAACACGAACTAGAACTGGAACCAGTATCAGAGGTACAGAAACTGGAACCAGTATCAGAGGCACAGGAATTGATACCAGAACAAACACTGGAACTAGAATCTGTATCAGTACCAGAACCCGAACTAGCATAATTACCAGAATTAGTATAATCACAAGAATCACCATAAGTTACAAAATCACCAGAGGAACATGGTGTATCAGCCAAAGCAGAAAGAGAGGAATCAGAATCAAGAGAGTTCTTTAAACACTCCAGTGACATTCATCAAGACTACAAACCTGGAAGGGAATTCAAATCCCTTCATCCAAACCATGTAATCACAGAACATACAGATTAGGAATATGAAAATCAGAAGCAAGAGAATTTTCAGAGTAAAACTGAAACTGTTGACATAGAGGTTACATCTTGCTGTAAATACTATTATTGTTTGAAATTTATGTTTACTGCGATAGCAAGAAGCTTGATATTAAAAATCAAAGCTAGATAAGTATTCTGCAGGTTATCAAACTCTCAGAGGAACCAGATGATTCACACGAATTGAACACTTCAGCAGAAACAACATTCCAGTGATTTTAAAAACAAGCAGAAACCACCAGAAGTAGAATTAATGGTTTGGCTGTATTGAGTTCATTTTTAAATTATTTATATTATGTTATATGACAAACTGCTTGATCTTGACAAATCAAAGCAAGATAAAGATGGTGCAGGTTCACCAGAACCAAAGGGAGCAGAAGCAGAAGAAACAGAAGTACCTGGAAAGGTAGAGGATACAAGCAAGTCAACAACACATGACAAATCATTAAAGGATAAATCTAATCAAGTCAGAAACAGCCAAGATAAGTCAGAAGATAAATCTGGATATTTACCAGAATTAGAAGCTGTTACAGTTTTACCAGAACCAGAAACTGATTTATCAGAATCAGAAGCTGTTACAGATTTACCAGAACTAGAAGTTGATTTATCATAATCAGAAGTTGTTGCAGGCAAAAGAACTTGAAAAAGTAGAAGCTTGAAGCAAGAATACGACAAATCTTCAAATCTGAAGTAAAAGAGCTGAACGAATTTCAAAGGAATGATGTTTGGGATCTGGTATCCAGACCAAACAAAAACATTATTGGAACCAAGTGGGTTTTCAGGAATAAACTAAATGAAAAAGGTAAAGTGGTAAGGAATAAAGCCAGATTAGTAGCTCAAGGATACAGTCAACAGGAAGGTATAGATTACACTGAGACTTTTGCTCCAGTGGCCAGGTGGCCAGGTTAGAAGCAATTAGAATTCTCTTATTGTTTGCTTCTAATCATGATATAATGCTGTATCAAATGGATGTTAAAAGTGCATTCTTAAATGGCTACATAAGTGAGGAAGTCTATGTCAAACAGCCCCCTAGATTTGAAAATTCTGATTTTCTAGACCATGTTTTTAAACTTAAAAAATCTTTATATGGTTTAAAACAAGCACCAAGGGCATGGTATGACAGACTTAGTAACTTTCTACTTAAGAATGAATTTAATAGAGGCCAGATTGATAATACTCTATTTAGGAAATCCATTAAAAATGATATTTTGATTATTCAAGTTTATGTTGATGATATCATAATTGGATCGACTAATGGCACCTTGTGCAAAGAGTTTTCTAACCTAATGCAGAAAGATTTCCAAATAAGCATGATGGGAGAACTCAAGTTCTTCCTGGGAATTCAGATTCACCAAGGTAAATCAGGTATACTCATTCACCAATCTAAATATACTAAAGAACTTCTTAAAAAGTTCAAAATGAGTGAATGTAAGCCTATGGCCACCCCCATGCACCCAACCTTTCTCACTTGAGAAAGATGAAACCAGTCAAAAGGTAGACCAGAAAACATACAGAGATATGATTGGGTCCCTTCTTTATTTAATTGCTTCTAAACCTGACATCTTGTTTAGTGTTTGTGTCTGTGCCCGTTTTCAAGCTGACCCTAGGGAATCCCATTTAACTGCTGTCAAACGAATTTTGAGATACCTTAAAGGAACCACCAACCTTACCCTGTTATACAAGAAAACCCCCACCTACAAACTAAAAGGTTTTTGTGATTCCGACTATGCTGGAGACAAGCTGGAAAGGAAAAGTACAAGTGGCAACTGCACTTTCTTAGGTGATAATTTGATCTCTTGGTCAAGCAAAAGACAAAGCACCATTGCCATGTCAACAGCTGAAGCTGAGTATATATCAGCAGCAAGATGCAGTTCATAGTTACTCTGGATGAAACATCAACTTGAAGATTACAACATCTTTGAAACCAATATCCCTTTGTTATGTGATAACACTTCAGCCATAAACCTAACCAAGAACCTTATCTTACACTCTAGAGCCAAACACATTGAAATAAAACATCATTTCATTAGGGACCATGTACAAAAAGGGACTTTAAGCATCCAGTTTGTGGACATTGATCATCAATGGGCTGACATCTTCACCAAAGCACTACCTGAAGATAGGTTCGAGTTCACAAGAAGCATCTCAGCATTACCTCCATATCTGACTAGCTCAAGTAGTCATCTTAGGAGTTTTTATGTTTCTTGTACTTTTATTTTCTGTTTTACTTTCTGTAATTTGTAAAGAGAAAAATAAAAAAATACAAAAATAGTAGGACCTCTTTTTTGGCTGATGACAAAAAGGGAGAGAGAGAGAGAGAAATAAGTAGAAAATGAGAGATAAAAAGAAAGGAGGAACGAAAAAGAAAGAGATAAAAAGAGATAAAAAGAGAAGAAGTTGAAAAGGAGAGGAAACAGGGAGAGAGAAAAATAAAGAGATAAAAAGAAAAAAGTAAAAAAAGAAGAAGTTGAAAAGGAGAGGCTATGTGAAGGGAGAAAAGAAAGAGAGAATAAAGAAGGAGTTGAAAAGGAGAGGAGAAGAGAAGAAAAGAAAGACTGAAAAGAGAAGGAGAAGAAAAAGCTAGTATCAAACTTAGGGGGAGAGATTGTTCTGAGGGGGAGTATTTCAAGTACTTTGAGTTACAAGCTAGCAAAATAAGTTAAGGTTTTGTCATCATCAAAAAGGGGGAGATTGTTGGAACCAAGTTGGTTCTAAGTACTTAGGATTTTGATGTTTACAAAAGCACTCAATGTAATCTTATTTTGTACCTTGAATTATTAAATTAAATGCCACCAGAAGCTGAAGTAATCAGAAGCAGAAGATCAAAGGGTTCCAAAGATTGAATCTTGAAGGTACCAGAAGATACTCTAGGATGTCAAATGTCACTAGAAGATATCTTTGCTGGCCCAGATCAGAAGGAAGCAAAGTCAGAATGAGACCTGGACCAGACCAGAAGGAAGCCTGCCAGAGGGAGACTTGATCCAGACCAGAAGGAATCAAAAGTGAGATTTATTCTAGAAGTTATTCTGACAAGAAGATGGCCTGGCAATGAAATAATAAACAGCCCATACTTGGTCCAGACTTAATCAGAGGGTAAATTAATGGGTCCAGAACAAAGGAATTAATCCAGATTTGACCCAGACCAGAAGATAGCATGGTTCAGGGTATGAAACTAAGTCCAGACTAGAAGAAATGATCTCCAGAATTGATCCAGAATTGATTCAAAACAGAAGGTAAAAAGTCCTGACTGAAATATTATTTGTCTGGATTTAATTTCAGTTTAATCCAGACCAAGTCCAGAATTGATCCAGAACAGAAGGAAGATATTCAGATCAATGGTCCAGATTTGAGTATATGGCCCAGTGTTGGCCGAGATCAGAAGATCAGACCATGGCCCAGTGTTGGTCGAAATCAGAAGGTCAGAATGTGTGGTCCAGCAGTGGCCGAGATCAGAGGATCACAGCAGATCAGACCATGGCCCAGTGTTGGCCGAGATCAGAAGATCAGAAAGTGTGGTCTAGGGTTGGCCGAAATCAAAGGATCACAGCAGATCACTTAGTATGGTCCAGATGTGGACTAGCTCAGAAGATCAAATTGTCCAGATTTAATTATGATGATTAACGGTGGAGATTTAATTAAATTTGATCAAGGTATTAAAAGGGATTTGTTTCAAAAATAAAGTGAAGTCGCATGGGAATTCAAAAGCTATTGGCGGGAAAAGAAAGATTTGTTCCATAATTAATTAAAGACAGAATTGGCCAGTTTTTTTTTGAAAGGAAATCTGAAGCTTAAAAAGATATGTTTTTTATTTAAGTGAAGCCCGATTGGTCAAGATATTTTTGCAAGAGAATCCAGCAAGATACAGCTCGAAATTAAGCTTGGAAGAGGCCCTAATTCGCATCTATAAAAGGAGGCTCAAGGTAGAATACTTAGTATCGAAAATTACAAAAGAGTCAAACACTTCCAAAGCAAACACTCAAGTTTTCAGTGAGGTTAATTGTGAGTTCCAGCTTTCAAGAAGCAAGCACTCGTGTTATTTTCTTTCCCTTGTGTTAGATCTAAGTTGTTGAAGTAGAGTCTACAATATGAGGGAGTCAGAAGGGGTAGCAGATTACTTGGCAATTAGATTTAAGGCGTTGTAATTCCTTCTACAATCTGGGGTTGTTAGATTGGCAGGAGAAGACTTGACTTAGGAAGTCAAGGTGATGTATTCCTCAAGAGTCTAGGATTGTTAGACTGTTTGAGAAGACTGACTTGGAGGGTCAGTGGAACTGTTGTAATTCAAAGTTTGAATTAGTGAAATCCTTCAAGGTGAAGGGACTGGACGTAGCCTCGTTAACGGTGAACCAGTATAAAAATTCTGTGTTTTTATTTTTACTTTATATCTGCTGCTAACTCTATTTTTATACATACATCAAGTTTTGTTTTAAAAGTGTAAAAACAGGAAAAGTATTCAAGTTAGTCAAACACAATTCAACCCCCCTTCTCATATTTGCACCTTCAATTGGCATCAGAGCTCGGTCTCAAGGCTGAGCACTTAACACTGTTTGAGGAAAGGTCCTGTAGTATCAAGAGAAACAAGGTAGATACATTTTTTCATGAATAGCTGAGTCATTTTTTGGATCAACAGTGTTGTTGTTTGTACAACCTGTAGGATCAAGAGAAACAAGGTAGATACATTTTGAGTTAGAGTTTTCAATGGATTTCTTGTGTCAATAAATCCATCACGAAAAGAAAATGGTGATCATTGAACACTACATGTCTTAAAACAAAGGTCTTCCATGTGAGTTGATGCACTTGTATCCTTTGTGTGAGTTGCTTCATCCCAAGAATACACACTGGGTTGTGTGGAATTGAAGTTTATGATTATTGTAAGGTTTGAGGCAAGGATAATAGGCACAACAAAAAGGTTTGAGGATTGGTTCCTTCTTGTTGATAAGGGCATATGGACATGCATTTTGATCAATGGATGAAGGTAATCTATTTATCAGATAAGCAATTGTGGAGAAAGCTTCCAACCAATAATATAGTGGCATTTTGGCTTGAGCCAACATGTTTAGGCCTAGTTCAGCAATATGTATGTGCTTTCTCTCAACTCTGCCATTTTTTTGAGAGGTATAGGGGCATGACATTCTAAATTAAATGCCTACTTCTAAGCAGACCTTTTGGACTGGTTTAAATTCACCATCACCATCACATTTAACAACCTTTATCCTTTTGTTAAATTGATTCTCTACCATGCTTTTGAATTGGATAAAAGCATATATGGTTTTAGCCTTTTTTTTCAAAGGATAAATCCATGTGAATCTACTAAAATCATCAATAAAATAGACATAGTATTTAAAGCCAAAATTTGATATTATTGGTGCAGGACCCCCTATACATTAGTCTGAATCAACTATAGGGGTTCTTGAGCATAAGAACTAGATGACTTAAAGGGAAACATATGTAGTTTACCAAATTGACAAGCCTCACAAAACTAAAATTTATCACTTGACGAGGTCTTCACATTACAATGTTTCAACAAATTATCTAGGACTTTATTGAAAGAGTGTCCAAGCTTTATGTGCCAACTTTCTTTGACAAACATGTAGGTACACGAGTCTCTATTGGGTTGGGGCTAGCATTTGAAACCTTATGTAGACCTTCTTTAAGTCTCCCTTTAAGAAGAACCTTGTAACACCCCGAGTTTAAAACACAGCGCGAGTGTATTTTTTTTTTTCACATAAAATAAATCAATAAAAGAATTTTCCGAATTAATTCAAGGGAATTAAAATAAAATTTTCATCAGTTCATTTCAAAAGAGAACACCCGGCCTGTGACCACTAAATAGTATCAGAGTGCGGAAAATACAGCGGAAAAGTCATACATTAATTCCCAAAATAAATTACATTTCCCAAAACTCAAGACCCTATACAAAAGTCTAGTCTAATCATGCACTAAGCTACAGTAGCACGGTCTCCACCGTATTCTCTATAAGTCTCATCTTCAACCAGCTGTCTGTCCCTCTGCATTGTCTACGTAGACTCCGTACGTAAAGATCAGGGGAAACTAACGACGTTTCCGTCGTTAGTGTATCCGTCGGTAGGACGGTTTCGGGTAACATCTGAGGGCAAAGTCCAATTTCCACAATATAATAGCAAGGGTCACCAACCGAAATTAACAAATAATCACATAACATATATTTCACAGCAACAAATATATCCATGGTATAACATATGACGATGAGGAAAAATAATAATGCTCATTTGAAATTTAATGACAAATATGCCTTTTCAAAAACAGCAGCCAATTATTATGAAACATGTGGTAAGTACAAACAACACCTCAGCAAATCACAATCATTAAATCAGAAAATTCAGATTCTGTACAGTACTCACACACATCAATTTCCAACCATTCATCATATAATCAAACGTGACCCACCGGTCAATCCCTCAATGCAATATGTATATGCTCATGTATACAATTTTCTTGGAATCACCAAGGTGCAGTCGCTCAACATACCAGCACAATATGTTTGACTTTAACGGCCCTCAAGACCAAGGTGCAATCGCTCAACAGATCAGCACCTAGTGCAGTCGCTCAACAGACCAGCACTCGTACAGTCGCTCAACAGACCAGCACGTTTGACATATACCAAGGTACAATCGCTCAACAGATCAGTACCTAGTGTAGTCGCTCAACAGACCAGCACTCGTGCAATCGCTCAACAGATCAGCACGTGGCTGCGCATTTCAGGGTACAGACGCTTAACAGTCCAGTACCAGTGCAGTCGCTCAACAGACCAACACCTATATACCAAAGTACAATCGCTCAACAGATCAATACTTAGTGCAGTCCCTCAACAGACCAGCACTCGTGCAATCGCTCAACAGATCAGCACGTGGTTGCGCATATTTGAATGGAGCACCACGAACACGCGGCCATTCCGTAGCCCGGATAGAATGGACCACCACGAACACGCGGCCACTCTGAACCCAGATAGAGTGGACCACCACGAACACGCGGCCACTCTACAACCCATCACGGTTACTACATGCACGTGTATTAGCCTCTGACAGGCCAAATACACAGAAGTTAAATCCTCGCACAAATAGAATGGACCACCACGAACACGCGGCCATTCCGTAGCCCATCACGATGGTTACTACTTAACTTCGCGGACCATCACGGTTACCGCATTACTCTGTGGCCCATCGCGGGTACCACGTAACTATGCAATGCATGAACATGCAATGTTTTCTCTTCACTGAAAACAGTATGCAATAACAGAAAAACTCAGCCTTTCCAGCATTTCCCCCAAAACATCTCAACACAATTAATTTCATAATCAACACAACAATGATTAAACATTCCAGTAATCATTAACACTTTACTTTATCACAACATTCCATTCTTAATTATCATAAGTCTTTTCCCCAACTCTTAAAATTCACAAAACAGTGTTTAAAACTGAGTTTTCTGAGAAATACGAATCTGTATACGAATACAGCCTCTCTGTATTCGAATACAGGAGCCAAAACAGTGCAGAATTAACACTCTGTATTCGACTACAGCCCCCCTGGTAGTCGAATACAGAGGCAGTCTCAGTGCACAAACCAACATTTTTCACTACTTCATTAAAGTCTCAAAAACTTCATCACCACTACTTCAAACTATCACCAAAAGTTCCATTTTAATTCACCACAAACATTCCCAATACTCCCCAACACTTAGGGTTTATAAAACACTGTTGAAAAACTTAAAATTTCTGAAAACTCGAATCTGTATTCGAATACAGATCCCTTGTATTCGAATACAGAAGAATGAAACTGCAATTTTAACATTCTGTATTCGAATACAGCATGCTTGTAGTCGAATACATAAGACAAAACCAAAATGATCAACATCAGAACATCAGAAGCAGAACCAGAATGATAAACATCAGAAGCAGAACCAGAATGATCAACATCAGAACATCAAAAGTAGAACCAGAATGATCAACATCAGAACATCAGAAGCAGAACCAGAATGATCAACATCAGATCATCAGAAAAAAGAACCAGAATCAGAATGATTAACATCAGAACATCAAGAATAGAACCAGAATCAGAATGATTAACATAAGGAACAGAACTAGAATCAGAATCATCAACACCAGAACATCAGAAACAGAACCAGAATGAATCAACATCAGAACATCAGGCACAGAACCAGAATCAGAATCATCAACACCAGAACATCAGAAATAGAACCAAAATCAGAATGATTAACTCCAAAATCATCAGAAGCAAAACAGAATGATTCACACCAGAATCATTAGAAGCAAAACAGAATGATTCACACCAGAATCATCAGAAGCAAAATAGAATGGTTAACACCAGAATCATCAAAAGCAAAACAGAATGATTCACACCAGAATCATCAGAAGCAAAACAGAATGATTCACACCAGAATCATCAGAAGCAAAACAGAATGATTCACACCAGAATCATCAGAAGCAAAACAGAATGGTTAGCACCAGAATCATCAGAAGCAAAACGGAATGTTTCACACCAGAATCATCAGAAGCAAAACAGAATGATTCACACCAGAATCATCAGAAGCAAAACAGAATGATTCACACCAGAATAATCAGAAGCAAAACAAAATGACTCACACCAGAATCATCAGAAGCAAAACAGAATGACTCACACCAGAATCATCAGAAGCAAAACAGAATGACTTACACCAGAATCATCAAAGTCATCAAAAGCAGACACAGAATGATTAACATCAAAATCATCAGAAGCAGAAATAAGATGATTAACATCAGAATCATCAGAAGCAGAAATAGAATGATTAACAACAAAATCATCAGAAGCAGAAATAGGATGGTTAACATCAGAATCATCAGAAGCAGAAACAGGATGATTAACATCAGAATCATCAGAAGCAGAAATAGGATGATTAACATCAAAGTTATCAGAAGTAGAAACAGAATGATTATCAGAATCATCAGAAGTAGAAATAGGATGATTATTATCAGAATCATCAGAAGCAGAAACAGGATGATTAACATCACAGTCATCAGATGCAGAAACAGGATGATTAACATCAGAATCATCAGAAGCAAAACTGGATGATTTACATCAGAATCATCAGAAGCAAAAGTCCTTCCTCTGTATTCGACTACAGGGGCTCGTAGTCAAATACAAGTTTGAAAACTTAAGTAAAACAGAAGCTTGACAGGTTGTATTCGAATACACACATGTTGTATTCGAATACACCTTCGAAAACCAGTGAAAATTTCCTGAGACTTCAACACATTTCAAACTGTTTCTTTTGAAAAATCAGCACAACCCCCAAAACAGTTTTATCACTCTTTTAAACCACAACACTCAGATTGTTTTACTTCAAACCAGATTTTCCAGAAGAAACACCTTCATCATTTTAAACCTTTTTATTTTGAAATCATCAGCAAGACCAGATTTTTATTAACAGAACAGCATGCAAGCATTTCAACTTTCTCAAACCATCAGAACATCATGCAAGCATTTCAGCTTTTTTAAACATCAGAACAACATGCAAAGCATTCAGCTTTTCTCAAACATCAGGACAACATGCAAAGCATTTCAGCTTTCTCAAACATAAGAACAACATGCAAAGCATTTCAGCTTTCTCAAACATCAGAATAACATACAAGCATTTCAGCTTTCTCAAAACATCAGAATAACATGCAAGCATTTCAGCTTTCTCAACATAAGCAAAACAACATGTTAGATCAGCAAAAACAGCCAACATCACAAAATCATCAACACCAACAGAATGCATTTCTCATTCTTCAAAATGACATGCAAAACAGTTTTTATTCAAAAACAGAAATTGAACAACGTGCATGTCATAACAATATGCATTTACAGCCCTAATGCAACTAGAAAGTGGAAGGTGCCCTTACCCTTGTTGCGTGTTCTGCTACTTCTCTCGTTTCTGCTGTCGTTCCCGTTTTCGCGCCAAAACCGGTGAAACTGCAGCCTGCGTTTGCCGCTATGAAACTGGGTTCTTTAGCTCCGTAATGGTGTGGGGAACAACTTTAGTACTGGGGGTTTTCTGGTTTGGTGCTTGTATTTCCAATTGATGGCACTTTTGAGGAACTCCCTCTTTTGTATTTTGAAATCGTGAACTGGAAACAGATTTCAGAATGGGAAGGGCGGGTACTGTTACATGCAGCACTATTACATGCAGTATGGGCAGTGAGGAAGGAGGGATGGTGATCTGATTTCACCATCCTTCTCACTCCTATTTATAGGCTTTTGTGGTGCCACCTCACCCAAAAATAATGTTAAAATAATGCTAATCCTTAATTAACGGTCCAATTAATTTAATTACTCGAAATTAAATTAATTTAATCTTCATCCAATAATTTTAATTCATCTTCCAAAATAAATATTTATATATATATATATATTCACTCAAAACATACATATATTAAATATTTTACAAATATTCCCAAAATACCCTTAATATTAATTCCATAAATTAATATTAATTTTTAAGGGTCTTACAAACCTTCCCTACCAGCTTGTCCTTCACAGAGCAACATTCAGCATCAAATTCAACAATGATATTATTATCAACAGTTAACTTAGACACACTCCATTAATTTTTTGGTGATTTCATGTACATATAGGACATCAAGCAGGTTTAGTTTTTTAAGTTTGGTTGAACCTAAAGCAATAATTTTTAACTTCTCACAATTACCAACCATTAAGGAATTCTTATCATTGTGCTCATTGAGATCTTGGAATTTGTCGGTTTGGCAAGTCATGTGGTTACTAGCGCCACTGTCAAAATACCATTCATAGTTTTGTCCATCGTATGGTTAAGCTATGAATGCATTGCTATTTGTTCCTTTTGCTAATTCACTAGTGCATGAATAGGACTTATCAAAACGATAGTAACATTGTACAGTAGTGTGACGAACTTTTATGCATACTTGACAGATTAGTTTGGACATTCTTCCACTTCTCCTACCACCTCTCATGCTTCTAAAGTGTGATCCTTTCCAATTTCCACGCATGGGGAGCTTTCCACCTCTGAATCCAGTCTTGTTTGCAAAGTTGGCAGATGTATTCAATGTGAGAGTAGTGAGATTATTCAATTGCTCTAGCCTACTTTCAAAGGTTAGGAGTTAAGCATGTCGATCAACCAAGCTGAGATTGATCTCATCAAACAGTTTCACAACTATTGGATTGTAACCAGAGTCCAAGCCATTTAGTGTTTGAATCATCATATCAGTTTAACATAGGTGCTCTTGCAAGATTCAGTTTGTCAGCAAGATTCTTCATTTTGACAAGATATTCTAGAAGGTGCAAACACGAGAAGGGGGGTTGAATTGTTTTTGATTAACTTGAATACTTTTTCTGTTTTTGCAGTTTTATAACAAAACCTGATGTATGAATCAAACAGAGTTAGCATCAGATATAAAGTAGAAATAAAACACAGAATTTTATATTGGTTCACCGTTAACGAGGCTACGTCCAGTCCCTTCACTTTGAAGGATTTCACTAATTCAAAACCTTGAATTACAACAATACCACTAACCCTCCAAGTCAGTGTTCTCAAACAGTCTAACAATCCTAGACTTTTGAGGAATACATCACCTTGACTTCTAAAGTCAAGTCTTCTCCTACCAATCTGACAACCCCAGATTGTAGAAGGAATTACAACGCCTTGAATCTAATTGCTAAGTAATCTGCTACCACTTCTGACTCCCTCAGATTGTAGACTCTACTTCACAACTTAGATCTAACACTAGGGAACGAACACTTAGAGTACTTGCTTCAGGAAAGCGGATACTCACAATTGACATCACTGAAAACTCAAGTATTTTGCTTTTGGAATTGTATGACTCTCAAGTATTTTTGATGCTAAGTCTTCTGCCCTGAGCCTCCTTTTATAGATGAAGAATTAGGGTTGCTTCCATGCTTAAGTTCAAGCTATATCGTGCCAGATAATCTTGCAAAAATACCTTTCCAATCCGGTTTCAATTATATCAAAAGCATATCTTTTTAGCTCCAGATTTGCTTTCAAAAATAACTTTGGCCAATTTTGTTCCTGATTAATTCTGACCCGAATCTTTCTTCCCGCCAATATTTTTAATTTTTAATTAAAATTATGGAATTAATTTTAATTGTATTTTTAGGGATATTTGTAAAATATTTAATATATGTATGTTTGAGTGAATATAAATATATATATATAAATATTTATTTTGGGAGGATGAAATAAAACTAATTGGATGAAGATTAAATTAATTTAATTACGAGTAATTAAATTAATTGGACAGTTAATTGAGGATTAGTGGCTAATTGCAAGCAATTAAGTGCTGAAGGGTCCAGCATTATTTTAACATTATTTTTGGGTGAGGTGGCACCACAAAAGCCTATAAATAGGAGTGAGAAGGATGGTGAAATCAGAACACCATCCCTCCTTCCTCACTGCCCATACTGCATGTAACAGTACCCCATTTTCCCTCCCATTCTGTTTGCTGTTTTTGCTTTCCCCATTTCCAGTCACGACTACAAAGAGAAAAGAGGGAGTTCCTCAAAAACACCATTACCTGAAAATCCAAGCATCAAAACAGAAAACTCCCAGTATTAAAGTTAATCCCCAAATCAATATGGAGCTAGAGAACTTAGTTTTGTAGCAGCAAACGCAGGCGGGAGTTTTCGCCGTTTTTGACGCATATGCTTTAGCAGAAGTAGAGCACGCAACAAGGGTAAGGGCACCTTCCACTTTCTAGATGCATTAGGGCTGTAAGTGCATGATTTTCATGGCATTACTAGTGTTTTCATTACTGTTTTGAAACTGGTTTGCCTGATGTTTGAAAGAAATGAAAAATGCATTTTTTGATGTTTTAAAAGCTATGTGATGATTGCTGTTTGAGCTGAATGCACTAAAGTTGTGTTGTGTATGTGGGAAAGTGGAAAATGTCTTGAATGTTATTTCAAACACGATTTAAAAATGCATGTTCATGAAACTGTTTTGAAAATGGTCTTGAAATGCAAAAATGCATTCTGTTTGTGTTTTGCTACTCTGTGGTGCTGCATGTGATTCTGGTATGTTGTGAAAGCTGAAATACTTGCATGTTATTCTGATGTGTTGTGAAAGCTGAAATGCTTGTATATTATTCTGGTGTGTTGTGTTATTTTGAGGTGTGTGAAAGTTGAAATGTTTGTATGTCATTCTGATATGTTGTGAAAGCTGAAATGGTTGCATGTTATTTTGATATTGAGAAAGTTGAAATGCTATGTGTTGTTTTGATGGTTTGAAAATCTGGATGATTCTGATGATTGATCATTCTGTTCTGTTTTTGGATGATTTTGTGTTAATGAATTTGATTGTGTTTCTGTTGTAAATGATGTTGATGATTTAAAAAGAAAAGGGATTTTTAATGAGGGAAGTATTGTTTGGAAAAAGTGTTGAATCTGTTTTAATGTTGGTTGTTTGTTTTTAAAAGAAAACAGTTTGAAAAGGGTTGAAATCTCAGGAAAATTTCACTGGTTTTCGAAGGTGTATTCGAATACAACATGTGTGTATTCGACTACAACCTGTCAAGTTTCTATTTTACTTAAGTTTTCAAACTTGTATTCAAATACGAGCCCCTGTATTCGAATATAGAGGAAGGATTTTTGCTTCTGACTTAGCATCTGCATTCGACTACGACCATGTCCTATTCGAATACAATGGGTTTGTATTCGAATACAGATTCGTGTTTTTCCAGAAGCACTGTTTTTAGCTTCTGTATTTGAATACAAGGAAGCTGTATTCGAATACAAATTCGTGTTTTCCAGAAAATCAAGTTTTAAACACTGTGATATGCATTTTAAAGTATTGAGAAACCTCGAGAAGGGTTAAAGTGATTTTAAATGGAGTTCTTGAAATATTTTGAAGAGGATAGGATGAAGTATTGAAAACCATTAATGATCTGGGAGAAAATGTTAAAATTTTTCAAGGTTTTGTCTTCTGTATTCGACTACAGGCATGCTGTATTCGAATATAGAATGTTAAAATTTGCAGTTTCATGCTTTTGTATTCGAATACAAGGGGTCTGTATTCGAATACAGATTCGAGTTTCCAGAAAATCCAAGTTTTTAAGAGTGTTTTGTAAACCCTGAGTGTTTGGGGAATGTTGGGATTGTTGTGGTGAATTCAAATGGAACTTTTGGGGACATTTTGAAGTTGTGGTGATGAAGTTTTTAAGATTTCATTGATGTGATGAAAGATGTTGTTTTGTGCATTGAGACTGCCTTTGTATTCGAATACCAGAGGGTTGTATTCGAATACATAGTGTAATTCTGCACTATTTTTGGCATCTATATTCGAATACAGAGAAGCTGTATTCGAATACAGATTCATAAAATTCCAGAAATCCTAGTTTTAAACACTGTAATTGAATTTTAAGAGTCTGGGAAAAACATTTCAAAGTATTAATGATTTCTTGACTGTTTAATCATGATTGTGATGATGATAATTCTGACTGTACTGAGATATTTTAAACATGATGAAAAGCATGAATTTTTCTGAGTTTGCATACTGTTTCTAGAGAAGTGAACACTGCATATTCATGCATTGCATAGTCAAGTGGTACCCGCGACGGGCCACAGAGTAATGCGCAACCACGTGCTGATCTGTTGAGCGATTGCACGAGTGTTGGACTGTTGAGCGTCTGCACTAGGTACTGATCTGTTGAGCGATGGTTCCTTGGTATATAAGTGCTGGTATGTTGAGCGACTGCACTGGTACAGGAATGTTGAGCGTCTGTACCCTGAAATGCACAACCACGTGCTGATCTATTGAGCGATTGCACGAGTGCTGGATTGTTGAGCGTTTGCACTAGGTACTGATCTGTTGAGCGGTTGTACCTTGGTATACGAGTGCTGGACTGTTGAGCGTCTGCACTGGTGCTGGACTGTTGAGCGTCTGCACTAGGTACTGATCTGTTGAGCGATTGTACCTTGGTATACGAGTGCTGGACTGTTGAGCGTCTGCATTGGTGCTGTTCTGTTGAGCGATTGCACCCAGGTCTTGAGGGCCGTTAAAGTCAAACATATTGTGCTGGTCTGTTGAGCGACTGCACCTTGGTGATTCCAAGAAAATTGTATACATAAGCATATACATATTGCATTGAGGGATTGACCGGTGGGTCACGTTTGTTTATATGATGAATGAGTGGAAATTGAATGTGTGAGTACTGTTCAGAATCTGATTTAATAATTGTGATTTGCTGAGGTGTTGTTTGTACTTACCACATATTTCATAATAATTGGCTGTTGTTTTTGAAAAGGCATATATGTCATTAAATTTCAAATGAGCATTATTATTTTCCTCATCATCATATGTTATATCATGGATATATTGGTTGCTGTGAAATATATGCTACGTGATTAATTGTTAATTTTGGTCGGTGACCCTTGCTATTATATTGTGAACTTTGGGCTTTGCCCTCAGATGCCCCTCAAACCCATGCCACCCCGTGGGTACCCGAACGACGGAAACGTCGTTGAACTTCCTTGATCGCTATTCGCGCACTGCTTGGGAATTCGACCCCATCTCAAGCAGAGCGACTTACGCGGGGTGGTTGGAGCGGACGAGAAAGACTGCCGGCGTGGAGGATTTCGTAGAACGCACACATGCGAGTATAGATTTTCCCGTGCCTTCCCATCTAGTATTGGAGGCGCACGGAATTTTCGACGATGCTGAAGAGTCCGCTATAGAGGTTGAGACGGAGGCCACCGTAGGGGTGGTGACTCCCAACTCGGTGGTTGGAGGAGTTATGCATGAGTCTGAGGCAGAAGGGAAGAATGATGAGCCGAGGCCAGTAGCAGCTGAGATTCCAGGTCCGTCCAGGATATCCGATGATTGTTATGAGATTCCGGCGCCGCCGAAGCGACCGAGACTTGTTATTGATCTGACTTCTGAGGAGGCCGACCCCTCTGTGTATGATGAGAAGGAGGAGGAGGTCACGTCGAGGTGAGCGACAGACTCGGAGAGGACTTGCTTGGGATGCGGGGGAAACCCGTGCTACTGTAGCTTTAGCGCATGATCAGTTAGACTTGATGTATTAGGATTTGAACTGGAAATGTATTTTGTTTTTATTTTGGAAAAACAATTGTTGTACTACTTATTCCGCACTCTGATATTGACTTTGGGGAATGTTATGACATTATTATCTTTCAAAAATGTCTTATTATTATTAAATTTCCAGAATTGAGTATTTATGAGATTACGAAAAACTTTATTTTAATTACATCTGGAAAATTATTTTACTATTGAAAAAAAAAATGCACCCGCACTGTGTTTTAAACTCGGGGTGTTACAATTGTGGTATCAAAGCATTTTGTTAAAGTTTTGGGATAAATCTCTGATTTAAGTATCTGTTTTGAGTCATTAGCTGATCATGCATAAGAGCAAGTAGTTAAAGTGTCAAGTCTTGTGTAAGTTGTGGCGTGACTGAAGTGATGATGGTTTTGTAGGGAAACAATGCCTCCACGAAGAGATGACACTGCAAGAACAAATGTCAGCCGGGAAGATAGGATGGCTGAAGCAATGAACAACATGGCTGCGTCTGTTGCTGCACAGACGGCTGCCAAGACTCAACGCGATCTGGAAAAGAGAGAAAGAGAGATTCGCGCTGCTGAATCTAGAGGACTAGAGGATTTTCGTCGCCATAATCCTCCCAAGTTCAAGGGTGATGAGGGTCCAGAAAGAGCGGACCAGTGGATCCAAGAGATGGATAAAATCTTTGAGATGATTAACTGTCGGGAAACAGTGAAAGTCAATTATGCCACATACCTGCTGATAGGGGATGCAGAGTATTGGTGGAGGAGTACGAGATTGCTGATGGGGTCAGCTCAAGAGGAAGTGACCTGGGAGTCATTCAAAAAGAAGTTTCTAGACAAGTACTTCCCGATGAGCACTAGGACCAAGTTGGGGGATGACTTTCTGAAATTGTACCAAGGGAATATGACAGTAGGAGAGTACGCAGCTAAGTTTGAGTCGCTGTCCAAACATTTCAGATTCTTCCGAGAAGAAGTCGATGAAAAGTTTATGTGTCATCGCTTTCAGAATGGATTAAAGTATGAGATCGAAGATTCGGTCCTACCCTTGGGAATTCAACGTTTCCAGGTGCTAGTGGAAAAGTGTAGAGAGGTGGAAGAGATGAAGAACAGGAGGGCCAACAGAGGAGGGAACTTTAACTCTAGAGGGCCTAGTCGGATACATAATCAGAACCATAAAGGGAAGCAAGTTGCCAAGCCGTATAACCGGCCACCAAACAACAAGAGAGGCCAGAATCGGCCGGGAAACCAGAACTTTGGACGGCAGTTAGGACAAGAAGTCTGGTGTTATTGCTGTGGGAAGGAAGGACATATTGCAACTGCTTGTACTGCGAGGGATTTGTTGTGCTTCAATTGCCACAAGCCAGGACACGTGGCGAGGGAGTGCCGGGTTCCGAAGGTGGAACCAACTATGAACGTGACTAGGGCTACTCGTCCTACTGCTAGAGGCCGCGTTTATCACATGGGTGCTGAAGCTAGAAGACAAGCCCAAAATTTAATCCAGCAAGATTGTGAGATCGCAGGTAACACACTAACTGCACTTTTTGATTCGGGGGCAACCCATTCTTTCATTGCTATGGATTGTGTGCATCGTTTGAAGTTGTCTGTGTCTGCTTTACCTTTTGATTTGGTTGTTTCGACACCTGCTACGACTTTGACTGTAAACTCTGCATGTTTACACTGTACTGTAACAATACAGAATAGAGATTTCTTGGTCAATTTAATTTGTTTACCCCTACAATCACTCGAGATCATTCTCGGCATGGATTGGATGACCTATAACTACGTAGTTTTGGATTGCGCTCAAAAATTGGTTCTTTTCCCCGAACCTGGAGTCGCTCGGTATTTGGCTGCTGACCAACTCGGAGTATCACTGAGAGAAGGAACTCAGGAATTTCTATGATTGGCTAACATGGAGACCAAGATGGATGTGAACATAGAAG
>JBBPBO010000001.1:62547200-62569347 GCA_037974295.1 Cicer cuneatum | reverse complement strand
AAAAAAAGATCAAAGACTAAAACGTTAACTGAAATTAAGTTAAGGGACCACGAGTGTTATTTAGCCTTTATTTTATGTTCTCTTATCCACTTTGGTATATTAAAACAAGTTAAATAAATATTTATTTTTTATAAAATTTAATATTTTATTTTTAATTTATAAAGTAATATTTTATTTTTAATTTATAAAATATTTCTTAAATTTTTAGTCTTCAAAATTTTTTCTATTCAATTTTTTCCATGTTTTATGTCAAACTCATGTACTTTTCAAATTTTCGGTGAAAATGTTTCGAACATTATAAAAAAAAGTTTATAAAAATTTATAATTTTTTAATAAAAATAAATTAAATATAAATTTATAAATGTCGAAAGTTTAAAAATTTATATTTATTCACACATTGTTAAAAAATCTGAATTTTTTAAGAAAATATTTATAATGTTTTATATATAATTATAAAAAATTATTTAAATATTTAAATAATTCACATAAATTGATTTAAAAATAAAAATAAATTATAAAAATGAAAAAATTTCCAAAACTAAAAAATTATGAAAATTAAAAATAAAATATTAAAATTTTATTGAGAAAAAACGTATATTTAACTTTGAAAAATATTGTTTACTTCAATTGTACTTGAGCAAAATCGAGGCATTGACGTGGTTTAGATAACCTCAACCTGGTAATAATAACATTGCTTAAGAAAAGGACAAAAGGTAGACATAAAAGAAAGTAAAGGACAAATTTTTTTTAAAATGTGAGTATCATTTACCTTATGCAGCAGACAGTGAGATATTAGCCAGTGGGTGAACTTGCACAATTCAAGAAAATGATACTTAACAGTTAACAAAACACGCTCCCTCCCATTTGAGATTTCTATCGAGCACCTCCACAGCTGTACCTGTCATCTCCTTAAGATATACGAAAAGACAATTTTATCCTTTTAATCATTTATAATAAATTTCAAAATGGATAATTTCGAAAATTTCAAATCATCCAAATTTTCGAAACTTTCCAAAGTTTCGAAATTCTTGAATTTTTCAATTTCGAAACTTTCCAATTTTATAAACTTTCGAAAATTTTCAAATTTGGAAACTTCGAAATTTTCCAGATTTGGAAACTTTCAAAACTTTCCAAATTTTCGAAATTTTCCAAATTTGGAAACTTTCGAAACTTTAAAAGTTTCGAAATTCTGGAATTTTTCTATTTCGAAACTTTCCAAATTTATAAACTTTCGAAACTTTTCAAATTTAAAAATTTTGAAATTTTCCAGATTTGGAAACTTTCGAAACTTTCCAATGTTTCGAAATTCTGAAATTTTTCTATTTCGAAACTTTTCAAATTTATAAACTTCCGAAACTTTTCAAATTTGAAAACTTCGAAATTTTTCAGATTTGGAAACTTTCAAAATTATCCAGAATTGAAAACTTTTAGAAAATTACCTACGGATCTTAGCTCGTGGATAAATTATTAATTACCCACAGAAAAACCGTGAGTAAATTTGTTATTGAATAAATTATTTTTTTTAAAAAAATTTCATAATTAGTGTGTAGGTAACGTTAAAATTAATATGTGGATAATATTAAAAAAAATGCAACTCAACTTAAGTTTTCAAAATATCCTCGTATTTTATTTTTCCATTGATTTTCCGTGGGTAAAGTTAAAGTAAAGTTTTCAAAACTTCCGAAATTGTTCGAAACTTTCAGCTTCACACGAAACTTTCGAAAAATGTTTGAAACTTTTTTTAATTATATGTCTTTCGAAACTTTCAAAAATTTCGAAAGTGTTGATGAATTCTGGAATTTTTGATGTAAACATTCGAGAGTTTGATAAAACCATTGATAATTTAGGAAAAAATTTAACGGTTTCAGCTTATTCAAAACTTTTAAAAATTTACAAAAATTTAACTTCGAACATTTTAAATATTTGAATTTTGTCTAAATTACGTACTTGTTTTATTTCAAAGATTTGAATGTTTCGAATTGTGGGGTGAATTCTGTAAGTTTCGAATGAAGGGGATGAAAAAGTGAATGATAATTTTTTTGAGATGGGTTTATAGTTAGTAAAAAGGACAATTAGGATATTTTTTTGAGATGGGTCCATGTTAAAAGCACATTAAAAAGAAGGGTATTTTTTTTTTAAATTATATTTTTAGTTCTTTAAATTTAATTTAGGATATTTAATTTTTTTTTCTCAATTTAGTTTTTTTAAGTTACTTTTCATTATTAATATTAGCTTTTATGTTTTAGCTCATTTGTACAAATGATATTTTCGTAATAGTTTGGTTAAAATCCATAAAAATTCAAAAAAATCTAAAAAAAAATTCATAAAAACCCGCATTTCAAATCATGATACCAACATCTAATTTTGGCAATTAAAATTGTAAATTCAAGTTTGAATGAATTAGAAAATGAAAAATTGTAAACAAAAGAAAAGGAAGGAACAAATTTTAAATTATTTGGCATAAAACACTAAATAAAAACATTGAACATCACTAACAACCATTCTTGCTCATCTATTTTATTCTTTTACAATCAAAATAGTGAGTTCAGGTTTAAAAATGACATCTAATTTTTTACCAATTCATTTTAATAATCTCATATGCATTCATTTTTTCAACAATTTGTATTATCATTATTCTGAAATTCGATGAAAAAATGGTGAAGAAGAGAATAGGAAAGAAGATGAACCTACCAATTTAATTTGATATTTTTATTTTTAATAAAAAATAATTATTAAAAAAAATCGATAATTTATATTTTCAAGCTAGGAGATATGTATTTTCCGTTAGAGCCACCTAAGCACTTAACGGACACATGGTCTTTTTTTTAATGGAAATGTTAAAAAATGGTATTTGTGCAAACGGCCTACAACATAAAAAATAAATTTGCAAACATAATGTAATTTAAATGACTAAATCACAAAAAAGAAAGTATGTTTTTACTCAATGCAATATGGCCAATTTTTAATTTTAGTTGTATGAAAAAGATAACTAGATTCAGCTATATGTAATTCAATATTTTATTGTTTTAAAACATGGTCATTTTTAATCGTACTAGATACTATGGCATGTTGACATGTTATATCATGTGTGTTTTTATCATGTTATCAGTGTCACATCAATATTCAATGGATGGTTGTCACGCGGAAGAGAACAAAAAATAAGATATATAGCCTTTGTGAAGCTTATTGAGTACTACGACTTTGGAGTTTCAATATCCTATTGATATTAATTTTATAGATGAAGTTTTGATGTTTCAAGGATGTAATTGTGCATTGTAATGTGGGACCATTAGACATAATTACAATGGCACTAGTAATCGATATTCGATATGTTTGACATGCTTCATAATTTTTTTTGTTATGCCCTCTTGTTCATCATTGATTGCACATATAAATGCTTCTATTGTTGGTAGTTTTATGTTTACTCAAATGTGTGTACGCCTGAATATTGTCTATGCAATTGGTGTACTTAGAACATACTAGAGCATATGTCTATATAATTTATGATAGCAAACCCCTAACTAAAGTTTTGACTATTGAATCCTTTTTTGAATATCTTGTAATCCATATGAGTTGCAACATTTTATTTGTTGCTAATTTTTTTTAAATAAATCATCGCTACTATTACTATCAATGTTGTTTTGATATATAATGTCTAGTATATATGATATCAATTTCCCTATTGGAATGATTTTCTATATCACTATGACACTTATGATCTTGTTTCGGACCATTTGGTGAAAGTGTTTGTCCAATTTTGACATCTTGTTGTTGTCACATATTGTGCAATTAATCTGAAGTATAATTTCATTTGACTAATGTTGTCCAAGTGGGAGATTGTTGGATTATTTTATTTTGTATTAGTATAGTCAGATTAGTTTTTGTGTACTTAGATTAACTAGATGTCAAAGTATTGGAATGTGTTGTTGTTGATTGTCTCAATTACGTGATCACTATTATTATTTAATTTAATTGTGATTATTGTTATTATTAAGCACTTTCAATAGTAAGTTATGTGGAGATTTTTTTTTTACTTACAATAATGAATAAGTTAGTTCATCCATCTACCACAAAGGGATACCTCTATCTCTTTCTACTATAAAAGTGTGGTTGTCCCATTAAGATTATACATCTTTTAAAATCATTAGTGCAATAGAAATATTTTCTCTCTTCAATCATACACTCAAGAACTTTGAAGAGTAAAAGGAACCATTGTCATCTATATATTCACGTAATATAATCTCTATTATCAGGATGATTGATTTCTTTATGTTGCAATTAGGATTAGAAATTGTATCTATTAAGTTTACAAATTCTTTCATTTTTGTCATGCTATGAGTATCACATCAAATATTCAAACAATGGTTGTCACACGGCAGATATTAAAAGCTAAAACATAATTATGGGAATCAAACAAAAAAAATTATATATAAATTACACAACAGAAAACAAAAAGAAAGATAAACTTGAATTTCAAATTATAACTTCAATTACTATATATGCAAGTGTGTTGTCTTTGTATAATAATAAATTTTGTTGTCTATCTTCAATCTTTTTCTATAATAAAGGTTATATTTAAGTTGTTTTCTTTATCGTTATTATCAATATTACCCACAATAACTATTTTATGCTTTTCATTTAAAAAAGAAAAGTTGTGCCCCATTAAATTCAATTTTAGTTCTAGAAAACTTAAAAACAAGTTTTTCGAAATACAAATATGTTTTAAAAATTTTGAATTTTGTGTATCAGAAACTTTTTTTCAAGTTTTTCGAAACAAATTTATGTTATAAAAAACATAAAAATGTTTTTTCGAAACATAAATGTATTTCATAAAATTCAAACTTTGTGGATAGAAAAATGGAATACAAATGTTGAAGGTGCAAACACGAGAAGAGGGGTTGATTGTTTTTGCCAAACTTTGAATCTTTTTGTTGTTTTGTTGAATGCTGATGTGATTTACTTGATGAATATATAATCAGACTTAGCAGCGGAAAATAACAGCATAAGAACACAACAATTTATCCTAGTTCACCATTAACTTGGCTACATCCAGCCCCTTCATCCTAAAGGCTTTAATCCAGTAATTCAAAATCTTTGAATTACAGCACCTGACCCTCCAAGCCAGTCTTCTCAAACAGCCTAACAACCCCAGACTTTTGAGGAACGAAAACAACACCTTGACTCTACAAGTCAAGTTTTCTCCTACCAATCTGACAACCCCAGATTGAAGAAGGAATCTACACCACTATCGGGTTTGATTACAAGGGTTGGAACTATGCAAATTTGCTTCTGGAAACCTGATTGTTGCACTGATTCTTGCACACTTTTGTTGCTTCTGGAAAGCTGATTGTTGCACTGAATTTCTCTCTCGAAAACACTTAGAAAATATTGCTTTTGCACTCAAGTGATTCTCTCTTTTGAACTCTCGGATTGTGTTGAATATGAAGCTTGAGTTCTTGTATTTTTTGATGATTGATGCTGTTGCCTGAAGCCTTCTTTTATAGCTGCAAATAGGGCTTTGTCCAAGCTTAAATTCGAAATAAATCTTGCTCAAATTTCCTTCAAAAATTATGTTGGCCAATCCCGTTTCACTTAAATTAAAACCTTATCTTTTTAGCTTCAAATTGCACTTGAAAATTCTGTTGACCAATCTTGTTTCTTTTAATTTCAAACCATATCTTTTTAAGCTTCAGATAGCATTCGAATTTCTTCAAGTCTTTAGTGATTTTTTGAATCAAATCCCCTTAATACTTTGATCAAATTTCTATCAAAATTTAATTAAGTCTTCTTCGAATTTTAATCAAGTCTTCATTGATTTGCATCATGATTTAAATTCTGGACCATGTAATTTGATCTGTACCAATTTTGTGATCCTCTTATCTCAACCAACTTTGGACCATGTAATCTAATATGTACCATTTTGTGATCCTCTGATCTCGACCGATTCTGGGCCATGTGGTCTGATTTCTACCAATTTGTGATCCTCTGATATGAACCATCGATCTTCTATTCTAGACCATTGATGTTTTAATCTGGACCATTGATCTTTTAATCTGGACATCCTCTGGAGGTATCTTCTGGTGATATCCACTAGTATCCTCTGGATGTTTCCTCTGGCGGAAACTTCTTGTGACATTTTTATCTTCTGGTGACGTCATCCTCTAGTGTATCATTTGATTTTGCACAACCTCTGATTTTTTCTTCTAAGTCAAAATACGATTTACATAAAATACTTTTGTTTACATCAAAACTATAATTGAAAGAACCAACTTGGTTCCAACAATCTCCCTCTTTTTGATGATGACAAAACTTTGTATTTTTTATAACTATTTTTCTTTCTTTTGACTTTGACTCCCCCTAAGACTAAGCTTTACTTTGAAGTTTTCTCCCCCTAAGTCTAATGCCCCAGATACTTTATCAAATACATATCCTCTGATTTTTTTTTCAACTTCTGTCTTTTTTTTTCCGAATAACATGAGTACACGAAAATAATAATAAGAAATAAAATACATATAACAAAAAATTTAACTAAGCTATTTGGTTAGGGATGAAGGTAAGGTTAAGGTTTTTCTTGATGAAGTTAAACCTATTTTCAGGAAGGGGTTTGGTGAATATGTCAGCCTATTGATGGTCAGTGTCTACAGATTGAATGTGAAGTACCCCTTTTTGAACATAATCTCTGATGAAGTGGTGTTTGATCTATATGTGTTTGGCTCTAGAATGTAGGATACGGTTTTTTGGTTAGGTTGATGGCTGAAGTGTTGTCACAGTATAAAGGAATGTTGGTATCCATGATGTTGTAGTCTTCTAGCTGATGTTTCATCCAAATCAATTGAAAACTGCATCCAACTGCTGAAATGTATTCATCTTCTGCTGTTGACATGACAATGGTGCTTTGTCTCTTGCTTGACCAGGATATTAAATTATCTCCCAAGTGTGTGCAGTTTCCACTTGTGCTCTTTCTCTCAAGTTTGTCTCCAGCATAATCAAAATCATAGTATCCACTCAGTTTGTATGTAGGAGTTTTCTTGTAGAACAAGGTGAGGTTGGTAGTGCCTTTTAGGTATATAAGGATTCTCGTAACAACAGTTAAATGGGATTCCCTAGGGTCAGACTGAAATCGTGCACATGCACGTACACTAAACATAATGTCAGGACTAGAAGCAGTGAGGTAAAGGAGAGATCCTATCATACCTCTGTAGGATTTTTGATCAACTTTTTGCCATGAGTCATCCTTTTCAAGTGAACAGGTAGGGTGCATTGGGGTAGCCATAGGTTTGCAGTCACTCATCTTAAACTTCTTGAGAAGCTCTTTTGTATATTTTGATTGATGAATGTATATACCTTTTTGACTTTGCTGAATTTGTATTCCTAGGAAGAACTTAAGTTCTCCCATCATGCTCATTTGAAATTCCTGCTGCATCAATTTAGAAAATTCTTGGCAGAGAGTGCCATTAGTAGATCCAAAGATAATATCATCAACATAAACTTGAATAATCAAAATATCATCTTTTATTGATTTTCTAAAAAGAGTATTGTCTACTTGTCCTCTTTCAAAGTCATTTTTAAGTAAGAAGTTATTAAGTCTATCATATCATGCCCTAGGTGCTTGTTTTAAACCATACAAAGATTTTTTAAGTTTAAAAACATAGTTTGGAAATTCATAACTTTCAAAACCTGGGGGTTGTTTAACATAGACTTCTTCACTTATATAACCATTTAAAAATGCGCTTTTAACATCCATTTGAAATAATGAAATATTATTATTAGCAGCAAAGGAAAGTAGGATACAAAAAGCTTCTAACCTGGCCACTAGAAAAAAGTCTCAGTGTAGTCAATACCTTCTTGTTGACTGTATCCTTGCACAACACATCGTGCCTTGTTTCTGAAAACCCACTTGGTTCCAATAATGTGTTGGAACCAAGTTGGTTCTATGTACTTAGGATTTTGATGTTTACAAAAGCACTCCATGTAATCTTATTTTGTACCTTGAATTATTACATTAAATGCCACCATAAAATGAAGTTTCCATAGGCAGAAGATGAAGACAGCATAATGCATCCAGAAGATAGCAAAGGATACATCCTGAAATTACCAGAGGATATCTTTGCTGGCCCAGATCAGAAGGAAGAAAATTCAGAAGAAGACCTGGACAAGACCAGAAGGAAGCCTGCCAGAGGGAGACTTGATCCAGACCAAAAGGAATCATAAGTCAGACTTAGTCCATAAGTTATTCTGACCACAAGATGGCCTGGCAGTGAAATAATAAACAGCCCAGACTTGATCCAGACTTAATCAGTGGATAAATTAATGGGTCCAAAACAAGAGATTCAATCCATATTTGACCCATACCAGAAGATAGCATGGTTCAGGGTATGAAACTAAGTCCAGACAAGAAGAAATGATGTCTAGATTTGATCTAGACCTGATCCAAATCAGAAGGTAAAATGTCCAGACTGAAATATTACTTGTCCAGAGTTAATTTCATTTCAATCCAGACCAAGTCCATAATTGGTCCAGATCAGAGGGAAGATATTCAGATCAATGGTTTAGATTTAAGTATATGACCCAGTGTTGGCCAAGATCAGAAGATCAGACCATGGCCCAGTGTTGGCCGAAATCAGAAGGTCAGAATGTGTGGTCCAGCATTGGCCGAGATCAGAGGATCACAGCAGATCAGTTTGCTAGACTAGGTTGGCCGAGATCAGAAGATCAGAAAGTGTGGTCCAGGGTTGGCCGAAATCAGAGGATCAGAACAGATCACTTAGTATGGTCCAGATGTGGACAAGTGCAGGAGATCAAAGGGTTCAAATTTAATCATGATGATAATCGGTGGATATTTGATTAAAATTTGACCAAAGTATTAAAAAGGATTTGATACAAAAATAAATTGAAGACTTGTTGAATTCAGAAGCTATTGGCGGGAAGAAAGATTTGTTCCATAATTAATTAAAGTCAGAATTGGTCAAAGTTATTTTTGAAAGGCAATTTGGAGCATAAAAAGATATGTTTTTTATTTAAGTGAAGCCCGATTGGTCAAAGTATTTTTGCAAGAGTATCTGGCAAGATACAGCTCGAATTTAAACTTGGAAGAGACCCTAATCTGCATCTATAAAAAAGGCTCAAAGTAGAATACTTAGCATCGAAAATCACAAAAGAGTCATACACTTCCAAAAGTAAACACTCAAGTTTTCAGTGAGGTTAGTTGTGAGTTCCAACTTTCCAGAAGCAAGCACTCGTGTCATTTTCTTTCCCTTGTGTTAGATCTAAGTTGTGGAAGTAGAGTCTACAATCTGAGGGAGTCAGAAGGGGTAGCAGATTACTTGGCAATTAGATTCAAGGCGTTGTAATTCCTTCTACAATCCGGGGTTGTCAGATTGGTAGGAGAAGACTTGACTTAGGAAGTCAAGGTGTTGTATTCCTCAAGAGTCTAGGATTGTTAGACTGTTTGAGAAGACTGACTTGGAGGGTCAGTGGAACTGTTGTAATTCAATGTTTGAATTAGTGAAATCCTTCATGGTGAAGGGACTGGACATAGTCGTGTTAACGGTGAACCAGTATAAAATTATGTGTTTTTTTTTTACTTTATATCCGCTGCTAACTTTGTTTTATTCATACATCATGTTTTGTTTTAAAACTGCAAAAACAGAAAAAGTATTCAAGTTAGTCAAACACAATTCAACCCCCCTTCTCGTGTTTGCACCTTCAATTGGCATCAGAGCTCAGTCTCAAGGCTGAGCACTTAACAGTGTTTAAGGAAAGGTTCAAGGGTTCAACATGTCAGAAGAATTGGGAGGCAACATCAACAGACCATCATTGTTTGATGGAGAAAGGTTTGAGTATTGGAAGGACAGAATGAGAAGTTTCTTCATATCTCAAGATCCTGAATTATGGAAGCTGGTAGTCAAAGGATACAGTACACCTACTGTTCCAGGAAATCCAACTAAAGAACTGGACATGAAAGATATGAAATCAGACCAGAGCAGATTATACAAACTGCATCACAAGTCCAGAAACATCATGATCAGTGTCATCACATTCAAGGAATTTGACAGATGCACAGATAAAGAAACAGCAAAGAGCATTTTTGACTGTTTGGTTCTTACTTATAAAGGAAGCCAACTGGTCCAAGAAGCAAAGGCTAATATATTGGTCAAACAGTATGAGATGTTCAAGATGGAAGATGATGAAGACATCGATGGAATGTTCTGTAGATTCCAGACTCTGATATCTGGACTGAAGGTCTTGAAGAAAAGCGACACAACAACAGATCACGTCAAGAAGATTCTAAGAAGTTTACCAACCAAGTGGAGACCAATAGTTATTGCAGTTCAGCAAGCCAAAGATCTGAATAACTTAAGACTTGAAGATCTGATCAGCTCACTCAAGTCTCATGAAATAGAATTGGAAGCAGATGAACCAAAGAAGAAGAAGAATCTTGCCCTGAAGTCAAAACAGAAGAAAGCTGCAAAGGCAGCACCAGAATAAGAGGATAGCGACAGTGACTGTGATGATATGGCTTACTTAACCAAACAAATGGTTAAGATATAGGAAAACAGAAAGAGGAGAGGCTCCAGGAAGAATCATAATAGCAAAGGAAAGGAAGAATCTGACAAGAAGAGTATCGTTTGTTATGGATGCAATGAACCTGGACATATCAAGTCAGGATGTCCAAATCTGAAAAAGACAAACAACACAAGAAGAGTTCCAGATTCAGAAAGAAGGGTCTGATGGCAGCATGGGATGCATCAGAATCAGAGGAAGAATCGTCTGATGAAGAAGGGGAAGAAACAGCAAAGATGGCACACATCAGGTCTGCCTCTCGAATTCATAAAGGCACGATTTCAGGAAGGAAAGCAGGCAAAAGGAAGAATGATCGAAGCAGTCATTCAAGCAAGTCTGGAAGCACATCAGAGGGAGCAATTCTGGCTCTGATGGCTCATACCAACTCAAGTTCTGGATACGGCTCAGGCTCTGGAACAGATTCAGAAGATGAAGACAATGAGGTATTTTCTGATCTCTCTAAATCTGAATTAATTAAGGCTGTAAAAGATTTTTTAAATGCAAACAATAAGATGTCTTTAAAACTGAAAACTCTTAGGGAAGATAAGAAAAATCTGACCAAAGAAGTACAAGTCTTAAAGAATCAAAATTCTGAGTATGCAACTAAAAACAAGGATTTTAAAACTAAAGTTGCAAGACTCAAATCTAAAAACCAAACTCTCCAAAGTAATATGTGTTCCACTTCCAAAACTGTTTGTGAATCTGATATGCATGAGCAATTTTTTCAAAACTTTATTTCCAATGGAATGGAAAGAAGTAAATATGCATCTATGATTTATGGAAACAGTAACACTGGAAAGAGAGGTCTTGGTTTTATAGAAACGATTGCTGAAAGTAAAGTTGTTCATTATGATGTTTTATGCATTGTTTGTGCTAAGAAAGGTCACTCTGAACTATCTTGTCCAATGGTTAAATCTGAACAAGATTAGAGAGCTGTTAAAACTAACAAACCTGAACCCAATTAGTTCTGGGTACCAAAAGATCAAATTGTCTATGTTGCAGATATTCTGAGCAACCAGAAGAAGACACCAACAATGGTGCCTGGACAATGGATGTTGGCAATACACAAGCAGAAGAAGGTTTACGTTCCAACATCTACCAAACAGAAGCCAACTGACTCTGGTAGAAGAAGAACTGGTCAACACAATACCTATCAGAACCAGAACCAGAATCATAGGAAGAACAGGAAATATCAAAGAAATCACACATATCACACAAATCAGAATAGGAACTAGAACCAGAATCAGAAATGGAACCAATGTCAGAGGCACAGGAACTGGAACCAAAATCAGTACCAGAACCAAAACCAAAACCAAAACCAGAACCAGTATAAGTATTAGAATCAGAGGTTCAGCCACAAACAGCAGAATCACATACATCAGCTTCAGTATTACCAGAAGAAGTAGAATTACCAGAATCACCATAAGTTCTAGAAGCACCAGAGGAACATGGTGTATCAGCCAAAGCAGAAAGAGAAGAATCAGAATCAGGAAAGTTCTTCAAACACTCCAGTGAAATTCATCAAGACTACAAACTTGGAAGGAAATTCAAATCCCTTAATCCAAACCATGTAATCACAGAACATACAGATTCGGAATCTGAAAATCAGAAGCAAGAGGATTTTCAGAGTAAAACTGAAACTGTTGACATAGAGGTTACATCTTGCTGTAAATACTATTATTATTTGATATTTATGTTTACTGTGATAACAAGAAGCTTGATCTTAACAAATCAAAGCTTGATCTTAACAAATCAAAGCTAGATAAGTATTCTACAAGTTTTCAAACTGTCAGAGGAACCAGGTGATTCACACGAATTGAACACTTCAGCAGAAACAGCATTCCAGTGGTTTAAAAAAATAAGCAGAAACCACCCGAAGCAGAATTAATGATAGTGCAGGCTCACCTAAACCAAAGGGAGCAGAAGCAGAAGAAACAGAAGTACCTGGAAAAGTAGAGGATACAAGCAAGTCAGATACACATGACAAATCTTCAAAAGATAAATCTGATCAAGTCAGAAACAACCAAGATAAGTCAGAAGAGAAATCAGGATATTTACCAGAATCAGAAGCTGTTACAGACTTACCTGAACCAGAAGCTGATTTATCAGAATCAGAAGCTGATGCAGGCAAAAGAACTTGAAAAAGTATAAGCTTCAAGCAAGAATACGACAAATCTTCAAATCTGAAGTAAAAGGTTGGATACTTGCAATGCAAGAAGAGCTGAACGAATTTCAAAGGAATGATGTTTGGGATCTGATATCCAGACAAAAAAAAAACATTATTGGAACCAAGTGGGTGTTCAAGAATAAACTCAATGAAAAAGGTGAAGTGGTAAGGAACAAAGCCAGATTGGTAGCACAAAGATACAGTCAACAAGAAGGTATCGATTATACTGAGACATTTGCTCCAGTGGCCAGGTTAGAAGCAATTAGAATTCTTTTATCATTATTTGCTGATAATCACGATATAATTATGTATCAAATGGATGTTAAAAGTGCATTCTTAAATGGCTATATTAGTGAGGAAGTCTATGTCAAACAGCCCCCTAGATTTGAAAATTCTGATTTTCCAGACCATGTTTTTAAACTTAAAAAATCTTTATATGGTTTAAAACAAGCACCAAGGGCATGGTATGACAGACTTAGTACCTTTCTGCTTAAGAATGAATTTGATATAGGTCAGATTGATAATACTCTATTTAGGAAATCCATTAAAAATGATATTTTAATTATTCAAGTGTATGTTGACGATACCATCTTTGGATCGACTAATGGCACTTTGTGCAAAGAGTTTTCTGACCTAATGCAGAAAGAGTTCCAAATGAGCATGATGGGAGAACTTAAGTTCTTCTTGGGAATTCAGATTCATCAAGGTAAATCAGGTATACTCATTCACCAATCTAAATACACTAAAGAACTTCTTAAAAAGTTCAAAATGAGTGAATGTAAGCCTATGGCCACCCCTATGCACCCAACCTGCTCACTTGAGATAGATGAAACCAGCCAAAAGGTAGATCAGAAAACATACAGAGGTATGATTGGATCGCTTCTTTATTTAACTGCTTCTAGACCTGACATTTTGTTTAGTGTTTGTGTCTGTGCTCGTTTTCAAGCTGAACCTAGGAAATCCCATTTAACTGATGTCAAACGAATTTTGAGATACCTTAAAGGAACCACCAACCTTACCCTGTTATACAAGAAAACCCCCACCTACAAACTCAGAGGTTTTTGTGATTCTGACTATGCTGGAGACAAGCTGGAAAGGAAAAGTACAAGCGGCAACTGCACCTTCTTAGGTGATAATTTGATTTATTGGTCAAGCAAAAGACAAAGCACCATTGCTATGTCAACAGCCCAAGTTAAGTATATATCAGCAGCAGGATGCAGCTCACAGTAAATCTGGATGAAACACCAACTTGAAGATTACAACATCTTTGAAACCAATATCCCTTTGTTCTGTGATAACACTTCAGCCATAAACCTAACCAAGAACCCGATCTTACACTCTAGAGCCAAACACATTGAAATAAAACACCATTTCATTAGGGACCATGTTCAAAAAGAGACTTTAAGCATCTAGTTTGTGGACACTGATCATCAATGGGCTGACATCTTCACCAAAGCATTACCTGAAGACACGTTCGAGTTCATCAAGAAACAGCTCAACATTGTCTCCATATTTGACTAGCTCAAGTAGTCTTCTGAGGAGTTTTTAATTTTCTTGTACTTTTAATTTTATGTCTTTTATTTTTTTGTTTTTAATTTCTGTACTTTGTAAAGAAAAAAACAAAAATACAAAAATAGTAGGACCTCTTTTTGGCTGATTACAAAAAGGGGGAGAGAAAGAAAAATGAGAAATAAGTAGAAAAGGAGAGAAAAAGAAAGGAGGAGCGAAAAAGAAAGAGATGAAAAGAGAAGGAGTTGAAAAGGAGAAGAATCAGGGAAAGAGAAAAATAAAGAGAGAAAAAGAAAGAGTGAAAAGAGAAGGAGTTGTAAAGGAGAAGAAATAGGGATAGAGAAAAATAAATCAGAAAGAGATGAAAAGAGAAGGAGTTGAAAAGGAGAGGAGAAGAGAAGAAAAGAAAGAGTGATTCAAGAAGGAATTGAAAAGGAGAAGAAAAAGTCAGTATCAGACTTAGCGGGAGAGATTGGTCTGAGGGGGAGTATTTTAAGTACTTCGAGTCATAAGCTAGCAAAATAAGTTATGATTTTGTCATCATCAAAAAGGGGGAGATTGTTGGAACCAAGTTGGTTCTAAGTACTTAGGATTTTGATGTTTACAAAAGCACTCCATGTAATCTTATTTTGTACCTTGAATTATTACATTAAATGCCACCAGAAGATGAAGTTTCCAGAGGCAAAAGATGAAGACACCAGAATGCATCTAGAAGATACTAGAGGATACATCCTGAAATTACCAGAGGATATCTTTGCTGGCCCATATCAGAAGGAAGCAAAGTCAGAAGGAGACCTGGACCAGACCAGAAGGAAGCCTGCCAGAGGGAGATTTGATCCAGACCAGAAGGAATAATCCAGACTTAATAAACAGCCCAGACTTGAACCAGACTTAATCAGAGGATAACTTAATGGGTCTAGAACAAGAGATTCAATCTAGATTTGACCTAGACCAGAAGATAGCATGGTTCAGGGTATGAAACTAAGTCCAGACCAGAAGAAATAATGTCCATGTTTGATCCAGACCTGATCCAAATCAGAAGGTAAAATGTCCATACTGAAATATTATTTGTCCAGAGTTAATTTCAGTTCAATCCAGACCTAGTCTAGAATTGATCCAGATCAGAGGGAAGATATTCAGATCAATGGTTCATATTTACGTATATGGCCCAATGTTGGCCGAGATCAGAAGATCAGACCATGGCCTAGTGTTGGCCGAAATCAGAAGGTCAGAATGTGTGGTCCAGCATTGGCCCAGATCAGAGGATCACAGCGGATCAGTTTGCTAGACCAGGTTGGCCGAGATCAGAAGATCAGAAAGTGTGGTCCAGGGTTGGCCGAAATCAGAGGATCACAGTAGATCACTTAGTATGGTCCATATGTGGACGAGAGTAGAAGATCAAAGCGTTTAGATTGAATCATGATGATAATCGGTGGATATTTGATTAAAAATTTGACCAAAGTATTAAAAAGGATTTGATACAAAAATAAATTGAAGACTTGTGGAATTCACAAGCTATTGGCGGGAAGAAAGATTTGTTCCAGAATTAATTAAAGTCAGAATTGGTCAAAGTTATTTTTGAAAGGCAATCTGGAGCTTAAAAAGATATGTTTTTTATTTAAGTGATGTCCGATTGGTCAAAGTATTTTTGCAAGAGTATCTGGCAAGATACAGCTCGAATTTAAACTTGGAAGAGACCCTAATCTGCATCTATAGAAGGAGGCTCAAGGCAGAATACTTAAGATCGAAAATCACAAAAGAGTCATACACTTCCAAAAGCAGAGACGACACTACAAGAGCCAACGTCAGCCGGGATGATCGGATGGCTGAAGCGATGAATAACATGGCTGCGTCTGTTGCTGCACAGACGTCTGCGAAGACTCAACAAGATCTGTCGAAGAGAGAAAGAGAGATTCGTGCTGCTGGATCAAGGGGACTAGAGGATTTTCGTCGCCATAATCCTCCCAAGTTCAAGGGTGATGAGGGTCCAGAAAGAGCGGACCAATGGATTCAAGAGATGGAGAAAATCTTTGAAATGATTAATTGCCGGGCAGCGGTAAAGGTCAACTATGTGACATATTTGCTGTTATGGGATGCAGAGTATTGGTGAAGAAGTACAAGGCTTCTAATGGGATCAGCTCAAAGGAGGTGAATTGGGAGTCGTTCGGTATTTGGCTGCTAACAACTCGGAGTGTCACTAAGAGAAGGAACTCAGGAACTTTTTCCTTAACTAACGTGGAGACCAAGATGGATGTGAGCATAGAAGATGTGGTGTTAATCAAAGAATATTCGGACGTATTTCCATCAGAAATTCCAGGATTACCCCCAGTAAGAGAGGTGGAGTTCTTCATTGATTTACACCCAGGAACTGGACCTATTTCAATTGCGCCGTACCGGATGTCGCCATTGGAATTAAGCGAACTTAAGGGTCAAATTGAAGGTTTATTAGAGAAAGGATTTATCAGACCAAGTGTGTCGCCATGGGGAGCTCTAGTGTTGTTGGTTAAGAAGAAGGATGGAAATTCACGTTTATGTGTGGATTATCGGCAACTTAACAAGGTAACTATCAAGAATCGTTATCCTTTACCACGCTTCGATGATTTGATGGACCAATTGAGGGGAGCAGCAGTGTTTTCAAAGATTGATTTAAAATCAGGATACCATCAGATTCGAGTAAGAGAAGGAGATATTCAAAAGACTGCTTTCAGGACTCATTACGGACACTATGAATATCTCGTTATGCGTTTTGGAGTTACGAATGCACCAGCGATTTTCATGGACTATATGAATAGGATCTTCAGCCCATTTATGGATAAATTCGTGGAGGTGTTCATCGATGAAATTTTGATTTATTCAAAGGATGAAGAAGAATATGAAGAACACTTACGCCAAGCTCTTGAAGTCTTACGCGAAAAGCAACTGTATGCCGATTTATCGAATTGCAAGTTTTGGCTAAAGAAAGTGAACTTCTTGGGACATGTGATAACAAAAGAAGGAATCGATGTCGATCCGGCAAAGATTGAGACAATTCTTGCCTAGAAACAACCTCAAACTATCACAGACATACGAAGTTTTGTCGGACTAGCAGGATACTACAGAAGATTTATTGAAGAATTTGCTAAGATTGTAGCTCCTTTGACACAACTCACCAGGAAAAATCAGTCGTTTGCATGGACGGAGAAGTGTGAGGAAAGTTTTCAGTTGCTAAAGGAAAAGTTGACAATCTCACCAATATTGGTTTTGCCACAATCAGAAGAACCCTATGAAGTTTACTGTGATGCATCTCACCAAGGTCTGGGATGTGTTTTGATGCAACACAAGAAAGCTGTAGCCTACGCCTCAAGGCAGTTGAAAACTCACGAACGGAATTACCCTACTTATGACTTAGAGCTTGCTGTAGTAGTGTTTGCGTTAAAGGCCTGGAGACACTACCTTTATGGATGCACGTTCACGGTGTACAGTGACCATAAAAGCTTGAAGTATCTGTTCGATCAGAAAGAATTGAACATGCGTCAGAGAAGATGGATGGAGACTCTCAAGGATTTTGACTTTTCATTGCAGTATCACTCTGGAAAAGCCAATGTGGTGGCTAATGCATTGAGTCAAAAGAGTGTGTCAGTATCTTCAATGATAATGACCAGACAACAGGAGTTGTGGGAAGCATTTAAAGACCTACACTTGGACGTAAATTTTGCACTAGGAATTTTAAAGTGTGGAATGATAACAATTTCGAGTGGTCTACTTGAGGAGATTGCAAACTTGCAAGATGACGCATTGATCCAAGAAAAGAGGAACTTGATAGCGCAAGGACAGACAACTGAGTTCAGCGTCGAAACAGATAATATTCTGAGATGTAATGGAAGAGTTTGTGTACCGGAAGTTGCAGAGATGAGAAGAGCGATTTTGGAAGAGGCTTATAAGAGTAAGTTGAGTATTCACCCTGGAGCGACCAAGATGTACCAGGACTTAAGACAGAATTTCTGGTGGCCAGGAATGAAGAGGGATGTAGCGGAATATGTATCAGCTTGTTTAACTTGTCAGAAAGCGAAAGTGGAACATCAACGACCTGCTGGAATGTTGCAGCCCTTGGATATACCAGAATGGAAGTGGGACAGAATTTCCATGGATTTTATAACAGGACTGCCCAAGAGAAGGAAAAAGAATGATTCAATTTGGGTAATAGTGGATCGATTGACAAAGTCCGCACATTTCTTACCAGTAAGGACCACTTACAAAGTAGATAAGTTGACGGAAATCTACATCGCTGAGATTGTGAGGTTACACGGCGTTCCATTGAGTATAGTATCGGACCGTGACCCAAAGTTCACATCTCATTTTTGGGGAGCAATGCATGAAGCATTGGGAACGAAACTGAAATTGAGTTCCGCTTATCATCCACAAACAGACGGACAGACTGAGAGAACAAATTAGTCCTTGGAAGATCTATTAAGAGCGTGTGTGTTGGATGACAAAGGAAACTGGGATGAGGTGTTGCCATTGATTAAGTTCACTTACAACAATAGCTTTCACGCAAGTATTGGAATGGCACCCTATGAGGCTTTGTATGGACGCAAGTGTCAGACGCCTTTATGCTGGTATAAGGACGGAGAAAGTATGATTGTTGGACCCGAGATGGTGGAACAAACTACAGAGAAGATCAAGAGGATACAGGAGAAAATGAAGATTTCACAGGATCGTCAGAAGAGCTATGCGGACAAGCGTCGCAGACCCTTGGAATTTGAGCAGGGTGATCATGTATTTCTAAGGGTCACGCCTACAATTGGTGTTGGCAGAGCTATTAAGTCAAGAAAGTTGACTCCGAAATTTATTGGACCATACCAAGTCACTGCACGTATTGGACCATTGGCTTATCAGATTGCTTTACCTCCCATATTGTCCAATATTCACGACGTATTTCATGTGTCGCAGTTAAGGAAATACATTGCAGACCTGTCACATGTGATCGAACCAGATACAATTCAGCTGAAGGATGACCTGTAATTTGAACTATTCCCTGTAAGGATTGAAGACAGGAAGATTAAACAATTGAGGAACAAGGAAGTCCCACTAGTCAAAGTGATTTGGAATCCGACTACTGGAGACGCGACTTGGGAACTGGAGAGTAAGATAAGGGAACAATATCCTCAGTTGTTTATCGACATGTAGTTTCGAGGACGAAACTAATTTAAGGGGGGTAGTAATGTAAGACCCTTAATTTTTAATTAAAATTATGGAATTAATTTTAAGTGTATTTTGGGGATATTTGTAAAATATTTAATATATGTATGTTTTGAGTGAATATATATATATATATATAAATATTTATTTTGGAAGATAAATTAAAATTATTGGATGAAGAATAAATTAATTTAATTACGAGTAATTAAATTAACGGACAGATAATTAAGGGATTAGCGGCTAATTGCGACGAGATTGGTTAATTGCTGAGGATCAGACAATTGTCGGGTGAGGTGGCACCACACAAGCCTATAAATAGGAGTGAGAAGGATGGTGAAATCAGAACACCATTCCTCCTTCCTCACTGCCCATACGGCATGTAACAGTACCCTTTTCCCTCCCATTCTGTTTTCTGTTTTTTGTTTTCCAGTTCACGATTTCAAAGAAAAGAGAGGGAGTTCCTCAAAAGTGCCATTAATTGGAAACCTAGGCCCCAAACCAGAAAACCCCCAGTACAAAAGTTGTTCCCCACATCATTACGAAGCTATAGAACCCAGTTTCGTAGCAGCAAACGCAAGCGGCAGTTTCACCGGTTTTGACGCGTAAATGGGAACGAAAGGAGAAACGTGAGCAGAAGTAGAAAACGCAACAAGGGTAAGGGCACCTTCCACTTTCTAGATGCATTAGGGCTGTAAGTGCATAACTGTCATGGCATTACTGGTGGTTTCATTACTATTTTTGAAAAAAAAACTGTTTTGCCTGAAAAAGATGAAAAATGCATTCTGTGATGTTTTAAAAGTTCTGTGATGATTGTTGTTTCGACTGAATGCATTAAAGTTGTTTTGTTTATGTGGGAGAGTTGAAAAATGTCTTGCATGTGATTTTGAAGATGGTTTAAATGCATGTTCATAAAACTGATTGAATGTTGTTATAAAATGCGAAAATGCATTCTGTTGGCATTTTGTTGTTATGTGATGATTTCTGTTTGACTGAATGTGTTAATGTCATTCTGTTTGTGTGAGAAAGCTGGAATATGCTTTGCATGTTGAGTTGGTTGTGTAAGCATACTGGAGAATACCATGCATGTTGTTTTGGAGGTGCATGTTCTGGTTCTAGATGAGTCTGATGTTGATCATTCTATTTCTGTTTCTGGATGATTCTGATGTTGATCATTCTGTTTCTGTTTCTGATGATTATGTTTCTGTTCTGTTGATGAAAATCTGGTTTTTGTTGATGGTTTCAAAAGAAAAGGGGTTTTAAATGATGAAAGTGTTTTTCTGGAAAAGTGTTGAATCTGTTTTGATGTTTGGTTGTTTTTTTAAAGAAATAGTTTGAAATGTGTTGAAGTCTCAGGAAAAATTTCACTGGTTTTCGAATGTGTATTCGAATACAACATGTGTGTATTCGAATACAACCTGTCAAGTTTCTGTTTTACTTAAGTTTTCAAACTTGTATTCGAATACGAGCCCCTGTATTCGAATAGAGAGGAAGGATTTTTGCTTCTGACTTAGCATCTGTATTCGACTACGACCATGTCGTATTCGAATACATAAGTGAAATTTTAACAGTGTATTCGCATCTGTATTCGACTACAGGCATGCTGTATTCGAATACAGAATGCAGATTCTCACTAGTTTCAACTTCTGTATTCGGTTATAATGGATCTGTATTCGAATACATATTCAAGTTTTTCTAGAAACTCAGTTTTTAGCTTCTGTATTCGAATACAAGAAAGCTGTATTCGAATACAGATTCGTGTTTTCCAGAAAATCATGTTTTAAACACTGTCATGTGTATTTTAAAGTGTTGGGAAATATTGAGAAGGGTTCAAATGATTTAAAATGGAGACTTTGAAATAGTTTTGAAGAGGAGAGGATGATGTTTTGGAAACCTTTAATGACCTGGGAGGAAATGCTGAATTTACACATGTTCTACCTTCTGTATTCGACTACAGGTATGCTGTATTCGAATACAGAGTGTTGAAATTGCAGTTTTCAGCTTCTGTATTCGAATTCAAGGGGTCTGTATTCGAATATAGATTCGAGTTTTCAGAAATTCCAAGTTTTTCAACAGTGTTTTATAAACCCTAAGTGTTGGGGAATATTGGGAATGATTGTGGTGAATTAAAATGGAACTTTTGTTGATAGTTTGAAGTGGTGGTGATGAAGTTTTTGAGACTTTACTGATGTAGTGAAAAATGTTGATTTGTGCACTGAGACTGTATTATGATTTTCCAGAAATCTCAGTTTTAAACACTGTATTATGATTTTTAAGAGTTGGGGAAAAAACTTATGATAATTAAGAATGGAATTTTGAGATGATGTAAAGTGTTAATGATTGCTTGACTGTTTAATCATGATTTTGATGATGATGATATTGATTGTGTGAGATGTTTTGAGAGATTATGGAAAGACATGTTTTTCTGATTTTACATACTGTTTCCAGTGAAGAGAAAACACTGCATGTTCATCCATTTCATAAGTCAGGTGGTGACCGCGATGGGCCACAGAGTAATGCGGTAACCGTGATGGTCCGCAAAGTTAAGTAGTAACCACAGTAGTGGACTATGGAATGGCCGCGTGTTCGTGGTGGTCCATTCTATCCGTGCGAGGATTTAACTTCTGTGTATTTGGCCTGTGAGAGGCTAATACACGTGAAAGTAGTAACCGTGATGGGTTGTAGAGTGGCTGCCTCGTGGTGGTCCATTCTATCCGGGCTACAGAATGGCCG
>JBBPBO010000001.1:62537200-62542200 GCA_037974295.1 Cicer cuneatum | reverse complement strand
AGCTGAAAACTGGTGGCGAAGGGCGAGGCAAATGATGGAAGGAAATCATGAAGAGGTGACCTGGGAAGTCTTTAAGAGAAAATTCTTGGACAAATATTTTCTGAAGAGTGCCAGGGCTGAGAAGGAGGCCCAATTCTTGAGACTATATCAAGGAAGTCTCACAGTGTTCGAGTATGCAGCAAAGTTTGAGTCCCTAGCAAAACACTTTCGCTATTTTCGTAACCAAATGGATGAAGAGTATATGTGTGAGAGGTTTGAAAGCGGGCTCAGATATGAAATTAAGGAGTTTGTGGGACCTCTAGAGATACGTTAGTATCAGGTGCTGGTGGAGAAGTGCAAAAAGGTGGAGATCATGAAACGGGGCCGCCTGAACAGAGGCGCTATTGGGGGACCAATGAGACCCTAGGAAAATGGCGACCAACAAAACAAAGGCAGTCAGTTCCAACAGAAAAAGCCGTATGCCCGCCCACAGGGGACTACTGGAGATCGACCGGGACCCCAAAATAGGGGATATCAGAGGCATCAGAGTCCAACACAAAACCAGGCGCATATTGTTCGATGCTATCACTGTGGACAGGAGGGACATAGGTTGACTGAGTGTCCAAGAAGAACCAGGATATGTTATGCTTGTCAGAAACCAGGCCATATGGCAAAAGATTGTCGGGAGAAGGATACTGTCAACAACAAGGATGTGGCACGCCCTACTGCTCGAGGACGTGTTTATCACATTAGAGGAGAAGAAGCACCATCTTCCTCAGAACTTATCCATGGTGAGTGTCTTATTGCTGGAAAAATACTTTCTGTGATATATGATTCTAGGGCAACACACTCGTTCATTTCATTAGATTGGGTGGAATCGCTCCAACTAGATGTCACTACCTTACCATTTGATTTAATGGTTACCCTTCCCTTTGTTGAACCAGTAAAATGTAATTTGGCGTGTTTGCAATGCTCGCTGACTGTGTTTAAAATGAATTTTAAGATCGATTTAATTTGTATTCCTCTGAAACATCTTGGAGTAATTTTGGGAATGGATTGGTTGTCTAGCAACTACATCATGTTAGACGGTGCCCGACGGAACGTGATATTTCCAGGTCCATATATTTCGAAGTTCCTTTCAGCCAACAGATGGAAGCTTTCTCTGAAGGGAGGAGTCCAGAAATGTGTTTCTCAACTCAGTCAACATGAGTCCAGAGGTTGTTGTCGATGAGATCCCGGTAGTGAAAGATTTCTTTGAGGTTTTCCCACCAGACATACCAGGACTACCCCCAGTCCGTGATGTCGAATTTTCTGTCGAGGTTATTCCAGGTACTGGACCCATCTCTATCGCTCCTTACAGAATGGCCCCCTTAGAGCTATCAGAACTAAAGAACCAATTGGAAGACCTTCTGTCTAAGAAATTCATTCGGCCTAGTGTGTCACCATGGGGAGCCCCCGTGTTATTGGTCAAGAAGAAGGATGGAAAGTCGAGATTGTGTGTTGATTATCGACAGCTCAACAAAGTCACAATAAAAAATAGATACCCTTTACCTCGCATTGATGATTTAATGGACCAACTCAGAGGGGCAGGGGTGTTTTCTAAGATTGATCTAAAGTCGGAATACCACCAGATTCGAGTGAAAGAAGATGATATATCCAAGACAGCCTGTAGAACGCGATATGGGCACTATGAGTACTTGGTGATGCCTTTTGGAGTGACCAATGCGCCAGCTATCTTCATGGATTATATGAACCGTATCTTCCGTCCGTTCTTAGACAAGTTTGTGGTGATCTTTATTGATGACATCTTGATTTATTCCAAGAGTCGGGAGGAACATGAGGAACATTTGCGTCAAGTTCTGCAAGTACTGAAGGAGCAACAACTATATGCCAATCTAGGAAAATGTAAATTTTGGTTGGAAGAAGTGAAGTTCTTGGGACATGTAATTTCTAAGGAAGGGATCGCTGTCGACCCATCCAAGGTAGAAGCCGTGATGGCATGGAACCAACCGCAGACAGTCACAGAGATTAGGAGTTTTCTGGGGTTGGCTGGGTACTATAGGAGATTTATTGAGGGATTTGCCAAGATTGTTGCTCCATTGACACACCTTACAAAGAAGAACCAGATTTATGCTTGGACTGAGGAGTGTGAGAAAAGTTTCCAACTGATGAAAGAGAAACTAACTACATCTCCAGTGTTAGTGTTGCCACAACCAGAAGAGCCTTACGAAGTTTATTGTGATGCCTCATACCAAGGATTGGGTTGTGTACTGATGCAAAACAAACAAGTAGTGGCCTATGCATCAAGGCAATTGAAGGTGCATGAAAAGAATTATCCCACTCATGACTTGGAGTTAGCTGCAATTGTCTTTGCATTGAAAATTTGGAGACATTATCTGTATGGGTGTATTTTTGATGTGTTTAGTGACCATAAGAGTTTGAAATACTTGTTTGATCAAAAGGAGCTTAACATTAGGCAAAGGAGATGGATGGAGTTTATTAAAGATTATGAGTTCACATTGCATTACCATCCGGGGAAAGCGAACGTGGTGGCTGATGCCCTAAGCAGGAAGCGCGTTCATCTCTCGTTTGTAACAATGAAGGGGTTGGAGTTGTTAGAGAAGTTCTGTGACTTGAATCTTAATTTGGATTCTACATTGGGGAAAGTGCACTGTGGAATGATCATTATAGATAGTGAACTGATGAATGAGATTAAAGCTCTCCAAGTTACAGACGTGTTGACTAAAGAGAAAAGGAAATTGATCAAGGTTGGCAGGGCACCTGAATTCAAGGTGGGCCCAGATGATATTTTGAGATGTAATGGACGTGTTTGTATACCCGAAAATACCGAATTAAGGAGGACTATCTTGGATGAGGCCCACAAAAGCAAGCTGAGTATTCACCCTGGTACCACCAAAATGTATAAAGACCTTAAGCAAAAGTTTTGGTGGCCAGGAATGAAGAAACAAGAAGCAGAATACGTGGCTTCGTGTTTGACTTGTCAGAAAGCTAAGGTAGAACATCAAAAGCCAGGGGGACTATTAAGGCCATTAGACATACCAGTATGGAAATGGGATAGTATATCCATGGATTTTGTGGTAGCATTGCCTAAAACTCAACGGAAGTTTGACTCCATTTGGGTGATTGTCGACAGGTTAACCAAATCTGCCCATTTCATACCCGTGAGGACTAATTATGATGTGACTAAGCTTGCAGAGATATACATTGCAGAGATTGTCAGACTACATGGGGTACCTTCTAGCATTGTGTCAGATAGAGATCCGAAGTTCATTTCTCGTTTGTGGGGAGCATTACATGAGGCGTTGGGTACTAAGTTGAGATTGAGTTCAGCATATCACCCTCAAACCGACGGACAAACAGAAAGAACTATTCAGACCTTGGAGGATTTACTGAGAGCGTGTGTGCTGGATGACCGAGGAAGTTGGGATAATATATTGCCTCTCATTGAGTTCACCTACAACAACAGCTATCATGCAAGCATTGGGATGGCACTGTATGAGGCTCTATATGGGCGTAAGTGCCACACCCCCTTGTGTTGGTATCAGGATGGTGAGAACTTAATTGTGGGGCCAGAATTGGTACAACAGACCACAGATAAGGTCCGTCTGATCCAAGAAAGGATGAAGGCAGCACAAAGCAGACAAAAGAGTTATGCCGACCAACGGAGGAAACCACTGGAGTTTCAAGAGGGTGAACATGTATTTTTGAGAGTGACGCCTACTACTGGAGTTGGTAGGGCACTAAAGTCTAAGAAGTTAACTCCTAAATTCATCGACCCATACCAGATCCTCCGACGTGTGGGTCTAGTAGCTTATCAAATTGCCTTGCCTCCGAGTTTGGCCAAGATGCATGATGTGTTCCACGTGTCACAGTTGAGGAAGTACATGGCTGATCCTTCCCATATTATCGTGCCAGATGCAACTTGGGAATTAGAGGAAAAAAATGAGAGAACTCTACCCTAACCTTTTCATGTTAGACTAGTTTCGAGGACGAAACTATTTTTAAGGGGGTGAGTATTGTAACATCCTCTAAATTTATTATTTAAAATAATTAAGACTTATAAATATATATATTTCATTATTAATTTAGGTGTGATAATTATTTGTCTCGTTCGACTTATTGTAGTTGATAAAATTATTAGTAAGAATTATTTAATCAATGGAGAAGTTTTATATAGTTATATATATATATATATATGTTTTTTTTAGTACAAGAAGAATTTGAGCTAAGGGTTTGTGGCTAGGTGTGACCCAACCCGTAATAGAAATTTGGGCTTGGAGTTGGTGGCTTAGTTTTTGTATGATCAAGGTTAAGAAAAAAAATAATAAATAAATAAAATAATATTTTCTCCCTTCTTTTCTTTATTTGGGCTCAACACTATCTACCCAATAATCTCCACTTTAAATTTTCCCTAAAGTCCACAATATTTCGATACTAAGTAATAGTAAGCAGAAAAAAATACCGAAACCCTAGCCGTCATCTCCTTCACACCTCATCTCCTTCGTGCGGCAAACTTTTTGTGTGAACAACTTCGTGGGGGCTTAGAGTTTCGTACTAGGAAGAAAAGCGGCCAAGGTAAGGGCTTTTCCCCACAGAAATTTGAGTTAGACCGTTAGTTGGATGACATAGAACTAATAATTGTAATTGCTTGCTTTTGAAAGAAATAAATGTAGACTAATAAAATAAAATAATGGAATATGAAATCCTTTACGTTGAGTTCGATATGTAATGTATGTCTTTTTAAGAAGTAAAATATGAATTTTTATATTATACATGATAGAGTTTTAATTTTTATGATGGATATGAAGCAAAATATGATTTTTCTTATGTTATATATATGATAAAGTTTTGATTTTGATGATGTATTATGAGTTGGAGTTTGAAGTTTCTTGTTATATATAAAGTTTTAATCTTTATGGTGTAAATGAAGTCAAGTCCCGATTTTTATGCGTACGTGGTGAAAATTATTATTGAATGATTATTTGTCTATGAATATATGA
>JBBPBO010000001.1:62497293-62537013 GCA_037974295.1 Cicer cuneatum | reverse complement strand
TGGCAGGTTTATATCCGGATCATATAGTTTTAGGAGCATGCATTATGCATATTTTTTACATACGATTTACTGTTTGCGCATTTTTTTCTTTTAAATTACAAGTTTTTACCTTTATATGTTTTGTGTTATTCTTCTATATGTTTAGCTTTGGTTTGATGTGGATGATGCAAAAAATTGACCCTTACAACAACATTTTAGGTACTAATGAGTTCGAGGAGATTCAAGAGTAATTGATGAGTATTAACGTGCGGCGAACGTGGGGTAAAAATGGGGTTTTCAAGACAATTTTGTAATAATAAGTATTGCCGCAAAATTTCTATGTTTATTTATTTTTATAAATACGGAAGTGGATTTTTGCTTCCGTTTAGGAATAATTGATTTTTCCTTTATTTTAGCTTGAATAAACTTTTTTTTATAATATTAAATAAATGTGATTGTTACTAATTATTTAAAAGCATAAATGTGATTGTTACTAATTATTTAAAAGTATAAATGTAGATATTCTTACCAAAAAAAAATTATTGTAAATTTTTCTAAAAGTATTTTTTTTATTAACGTTTTGGACCAAAAATCCGGGGCGTTACACACGGCGTATTTGTAGATAACACAGAGGGGCGGACAGCTGGGTGAAGACGAGACTGGCAGAGGATGCGGTGTAAACCGTGCTACTGTAGCTTAGTGCATGATCAGACTAGACTTTTGTATAAGGTCTTGGGTTTGGGAAATGTAATTGGTTATTTTGGGAATTATTGTATAACTTTTCCGCTGTTTTCTTCCGCACTCTGATAAATATTTTGGTGGGTCTAGGACAGCTTTTTGATGTATTATTATTGTTATATATTTCGAAGAACAAATTCCCAAAATTATATTATTTGGTTATAAACATGGTGCAATTAATTAATTACTTTTAGTCGTTTGGATTACGACAAATTATTTTAATAAATGACTTAATTTTATTTTAATTCATTTGAATTAATTCTGAAAATTCATTTATTAATTTCAGTTAAAAAAAATACATTCGCGCTGTGTTTTAAACTCGGGGTGTTACAGAAATCCTTCAAGGTGAAGGGATTGGACGTAGCCTCGTTAACGGTGAACCAGTATAAAATTCTATGTTTTTATTTTTACTTTATATCCGCTGCTAACTCTGTTTTATTCATACATCAAGTTTTGTTTTAAAACTGCAAAAACAGAAAAAGTATTCAAGTTAGTCAAACACAATTCAACCCCCTTCTCGTGTTTGCACCTTCATAATGTTCTTTTCTAGTCTGTGTAAACATAAATATCAAACAATAATAGTATTTAAAGAAAGATATAACATATATGACCAGTTTTAGTTTCACTCTAATAATCCTCGTATTTCTTCTTTTCTGGTTTTCAGATTCTGGATTTGCATATTCTGTGATTAGAAAGTCTGAACGAAGGAATTTGAATTCCTTTCCAGGTTTGTAGTCTTGATGAATTTGATTGGAGTCTTCAAAGAAGTCTCCTGATTTTTAATCTGCCACTTTTGTTTCTGTTGATATATCAAGTTCCTCTGATAGTTCTGGAACTAATGATAATTCTGATTCCTCTAGTAGTCCCAGTTTTTTTTATATGTGCGATTCCTCTGCCTATTTTGACTTGGTTGATATGTGTGCTTTCTTTGATATTTCTAATTCTTCATATGGTTCTGGTTCTGATAGTTATTTTGTTGATCAGTTCTTCTTCTACCAGAGTCATTTTGCTTCGGTTTTGCAGATGTTGGAACATAGACCTTTTTCCCTTCATATGTTGCCAGCATCCATTGACCAGGCACCTGGTGTTTCACTTTGGTTGCTTAGAACATCTGCAACATAAAGAATTTTATCTTTTGATACCCAAATCAAGTTGGGTCCAGGTTTGTTAGTTTTGAAAGGTTTCTTGTCTCTCCTTGATTTTATCATGGGACAAGACAATTTTGAGTGACCTTTCTTAACACAAATAGCACATAAAACATCAGAGGAAATAGGTTTAGTTACAGTTACAGTTTCATCAAATTATATGCCTCTTTTACCATTGTTACTAACTCCATAGATCATAGAAGCATATTTGATTCTTTCCATACCATTAACAATAAAATGTTGTAAAACTTGTTCATGCATATCAGAATTACATACAATATTTTTACTTGATGTTGAACAAAGATTACTTTTTAGAGTTAGGTTTTCAGACTTAAGCTCAACAATATCAGTTTTAAGAGTTGCATTTTCTGTTTTACATTCTGCATTTTGATTGTTTAAAACATCAATTTCTTTGGTTAGAGTTTTATTTTCTTCCCTAAGCGTTTTTTCAGTTTTAAAAACAATTTGTTATTGATAGTTAAAATATCATTCATTGCAGTAATTAAATTACATCAAATGAGTTCAGAAAATACCTTTTTTTCATCTTCTGATGACTCGCTTCCAGAATCAGATTCTGAATCGGATCCAGAGTCAGAGCTTGCGTGAGCCATCAGAGCCAGTTCTGTTTCTGATTCACTTCCAGAATCAGAGTCTGGGTTAGATCCAGAGGCAGAATTGATGTGAGCCATCATGGCTAATTCTGCTTCTTCATCTTTAGAAGATTCATTAGAATCATCCCATGTTTCCATTAGATTCCTCTTCTTGGGTCTGGAGTCTTTCTTCTGATTTTTCTCTTTCTCTGGATTTTTACATTCTGACTTGATGTGCTCAGGTTCATTGCATCCATACCAGATGATACTCTTCTTGTCTTGTTCATCCTTTCCTCTATTGGAATGCTTGTAATACCTCTAGGGAAACTTCTTCTTTATGTTCTGCCACACTTTCAAAACCTTCCTGGTTATGAAGGCAATGTCTTCTTCTTCTAGTTTCTGATTCTGGTCCTCAAAATCACTTTCTTCTGATTATGCTTCTGCTTCTGCTTTTACTTTTAGATCATTCTTCTGTTTGGATTTTAATGCTGAGGTTTTGTTTTTCTTCTTGGGCTCATCTTCTTCCAGCTCTATTTCATGTGACTTGAGGGATCTGATTAATTCTTCCAGCTTCAGAGTGTTCAAGTCCTTTGCTTCCTGAATGGCAGTGACCTTTGGTCTCCACTTGGTTGGCAGACTTCTTAGAATTTTCTTCACGTGGTCAGCAGTGGTATAGCTCTTCTTGAGTACTCTTAATCCTAACACCAGAGTCTGAAATCAGGAAAACATTGCTTCAATGTCTTCATCTTCTTCCATCTTGAACAACTCGTACTTCTTAACTAGAATGTTGGCCTTTGCTTCTTGAACTTGCTTGCTGCCTTCGTAAGTCAGAACCAGACTATCATATATGCTCTTTGCTGTTTCTTTGTTAGTGCACTTGTCGAACTCTTTGAATGTGATTGCATTTATCATGAACGTTCTGGATTTGTGATGCAACTTGAACATCTTCTTCTGATCACCATCCAAATCTTTCCTAGGAATTTTAACACCATCCGCATCTTTGGAGCAGTATAGCCATCTTCCACCATGTCCCAAAGTTCGGGATCTTGTGAAAAAAAGAAACTCTTCAACCTGTCCTTCCAGTACTCGAACCGCTCCCCATCAAACAATGGTGGTCTGTTGATGTTTCCTCCAACAGCTTCTTCATTGAATCCAGACATGTTAAATCCTTGGATCTTTCCTCAAACACTATAAAGTGCTCAGCCTTGAGACCGAGCATTGATGTCAATTGAAGGTGCAAACACGAGAAGGGGGGTTGAATTGTTTTTGCCAAACTTTGAATCTTTTTGTTGTTTTGTTCAATGTTGATGTGATTTACTTGATGAATAAATAATCAGACTTAGCAGCAGAAAATAACAGCATAAGAACACAACAATTTATCCTGGTTCACCATTAACTTGGCTAGATCCAATCTCTTCATCCTGAAGGCTTTAATCAACTAATTCAAAACCTTTGAATTACAGCACCTGACCCTCCAAGCCAGTCTTCTCAAACAGCCTGACAACCCCAGACTTTTGAGGAATGAAAACCTCACCTTGACTCTACAAGTCAAGTCTTCTCCTACCAATCTGACAACCCCATATTGAAGAAGGAATCTACACCACTATCGGGTTTGATTACAAGGGTTGGAACTATGCAAATTTTCTTTTGGAAAGCTGATTGTTGCACTGATTCTTGCACACTTTTGTTGCTTTTGGAAAGATGATTGTTGCACTGAATTTCTCTCTCGAAAACACTTAGAAAATATTTCTTTTGTACTCAAGTGATTCTCTCTTTTGAACTCTCGGATTGTGTTGAATATGAAGCTTAAGTTCTTGTGTTTTTCAATGCTTGATGTTGCTGCCTGAAGCCTCATTTTATAGCTGCAAATAGGGCTTTGTCCAAGCTTAAATTCGAAATAAATCTTGCTCATATTTCCTTCGAAAATTCTGTTGGCCAATCCTGTTTCACTTAAATTAAAACCATATCTTTTTAGCTTCAGATTGCACTTGAAAATTCTGTTGACCAATCTTGTTTCTTTTAATTTCAAACCATGTCTTTTTAAGCTTCAGATAGCATTCGAATTTCTTCAAGTCTTCAGTGATTTTTTGAATCAAATCCCTTAATACTTTGATCAAATTTCTATCAAAATTTAATCAAGTCTTCTTCGAATTTGCATCATGATTTAAATTATGGACCGTATGATCTTCTGATCTCGACCAACTCTGGACCATGTAATCCGATCCGTACCATTCTTTGATCCTCTGATTTGGACCATTGATCTTCTGATCTGGACCATTTATCTTCAGATCTGGACCATTGATCTTATGATCTGGACTATTGATCTTATGATCTGGACCATTTATCTTCTGATTTGGACCATTGATTTTCTAATCTGGACCATTGATTTTCTAATCTGGATCATTTATCTTCTGATATGGACCAAGTCTGGACTAAGTCTAGATTAAGTCTGGACTGAGTCCTATGTTCATGACCATGCTATCTTCTTGTCGGGACTAAGTCTGGACCAAGTCTGACTTATGTTTCCTTCTGGTCTGGAACAAGTATCCCTCTGACAAGCTTCCTTCTGGTCTGGGCCAAATCTCCTTTTGGACTCTGCTTCCTTCTGATCCGGGCCAAGAAAGATATCCTCTGATGATGTTATTGTTTCTTCCTTTTGATGATATCCTCTGATGTTTGCCTTTGATGACATCCTCTAGTATCCTCTGGAGGTATCTTCTGGTGACATCCTCTAGTATCCTCTAGATGTTTCCTCTGGCCAAAACTTCTGGTGGCATTTTTATCTTCTGGTGACGTCATCCTCTGATTTTGCACAGCCTGTGATTTTTTCTTCTAAGTCAAAATACGATTTACATAAAATATTTTTGTTAACATCAAAACTATAATTGAAAGAACCAACTTGGTTCCAACAAATGTGTTCTGAAAAATATTTTTTAAGTTTTTCGGAACACAAATTTTTCTAATAAACTCAAACTCTGTGTTCTAGAAAACCTTTCTAAACACATACATGTACCGAAAAACTTTTAAAAAAATTCTAGAACACAAATGTGTACCTCAAAACCTAAAATTTGAATTTTTTTTATTTAAAGGTGTAAAATTGAATTTTTATTAAATTGTGATGATAGGAGTATAAATATGGAGTATAGAGTAAAATTTTCAATATTATGTCATTGTAAACTCACGTGTACATATTTTATCGTATACTACAATACATATTCCAAAAATATAAAAAGTACCCTTCAATTCTTATTCGAAAAATTGGAGCATTCCTTATTAGATATGAGACTTATGGTAACTATAGTACCCATTTTCCACAAATAACTCATAGTCTTGAAAGTATTATTCCTATTTTATCCGTAATAGTTTCATCAATGATTAATGTTTGCGTAGCAGTGATAATTCACATTAAAGACGTGTTTGGTGTTTAACACATGTTGATTTACAATATCAAAACGATATTGATACATGTGATTATATTCAATCATTTTTATTTTATCAAATAATTATTGATGTTTATGAGTGATTGTCATTTTTGGGATTTGTGACAATGCTTTATAGTCCAATATAAGATATCGTCTAATTAGGAATATAGTAGCAATCACTTTAGATGATTAAAAGGTTGATTTTGAAGGTTTGTGTTGAATCTTCTTTCATGATTAAGTTATTCATCTTCACCATAAAAAACTCTATATAAAAGCTAAAGTTTGTCCTCTTATTTTGAAACAACACATCTAGTAGTATTCTCATTCCTATCAAGAAGTAGTCATACACAACATACAAGTTTTCGCACCTCTTTTGATCCATTGACTATTGTTCATTTTTTGTGTCTATCTAGGCAACAACACACTGAGTTAATGTTAATTTCTGATTCCATCAACTACCAAGTGGTTTTGTATGTTTCAGTTATTATGAATAGGACCAAGGTGTAGGTGATGCTTGATGATTTGAAAGATTATTTTTACATATTAATCTACGGGATTATTCAAACAATTTGGAGCAAATCTCTTATATATAGGATCTAAAATGAACTCATTTTCAAATTTAGCATCAAACTAAAATGTGTCTTTCTTGTTGTGGTGTCAAATTTATTGATTCCTATTAGGAAGATAAGTATTATAGTACTCTATCAAATCCTACTAGTTGTCATCTCTAAAAATAATTGCTTCAATTTTTTAATTGTGTATTGCTTAGATTTTATTTATGAACTATAAATGAGAAAATATGTACTAAGCTTTATAACGAGATAGTGTCTAATGAGTAGTATTGATAATAAAGGTAAAAAAATAACTTAAAAAATAAATTTCTAAAGAAAAAGATTGAACATAGACAACAAAATTTATTATTTTATAGTGATAATACATTTGCATGTATATAGTTGAAAACTGCGATGAAAGTTTTTGCTTTTCATTTTTCACATATGTAACTTAAAGTTTTTTTTTCTTGTGCTCTTTATAATTATGTTTTGTTTGATTTTTTGACTTCTACCGCACTATTTCGCATTATTTGATGCTTACATGGTGTGAATGACGTGACAAGTCAATGTCATGTTGTCCAAAAATAGACAGCATAAACTAAAACAATGAAAATCTTAAATTACATGAATCTAATATATTTTTATTTCAATTCACTAATAAAAACATGACCAAAAATAAAAATTATTTTAAAAAGAGTAACAAAAACAAAATTATTTTTGAGATAAAAACAAAATTATAAAAACCTTGTATTTGAGGATAACATATACCATCTGGACCAAGTTGAGATACTCTCAAGTACTTTACATTTATGAAAGAGAAAAAGAGAAAAAAATATATTTAGTATTTTAATTACTAAATTATTTCTCTCTTTTGCTCTCATTAATGAACCCTCAAATACATTACGGGGTCCAAACTCATCGATCTACCATGAATAGTTTTTTAGCAATGGAAGTAGCGCCCAAATTATTGTCTCTTTGGTTAGCCACTTAGTTGGGTTGCATTAACTAAATATATATTTTTTATGTTTTTTGCTGAATTTATTTTTTATTTTTTAAATATGGGTGTACTCTGAACTGAAATATCGCTATAGCTTGCACATGATTTAATTATTTTACAATACATACTATTTTTTTTATAAAATACAATAAATACGCTTTTTGTTAAATTTTGAACTTCAACAAATTAATTCAAATTTAGTAAAAAAATCAATTAAAAAACTATCTTGGATTTTTTAAAATACTTAATTGTAGTTTTAGTCCATTTATTTTTATTAATTCGCGAAATTGGTTCCTTTATTTTAAAAATTGACTTTTCCCTATGATTTTTTAACTAAAAAATGATGATGTTTGATGTTTTAAATAACGTGACATATAATATGATGATGAAGAGTGATTAACACCCATGAAATTTGAATAAAATGCCATAAAACTTAGCTTTCAACTTCGAAAATTTTTCATATCTTTAATTTAATTAATAACATAGGAATAATTAATGCATCTAAATGATTCTATATCATAAAATTGTATGTCATCCTTTAAAATATGTCAAATCGTCATTTTTTTAGTTCAAAAATATGAGGGATGAACCAAAACTGTCGATTTTTAAAATAGAGGGACAAATTTCATGAATTGGTAATAATAGAAGGACTAAAATTGCCGACTTTTAAAATAGATGGACCAATTTCATGAATTGGTAATAATAGAGGAACCAATTTCGTGAATTAGTAATAATAGAAGGACCAAAATTGTAATTAAATCTTTTAAATAACATTGTTATTAATTAAAAAGTAGGCATAATAGAATGAGAAAAGATTGTACCGGTGCTCACAAGCAAAACTAATCTAAAATTAAATTAATTTAAAAAGTTAATTAGATATAAGAGAAAATGATGTGATAATAAATAAATTAATGTTAGACAGCATAACCATCCAAACACACTAAGGAGTGGAGTCATGTATATAAGATATTTACCAGCTTTATGTTGGGTCATTATTTTTTTAAGAAATGTCGGGTCATTTTCTTTATTAGACATATCAGATCCTAAGTGCTCATTTCAGTAGGATATGCTTAGTTTGAGAAAATTGTCATAACCAACGTTTTTAAACATGCTACAGGCTCAATTATCATTTTCACAGTCCAATTTGATGGCAAGTTTAAAGTATGTTCTCTTATCCACTTGTATTATTAAAGAAATAAACATTTTTTTGGTAATAAAGCTTAAGAAAAAGACAAAAGGTAGACCAAGAAAATTTGGCACAAAAACTATTAAAAAAAAACTTTACATTTACCTTATGCAGCAGAAGCTATCCATATTCTGTGTATATTATTGGGCAGATAATGGGATATTAGGTCAGTCAGTGAACGTGCACAATTCAAGAAAATGACACACTCTCTCGGTCTCTCCCACTTGCATGTGCTGCTCGATGTTAAAAGGCACCATAAAAAGAATAACACAAGCAAAATTATAAAATATTTGTATTCAAATAGGGAAATTTTAATATGGACATGGTAAACTATGGATCAATTGTTTTAGAGATGTTTAAATTTGTAATCACTAAAGTGATTACATTATTTTTTAAAAGTATATATTAATGATTATTTTTATTTTTTAAATTAAACATTTTTTTAATTTCTATAAAATGTTTGTATTTCACTTTTAATCCTTATAAATTTTTTTCCATTTAGTTTAAAGTGTTGGATTCCATGTAAGAGCATAATAAGGACATAATAGAACAGTAAGAATTTTAGTTTAAAGTGTTGGATTCCATGTTAGGGCATAATAGAACAGTAAGGGTTGGTGGAAGAAGTAAGGAATCTTTATGGTGGAAGGATATCATACGTATTCATGAGGGTATTGAGACTGGTACTGCGGGTTGGTTCAAAGGTAATTTGGTTAGAATGGTGAGTAATGGGGAGAAAACTTCATTTTGGAGTGACCATTGGTTGGGAGAAGGGGTGTTGTGTGATAAGATTAGTAGGTAGTATGAGGTGGCTAGTGTTGGAACCAAGTTGGTTCTTGCAATTAAAGTTTTGATGTTAACAAATGTATTTTATGAAAATAACATATTTGACTTAGAAGAAGAATGAAAAATGTCATCAGAAGAATAGATCAGAAGATGAAGTCACCAGAAGCAGAAATCAGAGGATGACGTCACCAGATGATGTCATTAGAAGATGACGTCACCAGAAGCATAAATCAGAGGATGACGTCACAAGAGGTTATCGTCAGATGAATCTGTTAGAGAAAAATGTTCAAAACAGAATCTGAGAAAAATGCTCAAAACAGAATCTGAGAAAAATGCTCAAAACAGAATCTGAGAAAAATGCTCAAAACAGAATCTGAGAAAAATGCTCAAAACAGAAGCGGAACAAAATGTTCAAAACAGATCAGTGAGCAAAAGGCTCAACACAGAATCTGAGCAAACTACTCCAGAATATTCTCAAAACAGATTAATCGAAATACACTCCTGAAGTAAAGCATCAGTGAAGCCCTAAAGTTCAACTATAAATAGAGGCTTAATGCTGAAGAATAAAGTATCGAAAAACACAAGAACTCAAACTTCAATTCAAAGTTATCTGAGAGTTCAAAAGAGAGAAACACAAATGAGCAAGAGCAATATTTTCTAAGTGTTTTTGAGAGAGAAATACAGTGCAACAATCAGCTTTCCAGAAACAATAAAAGAGTGCAAGAATAAGTGCAGCAAACAGCTTTCCAGAAGCAACGTTGCAAAGTTCCAAACCTTTATTATAGTGGTGTAGATTCCTTCTTCAATCTGGGGTTGTCAGATTGGTAGGAGAAGAATTGGCTGGTTTAGTCAAGGTGTTGTTATTCCTCAAAAGTCTGGGGTTGTCAGGCTGTTTGAGAAGACTTAGCTGGTTTAGTTAAGGTGTTGTTGTTCCTCAAAAGTCTAGGGTTGTCAGGCTGTTGGGAAGACTAACTTGAAGGGTAAGTGGTGTTGTAATTCAAAGGAGTTTGAATTAGTAAAAAGGCCTTCTAGAGGAAGGGACTAGACGTAGCCTAGTTAACGGTGAACCAGTATAAATTGTTGTGTTATTATGTTATTATTTTCCGCTGCTGAATCTGATTAGTTATTTATCGAATAATTCAAATCAATATTTAACAAAACAGCAAAAGTAATTAAGTTTGACAAACATAATTCAACCCCCCTTCTCGTGTTTGCACCTTCAATTGGTATCAGAGCTCGGTCTCAAGGCTGAGCACTTTACAGTGTTTGAGGAAAGATCCAAGGGATCAACATGTCCAGATTCAATGAAGAAGCTACTGGAGGAAACATCAACAGACCACAGTGAAGTTTTTTTATTTCACAAGATCCTGAACTTTGGGACTTGGTGGAAGATGGTTATACTGCTCCAGAAGATGCTGATGGTATTAAAATTCCCAGAAGAGATATGGATGTTGATCAGAAGAAGATGTTCAAGTTGCATCACAAATCTAGAACGTTCATGATCAATGCAATCACGTTCAAGGAGTTCGACAAATGCACTAACAGAGAAATAGCGAAGAGCATCTATGATAGTCTGATTCTGACTTACGAAGGCAGTAAGCAAGTCCAAGAAGCAAAGGCTAACATTCTAGTCAAGAAGTACGAGTTATTCAAGATGGAAGAAGATGAAGACATTGAAACTATGTTTTCCAGATTCCAGACTCTAGTATCAGGATTAAGGGTACTAGAAAAGAGCTACACTACTGCTGATCATGTAAGGAAAATACTTAGAAGTCTGACAATCAAGTGGAGACCAAAGATTACTGCTATTTAGGAAGCTAAAGATCTGAATACTCTAAAGCTGGAAGAATTAATCAACTCTCTCAGATCACATGAAATTGAATTGGAAGAAGATGAACCCAAGAAGAAGAACAAAACTCTAGCCCTGAAATCCAAGCAGAAAAAGGCTCTGAAAGTAACATCAGAAAATAGTGATTCAGACGATCAAAGTCTGAACTCAGAGGAAGAAGAAATTGCTTTCTTATCCATGATGTTTAGAAAGATGTGGCATAACAGAAGGAATAAATTTCCCCAAAGATATTCCAATCAGTCCAACAAGGGAAGTGATGATACAAATGACAAGAAAGGTATCATCTGCTACGGATGCAATGAATCTGGACATATCAAGTCAGAATGTCCAAATATGGAGAAAGGGAACTACCAGAGGAAATATTTCAGAACTAAGAAGAAAAGCATGATGGCTACATGGGATGATTCTGATGAATCTTCTGAAGATGAACATGCAGATTTGGCTATGATGGCTCACACCAACTCTGGATCCAACACAGAATCTGATTCTGGAAGAGAATCAGAAGATGATGAAACTGAGGTATATTCTGAATTCACTCGATCTGATTTGATTACTGCTCTGAATGATTTTTTAAACAGTAATTACAAATTATCTTTAAAACTGAAAACTCTTAAGAAAGAAAATACAAATCTAACAGAAGAACTTAATGTTTTAAAGAATCAGATTGCATAATTTAAAACAGAAAGTGTCATTCTTGAAACTGATATTGCAAAATTGAAAACAGAGAATGTATGCTTGAAAAATAGTTTTCCTGAAATTAAAGATGAATTTTAAATCTGAAAAATAATCATAATTCAACAGTAATTGAAAATACCACAAGTAATTCTGATATGCATGAACAAGTTCTTCAAGAATTTCTTGATAGTGGTATGGAAAGAAGCAAATATGCTTCTATGATTTATGGAGTCAGTAGAAACGGAAATAGAGGTATAGGATTTGAAGAAACTATAACTAAATCTAAACCTGTGCTTAAACTTGTTCCCTCTTATATAGTGTGTACTGTTTGTTACAAGAAAGGTCATTCCAAAGTGTCTTGTCCTATCCTAAATACAAGGGAAAACAAGAAACTTTTCAAGACTAACAAACCTGGACCCAACTAGATTTGGGTACCAAAAGATAAAATTGTTTATGTTGCAGATGTTCTAAGTAACCAAATTGAAACACCAGTCATGGTGCCTGGTCAATGGATGCTGGAAATATATGAAGGGAAAAAGGTCTATTTTCCAAAATCTACCAAACAGAAGCCAATTGACTCTGGTAGAAGAAGAACTGTTCAACACAATACCTATCAGAACCAGAACCAGAACCATAATCGTAGGAGGAACAGGAAATATCAAAGAAATCACACATATCACACAGATCAGAACAAAAAGAGAAATCACTCATATCAACAAACCTGGAACAACCAGAAGAATCAGAATTACTATCAGTTATAGAACCAGAAGAATCAGAATTATCATCAGTTCCAGAACTATCAGAGGAACATGATATATCAGCAGAAAGAGAAGTGTCAGTATCTGGAGAGTTCTTCAAACACTCTAGTAAAATTAATCAAGATTACAAACCAGGAAGGGAATTCAAATTCCTTCATCCAAACCATCTAATCACAGAACATACAGATTCAGAATCTGAAAATCAGAAACAATAGGGTTTTCAGAGTAAAACTGAAACTGTTGACATAGAGGTTACATCTTGCTGTAAATACTATTATTGTTTGATATTTATGTTTAATATGATAACAAGAAGCTTGATCTTAAAAATCAAAGCTAGATAAGTATTCTGCAGGTTTTCAAACTGTCAGAGGAACCAAGTGATTCACGTGATGTGAACACTTCAACAGAAACAGTATTTCAGTGGTTTAAAAAACAAGTAGAAACTACCAAAAGCAGAATTAATGGTTTGGCTGTATTGAGTTCATTTTTAAATTATTTGATTTGTATTATGTTATATGACAAATAGCTTGATCTGAAAAGTCAAAGCAAGATGAAGCTGATGCAGGTTAACCAGAACAAAAGGAAACTGATGCTAGTTTACCAGAACCAGAGGAAACCGATGCAGGTTTACTAGAACTAGAAGCTGATACAGATCTACCAGAACCAGAAGCTAATGTAGACAAACCAAGAGAGCTTGAAAAGATGGAAGATGAAAGAAGAACCTGGCAAGTCTTCAGAGGATAAATCTGAAGATAAGTTAGAAAAAAAAATAAATCACTCCAAGACATGGCCAGAACTATGTTAAATGATTTAAATGTTGCAAAACATTTTTGGGCTGAAGCAATCAACACTGCATGTTATATTCAGAATAAAGTCTTTATTAGGTCTATGTTGAATAAAACACCATATGAATTATGGAAAGCTTGACACTGCAAAGTCAAAGCAAGATGTTGATATTATAGATTTAACAACACCAGAGGAAGCAAAAACAGACAAACCAACAGAAGCAGATAAACCAGCAGAATTTGGAGAAGTGAAGGATACAAATAAATCAGAAGCATGTGACACATCTTCAAAGGATGAACCCGATCAAATCATAACCAGTCATGAGAAGTGAGAAGAGAAATTTGGATGGAAATACCAGTCATCTCATCCTGAAAATCTGATAATTGGAAGTGGAAGTCATTCTTTAAGAACCAGATCATCATTAAAAGATATAAGTCTGTTTGGTTTAATCTCATCGATTGAGCCTACATCTGTTAGTGAAGCATTGGCAGATGATGGATGGATTATTGCAATGCAGGAAGAGTTAAATGAATTTAAGAGGAATGATGTTTGGGATCTAGTTCCAAGACCAGAGAAGAACATTGTGGGAACCAAGTAGGTCTTCAGAAATAAGCTAAATGAAAAGGGTGAAGTAGTCAGAAACAAGGCATGCTTGTGGCACAAGGTTACAGTCAACAAGAGGGTATTGATTACACTGAGACATTTGCTCCAATGGCCAGGTTAGAAGCTATTTGTATCTTATTGTCATTTGCTGCAAATAATAATATCAAATTATTTCAAATGGATGTTAAAAGTGCTTTTCTCAATGGTTATTTGAGTGAAGAGGTATATGTTAAACAACCTCCAGGTTTTGAAAATTCTGAATTTCCAAACCATGTCTTTAAACTTAGAAAATCCTTGTATGGGTTAAAACAAGCACCTAAAGCATGGTATGATAGACTCAGTAATTTCTTACTTAAAAATAACTTTAAAAGAGGACAAATAGACAATACTTTGTTTAGCAGATCAATAGAAAATTATATTTTGATCATTCAAATTTATGTTGATGATATTATTTTTGGATCAACTAATGGCATTCTTTGTCAAGAATTTTCTGAATTAATGCAGCATGAATTTCAAATGAGTATGATGGGAGAACATAAGTTCTCTCTACGAATACAAATTCAACAAAGTTCAGAAGGTATTTACATTCACCAAACTAAATATACAAAGGAACTTCTCAAGAAGTTTAAGATGAGTGATTGCAAACCTATGGCTACACCAATGCATCCTACTTGTTCACTTGATAAAGATGAATCAGGAACAAAAGTTGACCAGAAAATCTACAGAGGAATGATAGGATCATTACTCTACTTTACTGCTTCTATACCTAATATCATATTTAGTGTGTGTCTATGTGCTCGATTTCAATCTGATCCTAGAGAATCTCATCTAACTGCTGTTAAGAGAATCCTTAGATACCTAAAAGGCACTACCAACCTCACCTTGTTTTACAAGAAAACTCCTACATACAAACTGAGTGGATACTGTGATTCTGACTATGCTGGAGATAAACTTGAAATAAAAAGCACCAATGGCTATTGTACCTTTTTAGGAGACAATTTAATTTCGTGGTCCAGTAAGAGACAACACACCATTGCCATGTCAACAGCAGAGGCTGAATACATTTCAGCAGCTGGCTGCAGCTTTCAACTACTCTGGATGAAGCATCAACTTGAAGACTACAAAATATTAGAATCCAACATACCCATCTATTGTGATAACACCTCTACAATTTTCCTAACAAAAAACCCTATCCTACATTCTCGAGCCAAACACATAGAGATCAAACACCACTTCATCAAAGATTGTGTTCAAAAAGGGGTACTTAACATTCAATTTGTAGACACTGATCATCAATGGGCTGACATATTCACTAAATCACTACCTGAAGATAGGTTTGAATTCATCAAGAAAAACCTTAATCTTATCTTCATCCCTAACCTAATAGCTTAGTTTAATTTTTATGTTATTTTATTTTTCATGTACTTTTATATAAAAAAAAAAGAGTCGAAAAAAAAAACAGAGGATCTCTTTTCTTCATTAAATCCTTTTTGTCTGATGACAAAGGGAGAGAAGATGTAATATTTGATAAAATATCCGAGGGAGAAGATGATGTATTTGAAAGGAGGAGAAGATGATGTATGATGTATTTGATATATGAGCATTAGACTTAGGGGGAGAAAATATAAAATGAAGCTTAGTCTTAGGGGGAGTCAAAGTCAAAAGAAAGAAAAAGTATTATCAAAAATACATTGTTTGTCATCATCAAAAAGGGGGAGATTATTGGAACCAAGTTGGTTCTTGCAATTAAAGTTTTGATGTTAACAAATGTATTTTATGAAAATAACATATTTGAATTAGAAGAAGAATGAAAAATGTCATCAGAAGATGAAGTCACCAGAAGCATAAATCAGAGGATAACGTCACCATAGGTTATCGTTAGATGAATATGTCAGAGAAAAATGTTCAAAACAGAATCTGAGAAAAATGCTCACAATAGAATCTGAGAAAAATGCTCAAAATCGAATCTGAGAAAAATGCTCAAAACAAAATTGGAGAAAAAGGCTCAAAACAGAATCTGAGAAAAATGCTCAAAACAGAAGCGGAGCAAAATGTTCAAAACAGATCAGTGAGCAAAATGCTCAAAACAGAATCTGAGCAAACTACTCCAGAATATTCTCAAAACAGATTAATCGAAATACACTCCTGAAGTAAAGCATCAGTGAAGCCCTAAAGTTCAACTATAAATAGAGGCTTAATGCTGAAGAATAAAGTATCGAAAAACACAAGAACTCAAACTTCAATTCAAAGTTATCTGAGAGTTCAAAAGAGAGAAACACAAATGAGCAAGAGCAATATTTTCTAAGTGTTTTTGAGAGAGAAATACAGTGCAACAATCAGCTTTCCAGAAACAATAAAAGAGTGCAAGAATAAGTGCAGCAAACAGCTTTCCAGAAGCAACGTTGCAAAGTTCCAAACCTTTATTATAGTGGTGTAGATTCCTTCTTCAATCTGGGGTTGTCAGATTGGTAGGAGAAGACTTGGCTGGTTTAGTGAAGGTGTTGTTATTCCTCAAAAGTCTGGGGTTGTCAGGCTGTTTGAGAAGACTTAACTAGTTTAGTTAAGGTGTTGTTGTTCCTCAAAAGTCTAAGGTTGTCAGGCTGTTTGGGAAGACTGACTTGAAGGGTCAGTGGTGTTGTAATTCAAAGGAGTTTGAATTAGTAAAAAGGCCTTCTGGAGGAAGTGACTGGACGTAGCCTAGTTAACGGTGAACCAATATAAATTGCTGTGTTATTATGTTATTATTATCCGCTGCTGAATCTGATTAGTTATTTATCGAATAATTCAAATCAATATTTAACAAAACAGCAAAAGTAATTAAGTTTGACAAACACAATTCAACCCCCCTTCTCGTGTTTGCACCTTCAGCTAGCAATAAACATATATCGTTTGCATATATGGCTAGAGGTAGGTGGGGGTTGAAGGAGAAGGATGAATGTGGAGAACACAATTTTTTTCTTGGGAAGATAAATCTTCAAGGGAATGTTGTGCCTTGTTAGCTAATATTTCTTTGCAGGATAACATGTTAGACAAGTGATTGTGGCGAGTAGACCACAATGACAAATATTTTGTTTCAAGCACATACAAGGTTTTGAGTCGTGGTGTGGGTGTGGAGAGGTGACCCTTGTATAACTTCATTTGGAATAAAGCAGCGCCCCTTAAAGTTTTCTCTTTTTGTTTGGAGAGTTTTAAACGACAAGATCCCTACAAAGGTTAATTTGGCTAAAAGAGGTATCTTAAATGCAAACACATCGTCCTGTACATTCAGATGCACAAGCAAGAATTATTACAACATTTATTTTTTGATTGCAAGCTCTTTGGAAAGATGTGGTGTGAAATTTTGGTGTGGTTGGGCTTTTCTAGCACTCTTTCAAATTGTGTTTTCAATCATGTTTAACAATTTTGTGACTTACACTCATTTGCTAAAAGCAGTCAAGAAAAATTTCACTTAATATGGTTGATGTGCACTACAAGAAAAATAGTTGTTACCTACGACTTATTTTGTCTTTACTCACGGAAAGTCCATAGGTAATGTAAAATCACCCACGGATTACCCACGGACACGGGTTTGTAGCTATTTCGCTCGTAGATAAATATTTACCCACGGACAATCAGTAGGATACAGTTACTTAAGGAATGTCCGTGGGTAGTATGACTCACTGATTTTCCATAGGTAATGTTGCCCATAGCTTTTTCGTGGGTAAAGTTACCCATAGATTTTCCGTGGGTAAAGTTACCCATAGATTTTTCGCGGGTAGTATGACTCACCAATTTAAGTCCATCGTTAAAACATTCAAATCAGATTGGAACATGCACGTGGAAGATCAAATTCAATTCTAGTCTTGCTTTAGGAGTCTTTTACATAAAGAACCAAAATAAATTTATTTTGAACTGGTCATAGAGTTTTGTGAGCATGTTGTAAGTAGACTTCAATTAACAATGACAGTGATCAACAAGAATGAATAGGAAATGAAGTTTATATATATATATATAGGCTTATAATAATCGATATAACAGAACCAAAATACTTACAATGCTTGCATAGAGGATTGCAAAGAAGCAAAAAGAATAAAAACTGGAATGCGAAACAAACCAGAGGAGCAGGCCATCAATGATGCTTCGTAGTTGTCAATGTCATGTGTTTACCCTATATCAAACATCATAAACATTAAAATATTTTCTAGCATTTCTCTTTTAAGGAAATAAAAATCTATGCTCTAAAGTACATCCTTTGTGTACACTATACACGAGCATTTGTCCAAAGGACAAATTACAAATAGGGTAGAATTTCCACTCCACATAAGGATGCAATAGCAGAAATCGAAACTTACAATGAAGCAATGGTAAAATTTGTCTCTAACATTCTCTCCCACAACCTCAAAAGTTGCAAGAAGAGGAGCAAAAAAGCCATATCCAATTCCACCCAAAGCACTTCCAACAATACCAACTACTAGCCAAAGTAACAAAGGAACTGGCAAACATATCAACACCACAATCTTAAAGACCATTCCAAACCTCTTTGTTCTGTTGTCAAAGGCCAAAGTTTTCAAATAGAAGGGAAGAGTGAGATTGAGTAAGAGCATGTGAAACAAATAATAATCATACATAGTTTGCATTGAAACTCCAAAGAATTTGGATAGAAATTACAACCTTGCCACACAATAGTATGTCCAGACTACATGTGCAGTCCATAGTCCAATAATAACAGCTGAGTTTCCAAAATTCATAATGGCAAATGCAATTGGACCTATCAGTGCAGCTGCCAATAGGATGAAGGTGCAAACACGAGAAGGGGGTTGAATTGTGTTTGCCAAACTTTGAATCTTTTTGCTGTTTTGTTGAATGTTGATGTGATTTACTTGATTAATAAATAATCAGACTTAGCAGCGGAAAATAACAGCATAAGAACACAACAATTTATCCTGGTTCACCATTAACTTGGCTACATCCAGTCCCTTCATCCTGAAGGCTTTAATCCACTAATTCAAAACCTTTGAATTACAACACCTGACCCTCCAAGTTAGTCTTCCCAAAAAGTTTGACAACCCCAGACTTTTGAGGAACGAAAACAACACCTTGACTCTACAAGTCAAGTCTTCTCCTACCAATCTGACAACCCCATTTTGAAGAAGGAATCTGCACCACTATCGGGTTAGATTACAAGGTTTGGAACTCTGCAAATTTGCTTCTAGAAAGTTGATTGCTACACTGATTCTTGCACACTTTTGTTGCTTTTGGAAAAGCTGATTGTTGCACTGAATTTCTCTCTCGAAAACACTTATAAAATATTGCTTTTCCACTCAAGTGATTATCTCTTTTGAACTCTCGGATTGTGTTGAATATGAAGTATGAGTTCTTGTGTTTTTCGATGCTTGATGCTGCTGCCTGGAGCCTCCTTTTATAGCTGCACATAGGGCATTGTCCAAGCTTAAATTCGAAATAAATCTTACACAGATTTCCTTCGAAAATACTGTTGGCCAATCTTGTTTCACTTAAATTAAAATCGTATCTTTTTAGCTTCAGATTGCACTTGAAAATTCTGTTGACCAATCTTGTTTCTTTTAATTTCAAACCATATCTTTTTAAGCTTCAAATTGCATTCGAATTTCTTCAAGTCTACAGTGAATTTATTTAATCAAATCCCCTTAATACTTTGATCAAATTTCTATCAAAATTTAATCAAGTCTTCTTCGAATTTTAATCAAGTCTTCACTGATTTTCATCATAATTTAAATTCTGGACCATGTAATCTGATCTGTACCAATTATGTGATCCTCTGATCTCGACCAATTCTGGGCCATGTGGTCTGATTTGTACCAATTTGTGATCCTCTGATCTGAACCATTGATCTTCTAATCTGGACCATTGATCTTTTAATCTGGACCATTGATCTTTTAATCTGGACATTTATCCTCTGATATGGACTAAGTCTGGATTAAATTTGGACTAAGTCTTATGTTCTGGATAATTATATCTTCTGATCTGGACCAAGTCTGGATCAAGTTTTATGTTTTGGACCAAGCTATCTTCTGGTCTGGACCAAGTCTTTTGTTTTGGACAAGTTATCTTCTAGTATGGACCAAGTCTGGATTAAATTTGGACCAAGTATTGATTGAGTCTTATATTCACGATCATGCTATCTTCTGGTTAGGATTAAGTCTAGACCAAGTCTAACTTATGTTTCCTTCTGGTCTGGACCAAGTCTCCTTCTGATAAGCTTCCTTCTGGTTTGGACCAGGTCTCCTTCTGGACTCTGCTTCCTTCTAGTTTGGGCCAAGAAAGATATCCAGAGGCAGAATTGATGTGAGCCATCATGGCTAATTCTGCTTCTTCATCTTTAGAAGATTCATCAGAATCATCCCATGTTTCCATTAGATTCCTCTTCTTGGGTCTGGAGTCTTTCTTCTGATTTTTCTCTTTCTCCGGATTTTTACATTCTGACTTGATGTGCTCAGGTTCATTGCGTCCATACCAGATGATACTCTTCTTGTCTTGTTCATCCTTTCCTCTATTGGAATGCTTGTAATACCTCTAGGGAAACTTCTTCTTTATGTTCTGCCACATTTTCAAAACCTTCCTGGTTGTGAAGGCAATGTCTTCTTCTTATAGTTTCTAATTCTGGTACTCAAAATCACTATCGTCTGATTATGCTTCTGCTTCTGCTTTTACTTTTAGATCATTCTTCTGTTTGGATTTTAATGCTAAGGTTTTGTTTTTCTTCTTGGGCTCATCTTCTTCCAGCTCTATTTCATGTGACTTGAGGGAGCTGATTAATTCTTCCAGCTTTAGAGTGTTCAAGTCCTTTGCTTCCTGAATGGCAGTGACCTTTGGTCTCCACTTGGTTGGCAGACTTCTTAGAATTTTCTTCACGCGGTCAGCAGTGGTATAGCTCTTCTTGAGTACTCTTAATCCTAACACCAGAGTCTGAAATCAGGAAAACATTGCTTCAATGTCTTCATCTTCTTCCATCTTGAACAACTCGTACTTCTTGACTAGAATGTTGGCCTTTGCTTCTTGAACTTGCTTGCTGCCTTCGTAAGTCAGAACCAGACTATCATAGATGCTCTTTGTTGTTTCTTTGTTAGTGCACTTGTCGAACTCTTTGAATGTGATTGCATTTATCATGAATGTTCTAGATTTGTGATGCAACATGAACATCTTCTTCTGATCACCATCCAAATCTTTCCTAGGAATTTTAACACCATCCGCATCTTCTGGAGCAGTATAGCCATCTTCCACTATGTCCAAAACTTGAATGTTGATGTGATTTACTTGATTAATAAATAATCAGACTTAGCAGCGGAAAATAACAGCATAAGAACACAACAATTTATCCTGGTTCACCATTAACTTGGCTACATCCAGTCCCTTCATCCTAAAGGCTTTAATCCACTAATTCAAAACCTTTGAATTACAACACCTGACCCTCCAAGTCAATCTTCCCAAACAGTTTGACAACCCCAGACTTTTGAGGAACGAAAACAACACCTTGACTCTACAAGTCAAGTCTTCTCCTACCAATCTGACAACCCCATATTGAAGAAGGAATCTGCACCACTATCGGGTTAGATTACAAGGTTTGGAACTCTGCAAATTTGCTTCTAGAAAGCTGATTGCTACACTGATTCTTGCACACTTTTGTTGCTTTTGGAAAGCTGATTGTTGCACTAAATTTCTCTCTCGAAAACACTTAGAAAATATTGCTTTTGCACTCAAGTGATTCTCTCTTTTGAACTCTCGGATTGTGTTGAATATGAAGTATGAGTTCTTGTGTTTTCCGATGCTTGATGCTGCTGCCTGAAGCCTTCTTTTATAGCTGCACATAGGGCTTTGTCCAAGCTTAAATTCGAAATAAATCTTGCTCAGATTTCCTTCGAAAATACTGTTGGCCAATCTTGTTTCACTTAAATTAAAATCGTATCTTTTTAGCTTCAGATTACACTTGAAAATTCTGTTGACCAATCTTGTTTCTTTTAATTTCAAACCATATATTTTTAAGCTTCAGATTGCATTCGAATTTCTTCAAGTCTACAGTGAATTTATTTAATCAAAACCCCTTACTACTTTGATCAAATATCTATCAAAATTTAATCAAGTCTTCTTCGAATTTTAATCAAGTCTTCACTGATTTGCATCATAATTTAAATTCTAGACCATGTAATTTGATCTGTACCAATTATGTGATCCTATGATCTCAACCAATTCTGGGCCATGTGGTCTGATTTGTACCAATTTGTGATCCTCTGATCTGAACCATTGATCTTCTAATCTGGACCATTGATGTCTTAATCTGGACCATTGATCTTTTAATCTGGACATTTATCCTCTGATCTGGACTAAGTCTGGATTAAATCTGGACTAAGCCTGGATTAAATCTGGACTAAGTCTGGATTAAATCTGGACTAAGTCTTATGTTTTGGACAATTATATCTTCTAATCTGGACCATGTCTGGATCAAGTTTTATGTTCTGGACCAAGCTATCTTCTGGTCTGGACCAAGCTATCTTCTGGTCTGGACCAAGTTATCTTCTGGTCTGGACCAAGTCTTTTGTTTTTGACCAGTTATCTTCTAGTATGGACCAAGTCTGGATTAAATTTGGACCAAGTATTGACTGAGTCTTATATTCACGATCATGCTATCTTCTGGTCAGGATTAAGTCTGGACCAAGTCTAACTTATGTTTTCTTCTGGTCTAGACCAAGTCTCCCTTTGATAAGCTTCCTTCTGATTTGGACCAGGTCTCCTTCTGGACTCTGCTTCCTTCTGGTTTGGGCCAAGAAAGATATCCTCTGATGATGTTATTTTTCCTTCCTTTTGATGATAACCTTTGATGTTTGCCTTTGATGACATCCTCTAGTATTCTCTGGCAGTATCTTCTGGTACCCTCTGATGACATCCTCTGGCCGAAATTTCTGGTGGCATTTTTTATCTTCTGGTGACGTCATCCTCTGGTGGTGTCATCCTCTAATTTTTCCTTCTAAGTCAAAATATGATTTTCATAAAATACATTTGTTAACATCAAAACTTTAATTGCAAGAACCAACTTGGTTCCAACACAAGAATCACATTTACAATGATTTCAACATTAATAACCATTATTTATTTATCAAGGGTGGAATTCACAATTTAAAGTATTACAACTTCAAACAAATTATCAAACAAATTATGATTTGCAAGTTATAAAAGAAATCATGAAACTAGTTTATTATCTAACCACATGCTGAATATACATAGCACATTAAGAATTATCACAGGATGCAGAAAGGTTACAGATAATATAAGATTTGCATAAAGGATTCCAAAAAATGAAGGACCAACCCTTAACATAGGTTTTAACCAAACATACCAAAATACTAGTAGTTCATAAAAATTGACCATTCTCATTGCAATAGTTAGAATATCCCCACAATTGAATCTTTATTTACATTTTCAACGATAGAATATTGGAGCCAGTGAATGTGTACATGATAACCTTTCCTTATTCATGGAGGACATTAAATAAATAAATTTAAACACAACAATAATAGTTACCAATAAATCAATCAATAAAAATAATAATAATTAAAGAGAAATTAGAAGTGGTTTAAGCACCTTAACTTCAGCCCACCAATCAATAAGCCAAGCAAGTTCAAGCCACACCAGTTCTTCTACCACCCGGTTGATCCGTCTGTACAAATTCTTTGACAGTGGCCTTACAAATACATAGCATATTGCCTAATAGAAGAGAAAAAGAGTTCAAATTAACTACTAGTAGAAACTGTAAGACCCTTAAATTTAAAATTAAAATTATGGATTTAATATTAAGTGTATTTTGGGGAATAATTGTAAAATATTTAATATATGTATATTTTGTGTAAAAATATATATATAAATATTTATTTTGGAGGTCGAATTAAAATTATTGGATGAAGGATAAACTAAATTTAATTACGAGTAATTAAATTATCGGGCAGTTAATTAAGATGGTATCTGCTAATTGCGACGAGACTAGTTAAGTGCTGGAGGGTCAAACAATATTATAATATTGATGTGTTGGGTGAGGTGGCACTTATGTGTCTATATATAGATGGGAGAGGGCAGAACAGAAGGAACACAGACACATTTCCTCCTCCCTTACTGCATGAAACAGTACCCTTCTTCTTCCTCTTCCCATTCTGTTTCCCGTTCATAGAAAGAAAAAAAAAAGTTGCTCAAAAGTGAGATTACTTGGAAATCCAAGCACCAAACCACCAAGTACCAAGAAAAAAAGTTGTTCCTCTCCTCATTACGAAGCTAGAAAACTAACTTTGGTAGCAGCAAACGGAAACTTCGCCGATTTTTGTCGCGGAAACGTGAACGGGAGCAGAAACGTAACAGAGGTAAGGGGCACCTTCCACTTTCTAGTTTGCATTTTAGGGCTGTAAATGCATATTTGATGTGTGATCATATTTGAGTTTCTGTTTTGAAAAACGAAACTGTTGTGCATGTTGTCATAAAATGCGAAAAACACATTTTGTTGATGTTTTAATAATCTGTGATGTGTGATGTTTTGGTTGTTACCTCAATGTTGTTTTCTTTGTGTGGGAAAGCTGAAAAATGCCTTGCATGTTGTTTTGAGGATGATCCAAATGCATGAGTGGTTTGTGTTGTACTATTTTGGTGGTTGACTTTCTGTTTTGATGAATAAAGAAAACTGTGATGTTGCTCTGGTGTTGGTGATTATGTTTCTGTTATGTTGAAACAATCTGGTGTTGATGATGGTTTCAAAAGAAAAGGATTTAAAATGGTAGAAGTGTTTTCTGGAAAATCTGTTGTTGATGAAAAATGTTTTGAGTTTTTTGGTTAAAGAAAAACAGTGAGGTTATTCTGGTGCTGATGATTCTGCTTACTGATTGTGTTGTTAAAAATCTGTTGTTGATTGTGTTGATGGTGATTTTTAAAAGAGAAGGATTTAAATGGGTGAAGGTGTTTCTGGAAAATCTGTTGATGATGAAAAATGTTGAGTTTTGTGGTTTTCAAAAGAATGGTGAATCTGTTTTGGTGTTGTCTTGGTTTTTCAAAGAAAAGAATTTGAAAACGTGTTGAAGTTTTCTGTAAAGTTTCACTGAATCCGAAGGTGTATTCGAATACGACATGAGTGTATTCGAATACAACCTTCAAAGCTTCTATTTTCTTAAAAATTTTGAACTTGCATTCGAATACGGGCCTCTGTATTCGAATGCAGCTTAGGGATTTTTGCTTCTGATTGAGCATATGTATTCGGCTACGACCCTGTCGTATTCGAATATAGGATTGTCATTTTTAACACTGTATTCGCATATGTATTCGAATACAACACCCTCGTATTCAAATACAAAATGCTGATTTTTCAACTATTTTGGCTTATGTATTCGAATACAAGGGAGCTGTATTCGAATACAGATTCGTTTTTTTCCAAAAATTCAAGTTTTAAACAATGTTATATGAACTTAAAGAGTTGAGAAATATTGGGAAGGCTTGTTGTTGACACCTAATTTTGTCCGCTTTATTTAGATATTTTTATATAAAAAAAATGAGAAAATATAATAAATACAAATAAATAATTAGTCTATAAACTTTATACAATAATGAGTGTTTTTGGTTCTTATTTGTCTCTGATTCCTGTTCAGACGTTCACTCTTTTCTAAAACAACAAAAAAAGGTACATAATCGAATAAAAAAAAATTGAAAGGAAATGGATTGATGACAATAAAAATTAGTATAATGGTGACCATTTGAATAAAAAAAACGAAAACAAATTGATGAATAGTAATAAAAATCAGCATAATGGTGACCATTTGAATGAAAAGAAACTGAAAACAAATTGATGAATAGTAATAAAAATCAACATAATGGTGACCATTTGAATGAAAAGAAACCGAAAACAAATTGATGATTAGTAATTGGTAATCAATCCACAATTATTTCTTTGTCTTTTGTAACCTTCAACCTGAAAGTCTATAAATAGTCTACACCATGAGTAGAAGGAGGGGTGAGCACAGATTGAGAGTAAAAAAAAAAAAACAGAGAATCATAGGCAAAAGAGGAGCGGAGAATCTGAATTTGGTAAAATCAGTCCAGCAAAACATATTCAGCAGTAAGGTATCAATTTTCTCATCCTTATCTAACGTTTTCTTTTTTCGTTTATTTGTATTGCATTCCTTAATTTTTCTTTTAGTTTATTTGTATTGCATTCTTTAAAAATGTAATTTAGTTTTTGTTTTTTTTTGTTGTCATTTTTGTAAAAAATAAACTCATACGTTAAGCTTTTATTTTCCTTAAGTGTTTTGTTCTAAAAAATTGTTTTTTTTCATACATACTAAAAACACTATAAATAATTTATGCTTATAAACCAATCACCAAGTAAAACAAACTTCAACCCATTGTAACATAACACAAAATTCACATAATGGTTTATCAAATAAAAAAAACAATCATAACAACGAATAATGTAAATAATTTATTTTCCTTTTTATTATTCTTTTAGGGGGGCAAAATAAATAATTAAATAAATAATTTGTATACAATTAATTATAGGGTAATCGCTTTAACGGACAATGTTGGGTAATATTACTTATTCTACTCGTAATGGACTCCCGAATCCATTTTTTGGTTCAAAAACTTTATTTTAGGTTTTATCTAATTTTCCCTTTTTTTAAAATAAAATAAAATTGGTGGCGACTCATTTTTTTCACGGACAAATCGGACGCGACAGCTGGCAACTCTTCTGGGGACTTTTCAGAGTCAAGCCCAGTCTAATTAATTGTATATAATATTTTTTTTATTATTATTTTATTTATATTACCCCTTTTGTTTTATTTATTTTGTTATATTGTGAATATAATTATATGTGTCTATGTTAGTTTATTTTCATTATGACGATCTTTTACTTTTATTTTTTTTCCTATACACTACTTTAACATGATTCACACATTTATGAGTGGGCTCTATACCCGGGCTGAGTGCAACCTAAGATAAGTTAGAGACTGTGTAATGATAATCTTCTGGATGTACATCCTGTTTGGTTGTCATGAAAGTCTCATCTAGAGTTGACCTTTTCTAGAATATTTCCATTTTAATAGTTTACCTATTAATTGGTTTAATATTTTAGAATTGAGTTGTGTGCTGTAGAAACTGTTTTAGAACTGTAGAGCCACCCATAGTAAAGATTCACATAAAAAAAATACAGAAAGAAAAGAATCGTGTAAATCACATGTACATATGAAAAGAACCTACCACATGCCTTGTTCATTTTTACCCTCTAGCATACCCAAGTGTTTTTTTTTTCTTTCCCTCACTCTCCTCATTGTCATTTTTTTTTTTTGCATCATATCATTTATCATGGTCACTTTTGAAGAAAATCATTATCATATCATTTTCAAAACCATAAAAAGTAATGCTTGTTGTGAATAACTTTAACCACAGGGAAACATGGGATCAATTGGTGGCTCAAACATTACTCCATTAAGAAAGACCTTGCCATTGAGGGTTCTCAAACCAGATGTAAGCAACCTTAAGAATCTTGCTCGAAAGTTAAAAAAAGTACAGCGTGTAATCTTTATAGGGAGATTTGGAAAATTTCTGGACTTACTTGAAGTTAATGTGCAAGTGGATGCACTTACAGCGTTGGCCCAATTCTATGACCCTCCTTTCAGGTGTTTCACCTTTAAGGACTTTCAGTTGGCCCCAACGTTGGAGGAGTTCGAACGAATAATGGGATATCCAATGAAAGGGAGCAAACCTTACCAATAATGGAACACTACCCCTCACTGAAAACAATTGCTGAAACACTTGATATCCCTATAAAGGAAATAGAAGACAATAGGACCAACAAAGATGATTTGGTCGGGTTCCCAAGAAAGTATCTTGAAGAGAAAGCAGTAAACTTATCAAGAAATGGAAAATGGGACACTTTCATGGATGTGCTCGCCTTAATTATATATGGGATTGTTTTATTTCCAAGCATTAAGGACTTTGTGGATTTTACGGCAGTAGACGTTTTTTTTCCCACAAGCATAGAGGGGAAAACCCAGTATCGGTAGTTATGGCTGATATTTACTGTACGCTCGACTTCCGTCATGAGAAAGGGGGCGGCCTAATCCATTGTTGTTCGCCAATACTCTATCTTTGGTTTGTCAAACATATTTTCCATGACATACATCAGTTAAGAACTAAAAGGAAAAAGGAATGGGCCAACATTTTGGCAAATCTCAATGACAGAACAGTCCAGTGGTACTCTCGGAGTCAAGAAATAAATGAAGTAATTTGTAGATGCAGTGTCTTTGTCGATGTCCCCCTCATGGGAACTAAGGGGTGTATAAATTATAATCCCTATGTGGCATTGAGACAATTGGGTTGTCCCTTGATGAAACCTGCGATGATAGATGTAACAAAATCTTTTGTCATTCGTGGACGAGACGTTAATGATGCTAGCCTGCTAAGAAGAATACGTAAGTCTTGGGAAGATGTCGTTAGAAGAGGTCAAGAGTTAGGGCCTAGAAGTTGTGGTATAGGAGAGGAATATCATAATTGGGTGAAAAAGAAGGCATTAGAGATCAAGTTGCCTTTTCACAGCGACACCATTGCCCCCGAAATAGTAATAACATAATCATTTTTCAATATTGAAGATTTGGAGGCCGACTTAGCTCTAAAAGGGCAAGAAATTGAAAAAAATTGCAATAAGAATTGGAGAGTGCTCACCAGACGTCTAGAGACATGGAGTACAAGAATGCCCAACAATCCCTTATCCTTGAGAAAGTACAGAAAAGAGCAAGAGAGGAAAAAGAAAGTAAGGAGAGAACTCAGATCTGTTTGCGGGGTGCAAATGAAGAGTTGAGACTCATACGTCAAGAAAGGGATGACGCAGTGATGGAAGGTCTCAGGCTTAAAGAGTTGCTAAAGGAATATGGGGAAAAACATGAAGTCATCCGTCGACAAGAAGCAGGTCTGAGGCAACAAATAGAGAGGGTAAAAGCGGAATGTGAAAGCAAGATCATTGTAGAAAGGCAGTGTCAAGAAGAGATCGTGGAGGCATACCACGAATTTGCAAGAAAAAAAGACGAGATGCATACACAAAAAGACACTATCGAGAGACTTGTACAAGAAGGAAGTTTTGGATGGATCGCTTCTCCAAACTAGTTTGTTTGACCAACTCTGCTATCGGAGATATTCCACAATTATTAAGAGCTGCTGATGGGATGGTTAATCCTCTCTCTACCCCTCAGGAAATCTCCATTTTCATTGAATATTGTAAAAGTTTAATCGAGCAAATGAAAAAATTGATTGATCATTAAACTTTCAAATTTCCTATTTCGGTCTCTAATTTCGTTTTTTTTAATTCTATTTGTTTTCTAATTTTATGGTAAAACTTGTATTATTATCTTTTTCTTCTCAATGAATTAAAACTGGCCCCACTTTTGATCCCATGGTTCTCTCTTTATTATTGGTTAAGATATTCACAAACAAGCAATAAATAGGTCTTTAACATTCTTGCATAATTACATTTTCATACATCATGTTGCATACTCATGCCATATTCTTTCACAGAAAAATAACACAACAAACAAAAAAACTGGTGCTACGACACCGTTATCGGACACGATCCTAGTCAAAAATCATGGATGAGCTAGAGCAAATAGAAATAAGAGAAGACGTGAACCATCTTAAAGGGCAAATGACCAAGATCTTGGAGATTCTACAAGCACTTGGAAATAGAAATGATGGGAATCCTTTGGTAGACGAAGGGGTGCCCCAAAACACTTTTGGGCACCCAACGGGCGTCACTCCACACCTTCACACTAATTATCAAGAAGGGAAGGCACAAGAACTTCCACCTTATGGTCTGCCGCCAAGTTATACCCCACCAATAGACACTCATCCCCCCAGCAACAATCAGCTGTTCGTGGCTACAAATTCACAACATAGTACTAGTGAGTTTCCTCAAGTGCAACCTTCACCCCTTACTTCGGGCTTTCCGGGCTCTTCGTCTCAAGGAAAAGCTACCGAAGCTACGCTGGTGACGTTAAACATACATCATGAACCTCGACCGCTCGAGAGCCATCAATCCAAAGAAAAATGGCAAGTCTTGGAAGAACGCTTGAGAGTTATCGAATGGGGAAACAATTACGGCTTTGATGCTTCAGACCTATGCCTCGTTTTGGATGTCATAATACCTCCGAAATTCAAATTGCCTAAATTCGACAAATACAAGGGAACTAGATGCCCAAAGAATCATCTTATCATGTATTGTCGAAAGATGGGTTTTTGCGCTCATGACGAAAAACTGCTAATCCATTTCTTTCAAGACAGTTTAACAGGAGCTTCCCTAAGTTGGTATATGCACCTTGAGCGAGCTCACATTGGTTCTTGGAAAGATTTGGTAGATGCCTTTTTGAAGCAATACAAGTATAATCTCAACATGGCTCCTGATAGAATGCAACTCCAAAACATGATAAAACGAGATAATGAAACATTCAAGGAATATGCCCAACGATGGAGAGAGCTAGCTTCCCAGGTTGAACCCCCTTTATCTGAAAAAGAAATGGTTACCATGTTCATAAATACTCTTCAGCCTCCGTTTTATGACAAAATGATAGGGAGCGTCTCGTCAAATTTTTCAGATCTTGTCATCATAGGTGAAAGAGTAGAGATGGGATTGAAAAGCGGGAAGATTGCTTCTGCCTATCTTGGAGTAAATAATGCCAAGAAGCCGTCCATAGGTGCGAATAAGAAAAAGGAGGGAGAAAGCCATTTTGTGGCGTCAAACCCAGCTAATCCTTCTTTCGTGCATCACCCCTATGCCGCTGCAACCTCACAAACCTCAGGTACCCTAAGTCAAAACACACAAGGGAATCAAAGTTCCTATGAGAGTCGAGGAAGAAACTACCGTGGGAAGAAGTTTATACATTTCGATCCAATCCCTATGACTTATGCAGAATTATTACCGCATCTGGTAAAAAATTCTATGGTTTCTCTATGTCCAGGGAAACCTATGGAACCGCCTTACCCTAAAGGATATGACTCAAACGCCGCATGCGATTACCACTATGGAGCTATAGGACACTCGACTGAAAATTGTCTAGCTTTAAAATTTAAGGTGCACGATTTTCTTAAAGTTGGGTGGTTGAATTTTAAAGAAAACGAGCCTAGTGTGAAAAACAATCCCCTCCCTGGCCATGGTGGACCAATAGTGAATGCTATCGAAGAGAATCACCAATTCATAAATAAGGTCGAGGAAATTAAAACCCCGATGGGAATGATTTTCTTTAAGTTATGCAAAGTTGGGTTAATCCGAGGAAATGCCGATGGGAAAGCAAGACGCAATTTCCACCTCAAGGAAGATCATTCCATAGAAGAATGCAATGAGTTCAAAAAAGAACTTCAAAAATTGATAAATGGGGGCACCGTTCAGATATGTCGTTGGGAAAAGGATGACGATGTGATCGCAACCCAATCAACAGAAAAACTTGGCACAACCATCCCAAAGCCATTGGTCATTCACTTCACTAAGGAGGAAACTTTGAATGCCCCCAGTGATATGAGGACCTTAATAGTACCAAACCCTTTTCCATATAAAGACACTAAAGCGGTACCTTGGAACTATAATGTAGAGGTGCACTTGGTTGAACGGAAGATTGAAGATGTTTCTAGCTCAAAAACCACCCTTGTCACAAACATTTCAGGGATATGAGGGATGACAAGAAGCGGTCGGATATACTCCCCGGAAACATCACAAAGAGAAATAATAGTGACGTCCGAGAAGGCATACAATGATAAAGGGAAAAAGAATGTAATTGTAACAGAAGAAGTTGAACAGGAGAAAATGGAATAAGAAAGAGGTTTCTAATGAAGAAGCTCGTGAATTTCTCAAAATCATCCACAGAGTGAATACAAAATAGTCAACCAACTCAATCGTACTCCCGCAAGGATTTCATTGTTGTCCCTAATAATGAATTCTGAGTCTCACCGGAAGCTATTAACGAAAATACTAAATGAGGCCCATGTCACTCACGACATCACCTTGGACGAATTTGGAGGCATCATAAATAACATCACTGCCAACAACCACCTAACCTTCATAGATGATGAGCTGCCAATTGAAGGAAGAGGGCATAATAAAGGACTACACATATCAGTAATGTGCCTCGATCATATGATATCTAGGGTCCTCATTGACAATGGCTCCTCGCTGAATGTCATACCAAAATCAACGTTAGAAAAACTACCTTGTGATGGTACATATATGAGACCAAGCCCCATGGTGGTTAGGGCTTTCAATGGGAGTCGCAGAGAAGTGATGGGAAAGATCGAACTCCCAGTTCAAATAGGCCCGATCACATTTGAAATCACATTTCAAGTGATGGATATCGTACCCGCCTATAGCTGCTTGTTAGGAAGACCATGGATCCATTATGCCGGCGTAGTGCCATCAACCTTACATCAAAAGCTGAAGTATATGGTAAATGATCAATTGGTAATTGTGTCAGGAGAAGAAGACTTGTTGGTGAGTAAGTTGTCCACCACCCCTTATGTTGAGACGACAGAAGAAGCCTTAGAGACTGCATTTCATACACTAGAAATTGTGGACACCGCTTACGTCGAGATGACACATGTTGAACCACATATGTCAAACACTGCTATTATGGTGGCTAAATTCATGTTGAGTAGAGGACACCATCCATGGCACAGTTTGGGGAAAGATGAAGAAGGACTCAAAGAATTGGTGGAACTTCCTGAGAATAAGGATAAGTGGGGTTTAGGCTACAAACCTACTAGAGCTGACAAACGAAGATTGGTCAAAGAGAAAAAAGAAAGGAGATTAGCTCAAATTGAGAATCGAGAGCCCAGAACCGAAAGGATTCCCATCTATGACATCCAACAGAGTTTCCAAAGGGCAAGATCAACAAGGGAGATCCATATTGCAGCACCCGGAGATGACATTTCCGTTGATGACGCTAATTGGATTCGTCCCTGTGGTGCAGGAGAGGAAATCAAGAATTGGAAAATAGTCAAGTTGCCTATAATATTTAATACAATTCCCATGTAATTCTAAAAACATTGTTACTCTTACTATGATCTTTAAAATGTTTCATTATATTTAGGATGGATGCAATTTTGTTTTCTAAGTACTTGGAATTTCAATAAATGCATCTTCATTTTGTTTGCTTATTGTTCTTTCTTGCTGTTCACAAATTTTTAAATTCATTCCCCAAAAATGTTCATTTTTCTTATCCTAGCCTTGAACCATGCAGATTTGGGAATAGTTCATTCACAGATGATTGTACTAAGATCTCGCCACATAATTTTGACTATCTTGTAAGTCAGACAGAAAAAGATAATGGAAAAGATTATGAACTTCCTCTAGAATTGTTAAGAGCGGTAGAACAGGAAGCCAAGGGTATCATGCCCCATGAGGAACCAATAGAAATGATTAATCTAGGGACAGAAGAAAGGAAGAAAGAAACTAAAGTCGGCACCATCTTAAGAAAGGAAGTGTATCACGAACTAATCCAACTCCTACATGAATACAAAGATGTTTTTGCTTGGTCATATCAAGATATGCCTGGATTAGATACTAGCATAGTAGAGCATAAATTGCCCTTAAAACCTGATTTCCCTCCAGTCAAACAAAAATTAAGGCGAATGAAGCCTGATATTTCATTAAAATTATGGAAGAAATAAAAAAACAATTTGATGCAGGATTCCTCGCTGTGGCAAATTATCCCCAATGGATAGCCAATATCGTACCAGTGCCGAAAAAGGATGGCAAAGTGAGAATGTGTGTCGACTATAGGGACCTTAACAAAGCAAGCCCTAAAGATGATTTCCCGTTACCTCACATCGATATTCTGTTTTGACAATACGGCTCGACATTCACTCTTCTCTTTTATGAATGGTTTCTCTAGGTATAATCAAATTCAGATGGCAGTTGAAGATATGGAAAAAACGACTTTCATCACCCCTTGGGGAACATTTTGTTACAAAGTAATGCCTTTTGGTCTGAAAAATGCTGGGGCGACCTACCAAAGAGCTATGGTAACCCTGTTCCATGACATGATACATAAAGAAGTAGAAGTATATGTAGATGACATGATTGCTAAGTCACAAAAAGAAGAAAAATGTAACACCCCGAGTTTAAAACACAGCGCGAGTGTATTTTTTTTTTCAATAAATAACTAAAATGAGTTTTCCAAAATTAATGTCAAGGGAATTAAAATAAGATTTTCATCAGTTCATTTCAAAAGAGAACACCCGGCCTGTGGCCACTAAACAGTATCAGAGTGCGGAAAATACAGCGGAGAAGTCATACATTAATTCCCAAAATAAATTACATTTCCCAAAACTCAAGACCCTATACAAAAGTCTAGTCTGATAATGCACTAAGCTACAGTAGCACGGTCTCCACCGTATCCTCTACAAGTCTCGTCTTCAGCCAGCTGTTCGTCCCTCTGCGTTGTCCATGTAGGCTCCGTACGTAAAGATCAGGGGAAACTAACGATGTTTCCGTCGGTAGGACGGTTTCGGGTAACATCTTAGGGCAAAGCCCAATTTCCACAATATAATAGCAAGGGTCACCGGCCGAAATTAACAAATAATCACATAGCATATATCTCACAGCAACAAATATATTCATGGCATAATATATGACAATGATGAAAATTAAGGATTCTCATTTGAATTTTCATGCATATAAGCTTTTTCAAACAGCAACCGTTCCATGTGGAAATATATAGTAAGTACAGTCACCACTTCAATAAACACAATAATTAATCAGAAATTCAGATTTTGTGAAGTACTCACACACATCAATTTCCAAACATCATCATATAAACCAATCGTGACCCACCGGTCAATCCCTCGATGCAATATGTATATGCTCATGTATACAATTTCTTGGAATCACCAAGGTGCAATCGCTCAAAAGACCAGCACAATATGTTTGACTTTTACGGCCCTCAAGACCAAGGTGCAATCCCTCAACCGATCAGCACCTAGTGCAGTCGCTCAACAGACCAGCACTCGTGCAGTCGCTCAACAAACCAGAACGTTTGACATATACCAAGGTACAATCACTCAACAGATCAGTACCTAGCACAGTCGCTCAACAGACCAGCACTCGTGCAATCGCTCAACAGATCAGCACGTGGTTGCGCATTTCAGGGTACAGACGCTCAACAGTCTAGTACCAGTGCAGTCGCTCAACATACCAACCCCTATATACCAAGGTACAATTGCTCAACAGATCAGTACCTAGTGCAGTCGCTCAACAGACCAGCACTCGTGCAATCGCTCAACAAATCAGCACGTGGTTGCGCATTTCAGGGTACAGACGCTCAACAGTCCAATACCAGTGCAGTCGCTCAACAGACCAGCACCTATATACCAAGGTACAATCGCTCAATAGATTAGTACCTAGTGCAGTCAGTCAACAGACCACCACGTGGTCGCACATTTCAGGGTACAGACGCTCAACAGTCCAGTACCAGTGTAGTCGATCAACAAACCAGCACCTATATACCAAGGTACAATCGCTCAACAGATCAGTACCTAGTGCAGTCGCTCAACAGACCAGAACTCGTGCAATCGCTCAACAGATCAGCATGTGATTGCGCATTACTCTATGGCCCATCGCGGGTACCACTTGACTATGCAATGCATGAATATTAAGTGTTTCTCTTCACTGGAAACAGAATGCAAAATCAAAAAATTCATGCCTTTCCATCATTTTTCAAAACATCTCAGCACAGTCAATATTATCATCATCACAATCATGACTAAACAGTCAAGAAATCATTAATACTTTGCAATGTTTTCCCAACCTCTTAAAATACATAACACAGTGTTTAAAATTGAGATTTCTGGAAAATACGAATCTGTATTCGAATACAGCTTCTCTGTATTCGAATACAGAAGCCAAAAACAGTGCAGAATTACACTCTATATTCGAATACAGCCCTCTGGTATTTGAATACAGAGGCAGTCTCAGTGCAGAAATCAACATTTTTCACAACATCAGTAAAGTCTCAAAAACTTCATCACCACCACTTCAAAATATCACCAAAAGTCCCATTTTAATTCACCACAAACATTCCCAATATTCCCCAACACTTAGGGTTTACAAAACACTGTTGAAAAACTTGGAATTTCTGAAAACTCGAATCTGTATTTGAATACAGATCCCTTGTATTCAAATACAGAAGCTGAAATTGTAATTTCAACATTCAGTATTCGAATACAGCATGCCTGTAGTCGAATACATAAGCCAAAAACAGAATCAGAATGATCAACATCAGAACATCAGAAACAAAACCAGAATGATGAACATCAGAACATTAGAAACAGAACCAGAATCAGAATCATCAACACCAGAACATCAGAAAACAGAATCAGAATGATTAACACCAGAATCATCAGAAGCAAGACAGAATGATTCACACTAGAATCATCAGAAGCAAAACAGAATGATTCACACCAGAATCATCAGAAGCAAAATAGAATGATTCACACCAGAATCATCAGAAGCAAAACAGAATGATTCACACCAGAATCATCAAAAGCAAAACAAAATTATTCACACCAGAATCATCAGAAGCAAAATAGAATGATTCATACCAGAATCATCAGACGCAAAACAGAATAATTCACACCAGAATCATCAGAAGCAAAACAAAATGATTCACACCAGAATCATCAGAAGCAAAACAGAATGATTCACACAAGAATCATCAGAAGCAAAACAGAATGATTCACACCAGAATCATCAGAAGCAAAATAGAATGATTCACACCAGAATCATCAGAAGCAAAACAGAATGATTCACACAAGAATCATCAGAAGCAAAACAGAATGATTCACACCAGAATCATCAGAAGCAAAACAGAATGATTCACACCAGAATCATCAAAAGAAAAATAGAATGATTCACACCAGAATCATCAGAAGCAAAACAAAATGATTCACACCAGAATCATCAGAAGCAAAAATCCTTCCTCTGTATTCGAATACAAGGGCTCATATTCGAATACAAGTTTGAAAACATAAGTAAAACAGGAGTTTGACAGGCTGTATTTGAATACACACATGTTGTATTCGAATACACCTTCGAAATCAGTGAAATTTTACTGAGACTTCAACACATTTCAAACTGTTTCTTTTGAAAAATCAGCATAACTCCAAAACAGTTTTATCACTATTTTAAACCACAAAACTCAGACTTTTACGTCAAACCAGATTTTCCAGAAAAAAACACTTTCATCAGTTTTAAACCCCTTTTATTTTGAAATCATCAGCAACACCATATTTTCATCAACAGAATAGCATGCAAGCATTTCAGCTTTCTCAAACCATCAAAACATCATGCAAGCATTTCAGCTTTTTCAAACATCAGAACAACATGCAAAGCATTCAGCTTTTCTCAAACATCAGAACAACATGCAAAGCATTTCAGCTTTCTCAAACATCAGAACAACATTAACACATTCAGTCAAACAGCAAGCATCACATAGCAGCAAAATACCAACATAATGCATTTTTTCAATATTCAAAACAGTTTTATGAATATGTTTTTTTTACTCCTCTTCAAAATAACATGCAATGCATTTTTCATCTTTCCCCATAAACAAAACAGTATTGGAATAATCACCCAAAACAGTATGTTGCAGATTTTTAAAACCTCAACAGAATGCATTTTCTTCATTTTTTTCAAAATGTCATTGCAAAATAGTTTTTCTTCAAAACAGTGATGAAAACATCAGTAATGTTATGCCAGTTATGCATTTACAGCTCTAATGAAACTAGAAAGTGGAAGGTGCCCTTACCCTATTTGTGTTTTCTGCTTCTGCTCAAGTTTCTGCTTTCGCTCCCGTTGGCGCGTCAAAACCGGTGAAACTGCCGCTTGCGTTTGCTGCTACGAAACTGGATTCTTTATCTCCGTAATGATGTGGGGAACAACTTTTGTACTGGGGGTTTGGTGTTTCGGTGCTTGGATTTCCAAGTAGTGGCACTTTTGAGGAACTCTCTTTTTCCTTTCTTTTGAAATCGTGAACTGGTAAGCATAATAGAATGGGAGAGAAGGGTACTGTTACATGCAGTATGCAGGAGAGAAAGGTTTCTGTCTTTGCTCTGTCCTTTGCAGTCCATATATAGGCACCTCCATGTGCCACCTCATCACAATTAATGTTAAAATATTGCTGGATCCTCCAGCACTTAAACGTTTTGCAATTAGCCGCTAATCCTTAATTAACTGTCCGATTAATTTAATTACTCGTAATTAAATTAATTTATTCTTCATCCAATAATTTTAATTCATCTTCCAAAATAAGTATTTATATATATATATTCACTCAAAACATACATATATTAAATATTTTACAAATATCCCCAAAATACCCTTAATATTAATTCCAAAATTAATATTAAATTTAAGGGTCTTACATTACCACCCCCTTAAATTAGTTTCGTCCTCGAAAATACATGTCGATGAACAACTGAGGATATTGTTCACTCATCTTACTCTCCAGTTTCCAAGTTGCGTCTCCAGTAGTCGGGTTCCAGATCACTTTGACTAATGGGACTTTCTTGTTTCTCAACTATTTAGTCTTCCTATCTTCAATCCTTATAGGGAATACTTCAAATGACAGGTTGTCCCTCAGCTGAATTGTATCCGGATCGATCACATGTGACGGGTCTACAATGTATTTCCTTAACTGCGACACATGAAATACGTCGTGGATATTGAATAGTATGGGAGGTAAAGCAATCTGATAAGCCAAAGGTCCAATACGCGCAGTAATCTTGTATGGTCCAATAAATTTCGGAGTCAACTTTCTTTACTTAATAGCTCTGCCAACACCAGTTGTAGGCGTAACCCTTAGGAATACATGATCACCCTGCTCGAATTCCAAAGGTCTGCGACGCTTGTCCGCATAACTCTTCTGACGATCTTGCAAAACCTTCATTTTCTCTTGTATCCTCTTGATTTTCTCTATAGTCTATTCCACCATCTCAGGTCCAACAATCATACTCTCTCCGTCCTTATACCAACATAAAGGCGTCTGACACTTGCGTCCATACAAAGCCTCGTAGGGTGCCATTCCAATACTTGCGTGAAAACTGTTGTTGTAAGTGAACTCGATCAATGGCAACACCTCATCCCAGTTTCCTCTATCATCCAACACACATGCTCTTAATAGATCTTCCAAGGACTGATTTGTTCTCTCAGTCTGTCCGTCTGTTTGTGGATGATAAGCGGAACTCAATTTACTCTTATGAGCCTCTTCCAAAATCATTCTCCTCAAATCTGCAACTTCCGGTACACAAACTCTTCCATTACATCTCAGAATGTTATCTGGTCCGACCCTTAAGCTCGCTTAATTCCAATGGCGACATCCGGTATGGCGCAATTGAAATAGGTCCAGTTCTTGGGTGCAAATCAATGAAGAACTCCACCTCTCTCACCAGGGGTAATCCTGGAATTTCTGATGGAAATACGTCCAGATATTCTTTGACTAACACCACATCTTCTATGTTCACATCCATCTTGGTCTCCACGTTAGCCAATGATAAAAATTCCTGAGTTCCTTCTCTCAGAGATACTTCGAGTTTGTTAGCAGCCAAATACCGAACGACTCCCAATTCACCTCCTTGTGAGCTGATCCCATTAG
>JBBPBO010000001.1:62186235-62487787 GCA_037974295.1 Cicer cuneatum | reverse complement strand
AAAAATTCTTCAAAAAAAAAAAAAGAGAAGACAAAAGAGAAATCAAAGATATCAAGTTCAAGAAAAATGTATAAATGCCATTCTCATCCATGATTTGAATGATCGTGTCCAATAAAAAAAAATAATAATACAACAAACATATTCATTCAGTTATTCATTCATTCGTGACATTTCATAAATTTAAAGTTGAGAAAACGACTCGCATGTTAAAGCCGGGAAAACGACTCGCATGTTAAAGCCGGGAAAATGACTCGCACCCAAAGCCGAGAAAACGACCCGCATGTTAAAGTCGGGAAAACGACTCGCACCCAAAGCCGAGAACGACCCGCATGTTAAAGCCAGGAAAACGACTCGCACCCAAAGCCGAGAAAACGACCCGCATGTTGAAGCCGGGAAAACGACTCGCACCCAAAGCCGAGAAAACGACCCGCATGTTGAAGCCGGGAAAACGACTCGCACCCAAAGCCGAGAAAATGACCCGCATGTTGAAGCCGGGAAAACGACTTGCACCTTTCTATAAAAGTTCTTTTCGGACAAAATTAGAGTTGTCATCTTTACTTATCTTTACTTTGATTCTCAAGTAAATTCTAAGTAAAGAGGGGCAGCTGTTGACACCTAATTTTGTCCGCTTTATTTAGACATTTTTATATAAAAAAATATAATATTATATATATAAAAAATGAGAAAATATAATAAATACAAATAAAAATAAATAATTAGTCTATAAACTTTATACAATCATGAGTGTTTTTGGTTCTTATTTGTCTCTGATTCCTGTTCAGGCGTTCACTCTTTTCTAAAACAAAAAAAAAGTACATAATCGAATAAAAAAACTTGAAAGGAAATGGATTGATGACAATAAAAATTAGTATAATGGTGACCATTTGAATAAAAAAAAATGAAAACAAATTGATGAATAGTAATAAAAATCAGCATAATGGTGACTATTTGAATGAAAAGAAACCGAAAACAAATTGATGATTAGTAATTGGTAATCAATCCACAATTATTTCTTTGTCTTTTGTAACCTTCAACCAGAAAGTCTATAAATAGTCTACACCATGAGTAGAAGGAGGGGTGAGAACAGATTGAGAGTAAAAAAAAAAAAGAATCATAGGCAAAAGAGGAGCGGAGAATCTGAATTTGGTAAAATCAGTCCAGCAAAACATATTCAGCAATAAGGTATCAATTTTCTCATCCTTATATAACGTTTTCTTTTTTCGTTTATTTGTATTGCATTCCTTAATTTTTCTTTTAGTTTATTTGTATTGCATTTTTTTTAAAATGTAATTTAGTTTTTGTTTTTTTTGTCAAAAATAAACTCATACGTTAAGCTTTTATTTTCCTTAAGTGTTTTGTTCTAAAAAATTGTTTTTTTTCATACATACTAAAAACACTATAAATAATTTATGCTTATAAACCAATCACCAAGTAAAACAAACTTCAACCCATTGTAGCATAACACAAAATTCACATAATGGTTTATCAAATAAAAAAAACAATCATAACAACGAATAAATAGCTTTCTTTTATTTTATTTTTAGAATTAACAGTCGCCGCCGCCGGATGAAATTCATCCTCGCTCGCCGCGCCACATCACTTAGTGCCCTTTATGCCGTGCCAGATCCAACAATGTGTAAGCAAATCCTTTAATAGGTTGCTTCACTGTCGTGTCCATCTGTTTCGTGCATAAACCACCGCATTACCGTTATTTTCTAAAAAAATCAATTGTTCTTTATTTAAGAAACCAAAAAATACAAAAAATTAAAATATACAATTTATGAACAGACATCTCACATTTTTTGTTATTATTATTATTATTATTGTTATTATCATTATTACATTTTTACTTCTGGATACATATATAATAACAACTATAATAAAACAATAGTCAAATAGAGTAATCATAAAATCGGATAACACATAAATATTTTCTACCCAAGAACTACGTGTGTTTTGATTTCCCTATTGCACTTGGAGATACGTAGGAGCAAGGTTCTCTCCTTGTCAAACCAAATTAATAAAAAATATTTTCTTACTTTTATTAATGTAAATAATTTATTTTTCTTTTTATTATTCTTTTAGGGGGGCAAAATAAATAATTAAATAAATAATTTGTATACAATTAATTATAGGGTAATCGCTTTAACGGACGATGTAGGGTAATATTACTTTCTCTACTCGTAATGGACTCCCGAATCCATTTTTTAATTCAAAAACTTTATTTTAGGTTTTATCTAATTTTCCCTTTTTTTAAAATAAAATAAAATTGGTGGCGACTCATTTGTTCGCGGACAAATCGGACGCAACACTTGTGATAAATTAAAATGGAGTTTTTGAGATAGTTTTGAAGTAGTGATGATGAGGTTCTTGAGATCTTTATTGATGTTGTGAAAAATGTTGATTTTGCACTGTTTTAGCTTCTGTATTCGAATACAAGGAAGTTGTATTCGAATACAGATTCGTTTTTTTTTTCAGAAAACTCAATTTTAAACATGTGTTTATGAACTTTAAGAGTTGGGGAAACATTGGGAAGACTTGGGATGAATTAAAATGGAGTTTTTGAGATAGTGTGAAGTGGAAATGATGAGATGCTTGAATGTTTTTATTGATGTGATGATAATGAAATTATTTGGGTTGAGATGGTTTTGGGTAAATGATGGAAAGGCTGAATTTTGTTGATGTTTGCATACTATATCCAGTGAAGAGAAAACATTGCATGTTCATGCATTGCATAGTCAGGTGGTGACTGCGATGGGCCACAGAGTAATGCGTAAAACGTGCTGGTCTGTTGAGCGACTACATGAGTGCTGGTCTGTGAGCGACTACACTGGTACTGGTTTGTGAGCGACTGTACCTTGATATGCGCAAAACGTGTTGGTCTGTTGAGTGACTGCACGAGTGCTGGTCTGAGAGCGACTGCACTAGTACTGGTCTGTGAGCGAATGTACCTTGGTATACGTGAAACGTGCTGGTCTGTTGAGCGATTGCACGAGTGCTGGTCTGTGAGCGACTGCATTGGCGCTGATCTGTGAGCGATTGCACCATGGTCATGTTGGCCATTAAAGTCCATCATATGTAAATCGTGCTGGTCCATGAGAGACTGCACGTGTGCTGGTCTATAAGCGATTTCACCTTGGTAATTCCAAGAAGTTGAGTGCATGAGCATATACATATTGCATCGGGGTGGTTGACCGGTGAATTATGATTGGATATGATGTTGACAGGTAAAAATCGATGTGTGTAAGTACCGTATGAAATTTTGAATTTCTGATGAATCGGTGCGATTGCTGAATTGATATTTGTACTTACAACTTGATTTTTATATTAAATTGGTTGTTGTTTGAAAAGGTATACATGTCATGAAATTTCAAAATGAGCATCCTTATTTATCATCATTGTTACATAACTTGCCATGAATATGCTTGTTATTATTGACATAAATGCTATGTGGTATTTGTTAATTTCGGTCGGTGACCCTTTACTATTATTGTGGAAAATTGGGCTTTGCCCTCATATGATACCCAAACCCGTCCCACCAACGGTTACACTAACGACGGAAACGTCGTTAGTTTTCCTTGATCTTCATGTACGGAGTAATCGTGGACAACGCAGAGGGACAGACAGCTGGGGTGAAGACGAGACTTGTAGAGGAGGCGATGAAAATCACTTGCTACTATAGCTTTAGTGCATGATCAGTTTAGACTCGTTGTATAGGATTTTGAGTCCAGTGGATGTAATTATTTATTTTGGGAATTATTGTATATCTTTCCGCTAAACTTTTCCGCACTCTGATAATATTTTGGTGAGTCCAGGATACAACCTTTGGATGTATCTTTATTTTGATATATTTTGTAGATTAAATTCCCAAAAATATTTTACTTGATTAATCGTGATGTAATTAATTAATTACTTTTCTATTTTGGATTTCAATGTCGAACGATATTTAAATTGAATTGATTTTAATCATTCTGAAGTAAATTGAAAAAAATTCTTTTTTTATTTTGGTTAAAAAAAAATACATTCGCGTTGTGTTTTAAACTCGAGGTGTTACAGAAACAATTCAAGCACTTAATACACATGAATGAAGTAACCCCAAATCATAAGCCAGTGTCAATATACATTATAAACAAAAGAGCATCTTCAATGCCACATCAGGTTTAAGAACTTTGACAACTTTTTACTTCAATAATAGTTTAGCCCCTAAGGAAGTTAGAATGAATTATATAAGTTATTTCATATCTTTAAATTTAATTAAAATGAGTTTTATAAATTACCTCACTATATTTTTTTAATGGGCTAATTTACACATTAATAACCAAATGGAAGAAAGACATACCAGTTTTGATATGTTCCAATCAATCCACGTTCAAAAACAGCACCAAGTGTGTTGATCTCAGCCTTAACAGGAACAACATTCATAACTCAAACTGGATAATCAATAAGTGCAGCTGCAAACCCTCCTAAATAAGCATTCATATCAAGCAAATTGTGGTATCTCCCACGCTCTACTAGTTGATAATCAAGGGTCTTGTAGTATTTAACTCTCTTCTTCCACAACTCATTATTTTCATTGAACTTTTCAGCTGTGATTCCTTCCAAACTTCCACTGTTAATCCTTGGTGGAATTGATGTTAGTCTCTCTGGACAATTTGACAATCCACCAGCACTTACATCTTTTATGTCATTTACCTCAGGAAGTGGTGTCAAGCATGAATCCATTTTTGTATACCTGCGATGAAAAAAATAAATGTTCAAGAACAAGAAAGTAACCAAAGAGAAAAAGGTGCATAAAACAAACCAGAGGTTTTGGTATCAGTGAACAAACAAGAGGTTTTGGTATCACTGCCAAACTCTCTTTGGCAGCAAGCATAATTTGCTTTCTCTTTTTCCTCTACAAAAGCAAAATCAGTAGCACTAGGAACTAACTATAAGTGAATCAATGTAAGCGAAATCAGTAGCCTCAGAAACACATCAGAATTATGTATTTAACACTTGTTGCACATCAGTCAGTATCCAATATTAAGTAAATCAGCATTTAAGAAGTTCATAATTGGCTATTTGCGCATTCACCACAAACCTTAACAGTTAAATTATTTTAGAGAAATTTTTTGGTAGAAAGGTTTTTTTTTTAGGAGTCCAATAGTAAGAGATAAAGGAAAATTAAAATGAAAATAAAACCATAAGTCAACTCATTCAGATATACCTAGAGATAAAATGCTCTATCTTTAAACTGAATATACATAACAGTTTTATAACTATTCAACAAATATTAAAACTTACTTGAACTACTTCATCAACAAGACTAAATCCTCAATTTTAAATCCTCTATAATAACATAACAGCAGCAATACAAAATCCTCAATTTTAAACAAATAAAAACCCTAACAATGACTTCACAACACATTTGTGTTACTAATAGTCCTAATTTCATAATCAATCAACCAATTTAATATAAATATAGTCATATAAAAAAAATCCAAAATTCATAAAACCCTAAAATCACAAAACTCTAAATTTGAGAAAAAATACTTTGGTGTATCAATGATTTCTCACTCCTTGAGTATTGTGGAGGCCGATCTCGAAGGCACGAGAAGGTCTTACAGGCAGAGCTTAACATGCAGCAGGCGCACGAGAGAGAAGAAGAGAAAAGCAAAGGGACGGCCGATAGAAGAGAAGAAGAAAGAAGAGGGTCGAGGGAGGCGCGACTGCGAGATAGAAGAGTAGAAGACGGCGCCGTGGCCGAAGCTCTGACCGGCGGCGGTAACCTACTCGGCTTGCTTCTCGCGTTTCTGTTTCTGAGACAACAAACAATCGTGTTTCTGAGGTCGGGAGGCAACAAACAATTTTATTATAGTTTTTTTGTAAAAAAATAAAATAATAAACAAAACTTTACTTTAACTTTACCTACGGACATTACCCACGGACAATCAGTGGAAAATTAAAATACGAAAAAATTTTGAAAACTTTAGTTGAGTTGAATTTTTTTTAACATTACCCACGGACTTTTTTTTTAATGTTACCTACGGACTAACCGTAGAACACAATTAAAAAAAATTATTCAATAACAAATTTACTCACGGTTTTTCCGTGGGTAATTAATAATTTATCCACGACCTAGGATCCATGGGTAATTTTCCGTAGGTATATAAATATTTTCTTGTAGTGGTGGAAGACCGGTAATAATAGATTGTTCAATAATAAGGAGATTTCGTTTGATTATCTTTGTGACCAAATCAAAATTCAATTGTTGCAGTGGTTTCATGTTAGAGGCAAATGATTTGACTATAGGGTAAATCATTGGTGGAATAACCCCATTGTGTATCCCAGCCTTTAGAAGTTTCGTCTTTTTGTTTTTTGTGGGTCTTATGGCAGCTTAAGTGGTGCGAATGTAATTTTTTGTGTTTTTTATTTGTTAACTCGTTTGTGTTTTTGTATTGTGAAACTTTTCTTCTCTTTACGCATCTTGTGCGATATTAGCAGTTTTATAATATTATTTGATTTTAAAAAAAAAAAACTTATGAAGGCGATCTACCGTAAAACTCGTCTCCAAACATATTGTTAACAAAAGTTAAACCGGCAAAGAACAAAGGTGAATTTTTTTGGAGTTATTAAGGAATAAAAAATAAACAAAAAAGGACATTGGTTAAAAGAATAAAAATGAAAATTGTACATTGAAAATAATAAAAGTTAATCTTTTTAATAATTAAATGCAAAATTTCAAATTCACTATGAATATAATATTTCTATATTTGACTTCTCAAGAGTACTAGTTAACATTTGTCTTAAAGTCTATTTGATTGAAGGTAGATGGAGACGAAGAAATATTTTAAATTAAATAATATGTTTTTGGTTCAGTTTTTAAGTGGAAAGGGGAGCAAAATTCATTATAAATCTCGTTTTGTTCTCCCTCTTTTTTGGGGATTTAGATGAGAAGAGATTTCTAAATAGATATTTAAATCATTTAAAATTTTTCTCATCTCCTTGAATCAAACATGATTTTAATAAAAAGATCTCATCTCCTCACCTCCATTAAAATCATTCCTTCCATTTAACCAAACAAACCCTATTAAGAAATGCATTTAGGTGAAGCCTCATAGCGTATTGATAGCGTATTGATAGAGATATTTAGAAGAGTTTTAGAAGTTTTAGAAAAAGTTTTATGGAAAAAGTTTTAGAAGAGTTGGATATTGAGAGCTCATCAAGATCAGGGCGACTCTCAAGTCTCATAGCGTACTGATAGAGATATTTACAAATTATCCACCAACAAGTTCTCACATTGACAGTTTTGCAGATATTGGTTAGGTTTTAATATACATATTTTTGGAGAGAGACCAAGTCTTTTAAGGATTTTTAAAATAAAAATTGAGGGAAGATTATTATTTAATAAAGTAACAATGATCAATACCATGAATTTAATTTATATACATTTATAAATAATTTTTACATTATAAATCAATCACAACTGTTAAATAATTACAAATATTTAATTTTTATTTGACAATACATTATAATTAAACTCCAATAATACTATTACTTGTTCATTATTTAATGGGTTATTAACTTTCCAAATTCAGAGCAATAACAACGAGTAAAGTCATTTACTGCAAAGAAAATGAAAAATTGAATAATATTGCACACACTTTATTAATACCATGACAAATGCTTATATACACAACAAATACAAGAGTCCCATATTCAGGTAGACTCTACAAATAACAAAAATAAAATTAACAAACTCCTAACTACCAAAATAATCAAACTCCAACTGATTTAACTAATACAATATCATTTTACAAATGCACCCAAAGACAAAGTAGTAATTACATAGAAAGTCTCACCCTATCCAAAATTGCCAACATGAAGATTTTGCAATCAGTCAAGACTAGACAACAAGGCTATTTTCAGGTAAAACTATTGAACAGTAAAATTAACTAAAATAGTTACAAAGTTTCATTGCAAAAATACATCACTAATGAGATACCTATTTTTAATATATTTTTTTTGGGTACAACAGATACCTAATTTATATTACTATATTATATTACATTAACTATTGTCCAAAATTACTTTCTTCCTCCTATATATTTGAGTTCAAGAAGTACCACGTATTTAGGTCTTTTAAATTAATTGGACCACTCATCACCATAATTGAGTGAGAGTTTCTTTTTCTACTTCTTACATACACTTTGAAATTATACATCTTAAAAAACACATTTTTTTTGTCCTATAAATGTGTACTTCCGAACAAAAACAAAGTCTTTTCCTTTCATATATATACTTCAGGCAAAACTATAGTTTTTAGAAACATTGGAGGAGATAAAAGTAGAGTTGTAACCTAGTTCACCTAGCCATCAACCTTGGTGAACCAATCCCTTCATCGGAGAGTTCGAACCCGGTATCTTCACTCTTACTAAGCCCATAAACAATATCCATAATACTAGGCCTTTTTGATGGATCTCTATGCAAACAAGCAATTGCAACATGAAGTACACCCATCAAACTTTCCATTGAACATGTCTCCTTTAAAATATTCTCATCCAACCATCTCTTCAATCTCCTAGCCTTTTCTTGCTCATTATTCAATTCAAATGTTTTTATAGCACTATTCCACAGAAGATTCCCCTCTTCGTCAATGGCTTCTTTACCAGAAATTAATTCAAGCAGCACAACCCCAAAAGAGAATACATCCATTTTTGTTGACACAACACCATCAGCTAAATATTCGGGGGCAATGTATCCTTGTGTTCCAACAATGTGCATTGTAATTGCATTCATTCCACTTTTTGCTAGACCAAAATTTGCAATTTTTGCTCTCATGTTTGAGTCTAAGAGAATGTTGCTACTCTTGATGTCTTTGTGTACAACTTTTGGCCTTGTGTGTTCATGAATGTATAATAGACCATTTGCAATGTCAATGGCTATTCTTAACCTTGTTACCCAATTTAGCTTTTCATTTTTTCCCTCGTGAAGCCATGAACAGAGAGATCCATTCTCAACATATTCATAGACTAGATAGCAATTTGTTTCTTCTGGGTCTATGCAAAATCCTTCCAACTTCACCAAATTCCCATGGTTAACCTTCAATAAACAAAATGACATATATTATTAATAAAATATACTATGGTTGCTTGTCCAAAAAAGAAAAATATACTATGGTTTTACTTTTTAAATTTTGGTCCAATTAAGGTCTAATGTTAAGGGTTATGTTTTTTACACCACAACTTTTATTGCAAAAATTCATGTTCCATGTTAAAAAGAGATAAAATTTTAAAAGGAATAATATAGTCTAATAATAAAAAATATAATATGATATAATTTAAAAAGAGTGGCACTTATCCTCTTTTAAACTAATTTTATTAGGATGAATTATGTCAAATATGAAAAACCTGATGGTATTTGCTAGTATATCTAAATGATTTTATTTTTGACTCAATACACCTAAATGGTTGAAAAGTTTATTTTTAGATGTGCTTTTTTTTCCATACATACTTTGTGGTTAATAACTAAAGTTTTACATAATTTTTGTTGAAATAAACATTTTGAAAATACTTGAGTAGTGAAAAAATGAGGTGTCTATAATGAGTCAAGATTCGCTTTATTTTTAAAAATATTGGAGAGTTTCATTTTATGAGTCAAAATCATCTTTTCATTTGTTTTCATCTCTTATAAATGAAATCCTTCGTTTCTTTAAAAGAAAAACAAAAATTTAAACACATAAAAAACAGGGTCATTTTTTTTTTGTCAACAAGTTCATAATGTTAATTAATCTACAATTGTTTCAGGAACCACAATTATCATTCAAAGTGTAGATGGCTTCATTTAACATGTTCAAATTGACTAATTTTAAAAACATCAGGGTGGGAAAAGAAACCACGAAATATGAATTAATAACATTGAGACAGATCCAAATGATGAATGACCCATATAACACAAGCTTGGACTTTGGAGGGACACGCATTGAAACAAGGGCCTTGCAGCCCAAAATGAAAAACATAAGCCAAAACTATTTTTTTAAGCTAAAAGTTTATATAGAAATAAATAAATTTGAAGGATAAACTTAATCCCGCCAAAACTATTATGAAGATAGATATTTGTTTTTGAAGAAATATTATGAAGAGGACAGAGAAAATAGTATACTTTATATTATTGTTGCTTTACATATTTTAATTTATCCTCTTTTTTTGCCTTGAATTATTTGTTTATGCTATGTTATTACTTTTTTTTTTTGTCTTCAAACGGATATAGACGAAGAGAGCTGCAGTGTCTTTTGTCTTTGCTTGCGTCTCTAAGTTCACCTAACATTTAAATTATTGTATATCATTATTTTTATTTTTATTTTTTATGAAGAAGCCAAAAAATGTATCAACTAGATGGGCACACGATATGATATGCCAACGACCAATAGTACAAAAAATTCTAGACCACCAGTGACATTATAAATAACTCTTAAATCTGAAAAATAAGACAACACTTTTCATTGTATTATTAAATAGCCATAAGCAACAAAACTTTTAATAATTGCTATTTTTTTATTCTTCTTGGTGTGTTTCCGAAAATTCAACTACGTAAATGATTACAAAAAAAGTAAAAAAGAAGTTTGAGGATAGTTCCTGTATCATTAATTTAATACTGACCAATGTTAGAATAATTGGGTACTTGGGAATCTAAGGTTTATTCCCTTGGTTAATTTGATAATGTTAAAAACAAATTATTTTAAGTGTTAAGACTTTTATTGATTATAAAATATTGATATCTTTACAAGTTCTATGTATTCATCTTAATCAATGAATATTACATGGCATGACAAATATATTTCAATAACACAATCTATAGTTAAATGAATTTATCATGTGTAGATCTATTTCAGCTATTTATGGAATTTACGATCTGAATATATATAATTCTTTATTTCTCTTTTATAGATAAATATTAATATTATTAATAAGATTAATAAATTCTTTTTTGTCAAAGTTTAAACTACAGTCTTTTCATTCCTTTAATACCTTCGATTTTTATTTGTTTAAACTATTCAACCTTCCAACCTTCCATATATACATATACAACTCTTATGATTGGGATACATCAATAATATGAGATAAACTTTTAGTCGATATAGTGTGGAAAGAGCAACAAGGAAAAATATAATATATTTGAAATATTGTCTAATACGTAAATAAAATAAATAGAGGAAATACAAGTGATATAACTTGTTAGAATAGACAATTATACCTTTTTCTAAAAACATTTTGAAATACTTAAATGGGTCATCAAAACCACAAAATATTTATAATATCAAAACTTTATCTTAAAACAACAACAACAATCATGATTGAATCAAAAAACAACAACAACAATCATTATTATTTTATTATTAATTTTTTTCAAAAAAAAAAAAATTGGCCAACTTTTTCAAGCTTTTACAACACATGTTGATGAGGAGTATTTGAGGAAAACACAAAACATTGTCATATTTCATCCCACAAGACAGGAGAGAAACAGTTTTAATTATGTTGGTCCTACATGCTATTTACACCCTCTTTCACATTTATCTTCTTAACAATCAAGGTGATTGTACTCTCTCTCTTTGTTATTTCTCTATTATCATTACACTCTTGGTGATTGTATCTACCCTACTTAAAATTGGAGAAGAAGGACAGAAATACCTTATCCTATAATCAAAGTATCCAAGGGAAATTCAAGATGATGATTTTAGAGATAAATATTCTTACTGTTTCTTCTTATTTATATATATTTTGTCCTAAACTCATTATGATATAGTAAAAAATTATCATGCCATGATTGTATGATTATCTTGTTTACGTTAATATTTGTAAGAATAATTTAATAAATATAATTAATTATGATGGTTCATGTAAAATGATGTTAGTTTATTAAAGTGAAAAGGTGTTGTAAAAAAAACGAAATAGTGCAAATGACTTCTTATAAATATTAGTAATTTAGTGGAAGTAAAATGATTTTCATAAAGTTCTTAGTTTTTTTTTTGTCAATAATGATTAAAAAAAGTCCTGAAAAACAACGAAAGATATTAATTTAGTTTCAGAGGATTATTTTTTATACTCCTAACTATCATCATATCATCATGAAAGCAAGTATATTCTTTAAAGTATGTTTAGGTGAAAATCATAGATTTTAAGGTCTTTATAATTATAGTAATTTTATTGAATGTAAACCCAAAATTGACATTACAACTTACAACTATCTTGACATCTAAGATATCCTAACATATGGTACTATATATCTTTGATTATATATATAAGAAAAATTTAAATCTAATAAAAATTAATGTATTTAATCTAAAATTAGAATCAAATATATCATCATAGTTAATAATTCTATAATATTTATTTTCAGAAAATTAAAAAAAAAAAGAGAGATTCTATCTATTTCTTACATATAATTCCAAAATATAACAAGGTAGAGAGTGACACCTTTCAAATATAACATACTATTTAGTTGACAATTTATTAGACAAGTCACTTCACTAAATATCATCCGATTACTAATCAACCAATAAGAAATTAACTTCTAGCATATTTTATTCTACTAAGGTTTTCCTATATACTCCTCAATCATACCTTATGATATCAAATGTCAATTAACTATTACACGTGTATATTGTATCTTTGTTCTATTTTTTTCTTTTATAAATAAAATTTATTTTAAAGAATACACATTCTTTACAAGGTCACCCAAAAACTATCAACTTCATTGAAAATTTACTATGAAATTTACGTATAATTAATCAATTACAGAATTTCAAATTTAAACCTATAATCATATTAAATGTGAACGGAGATCCAATCATATGTACCAATCGATAATATTTCTTTTAAGTTTTATTCATCAAGTACTAAAAAAAAGAATGTAGATACTGCCATTTTCAACAACGTAGACACTAGAAAAACAATTATAAACAAATAATTACTATTGTTAGTGCATCATTACCTTTTGCAAGATTTTGAGCTCCTCATAAACATTCCACTCCATCTTCTTGATTGCATAAACTTGTCCATCAATTGAACCTTTATAAACACTTCCTTGAATCAAACAACTTTCATCAAACCCATTAGTTGCATCCAACAATTCTTCAATCCCAAAAACTCTATACTTGTCCAAACAATCCGACACATTAGCAATTAACTTCATATCCACTTTCTTATTATTAATATTATTATTTTCTTTATCCCCTTTTTGTCCAAAATACACTTCCCTCCCTAATTTCTTTTTCACCATCCATAACCTATCCTTAAAAAGAACCTCTCTATAAATCCAAATCCCTATAGCTAAAATCAATAAGAATCCAATAATTCCCAATCCAATAGCCAAATCTCTAATAATTTTATCATCATGAGAATTTCCACTTGGAGGAAGAACAATAGGTTGTTTCAAAATAGGCAATTTATCAATAGGAACAAAGATGGTATCATAATCATAAATTTTTTCACCATTCACATCAACTATAGACTTTTCATTTGTTCCAAACATTGAAGCAATAGATGAAACATTATCTAAAGGTTGAACAACATAGGAAATCATGTAATTTGAAATTTTTGAACTTGATTTAATTTTTTTAGGACACATGCAAAAGATAGGCAACACAACATTCTCACCAATTGAGAGATTAGTAGGTACCAAAGATGGATTAACAACTTCAATTGAAGGGTAGGTAGTGAGATTTTGAAAATTGATTGTTGAAACAAGAAAAAAAGTGTCACCTGGTTTTATGGTATAAGTGATGTTGGAATAAGAAATTGAACCAAAAGTTTTGTTGATGAAATTGCAAGAACAAGTTAAGGGAATTAAAAGGGGTTGATTAGGAATTAAAGGAGAAGAAGGAGAAGATATATTACTTGGTTTTGATATAGCTAATCGACTGAGTGAAAAAAGGTCACCTATGGTGGCTAAGTCAAGGAAATTTGGTGATGAGGATTTATAATAAGCATAAGCTTGACATGGATAATTGTTGTTGGTTTGGTTTTTGTTGCATGTGTAGCCAGTGTTGTTTTCTTGTCTTTGAGTTTGAGATTCAAGAAAAGAAGGGAAGAGAATGAGGAGTACAAGGAGGGTGAATAGGTAGCGATAAGGTTCCATTTTTCTCTTGTTCTTTGTTTGTTTGATGATTTAATTTTATGCTTCTCTTCAACATTATTTAATGTGTTTATATATTGTAGAATTTTAAGTCGGTTTTTGGATTTGAATAGTCAATATTCAAGTCAAGTTTATTATATGTGATGGCATCATTCTATGTTTATTGCATGGGTTAAAAGGATATCCATAATGCATCCGTGTTGTTTGTGTAAAAATGTTTGAATAGACTGTTCTAAATTTCATAATTTCTTTATTGTAAAAAATATTATAAATATTTTAGAAATAAACATTAAATGATGATATCTCGAGTTTAAAATTAAATTGTAAAGATATTACAAATTTTTTTTTTTATTAACAGAAGATATTATAACCTAATTTTTGGAAACAATTATTCATTGGATCTCGAGTTTAATAATTTGATGCTTTCAAGTAAAAGATTAATGTTCACTACTTGAATTTTAAAAATTGTCATACTCTTTGATTTCCAAATGAACCAAGTAGTGATCATCCACATGACTAAAAACGTTGACCGAATCACTCTGCCACACTAAAACAAGCCTCTAAATTGAATTGCATGATCCTCTCTACAATTTGACAAAACACATGAAATATCTAATTAGTGCCACACCCCCTGCCACATTTGACAATAAAAGGAACATTCAAAAAATAAGTGTCGTGTATTTTCCAATAATTTACATCACAACACACAAAGCTAAGCATTGACATTTAGAATACCTCGACTAACAAAATTCACCTTCGTTGGCAATATGTCATTCAAAAGTCTTCAAGCAAAGGTTGAAACTTTAAAATTAGACAAAATTTATTCCAAAAAACTTTCACATGTTGAGTGGAGGTGAAGACAAATTATTGACACCATCATAACACAATAACTGGTAAGCGTCCTTAACTGAGTACATCTCATTGATGTTATTCCACGATCATAAATCTTCAACATTGTCTTGCAAAGAAATGTTAGTCAAAATCTCTCTACACTCCATTATTAAACCCTCCTCCCACTAAAACAACTAACACCACCTCCTTAGAACTCCCTCCCTATCCCTAAATCTGATTCAACCAAATCAAAAACTAATATCTCTTTACTCTTCGAAAGGTTAAATAACCTAAAAAAACGATCCTTCAAATTACCTCTATTAAGCCATGGATCCTTCAAATTCCCTACAACCTTTTGAAGCCTACCTCTAAACCACTCAAGCGACACAACACTTGTCTCCTTCAACAAAATTAATGTTCTTCCACTAAGTAGAATCTTTTGCCAACACAACCCCTGAACTTACCCAGTCAACATCATATTTATTGGATAACACCTTAAACCACAAATCACCCCTATCTTTCCTAAAACATCCAACACCATTTACCTAATAGAGCTAAGTTAAAAGCATTTATATCTCGCACACCTAAACCACCCTGCTCTTTGGATAAACACACCTTATTTCACTTCACCCAAAGAACCTTTTGCACTTCCTGATTTCTACCCTATAAAAAAGATTTAAATAAAAACTTAATTTTAGAAATATTAATAATACATTGAACTTTAAAAACAGCAAGTAAATATTAATAAATTTTCTCGCAAATGTGTCAATTAAAAATAAACATAAAAAGTAATAAATAGCGATATCTCATTTGATATAATTATGAAATGAAAAACGCTATTTACAATATCAATATCAGTATAAATCTATTAATTTTTTATTGGATAAAAACTTAGGTGATGTTTTATAGTGTTGACACTTGTATGTGGAGTTAACTAATTATAACATGCTAAGTGGATTATATATTTCTCTTTTATTCGATTAAGATGGTAGTTTAAGGCTAATTTTAGTTTAAAATCACTCATCTAAATCATTTTTTTGTACTCTTTTATATAAATAAGTAATTTTTACACATATTTTGTTTTTATTTCGTGTTTTTCCATGATTTCGCCGTCTTAGTACGACATTATTTTATTATTCGTTGTGCAACATGTTGTTTTGGTTTTCTGTCTTGTTATAGTGTTTGTTTGGTTCAAATTGACAGATCAACTTTGATCCAATGCATATTCAATTAATGATTTTGACGTTGTTAACGTTACAGTTTTAGATGCACGAGTATTCCATACACTTCAATTTTATTATATTTGTATGTTGTCTGTTATATTTGTAAGTATTTTGTCATTTTATACTATAAAACTGTGTGATGTGAGTTTGTCTAAAAATTCACTTTTTTAAATTTTAATGACATTAAATTTTTTGATTCTCGATCGATATAATTTCTATTAATTTGAATAAATAAATAAATATCATTATTTAGTTAAAAAAAATGGATCATATATTTTAGTTGAATTTAAATTTAAAATGATTAAATTTCATCTAAAAAATATTAAAATGATTATAATAACTATTATAAGATTCACTAACTATCCATAAACTAAATTGTGATTATTAAAACAGCGCACAATGAAATTTTACTCTTAAGTTTTTGCTTTCTCACCTTAAAGTTGATATTTGAATGATGGGTTTCGAGATTGGACAGGGATTTTCATTATTCTCCAATGTCTATGCGACACGTATATAATTAGTGGGTTCAAAATTTATGACTTTGGAAATTGTGCGTGTCAATCGAGCTGGGGTAGGTTGATGAGATTTTTTTTATTTTGACTATATTTAATGCAGAGTATATTCATAAAACTCTTTTATATTGAAAATAATCAAAATTGTTTATTTTTTCTTATCATACTATTTAATTGAAGTATTTTATCATTTGATAAAATAGATGATTATGATTGTATTACATTATAAAATTCTTTAACATCGGAAGCAAATTGCTAGCATATGTCTTATGTTATATTTGGACTTCGTCTAATCGTTATTATAAATAAAAATAAATATTTTCATAATTATTAAAAATATTAATTAATTACAATAAATTTTTTAAATTTTATGTATCATATAATTTAAAATTATTAAATTATCTCTTTTAATATCAAACATACAACTATTAATATTAAATATTTTTTTATTATTATATAGGTATATTGAAAATACTAATTCAAAAATAATCGATTTTTATTTATAGTAAAAACCAAAATTTAATGTTATTTTTTTGTTTATAATAACAACGAGAGATTGTTTTTGTCAAAACAGAATAGAGTTAAATGAAATCTATATCTCATCCTATACCACTCTTTCACCAAATTTTTCATTCCCTTGTATGCAATAAAATGGAATTCATGAATAAAAACATTATTATTTTATCCTTATTTTCTTCGTAAAAAAAATAGTACAACTCATTTTATACGTTTCTGTGCGTGCCCTGTTATTCTCGATTGCAAAGTCACTTCTTATTGTTCTTTTTTCAACAAGTGATTTCATTGCAGACTAAATATTTCCATTCATTTCTCATAGTTTTTGTTGACCGTTGTGATACTATGAGGCTTTATTTGTCGTATCCAATATTTCCTTGACTTTTTTTAATAAAAAAATGATTATGCATTTTTTTAGAATGACACATAATTCAATTGTTTTGATTCATTATTTTAATAAAAGATAATTATGCAATTTTATGTCAACTACATTTTTTTCTACCCAATAACTATTTAATGTAAAAATAGAATAGAAATATTTTAATTCATTTTTCTCTGTCAATTTTCAAACAAAGGAATAAGAACTTTGTTCTATTCTATTATAAAATATTCAAAAAATAAAATGGAAATCCTATTTTTATTTATTTTAAAATATTCAAACAGAAACTTTAAGATGAAGTGAATTCTCTCGAGGAAGTGTCTTTCTAAATTAATTCACCTCTTAAAGTAGAATGTAATGTTTTAATTATATCAAAAATTAAAAAAAAAGATAGATGGAGTGTTTTCAACCCTGAAAATTGTAACCAAAGAAAATACAAGTGAAATTATAAATTGAGAGAATTTAAACTCACCTTGAGAACGTATATTAATGAATTCAAAGTAGAATTTTTATTTTAAAAAAATTGTACATTTAACTGTGCTGAAAAGTTTAATTTTTTTTCAAATTTACTTTTAAATTATTTAACTTGTGCTTTTAGGGCACGTGTCACGCTGTTAGCGAAATCCTTTAATTTGATAACACATTACAAAATTTATATGGCGATTGAGATCATCTATAGCATTATAAAAAATAACTCGAAATTTATAAATTATATTATTATGATTCCCTCCCACTAAAATATACTATAGATTAAAAAAATCTAAAAATGATTAATGATAAGTTATTAACTATTCATTTTGTTCGAATTTTTTCTTAGACAAATTAACATCATAATTATAGATAACTAAAATTAATTACCAATTTAAGCAGTGATGGAACTTGAACAAAAATATTTGGGTGTTAAATTTTTAAAATTTTAATTGATAAATTAAATAGAACATTTTATTGTATATTAAAATTTTAAGTTGTAAATTTGTAATATAAACACGCAAAATTTGCAAATATAACTACAGAGGAACAAATGATTAGACTGAGAAGTTGCATAAATTTGAGATAGATAAAGCTACAAGTATGGCATATAATTTAGTTTGTTATTTTGGAGAGGAAAAAAATCTCAATGTCAGTTTGGTTGAACTTGTACTATTTTTCTCACAATTTTTTAATTAAATCGATGGAAAAACATGTTGATTTGGTTCGCTTTAATCGGATTGACATTTTAAAAAATTAAGATATTTATTTTATATAATCTAATTTTTTTCAAATGATAGATTTTTTATACTATTAAAACAATTGCATAAATTTTTTTTATGACACAAGTACATAAATTACAATAATAAAATAATATATAAATAATTAAAAAATACTTACAACACATATTTCTAAGATTACACTGATATAGTGTGAAATAAAATATAATAGTTTGGTTCAGATATCAGTCTTTGATTTTAAATGCCACAAAACCATACTTAATCATTAGATGTTGAGTTTATTTGATTAAGTTCAGTTTGGACTAAAATACTAAAAAATAATAATTAATTTCAATTAAAATTTTGAGTCTATCAAATTATTGGTTGATTTATTTATTTTAGACGAATTTCACATCACACAATTAAAATTTAAATTGAAAGATGTAATGTATTTATTTTAGATTTTTATTTTATTTTTCTTTTAGGTTAAAAAAAAAAATAGTGGGGACTTTGGAGTGCCCAGGCTATCCCTAGTCTCAATGAAACTCTCCTACTGAATTTAAATTAGACATGTTTTTTTTATAAATTTATTTTTTAGAATACAGTTTTTTCGAAATTTAAATATAAAAACATATAACATACATATTAATATTTTATAGGCTAAATAGCACATGTGGTCTCTTAACTTAATTTTAGTTAACGTTTTAGTCATTTATCTTTTTTTTTTCCGATTTGGTCCTTTATTTTAATTTTAAGTGACAATTTGATCTTTTATGTTTTAAAATGTCAACAATGTTATCCTTTTTTTTTTACAAAAATTAAAAAAATTCATCAAAATTTTCAACCAAAACCCATAAAGTTAATTATATTCTTCAATATAATACAAAGTTCATCAAATTTGAAACTCAAATCTTCAAATAAACTCATATTTTCATCTCTAACAACATCAAATAAAGAATGAAATTTGATGAAATTTTTGTATGAGTTTATTTGAAGATTTGAGTTACAAATTTGATGAAATTTGTATTATATAAAAGAATATAATTAATTTTATGGGTTTTGGTTGAAAATTTTGATGAGTTTTTTGAATTTTTGTAAAAAAAAAAGGATAATATTGTTGACATTTTAAAACATAAAATATCAAATTGTCACTTAAAATTAAAATAAATGACCAAATTAGAAAAAAAAAATAAAAATAAAGGACTAAAACGTTAACTGAAATTAAATTAAGCGACCACGTGTGCTATTTAGCTTATTTTTTATCATATATTAACACCGAAATATATATAAGATTAAATAAAAAATATATTATAAATCAGAAACACACAAATTAAAATAAAATATATTTTATAATATAAAAAACAATAAAATATATGCAATAAAATAGGATATAAAAAGCGAATAGATGAACATGTTAGTATTTACCTCTCCTCATGCTAATTTTTGGTCTTGAATATAAAAAAAAATTGTTTTTGGTGATTTTAAATATAAACAAAAGCTAATTAATTTTTCATAGATAATGCTATATTATTCCTGAGATACTATTTAATTAATTTAAATTTTATTTTCAATAACTCTTCTATTCTTATGAAACAAGTTCTATTGATGGACATACAATTGTGAAATCATAGCTATTTTTTTTTTTATTATTTTGAGAATATCAAATGAGAATTGCAACTTTTTTTAAAGGATGTGAAGCAAAATTTTCTTCTTCTTATATATATGAAATCGAAGGCAGTAAGACTTTGATTTATCTTCCTAAAAAAAAAATATTTTCATTTATGATCTTGAAGCTGAAAAATTAGAAAAAGAAAAATATACAAAAGTTGATAATTTATTTTAGGTAAAAATAAACCTTTACTCCTTTAAATTTAATCTAGTTTCTATTTAAGTTCTTTAAATTTTTTTTTTCTTTTAATTTGATCGTGTAAGTTGCATTTTGTTTGAAACTTTAGTTTTTATATTAAGTTTCGTTTGCATAAATGTCTTCTTTTTTTAATTCCATTTAAAAAAGTATCATGTGGCCATTAAATCCAGATGTGTTATATCCAAATTAATTCACAAAATATACTTTTAATGAATTAGTTAATTAATTTTTATAAAAAAATTAAAATATCAAAATTAAAATTAAGATTCTTCTTCAACAAAAAACACAAATTAATCTTCATTCTCCTCTTTATCATCTTCTTTCTCATCAAAAGCGCAAGAAGTTTATTAAGTTCAGTTTGGTTGCTCATGTTATTATTTTGTTGTTCTTGTGGTTCATAATTTGAATTTGAAGTTAGAAGAGGGGTTTGAGATTCAGTGTTATTAGCTACATGGTGAACAGGTTCCTCTGTTCTAACATGGAAATAAGTATTCAACTAGTTCCTCTGATCTATGGTTTCAAATAGAGAAAAAAAAATCCATTAATTTTGTCCAAAGACATTTGATTTTTAAACTATTATTCTCTCTCCTATTTGATTATTAAACTATAGAAATAAAAAACTATTTTTAATTCATTAAATTAGTCCCTCTAATGTCATTTTCTTCTATTTTTAAAGAACTTTAATTGATTGATTAATAAATAATTAAAGGACTCTAATATATTTCTATAATCTATAGACTAAAATAATGGACCAAATTAACAGTTTGTTATTTTGAAAATGATAAATATTTTGAAAAAAATTCAATCCTACTTAGTAAAACATGTTTTCACACGAAAATGCGATACATATGAAACAAGACATTTATTAACTTTAAAAAAATATTTTCGCATACTTTATTGTTATTTATGGTTTTAAATATTTTGGAGGTGTTGATCTAATTTTAAAAATTAAATCTTTAACAAAAAAATAGTAAAATTAAAAAAAAAATATTTTTTTATTTAAATTATAAATAACATCAATAATACAAAAAAAATCAAAAAACATGTAAATAACATTAATAACATTAAAATTTTGATTTTCTTTTTTTGTCAAAAAATCTGGACACTTTTTTTCCTAAAGTCTGTTTATGTTTCTCAATCCTTAGCTTTTTTTTTTAATTTTAGAATCAATATTACATGTAAATTTTTATTTTTAGTAATATATTTTGGGCTCCTACAATTTTCATAAAAATTAAATAAAAAATTATAGACCCCTATGCAATTGGTCTGGGCCCATGGCCGGCCATGTTGTTACCCGACACAAAATGTATGATATCTCTATTTTACCTTAAAAAACTTTTAAATATTTAAGGAGACGTAAGGAATTCATTTGTTTACTGCGAAACATAAACATTGTGTTTATCCAAAATAAATTGAAAAAGTCAAACTTTAAATTATTAATGAGAAAAAAGTAGGAAATTTTGCAAACTCAAATAATCTAGAAAAAGTTAAATAAAATATATTTCAAAATTTGAATTTTTTAAGTGTACCAAAAAAAATTTAATTTCTTATTTTTCTTTTCGTTCTTTGCATGGAACGTTTGAATCATGATTAATAAAGTAGTAGTGGAAGAGAAGTGGGAGCCTCTTCATCTCACTAAGGACAAACTCATTATTTTTCATCTTTTCTTGGCAGACGGTGTGCTACTCTTTCAAAGGCCAAACCCTCCCAGACTCTTTTTATCTCTAACCTTTTGAACAATTTTTGCTCTTGTTAAGGCTTGAAGATTAGTATTAACACCTCTAGGACTTACGCGTCTAATGGTATGTCAAATCAACTAGGGCAGAGATGGGGAATATTACCAATATTAAATTTACAAATAAACTTCAGAGATACTTGAGTTTCAAAATGTGATGCGGAAGAACAACTAGAAATGAGTTTCTTAAATTTAATGATAAAGTTGGGTCAAAGTTGGTTGCTTGGAAATGAAAGCTGTTGAGGAAAAAACCTTTTTTGATATATGTTTTAATGACAACAAACCTTTTAAATTAAATGATTAAGTTTTATGAATGGTGATCTACTAATGATTTCACTTAAGTTTGTTTAAGGAACATAAATGCATAAGTGAACAGCAGCAGAGAACATTCTTGACATATTCTGGAAAACGGAGAATGTTCGCAAGACTGTGATAGCATAAAGACCAAACTTTCTCCACCACTTAATTAAAGTTATTGCATCTGGAATTTACATCAGTACTGAGAGTACATGACAAGAAACAGATGTGATCAATTAGAATCAAAAGGAACCATTCTAATCGCAAAGAAAAAAGGCCATGAATCAAGCTGCCAAAGCAAGACTGAACAGTCTCCATAATGTCCAAAATTAACAGCATGTTAATGATTCAAGGAAAGCCAAGAAATCAGCATAAAGAACACTCTTGACACAATCTGGAAAAAACTGAAGATGTTTCCCGATAAACATCACTAGAAGATATACCAGAAGATGCCTCCAGAGGATACCAGAAGCTGTCACCAGAGGATGAAGTCATTACCAGAGGATGACATCATCAGAGAATGATGACGTCACCAGAAGATAACATCACCATAGGATGATGATGTCACCAGAGGATACCTCAAGAAGAGGATACCAGAGGATACCTCACGAAGCTGACATCAGAGGATACCTCACCAAGCTGCCATCAGTGGATATCTCAACTAGAGGATATCAGAGGATACCTCAACCAGAGGATATCAGAGGATACCTCAACCAGAGGATATCAGAGGATACCTCAACCAGAGGATATCAGAGGATACCTCAACCAGAGGATATCAGAGGATACCTCAACCAGAGGATATCAGATGATACCTCAACCAGAGGATATTAGAGGATACCTCAACCAGAGAATATCAGAGGATACCTCAATCAGAGGATATCAGAGGATACCTCAACCAGAGAATACCAGAGGATACCTCAACCAAAGGATACCAGAGGATGTCTCCAGAAAACGATATCAGAGGATATCCCCAGAAAATACATTAAGAGGATACCTCCAGAAAATACATTCAGAGGAAGAACCAAGTCTGTTCTTGGACATCAGAATGTCCAGAATGATCTTCTATCAAGAATGATCATCAATCTCTAGGAATGATCATTAGTCTCCAGAAATGATCATCAATCTCCAAAATGATTATCATTCTCCAGCATGATTAACTATCTTCAGAATGAACAAACATCAATCTCCAGCATGTTAACAATCAAATCTCCAGCATGTTTAACATCATTCTCCAACAGTGTACCATTAGTCCAGAATGATACAATCATTCTCCAGCATACTGAACATCATTCTCCAGCTTGACTACCAAGAACGATGAACGATCTTGAAGTATGTTTACATCAAAACAGATCCAAGAAAAGATTAGGAAGACATCCAGAATGATCAAAACTGAACCTCCAGATTGATTATCAATCTCCAGGAAACCCTAAAGCTAAAGCTCCAGATTGATCATCAATCTCCAGCAACTACAGTTTTTCTGCAACAAGCTTTGTGATCGTTTTTAATCTGTTTTAAGTGATACAAAAGCTCCAGTTCAAGCCTACAATATTATCACTTATCAGAAGTGTTAAAGGATCAGTAATCACTCGAGAAAATTTGATCCAAAACGCAACACACAGCCCAGTCTGAACAGAAAATAAAAATAGTCAAAAGTTGGATTATTTTTATTTAGAAATAATGCCTTTGGTCAAGCCTGACAAGAGCACTACCAACGGCTCTATTTGACCATCATTAAATGTTCTCACGCCTATAAAAGGAAGGCCAAAGCTCAGGAAGAAATACAACTTCAAGTACAGAGAAAAACATCACTCACATACATCTTCATACTTGAAAGCTTCTCAATCATAAACAAAAGATTCAGTTATGTTTTTCCTCTTCATATCAGAATCATCTACTGAATTCTTTTGTCAAGAATCTAATCTCAAACATGAGTTGAGCATACTCAGATTCTGTCCAAAAATCAAAGACATTCAAGTGCCAAGATATATCATCAATCACTCACATACATACTTGAAAATCTCTCATCACTTACAAGAATCAGTTTGATTAAATTCTTTTTACTCTGATACATTTATACTGAATTCTTTGTAAAGAATCGAATCTCAAACAAGAGTTTAGACATCTCAGATTCTAAACAATCTCATCATTATTGTAAAACTCAAACTATAAGAGTTAAGTATAGTTTGGGGTAGATTGTTAGAAATCACTATCAAGGTTGGTAGGTGATTTGATTAATCTCTTTCTGGGTGGAATTAGATTAAAGTCTGTAACAAAGATCAAGGTTGATCTAAGCTAGGTGTTGTAAAACCAAGAAGGTTCTTGTTTTAAACACTTAGTGAAAAATCTCACCGTTGTGAGGACTGGACGTAGCCCGGGTTGGGTGAACCAGGATATATCTGTGTGTGATATCTCTTCCCTTATCTCTATTTACTTTCAGTCTGTTAATTATCAAGTTAAATAGATAAGCTGAACTGTTGATTTTAACTAACCAAGAACGTTCTCTGTTTTCTGGTGAAAACCAAGAACGTTCTCCTTTTTCTGTTTTCACAACCAAGATCAATCTTGAGTTATTTTCTTAAGTTTTTAACAGGAATTTTAAAAGGGCGAATTTACAATTCAAACCCCCCCTTTCTTGTAAATCGATATTGCTACTTCAAAAGCTTCTTAATAAGTTTGATCGGGTGACTTTTGCTAATGTTGTCTTCACTGCTCTCCCCTCTTATAACATACAAATTACTTGGTTTCCCCAATATGCATGTGATATGTTGGATACAAATTTGAGAGAGTTTATTTGGTGTGGAGAGAAGGATAGGGCCATGCACATAATGAGTTGGAATAAAATAACCCAAGCTAGATGTTATGGAGGGTTGGGAACTAGAACCATGTGTCTTTGGAATCTAGCCTTATTGAGCAAGCTTGTTTGGAGCATGCTTCAATTAGAGGACAAGTTATGGGTGTATGTTATCTCAGATAAATACTTACACAAAGGTGAATAGTTTTCGAACAAGGCTCACACGAACTCGTCAACTTGGAAAGCTATTCTTAAGGTTTTGAGTTTCTTAAAGGAGGGTTTTGAGTACAAGATTAGGGATGGTGATACTAATATTTGGTTTAGAGCTTGGACGGTGCAACAATCTGAGTAATATAGTTCAAGATATTGCTCAAGTTGACTTGAACTTGAAGATTAAATACCTATGGGTGAATGGAACTTGTGTTGTCTCTAATCTCCTCAATGTACTACCATAAGACGTAACTCGACATATTCAAGAACTTAATCCTTGTTTTGTCCAAAATTTGGAGGATACTTGGATTTGGCATCATAATCTGAATGGAACCTATTCCACATGGAGTGGATATAGGTGGCTTCTTGCGAAACATCACCCTTTAATGTCTCGAGCAGTTGGAGGTAGATTTGGAAACTGAAAGTGACTGCAAATGTGCAATTTTTCCTTTGGAATTTCATAGTTCTCTTCCTACAAGAAGTACCTTACATCATTGAAGGGTCAATGTTACTAACTCGTGTCCCCTATTTCATAATGCAGAGGAAACCATATTTCATATCTCATTTTTTGTCCTAAAGCGCATGAGGTGTGGAAGGCTTATGGTTTGGAGGAAGTCAATGGCGTATGTGAAGAAGCGAATTATGAGGATCCAACTATTCTTATGCATAGTCTTTACTTCATATTTTCTAACTTGGTTCCGATCATGATGTGGAATAATTGATGCTCTAGAAACAAGTTTGTATTTGAAGAGTCTCGCCTGTTTTTACCTTTTGTAGTTGCAGTCATTTTTTCCCCAACATAATGTGAGGCAACAGACCTTCCGAGTACATGACGAGCATACCACTCATCTTCCTTTGAGAGATATGTTGGGTGAGTGGAAATTTTGAGTCGATGGTTCCTAATATTGATAGTACTGTCATCTCTAATCCAAGTGTTGCTGGTTTTTGAGGTTTGTTAAGGAGGCATGATGCTAGTTATATCTTCGGCTTCTATGGGAGTGTTGGATGTTTGACGATTCTTCACGCTGAGGTGCAAGCTCTTCTAGTACGACTCAAACTATGTTGGGAAACATGTTTTAGTGCATGATGAGATCCAACGGTTTCATCGTTGTGTTAACCTTTTTGAGCTTATTAGTGCTTTTGTGGCTAAGGAGTATTATCTATTCATCATATTCTTCAAGAAGGTAACACTAATTTTCTTACCAAGAAGGGAGCTAATAGTTCAGAGCTTTTGGTAATTTTACATGGTGTAGTTTCTTTTTTTGCTTTTGCTTTTCTCATGTAGCAATATATATATATATATATATATATATATATATATATATATATATATATATATATATATATATTTCAAAAAAATTTCTAAATTTAGCCACATACTTAAAATATAGGCAATTGTGGCCAATTTTAAAAATGAAAAATATATTCCAGAATATTAACTTTTTTAATATTTTAGAAAAATCAAAATTTTACTTCTCAAAAATAAAAATTATTTTAAACATTCAAATTAGATTTTTTATATATTTAAAATAATTCTAAAATAAAAGTTTTGAAAAATGATAAAGGTAGGAAGTAAAAATTTTTTTGGGAGTTTCTTTTGCAACTCTTACACATATTTCAGAAGTACATATAAAAAATACAATTTTTTTTGCCCTCTAGATATGTTTTTCCGAATAAAAACATGATTTGTTGTCGTCCATATGTCTATATGTATAGTGTATACTTCTAGGTATGAGTAGAAATATAATTTATAAAAGCATCAACTTCTTTCAAACTTAATACTCAACCCACTCACTCGTACACTATTTTGACAGGCTTTACTAATGTTGCTTAGGTAAGTGACCCTAATAGTAGTAAGAGTTGTACTTTCAAATACATTTTAATTTCAAACATTTGTATATAGAAGTGCGTATTTGAGCTTGAAATATATGTCTTAGATAACATCATTTTCCACATGTGATCATATAATTCCGCAAGGGCAATTATTCCTACTTGTGACAGTTCAAGAACCGGTCTAACACTAGGTTTCCGCCCTAGATGAAAGCAAGCAATAGGAAGGAAGTTTCTTTTGAAGAATTTACGAAAACAATCTTAACAAAATACGAATAGTATCAATCTAAAGAATTTACAAACTCAATCTTAACAAAATACGAACAATATCAATCTGAAGAATTTACAAACTCAATCTGAAGAATTTACAAACTCAATCTGAATAAAATACGAACAAAATCAATCTAGAAGAACTGTTCAGATTGGATTTAGAAATAAAGAATTGGCTAAAGAACATATTATCAAAAAATTATCTTGTTCAGAATTATTTTTGAATAAAATCATTGTTGACCAAACTATGAACGAAGACACAATTCAGAATTAAACAAGGACTAAGTTGAATTTATGCACTCCTTAGTTTTGTTATTACTTCTAATCCAAGTAAATCATCAAATCTAAACTAATTTAATCAAATAATGAAAAATTTATCAACTTAGTCAAACACAATTCAACCCCCTTCTCGTGTTTGCACCTTCAATAACTACTTTGTAATAGTCAAAAACTAATTTTGCAGGTCGGGTGAATCGACTTATAGGGCTTTGTGAATCAATTCACGTGTATCTTGTGTGCCGAGGATTTCATCTTGAAGTAGAATAAGTCGATTCATAGTAGTGTGAGTCAACTTACAAAATCTCATGAAATTGTGTGAGTTGATTCACCACATTGGTGAATCGATTCACAAGGTTTGGAATATAAGGAATGAGTTCATGTCCTTTGTAAACGGATTTATGCAACTAATGTTATTCATGATAAATATGATTCTCATGATACTTTTTTTGTCTCAAGAGTAATTGTGAATGTTGAAAATTAGAGAATCAACAAAGGCTCTTAAAATCTTCTATCTAAATAAACCTAGTAAGTACTATGTTTATGCTAGGGAAGCTTGTAATTATAGGAGTGTGAATCCATTCATTGATGTATGGGTCGATCCACAAAACCTCTTGAAGCTTTTGTGAGTTGATTTACATATCAAGTGAGTCAATTCACTTGTCATAAATATCATGGAACAATTTCAATTAACTGCTTTGTATTACTGCCTTCAATTCCTTCGATGGTTGTACCACTGTCCACCACTTCATTTTTCTCCTTTTCAAATTTGAACGGTGTATGAGTTTGCAAAGGATAAAAGAAACCTCAATCTCTCTATCTACACATTCTGATATTATAAGCATCATTTTCGGGCATATTTGTCATTTATCAATTATTGGAAGATTATTTCTTAAGTTAAGTTTCTATGAAAATAATTAATCTTCAATTTTTATAATTTATCTATTAATCTATTAGTTATTTAATTTATACATCTATTTTGATTTTTTAAAATAATTTTATTGAAAGTTGGAAAAATTAAAGTGACAACCTTATATAAATTTAATAAGACATGCAATGTGTGTTATTTTATTCTTTTTAAGAATGCAAGATTTTTTTTTTTACAAAAGCAATGTTTGGTTCATAATTCATACATATACCTTATGCAATCAAACAAGTAAACCTTTGAACTTCCACTTTTTAAATTTCCACTAATCAAACCTAGAATATCCTTGAAATTCTCTTTTTTTTCTCTCAAATACTACTAACAATTCTACTATTTAATTGTATGTACAAATTCTTACATTCACTTCACCTAAATGCATTGTCACCCACTAATTAATTGTCACATGTTTTCCTTATCTTCACTCATCATAAAATGTTTCGTTTCCCCATATTTGACTCTCATATATTCTTCAACAATTTTTTTTTAAAAACACTTCTTCATGCTATTAATGTCTTTCTTCTTCTTTGAAACACATCGGCTTTCAACTTCTGCCTCTAAGTTCTACTAACTAATTTGCATCATCTTACTCTTCTACTACTCAATGATGGAACCATACCACACTATTGCTTATGATTTTTGGGTAGTTTGCTTGATATTGCTTCTAATATTTTGTTGTTATAGATTTGTATTCATTCTTGAAGAGAAATTTTTGTTGTTGATTTATCCGATCATTCTTGTATGATTTTTTTTCTCTTTCTTCTTCTACTAACCGTGTCATGTTGCGATTTTTATTTTGTTTTGTATGTTAGTTATTTTTGTTTCTATCATGCATGTTGTGTAAGTTAATATTCGATGATGTATATAGGAATGATAAGAAACATATTTTAGAGAGGATGATACATTGCGGCCATTAGAGACCATGAGAGTAAGGCTTCTTTCACATGTTTGATTCTTCTTCATGTTATTCTTTTTATTTGTGTAAAGAGATGCCTCAAATCAACAACTAGTTTCTGTTAGGAAGTTAGTTATAATTTCTGTTAGGAAGTTAGTTAAGTTAGTTTGTTCTAACTTACTATAAATATAACTGTAAAATACACTTGTTAGTGTGTGTGTTTGCCAAGAAGTATAGATGTTTATCTATTTTCTATAAGGATTCATAGAAATCAGAAAGAAGATATATTAAAGGGAAAATTGAGAGTGTAAGTGTGGAAGAAGTTTGTATTGTTGGACTCTCTATAGTGGTAGATACAAGGACACTTACATAGTGAAATGTCTTAATCTTGTAATTCAATACTCATAGTGAATTGCTTTGTTTCTTTACCCGTGACGTAGGTCTGAAGTAATTGAGACCGAACACATATATCTTAGTGTTATTCTTATTCTTATCTTTCTTTAATTTCATTTTACATTGATACTTAAAACTGCAGTTCTGCAGGTCAAGAACGTTCTTCGTTTCTACAGAAGTCAAGAACGTTCTCCAGTTCTGCAGAAATCAAGAACGTTCTCTTTTTCTTTTCAATTCTGTTTTTTGCTTTTGTTGGTTATTCATTGTTTCAGATCCTGTTATTGTTTAAACAAATGGCGCCGTCTGTGGGAAGAAAGGAAACAATGGGTGGAACCACAAAGATTGAAATTGAAAAGTTCAATGGATCAAATGATTTTGGTCTTTGGAAGATAAAGATGTGTGTTGTTCTGGTACAACAAGGTTTGGTGAATGCATTGAAGGGTGAATAAGCTCTTCCTACAACAATGACTGCTCATAAAAAGGAGGAACTGATTGAAAAGGCAAAGAGTGTTATCATCTTGTGTCCTGGAGATAAAGCTTTAAGGGAAGTTGCAAGAGAACCAACAGCAGCAGCCTTATGGCTTAAACTTGAGTCTCTTTATATGACTAAATCAATTTCGAATAGACTTTTCTTGAAACAACAATTGTTCTCTTTTAAAATAGATGAAGAGAAACCTGTTATAGAACAAATTGTTGATTATAACAAGATTCTTGATGATTTAGAGAATTTAGAAGTCAAGTTAGACGATGAAGACAAAGCTCTGATCCTTCTTAATGTCTTGCCAAGTTCATATGAACACTTGAAGGGTGCTATCATCTTTGGAAGACAACAAACAATTACACATGAGGAGGTGCATACTGAAGGTGCAAACACGAGAATGGAGGGTTGAATTGTGTTTGACTAACTTGATTACTTTTTCTATTTTTGCAGTTTTATAACAAAACCTGATGTATGAATCAAACAGAGTTAGCAATGGATATAATGTAAAAATAAAAACACAGAATTTTATACTGGTTCACCGTTAACGAGGCTACGTCCAGTCCCTTCACTTTGAAGGATTTCACTAATTCAAAACCTTGAATTACAACAATACCACTGACCCTCCAAGTCAGTCTTCTCAAATAGTCTAACAATCCTAGACTTTTGAGGAATACAACACCTTGACTTCTCAAGTCAAGTCTTCTTCTGCCAATCTGACAACCCCAGATTGTAGAAGGAATTACAACGCCTTGAATCTAATTGCTAAGTAATCTGCTACCCCTTCTGACTCCCTCAAAAAATAGACTCTACTTCAACAACTTAGATCTAACACAACGGAAAGAAAAACATGAGTGCTTGCTTCTGGAAAGCTGAAACTCACAATTAACCTCATTGAAAACTCGAGTGTTTGCTTCTGGAAGTGTATGACTCTTTTGTGATTTTTGGAGCTAAGTTTTCTGCCTTGAGCCTCCTTTTATAGATGAAGAATTAGGGTCTTTTCCAAGCTTAAATTCGAGCTGTATCTTGCTGGATTTTCTTGCAAAAATACCTTGACCAATCGGGTTTCACTTAAATAAAAAACAAATCTTTTTCTGCTCCAGATTGCCTTCGAAAATAACTTTGACCAATCCTGACTTTAATTAATTCTGGAACAAATCTTTCTTCCCGCCAATAGCTTCTGAGTTCTACAAGACTTCACTTTATTTTTGTATCGAATCCATTTAATACTTTGATTAAATATAATCACGAGTCCACTGATCATGATTCAATCTGGACTGCTTGATCTTCTGCTCTCGTCCACATCTGGACCATACTAAGTGATATGTTGTGATCCTCTGTACTCTGGACTTGCAATCTGATCTCCTGTGATCCTCTAATCTCGACCAATGCTGGACCACACGTTTTGATATTTTGATCTCGGCCAACACTGGACCATGGTATGATCTTCTGATCTTGGCCAACACTGGGCCATATACTTAAATCTTTACCATTGATCTGAAACTTTTCCCTCTGATCTGGACCAATTCTGAACTAGGTCTCGATTGAACTGAAATTAAATATGGACATATGATATTTCAGTCTGGACAATTACCTTCTAATCTCGATCAGGTCTGGATTAAATCTAGACATCATTTCTTCTGGTCTGGACTTAGTTTCATACTCTGAATCATGCTATCTTCTGGTCTGGGCCAAATTTGGACCAAGTCACTTGTTCTGGACCACTTATCTGAAGATCTGGTTAAGTTTGGATCAAGTATGGACTGTTTATCATTTCACTGCCAAGCTATCTTCTTGTCAGAATAACTTTTGGACCAAGTCTGACTTATGAGTCCTTTTGGTCTGGAACATGTCTCCCTCTGGCAGGCTTCCTTTTGGTCTGGTCCAGGTCTCCTTCTGGACTCTGCTTCCTTCTGATCTGGGCCAGGAAAGATATCCTCTGATGGTGTTTTGACATCCTGGTGTATCCTCTGGTGCTTTCAAGATGCATCCTCTAGTACCTTCTGGATGCATTATCTAGTGACTTCTAGAGGTGTATCCTCTGGTCTGATTTTATCCTCTGGGAATTCATCTTCTGCCTCTGGTGACTTCATCTTCTACCTCTGGTAACTTCATCTTCTGGTGGCATTTAATATAATAATTCAAGGTACAAAATAAGATTACATGGAGTGCTTTTGTTAACATCAAAATCCTAAGTACTTAGAACCAACTTGGTTCCAACAATCTCCCCCTTTTTGATGATGACAAAACCTTAACTTATTTTGCTAGCTTATAACCCGAAGTACTTGAAATACTCCCCCTCAGACCAATCTCTCCCCCTAAGTCTAATACTAACTTTTTCTTCTCCTTTTCAACTCCTTCTTGAATCACTCTTTCTTTTCTTCTCTTCTCCTCTCCTTCTCAACTCCTTCTCTTTTCATCTCTTTCTGATTTATTTTTCTCTCTCCTTGTTTCTTCTTCTTTTCAACTCCTTCTCTTTTCACTCTTTCTTTTTCTCTCTTTATTTTTCTCTCTCCCTATTTCTTCTCCTTTTCAACTCATTCTCTTTTCGCCTCTTTCTTTTTCGCTCCTCCTTTCTTTTTATCTCTCCTTTTCTACTTATTTCTTTTTTTTCTCTCTCTCCCCCTTTTTTTCATAAGCCAAAAAAGAGGTTCTACTATTTTTGTATTTTTGTTTTTCTCTTTACAAAGTACATAAATTAAAAACAAAAAAATAAAAGACATCAATTAAAATTACAAGAAAATTAAAAACTCCTAAGAAGACTACTTGAGCTAATCAGATATGGAGATAATGTTGAGATGCTTCTTGATGAACTCGAACCTATCTTCAGGTAATGCTTTGGTGAAGATGTCAGCCCATTGATGATTAGTGTCCACAAACTGGATGCTTAAAGTCCCTTTTTGAACATGGTCCCTAATGAAATGGTGTTTTATTTCAATGTGTTTGGCTCTAGAGTGTAAGATAGGGTTCTTGGTTAGGTTTATGGCTGAAGTGTTATCACAAAACAAAGGGATATTGGTTTCAAAGATGTTGTAATCTTCAAGTTGATGTTTCATCTAGATTAACTGTGAGCTGCATCTTGCTGCTGATATATACTCAGTTTCAGATGTTGACATGGCAATGGTAGTTTGTCTTTTGCTTGACCAAGAGATCAAATTATCACCTAAGAATGTGCAGTTGCCACTTGTACTTTTCCTTTCCAGCTTGTCTCCAGCATAGTCGGAATCACAAAAACCTCTTAGTTTGTAGGTGGGGGTTTTCTTGTATAACAAGGTAAGGTTGGTGGTTCCTTTAAGGTATCTCAAGATTCTTTTGATAGCAGTTAAATGAGATTCCCTAGGGTCAGCTTGAAAACGGGCACAGACACAAACACTAAACAAAATGTCAGGTCTAGAAGCAGTTAAATAAAGAAGGGATCCAATCATACCTCTATATGTTTTCTGGTCTACCTTTTGGCTGGTTTCAACTTTCTCAAGTGAGCAGGTTGGGTGCATGGGGTGGCCATAGGCTTACATTCACTCATTTTGAACTTTTTAAAAAGTTCTTTAGTGTATTTAGATTGGTGAATGAGTATACCTAATTTACCTTGGTGAATCTGAATTCCCAAGAAGAACTTAAGTTCTCCCATCATGCTTATTTATAACTCTTTCTGCATTAGGTCAGAAAACTCTTTGCACAAAGTGCCATTAGTCGATCCAAAGATGATATCATCAACATAAACTTGAATAATTAAAATATCATTTTTAATGGATTTCCTAAATAGAGTATTATCAATCTGGCCTCTATCAAATTCATTCTTAAGCAGAAAGTTACTAAATCTGTCATACCATGCCCTTGGTGCATTTTTTAAACCATATAAAGATTTTTTAAGTTTAAAAACATGGTTTGGAAAATCAGAATTTTCAAATCCAGGGGGCTGTTTGACATAGACTTCCTCACTTATATGGCCATTTAAGAATGCACTTTTAACATCCATTTGATGTAGAATTATATCATGATTAGCAGCAAATGATAAAATAATTCTAATTGCTTTTGACCTGGCCACTAGAGCAAAAGTCTCAGTGTAATCAATACCTTCCTGTTGAATGTATCCTTGAGCTACAAGTCTGGCTTTGTTCCTTACCACTTCACATTTTTTCATTGAGTTTATTCCTGAACACCCACTTGGTTCCAATAATGTTTTTGTTTGGTCTGGATACCAGATCCCAAACATCATTCTTTTGGAATTCATGCAGCTCTTCTTGCATTGCAAGTATCCAACCTTCCTCTGCCAAAGCCTCATCAACATTGGTTGGTTTGCATCAACTTCTAGTTCTGGAAGATCTGTAACAGCTTCTGATTCTGATAAATCAACTTCTGGTTCTGGTAAATCTGTAACAGCTTCTGATTCTGATAAATCAGCTTCTGGTTCTGGTAAATATGTAACATCTTCTGATTATGGTAAATATCCAAATTTCTCTTCTGACTTATCTTGGCTGTTTCTGACTTGATCAGATTTATCTTTTGAAGATTTGTCATGTGTTGCTGACTTGCTTGTATCCTCTACCTTTCCAGGTACTTCTATTTCTTCTACTTCTGCTCCTGCTCCATTTGGTTCTGGTGAACCTGCATTATCTTTATCTTGCATTAATTCTGCTTCTGGTGGTTTCTGCTTGTTTTTGAAACCACTGGAATGTTGTTTCTGCTGAAGTGTTCAATTCGTGTGAATCACCTGGTTCCTCTGACAGTATAAAAACCTGCAGAATACTTATCTAGTTTTGATTTTTTAAGATTAAGCTTCTTGTTATCACAATAAACATAAATATCAAACAATAATAGTATTTACAGCAAGATGTAACCTCTATGTCAACAGTTTCAGTTTTGCTCTGAAAATCCTCTTGTTTCTGATTTTTAGATTCTGAATCTGTACGTTTTGTGATTAGATGGTTTGGATGAAGGGCTTTGAATTCCCTCCCTGGTTTGTGGTCTTGATGAATTTCACTGGAGTGTTTGAAAAACTCTCCTGATTCTGATTCTTCTATTTCTGCTTCAGCTGATACACCATGTTCCTATGGTGATTCTGGTAATTTGGATGAGTTGGATAAATCTGGTGATTCTGATGATTCCTGTAGTTATACTGATTCTGATAATTAGAGTAATTCTGATGATCATACCTGAACCTTTGATACTGATACCTGTTCTGGTTCTGGTTCTGTTTCTGGTTCCAGTATTGATTCTGATTCTAGTTCCAGTGTTGGTTTTGATTCCAGTTCCTGTGCTTCTTATACTAGTTCTAGTTATGATTCTGGTTCCAGTTCCTGTTCTAATTCGTGTGATATGTGTGATTTCTTTGATATTTCCTGTTCCTCCTATGATTCCGGTTCTGGTTCTGATAGGTATTGTGTTGACCAGTTCTTCTTCTACCAGAGTCAATTGGCTTCTGTTTGGTTGATGTTGGAACATAAACCTTCTTCTGCTTGTGCATTGCCAACATCCATTGTCCAGGCACCATTGTTGGTGTCTCCTTCTGGTTGCTCAGAATATCTGCAACATAGACAATTTAATCTTTTGGTACCCAGAACTGATTGGGTCCAGGTTTGTTAGTTTTAACAGCTCTCTGATCTTGTTTCGATTTTACCATTGGACAAGATAATTCAAAGTGAACTTTCTTAGCACAAACAATGCATAAAACATCAGAATGAACAGTTTCATCAATAGTTTCTGTAAAACCAAGACCTCTCTTTCCAATGTTATTGTTTCCATAAATCATAGATGCATATTTACTTCTTTCCATTCCATTAGAAATAAAGTTTTGAAAAAATTGCTCATGCATATTGGATTCACAAACAGTTTTGGAAGTGGAACAAACATTACTTTTGAGAGTTTAGTTTTTCAGATTTGAGTCTTGCAACTTCAGTTTTAAAATCCTTGTTTTCAGTTGCATACGCATAATTTTGATTCTTTAAAACTTGGACTTCTTTGGTCAGATTTTTCTTATCTTCCCTAAGAGTTTTTAGTTTTAAAGACATCTTATTGTTTGCATTTAAAAAGTCTTTTACAGCATCAATTAATTCAGATTTAGAGAGATCAAAAAATACCTCATTGTCTTCATCTTCTGAATCTAATTCAAAGCCTGAGCTGTATCCAGAACTTGAGTTGGTATGAGCCATCAGAGCCAGAATTGCTTCTTCTGATGTGCTTCCAAACTTGCCTAAATGACTGTTTAGATCATTCTTCCTTCTGCCTGCTTTCCTTTATGAAACCGTGCCTTTATGAAGTCTAGAGCAGATCTGATGTGTGCCATCATTGTTGTTTCTGCCTCTTCTTCATCAGACGATTCTTCTTTTGATTCTGATACATCCCAGGCTGCCATCAGACCCTTCTTTTTGAATCTGGAACTCTTCTTGTGCTGTTTGCCTTTTTCCAAATTTGGACATTCTGACTTGATATGTCCAGGTTCATTGCATCCATAACAGATGATGTTCTTCTTTTCAGATTCTTCCTTATCTTTGTTGTTATGATTCTTCTTGGAACCTCTCCTCTTCCTGTTTTCCCAGATCTTAACCATTTGTTTTGTTAAGTAAGCCATATCATCACAGTCATTGTCATTATCCTCTAATTCTGGTGTTGCTTTTGCAGCTTTCTTCTGTTTCGACTTCAGGGCCAGATTCTTCTTCTTCTTTGGTTCATCTGCTTCCAATTCTATTTCATGAGACTTGAGTGAGCTGATCAGATCTTCAAGTTTTAAGTTATTTAGATCTTTGGCTTGTTGAACTGCAGTAACCATTAGTCTCCACTTGGTTGGTAAGCTTCTTAGAATTTTCTTGACATGTTCTGCTGTTGTGTAGCTTTTCTTCAAGACCTTCAGTCCAGATACCAGAGTCAGGAATCTAAGAACATTCCATCAATGTCTTCATCATCTTCCATCTTGAACATCTCATACTGTTTGACCAGTATGTTAGCCCTTACTTCTTGAACCTGCTAGCTTCCTTCATAGGTCAGAACCAGACTGTCGAATATGCTTTTTGTTGTTTCTTTATCTGTGCATCTGTCAAATTCCTTGAATGTTATGGCACTGATCATGATGATTCTGGCTTTGTGATGCAGTTTGTATGCTTTGCTCTGGTCTGGTTTCATATCTTCCATGTCTAGTTCTTTAGTTGGATCTCCTGGAACAGTAGGTGCAGTGTATCCTTTGACTACCAGCTTCCATAATTCAGGATCTTGAGATATGAATAAACTTCTCATTCTGCCCTTCCAATACTCAAACCTTTCTCCATCAAACAGTGGTGGTCTGTTGATGTTGCCTCCCAAATCATCTTTGGATTCTACCATGTTGAACCCCTTGGACCTTTCCTTAAACACTATTAAGTGCTCAGCCTTGAGACCGAGCTCTGATGCCAATTAAAGGTGCAAACACAACAAGGGGGTTGAATTGTGTTTGACTAACTTGATTACATTTTCTGTTTTTGCAGTTTTATAACAAAACCTGATGTATGAATCAAACAGAGTTAGCAGCGGATATAAAGTAAAAATAAAAACACAAAATTTTATATTGGTTCACCGTTAACGAGGCTACGTCCAGTCCTTTCACTTTGAAGGATTTCACTAATTCAAAATCTTGAATTACAACAATACCACTGACCCTCCAAGTCAGTCTTCTCAAACAGTCTAACAATCCTAGACTTTTGAGGAATACAGCACCTTGACTTCTCAAGTCAAGTCTTCACCTGCCAATCTGACAACCCCAGATTGTAGAAGGAATTACAACGTCTTGAATCTACTTGCTAAGTAATCTGCTACCCCTTCTGACTCCCTCAGATTGTAGACTCTACTTCAACAACTTAGATCTAACACAAGGAAAAGAAAAACACGAGTGCTTGCTTCTGGAAAGCTGAAACTCACAATTAACCTCACTGAAAACTCGAGTGTTTGCTTCTGGAAGTGTATGACTCTTTTGTATTTTCGATGCTAAGTCTTTTGCCTTGAACCTCCTTTTATAGATGAAGAATTAGGGTCTCTTCCAAGCTCAAATTCGAGTTGTATCTTGCTGGATTCTCTTGCAAAAATACATTGACCAATCGGGTTTCACTTAAATAAAAAACATATCCTTTTCTGCTCCAGATTGCCTTCGAAAATAACTTTGACCAATCCTGACTTTAATTAATTCTGGAACAAATCTTTCTTCCCGCCAATAGCTTCCGAATTCCATAAGACTTCACTTTATTTTTGTATCGAATCCGTTTAATATTTTGATTAAATATAATCACAAATCCAATGATCATGATTCAATCTGGACCGCTTGATCTTCTGCTCTCGTCCACATCTGGACCATACTAAGTGATATGTTTTGATCCTATGATTTCGGCCAACACTGGACCACACTTTCTGATCTTCTGATCTCGACCACTCTGGACTTGCAATCTGATCTGCTGTGATCCTCTGATCTGTTGTGATCCTCTGATCTCAGCCAATGCTGGACCACACGTTCTGATCTTCTAATCTCGGCCAACACTAGGCCATGGTCTGATCTTCTGATCTCGGCCAACACTAGGCCATATACTTAAATCTTTACCATTGATCTGAAAATTTTCCCTCTGATCTGGACCAATTGTGAACTAGGTCTGAATTGAACTGAAATTAAATCTGGACATATGATATTTCAGTCTGGACAATTACCTTATGATCTGGATCAGGTTTGGATTAAATTCTGACATCATTTCTTCTGCTCTAGACTTAGTTTCATACTCTGAATCATGCTATCTTCTGGTCTGGGTCAAATCTGGACCAAGTCACTTGTTCTGGACCACTTATTTGAAGCTCTGGTTAAGTCTGGACTGTTTATCATTTCACTGCCAAACTATCTTCTGGTCAGAATAACTTTTGGACCAAGTCTGACTTATGAGTCCTTCTGGTCTGGAACAAGTCTCCCTCTAGCAGGCTTCCTTCTAGTCTGGTCCATGTCTCTTTCTGGACTCTGCTTCCTTCTGATCTGGTCAAAGAAAGATATCCTCTAATGGTGTTTTGACATCCTGGTGTATCCTTTGGTGCTTTAAGGATGCATCATCTGGTACCTTCTGAATACATTATCTGGTGACTTCTTGAGGTGTATCCTCTGGTCTGGTTTTATCCTCTGGTAATTCATCTTCTGCCTCTGGTGACTTCATTTTCTGCCTCTGGTAACTTCATCTTCTGGTGGCATTTAATATAATAATTCAAGGTACAAAATAAGATTACATGGAGTGCTTTTGTTAACATCAAAATCCTAAGTACTTAGAACCAACTTGGTTCCAACACATACCTCTATCCAGACAAAGTCTCTTTCACAAACTATGTCCAAGCAATGCTTGGACATAGTTGGTTTCTGCAAAGAGTAAAGCTGGTACATGGAAGCAAAGGCTATGAATGGATTATTCTGATATTGAGTCAAGGTGGAGAATTGTAAAGTGATGTCTCAAATTAGCAACTACTTTATGTTAGGAAGTTAATTATAATTTCTATTAGGAAGTTAGTTAAGTTAGTTTGTTCTAGATTACTATAAATATTAATGCAAATTACACTTGTTAGTGTGTGCGTGTGCCAAGAAGTATAGAGATTTATCCATTTTCTATAACGATTCATAGAAATCAGAAAGAAGGGAGATTAAAGGGAAAACTGAGAATGTATGTAAGTGTGGAAGAAGTTTGTATTGCTGGACTCTCAACCGTGGTAGATACAAGGACACTTACATAATGAAAGGCCTTAATCATGTAATTCAATACTCATAGTGAGTTGCTTTGCTTCCTGGCTCGTGACGTAGGTGTCAAGTAATTGAGACCAAACACATATATCTTAGTGTTATTATTGTTCTTATCTTTCTTTAATTTTATTTTACATTGATCTTTAAAATTGCAGTTTTGCAGGTCAAAAACGTTCTCCTTCTCTGCAGAAGTCAAGAACATTCTCCAATTCTGCAGAAATCAAGAACGTTCTCTGTAAGACCCTTAAAATTTAGAATTTATTTATGGAATTAATGTCAAGGGTATTTTGGGAATTTTTGTAAAATATTTAATATATGTATGTTTTGAGTAAATATATATATATAAATATTTATCTTAGAAGAGCAATTAAAATTATTGGATGAAGATTTAATTAATTTAATTTCGAGTAATTAAATTAATCGGACCATTAATTCAGGATTAGTGGCTAATTGCAAAAGGATTAAGTGCTGAAAAATCCAGCATTATTTTATCATTATTTTGAGAAGGCAACACTTGAGTAAGCTCTATAAGAACACGTGAAGAGGCAGAGAAAGAGCATAACTTCACATCCTCCCATTTTGCATGTAATAGTGTTGCATGTAACAGTAATCTCTTCTCCCATTTCTGCCTCCTGTTTTCTTGAAACACAGTTTCACGATTTCAAAACACCAAAGAGAGAGTTCCTTAAAAGTTCCATTAACTGGAAATACAAACACCAAACCAGAAAACCCTCAGTATTAAAGTTGTTCCCCACACCATTACGGAGCTAGGGAACCCAATTTTATAGCAGCAAACTCAGACAGCAGTTTCACCGGATTTTGGCGTAGAAACGGGAACGAAAATAGAGACGTGAGAAGTAGCAGACACGCAGCAAGGATAAGGGCACCTTCCAACTTTCTAGTTGCATTAGGGCTGTAAATGCATGTTATTTAATTTCCGTTTTGAAAGAAAAACTGTTTTTTTGAAATGACATCTTGAAAAATGAAGAAAATGCATTTTTGTTGATATATGATGATTCTGTGATGGTTGTTGTTGGGTGAATGCATTCATGCTGTTTTACTTGTGTGGGAAAGCTGGAAATGTTTTGCATGTTATTCTAAAGATGGTTAAAATACATGTTCATAAAACTGTTTTCAAAATAGTTTTTTTTTTAAAATACAAAAATGCACTATGTTGGTGTTTTGCTGCTGTGTGTTGATTTCTGTTTTGGTTGAGAACATTAGTCATGTTCTGATGTTTGAGAAAGCTGAATGCTTGCATGTTATTCTGGTGTTTTGTGAAAGCTGAAATGTTGTGTGTTGTTCTGATGGCTTGAAAGTCTGGATGATTTTGATGATTGATTATTATGTTTTTGTTTCTGGATGATTTGGCGTTGATGATTTTGATTCTGTTTCTGTTGTAAATGAATCTGGTGATGATTGATGTTTTAGAAAGAAAAGGGAATTTTAATGAGGAAAGTATTGTCTGGAAAAGTGTTGAATCTGTTTTAATATTGGTTGTTTGTTTTTAAAAGAAAACAGTTTTGAAAAGGGTTGAAATCTCAGGAAAATTTCACTGGTTTTCGAAGGTGTATTCGAATATAACATGTGTGTATTCGACTACAACCTGTCAAGTTTCTGTTTTACTTAAGTTTTAAAACTTGTATTCAAATACGAGCCCTTGTATTCGAATACAGAGGAAGGATTTTTGCTTCTGTATTCGCATTTGTATTCGACTACGACCATGTCGTATTCGAATACAGAAGTGGGATTTTAACACTGTATTCGCATCTGTATTCGACTACAGGCATGCTGTATTCGAATACATAATGCAGATTTTCACTAGTTTCAGTTTCTGTATTCGAATACAGAGGGTCTGTATTCGAATACAGATTCGTGTTTTTCCAGAAGATCAACTTTTAGCTTCTGTATTCGAATACAAGGAAGCTGTATTCGAATACAGATTCGTGTTTTCCAGAAAATCAAGTTTTACACTCTACCTTGTGAATTTTAAAGTGTTGGGAACTTTGAGAAGGGTTAAAGTGATTTTAAATGGAGTTCTTGAAATATCTTTGAAGAGGAGAGGATGAAGTATTGAAAACCTTTAAGGATCTAGAAGAAAAGATTGAATTTTTCAAGGTTTTGTCTTCTGTATTCGACTACAGGCATGCTGTATTCGAATACAGAATGTTAAAATTGCAGTTTTTGGCTTATGTATTCGAATACAAGGGGTCTGTATTCGAATACAGATTCGAACTTCCAGAAAATTCAAGTTTTTAAGAGTGTTTTGTAAACCCTGAGTGTTTGGGGAATGTTGAGATTGTTGTGGGGAATTAAAATTGAACTTTTGGTGATATTTTGAAGTTGTGGTAATGAAGTTCTTTGAAACCTTACTGATGTAATGAAAGATGTTGTTCTGTGCACTGAGATTGCCTCTGTATTCGAATACCAGAGGGCTGTATTCGAATACAGAGTGTGATTCTGCAATATTTTTGGCTTCTGTATTCGAATACAGAGGAGCTGTATTCGAATACAGATTCGTAAAATTCCAGAAATCCTTAGTTTTAAACTCTGTAATTGAATTTTTAGAGTCTGGGAAAACTTTTCAAAGTATTAATGATTAATTGACTGTTTAATCATGATTGTGATGATGTTAATTCTGACTGTGCTGATATATTTATAACATGATGAAAAGCATGGATTTTCTGAATTTGCATTCTGTTTCTAGAGAGGTGAAACATTGCATATTCATGCATTGCATAGTCAAGTGGTACCCGTGATGGGCCACAGAGTAATGCGCAACCACGTGCTGATCTGTTGAGCGATTGCACGAGTGCTGGACTGTTGAGCGTCTACACTAGGTACTGATCTGTTGAGCGATTGTACTTTGGTATATAAGTGTTGGACTGTTGAGCGTCTGCACTGGTACTGGACTGTTGAGCGTCTGTACCCTGAAATGCGCAGTCACGTGCTGATCTGTGGAGCGATTGCACGAGTGCTGGACTGTTGAGCGTCTGCACTAGGTACTGATCTGTTGAGCGATTGTACCTTGGTATATGTCAAATGTGCTGGTCTGTTGAGCGACTGCACGAGTGTTGGACTGTTGAGCGTCTGCACTGGTGCTGATCTGTTGAGCGATTGCACCTTGGTCTTGAGGGCCGTTAAGTCAAACATAATGTGTTGGTCTGTTGAGCGACTGCACCTTGGTGATTCCAAGAAAATTGTATACTTGAGCATATACATATTGCATTGAGGTATTGACCAGTGGGTCACGTTTGATTATATGATGAATGAGTGGAAATTGAATGTGTGTGAATACTGTTCCAGAAACTGAATTTCTGAATTAATGATTGTGATTTGCTGAGGTGTTGTTTGTACTTACCACATATTGCATAATAATTGGTTGCTGTTTTTGAAAAGGCATATATGTCATTAAAATTCAAATGAGCATAATTATTTTCCTCATCATCATATGTTATACCATGGACATAATTGTTATTGTGCAATATATGCTATGTGATTATCTGTTAATTTCGGTCGGTAACCCTTGCTATTATATTGTGGACTTTGGGCTTTGCCCTCAGATGTTACCCAAACCCATGCCACCCGTGGGTACCCGAACGACGGAAACGTCGTTGAACTTCCTTGATCGCTATTCGCGCACTGCTTGGGTATTTGACCCCATCTCAAGCAGGGCGACTTACACGGGGTGGTTGGAGAGGACGAGCAGGACTGACGGCGGAGAAGATTTTGTGGAGCACACTCATGCGAGCATAGACTTTCCTGTGCCTTCCCATCTGGTGTTGGAGGCGCACGGAATTTTCGACGATGCTGAGGAGTCCGTTGGAAGGGTTGAGACGGAGGCCACCGTAGGCGTGGTGACTCCCAACCCGGTGGTTGAAGGAGATGCACATGAGTCTGGAGCAGAAGGGAAGAATGATGAGCCGAGGCCAATAGCTGTTAAGACTCCGGGTCCGTCCAGCATCTCCGAGGATTGTTATGAGATTCCAGCGCCGCCGAAGCGACCGAGACTTGTTATTGATCTGACTTCTGAGGAGACCGACCCCTCTCTGTATGATGATGAGGAGGAGGAGGTCACGTCAAGGCGTGCGGCAGATTCGGAGAGGACTTGCTTGGGATGCGGAGGAAATCCGTGCTACTGTAGCTTTAGCGCATGATCAGTTAGACTTGATGTATTAGGATTTGAACTGGATATGTATTCTGTTTTATTTTGAAAAACAATTCTTGTACTATTTATTCCGCACTCTGATATTGACTTTTGGGAATATTATGATATTATTATCTTTCAAAAATATTTTATTGTTTATCATTAAATTTCCAGAATTAAGTAATTATTTTAATTCTTTTCGAATTAATTTGGAAAAACTCATTTTAAATATTCAATTGAAGAAAAAAAAATGCACCCACGCTGTGTTTTAAACTCGGGGTGTTACATTCTCATTTTCTTTTCAATTCTGATTTTTGCTTTTGTTGGTTATTCATTGTTTTAGATCATGTTATTGTTTTAACAATTTGATTCATCAAATTTCATGTATAGACCAATTATTTGCTTCTCTGTATTCATCAAATAATTCTCTTTTTGTGACGTGAAGTGGTGAACATCAATTTTATACTCATTTAGTAAGGAGTTTATATTTATTTCCTTCATATTTTTTGTTTCATTTCAAAAGTTGTAAATGTTTTTAGTTTTCTATTTCATATTTTTAGTTTTCGATTTTGACTTTTTGTGTTCTTATTACTTCGTCTTTAAGTTATATTGTAACGTTCAAGAATGATCATTCAATTTTTGTTCTATTCAAATCGGTTTGACCTTAGTTTTTGTGATTTGTTAATGTTCAATCATTAATTTAATATCAAAATCAATAATTCAGCAAAAGGATTGTATATTCTAATATAAGTTGATATTGTTAATTAACATATTTTGATAAGATAACGAAGTTGATTTATATAAGTTGAGGTAATTTAAGTTGACATGTTTGTTGTTGCAAGATTTCAATTGTAACTTGAGGTAATTTCTAAAAATTGTTTAGATCTTAAATTTGTAAGCAATTACTAGTTATCTCGAACACCTTTAGAATATTTTGGTCGATTTCAAAATTGTTTCTTTTATTTTATAGGCAAGAGAGGTATCTATATTAGTTAATAAGTTCTTGAGATGAGATTTATACATCTTTATTGTTATTGGAGCACACCCGCAAAGAGGCACAAGTTGATGTCCATATATAACTTATGAAATACTCTGTCGCAATAATTTTTCTATTTTGATTGTCATTATACTGTAGGAAAGTGTTGATACAATTTTTGGACATATGTTTTGGTTGTGATTGAATTCAACATTTGTTTGTTAGCAAGAAACATCCCTCCAATATGGTAATATTTGTTTGATCAATTATATCAGGTGTATTAATAAGTGTTTGTTGTATAAATGCATTGTTGTCTTTTTAATCAACTAAAAGAATCAATAGTATTGCCTTTATCTACATAAAAACTCATTTCTTAGTATCATTTGCTATTTTTGCCTGCCAAATTATTCGTTTTGTTACATATGGTATATCTTTCATAGGTTGATGTCTCTAATATAATATGGATTGAAAATTCTATTGGAAAATTATTTAAAAAGACCACCAAACAAGTTGGATTATAGATTCAAGCGGGAGACAACTTAATCTAAGTTGTGAGATTTTATATTTCAATTTATCCTGGTTTTAGATTGGTATTTGTGATCAAAACTTGTTATAGACACATGCTTAGAAATTAAATGTATGAATTGTCACAATGTTTACTATGATGAGTTTATTCAATCCTATTGTATTATTTTTCTCCGTTTGGAAGTTTTTGCTATTTAATTTGTACTTTAATCGTAGTTCTTCAAAGATAAAAATGATTTTCTCTCTTATAGTTATAAGATATGTATTGTATAAGATATTGGAATTGGAATGCAATATAAGAGGAAATTTGATAAATTTAGAGTTAATTTGATATACAATATTTAGTACTTATATTAAAAAGTTAAATTATACTTATTTTTATTTTTCTATTATGATGTTCAATATGATATGCATGAAAGAAAATATCAAGAGAAATCCAATCACAGAGGATAAAGTGTGTTTGTCCAGTAACTTGTTTTTTTGTTGCTATATTTGTTGTATTTATTTTAGCATGATAAATTATTGACAAATAATATTTTTTTCGAATTTTATTTTTAAAAAGAAAATAAAATACATCATTATTCAAACACATATTATTCTATGCATCGCACGGATATGTATAAGAAACAAATACAATATAATATGATTCAATATGTTACTTTTTCAATTCAATCAACGTGACATTAATATTTTAGACTTCAATACTCTACCAACTTCTTTAGTATTTGTTAGAGTATAAACTATTATATCAATCACTAACTTTTGCTTTATGTTATACAAAAAAGAAGAAAACTATTAAAAAAATAATGATAATCCAATTTAATGATAGCTTTTTGCATCTAAGGTTTGATAGGAGTTCGACATTTTTATCTTTTAAGTGAGATGGATCACCTATGAAGTGCAAACTAATTGTGTGAATCAGTGTTGCTACTGCATCAGGTGTTGGGTTTCCTAACTCATCGAGGATGGGAATTCCTTCCTCTGTAGTTTGGATCGCACTTAAAATTTATAGTTGTTGGTTTGGTGTAAGGTGGTAATCCCACCATCCCTTTAGTTGGCCTGAAAACCCTGCAATAAGGAGTTCAGCAATAGCTTTATCAGGGGTGTTTGCTTGGATTTTATAAGCATTTGAAGCCATAGTCATCTGTTGAAGAAGACTAAGGATGTTGTATTCTGACATACCATCTATGTTCCATTCATAGACAGTACTGGCGTTGAATTTTGATTGAGAAAGGACGTTGGGTCTATTCTCAATGGCTAGATCTGGTGCAGTTACCATGGCTAAGGGTTGACCTTGTTGCCTCTGGAGACCACACAGGTTTTGGTTTTGTTGCTCTTTTTCACTCTCAGATACTTGATCTAGAGTTGTAATTGTTTTTTCTAGAGTATCCTTAGCAGCCAACGGTGTTGAGGTAGAGGAATGTTCTATCCTACTAAGTTGGTCATGTAAGGCTTGTTCAAACTCTGTTTTGCCATCTCTAAACAGTTTTTGGCTTATTTTTGAGATATGGAATGGCTTAAAAACAAGGTTTTTTTAGTTTTGGTTCTGATGTTTCTGAAGTAGAAACACTATTTGTACTTTGATGTTCTTCTATCTTAGATAATTGTTTTGCAATTGTACTAAGATGAACATTTGTAAAATTATTTTGTTGTAGGATATTTTTGAGGATTGAAGCTTCAAGATCATTAAGGTATTTTTGAGGCTGTGAGATTTGTTGGTTGTTGAGCCATTTTTGAACTTGGTTTTGGGTATCGGTTTAGATATCAACTTCTTCTACGGCTTCAACCCACGATCTGATTGGCTTTGCCGATGAAATAGGTTTTGGGGTTTTTTGAGTCTGGTCCTTTTGGACCGCATTTTCTTTTGACTTTCTAGGCATTAGTCAGGTCCTGTTTTGAAGGAATTCTCTGGTTAGAAAATCCGGAATTGAGTTTTGATCTCCTTTTATAAATTCAATATCAAAATCAAATATACTAAGGATGGCTTGCCATCTGGCCAAAATTTGTTTTGATGCAATATTTTGAACATCTTTTTGTAAAACTTCTTTTGCAGATTTACAATCTATTCGAAGTAAAAACTTTTGATTAAGTAAATCACTTTGAAATTTTGTTATGCATATGACTATGGAAAGAATTTCTTTTTTGATGGTAGAGTAATTCTTTTGACAATCCAATGTGCAGATGTATATTGGACAATACATTCTTTGCTATCCGATTTATATATATATATATACACACACACACGAAAACTTATTTTAATCGTGACTATGCTAAAGATATGACTACCATCTAATACAGACAATAAAACCTTAATTAATATCCAATTTAAAAGTAACTTCCCCTTTTTTTTTTCATTTTCTAAACACTTCATATAATGGATGATCTCATTGGCAATAAGCACAATTTCTATAATATATAATGGATCTTTTAGTGACCAAAAAAGATTACTCCTCTAAAAGACATTAATAAATGAGTATGGGTCTATCTCCTTAAAGAGAATATCATAGACGAATAAGCATTAAAAAAAAATTAAGATGCCATTATTCAATACTTTAAAATTTTAAAAAGTGATATTTTTAACATAAATGTTTTGCTTCCTTTCTTTTTTTTTATTTCTTAACAAATGTCACACGAACACTTGTTAGCATGACCCATAAAAATATAGGGTGGAACATTTAACATGAAGTGTGTTTGGATTAAGTAATTGAAAATTTTAAGAAATTAAAGCAATTCAAATACTTCATTAATAAATTTTTTTTTATCGAACAATTGCTTATTTAAAGTTGAGTTAGTTTTATAAATTTTTAAAGTTTTGGGACAAAATTTAAAATTAAATTTGGGTCAAAATTGAAATATTGGAAAAGTTGAAGAGCCATATAGGGATTAATATGAAAATTTTGAAACATATATGGTCAAAATTGTAAATTTGAAAAATAATAGTGACCATTTTATGATTAATAAATTATAAAGTAAAGAAAGAATTTGAAATTCTTATTTTTTAGGTGGTATTTAAAATCATCTAAATTTAACTTTTACAAAATATCTCACGAATCATTTTATTTTAAAAATACTCTAAATTTATTATCTAAACAAGATAATTTGCATAAAAGAATTTAAATTTTTCTAAAAAAGTTACATTTCCTAAAAAATTCATCTCATTCAAACGCACTAATTATAGCAATGTTAGTGATGTGCCAACAAAGTTTAGGAATTGATTTTCATATTACTTTAAGATTATCTCCACTTTCACAATAGTGATGCGGTGGGTTACAATCATTAAGCCTAAAAGATTAATTTGTAGTAAATGAAAGATAGTTCAATTAAAAAGGAGTTGATTCACATCTACAAAACCGTGAGTTTAATTCTCACTACTGATGTAAAAACTTTTTTGGCGGATGAATGATAAATACCTCGATTAAGTCTTTGAATTTAAAGATCTCGGTGAGTCTCTCAAATTCAACTCATCTAAAATTTTTAATAAAAAATATTAATTTGAAATTAAATATGAAGTTAGTGGCCCCAACACGGCAATGAGAAAGCACTCTTGATTTTTTTAACGTTTTTTTTTACAAGAAAAGCACTCTTGATTAAAGTGGAGATATATTGTTGAGTTCATGGTGATTGATATTGTGGAAGTGATAATTGAAGCGTGAGTATAAGTAAAACAAGCCAATTAATCCATAGACTATAATTGTCCACATTCGTCAATAATCAGCATCTAAATAATTAATTAAGGATAATCATTAGACTTTGTAGGCACTAATAGGCAAACAATATAGTCATGTCACGATGTTGGCTCATCTCATTTTCAGATACACATTCATTGTTTTATAATAATTTTTTTATTTTATACATGTTAAAAAATAACTGTGTTAGACGCAGAAAAAAAAAACTATGGTGGAATTTTAATGTGAGTGATTAGTATCACATTGACTAGAAATAAGAAAAACTGTGTTTAAACTATGTGGAATTTCTATATATTTTTCATAATAAATTAGTCAAAATATAATTTTTAACTACTAATAACTCGATTGACAAAATATTAATATCGTTAGGTTGAATATCATAAAATTTGAATTTAAAATTTTACAATTGTATATAAATATTTTATGATAATTATATCATCTTATAAAAAATAATAATAAAAAACTATTCAAGACATCACTTGATGCAATGCTATCGTATCTTAATTACTCACTATAATTTGTTTTTTGTTTTGAGTTCCTATAAATATACATTTTTTATTTTTGATCTTTAATATTTTTTTTTATGGTTGATAATTTATTTTTAATTCCTATATATATATATATATCATTTTTATTTTTGTTCTCTGTAAATACCATTTTAACTCTTATTTTAAGAGACTAAATCAAATATTCTTTGACCAATTTTAATATGAATTTTTTTCAGGGACGTAGAACAAAATAATAAGGATAAAAAAAGATTAAAAACACAATATCATTATATACTTGCAAGGAACAAATACATATTTAAACCGGAAGTGCTTGTTTTGAGTTTTGATATTTTACTTTACATTATTTAAAGTATGAAAGTTCAAAAACGAATTGGGAAAACATATCACACAATCAGGTGGTGAGAAGGGACAATGTTAAACTACTGAACCAATCCAATATTTGGTTCATGAACTGAACATTAACAACTTACATGTGTTTAAAATGTTTATTGTTAGCATATCTGAGAAGAAGAAAAATACTCAATTACTTTAAATGTATTTGTATATACTTTTATATTATTTTGAAGTGGGTAAAAAGAATATAATTCTTTGAATTTTTTATCATGCTCAAAACTCGTTTTAGGGTTTTCAAAAGTTGATTAAAAACTGTTGTTCATGCATTTTCATGAGTTCACTATATATCAATCTATAATAATTTAGATGTGAATCTTGGTAAGTACAAATTTGTAGTAATGGACCCAGCTGGCACATAATCTAACCATATAGTTGCCTTGTCAGCTAATGACCATGGAAACAATCTTATTTGCTGGCTTGAGGCATGACACCATATTGCAAGTTATTAGGTCTGGGGTCCTCACAAAGTTCTTTAGATGGGACATTAGGATCTTCGGTTGGTGCACCTTTAAACATTGTAGAGTTATGAACTATTTGAATCAAACCTAGTTTGAGCTCCAAATTAGTTGTTTGCACCGTTGAATTTACAATGCTAGTAGTAATATTTGTTGAGGTAGTCTCGAAGTGTTCTTCTCGGATTATCACCCATTGTTCTTCTCTCTATTTTGTTTCTGCGAGCTGTTCATTCAATTTTTGGATCAAAAAACAAAATAGACTATCAGAAGCGGGTAAATATACACAAGTAATAGTAATAAAAATAAAACCAATAACAAATAAACACTATTTTTTTTAATAAAAAAGATAAAAAATAATAACAACAAAAAGAGAATTTTTTAAAAAAAATAAAAATAAAAACAGTAATAAAGAATGTTGAGAAAAAATATCTTTTAATGATAACAAAATTATCTCAAGATTATGATTATACTAATGTGTGCATTTAAGTATTGTACTAAGAAAGGAACAAGATTAAAATCCAAAGATTCAAGAACAAAGATCTCAACCTCCTGTCCAGAGGATGAACGTATGTAAGAAACAAAGTCATTAACTCCAGAAGCAGAAAACTAGAATATAAAAACCTGAAGTTGAACACTAGAAACAGAAAACCAGAAGCAGAACACTAGAATATAAAAACCAGAAGCAGAACACCTGAAGAAGAAAACCAGAAGCAGAAATCCAGAAGATGAACATCAGAAGATGAACACCAGAAGGTAAACATCAGAAGATAAACATCAGAAGATGAACACCAGAAGGTAAACATCAGAAGATGAACACCAGAAGATAAACATCAGAAGATGAACACCAGAAGGTAAACATCAGAAGATGAACACCAGAAGGTAAACATCAGAAGATGAACACCAGAAGGTAAACATCAGAAGATGAACACCAGAAGGTAAACATCAGAAGATGAACACCAGAAGATAAACATCAGAAGATGAACACCAGAAGGTAAACATCAGAAGATGAACACCAGAAGGTAAACATCAGAAGATGAAACACCAGAAGGTAAACATCAGCAGATGAACACCATAAGGTGAACTTCAAGAAATGAACACCAGAAGGTGATCACCATAGGATGAACTCTAGCTGCTTCTTCATCCTCCTACATTGAAAATAACTAACAGTACCAAAGTATCAAAAGCTGCATTTTTCACGAAAAGAGAAAGGTCATGTCTTGGAACAAGAAAAGAGCACTTTCCAGTTGTCAAAGCGTATGGAAAGATCTAACCTCCTAGAAAGCTCTGTAAAGAAGTAACCTCCCAAGTGCTAGGCTGAAAAAGGACAGAATTCAATGGCAAAGCTGTAATTCAAGACAAAACTCAAGGATCATTATAATTTGGGTAAACGGTCATAAAGGACAAACTTTCTTGAAGAAAAAGTTTCCTTCTCTCTATAAAAAGAAGGCTGCTCTTCTTCATTCGTACACACAAATACGCACAAAAAAAGGGAAATATCAAAAGGCTATCAAGAGCATTCCATCCTCCCCTCAAACTTTCTATAATCTTACACTAGATCTTTGAATTATCTTTGTAGAAAGTAATACCAATCAAAACTACTTCATATCATCTTGAAAACTTCAAGTGAGTTACTCTTGAGAGGAATCAGAAAGAAAGAATTGTAAGCTTGGTGAAGCTCTAGAATACACGATTTGTAATCAACCTCAGTAAGAGGCTGATAGTTTTTGACACTTAGTAAAATCTCACAAGTGTGAGAGGACTGGACGTAGCCTTCATTGGGTGAACCAGTATAAAATTACGTGTGTCATTATCCTTTCTCTATCTCTTTAACTTTTTGGTAATCTACCAAACCTTTAAGCTTTCAACTTCTGATATTCATCCTCTCGAAGAGGAAAGAGTTTTAAAACTAAACAGAATTTTTAAAACCTCGAATATCTCTATTCAACCACCCTTCTAGTGATATTCTAGCCACTTCAAAGAAAAGTACTCTAAACAGAATAATAATTTTTTTGATAAATAATTCAAATTAAACTAAAGAATAAAAAAAAGTCTAAATTCATAAAAATATTTTTTGCTCAGCATTGTTAAATTAATTCCCAACAACAGCGCCAAAAACTTGTTGCATTAAAAATACACTTAGACTGAATGTACTTTATCATATAAGTAATATAAAAGACTATCGTATCTATTGAGATTAATTAACAAGTACCAAACTATTTAAGATTATTTATTATTTGACTGACAATGATGGTTGAATTGTTACGGTAAGAAAATAGAAAATAATAAGAAATAAGAATGAAAATGTAAAGTTAGAGATCAACATAGAGAAGTCTAGGGCCACGGTTTCACTTATAACTTCGATTATCTCGATTCTAGTTCTATTCGAATTCCTTTCTTTTGATTCAATTACCAATATTTTTACTAAGACAATTAACTCGTTTGGTCATTCGTGATTAATATTTTTTTTCCTAAATTAACTATTTGTTTGGTTATTCAAATAATTTAAATTCAAGAATAGCATAATGCATAAAAAAAGGTTAAATGATTGAAAAATTAAAATTAAGTTTGATCATGCAATAATTTATAGTCTCAATTATTCTATAAAACTACCAATTAATTGTTGTATGATCGCTAACAACTATTTGATTAAGAAAATGCAAAGGACGATCAATTCTAACATGTGATTAAGGCAATAAGAAAATTTAACCTTAAAAGAGACTTTAGTTACTCATTATTGTAAAATAATTAATTCAAGAATAATAGTGTTTATCAAATTAAAGAGAAAAATTAAAATTAAAATTAAAATAATTTTTGCTCTAGAATTTGAGAGAATTTACTCTTAGTTCAAACACTTAAAGTCTCTCAATCCCCTCCTTGTGTTGTTAATTACTATAATTTTACCTCTCCCCCCACAATTGAGCTAGTAGCTCAATTAATGCTCATAGTTTTTTTTTTACGAAGTGTTAATTTAATTATCAATTGTGTTGATATAGTAACCTTCAGCACCACAAATAAAAATTATGCTTATGTATTGAATTGGTAACGTTTTGCGCCAAAAACAATAAATGAATGTTTAAATACAAGATGAATAGCCTAGTTTGTCATAATTTCGATTTCAAATTAAATTTTCCACCATATTTGTTCTATAAAAACTTGAGTTGACGTGGTAATACACCTTCCATATTTGCAAAACAAAATCAAAAAATGTCTTTGGGAGAAATAGATTCGAATGAAAATATTATGAACACTAATGAAGACAGCCAAAGAAGAACAAAATATTACATACTACACCTGCATGCTAATGTTGTAACAAAAAAAGACCTGAATTCTAATGTAGAACACTAGAAGATTTAGATGGTGGTTTCAATGAAGTCCTTCTACTCTAATATTCAAGATGCTGATTGAATGCACTTTAAATCAACATCGGTAAAATGAATAAATCAAATATCGATATTGTAACCACCAATGATTATATATTATTTATATATGTGTATCTTAGTAAAGTGAATAAATTAAAATTTGATATCGTTATGATCACTCATGATTAGTTATACATATAATATTAATTATTAATTTATCTATGAACATTTGATATTAGTCATTTTATCTTTTAAAGTAAGCATTTCACTTTAAAGAAGTTTAATTCAAGAATACCTAATTTATCATTCTTTTTGGTCGGATGGAACTTTGAGTTTGTGATTTCTATATAAATACGGAATATGCACATCTTTTTTTAGAGTCCAATATACACATTTTGATTCAACAAAAAACAGAAAAGTAGGAAGGGCAACAAGTGAAAAGAAAAGAACAAATTTAAAAGGGTATCCTTCATGTATATTTTATGAATTAATTGTCATATACATATATATATAGACAAGAACTTGAGAAACAATTAATTATCTTTTGGTTATATCATCCTTCTTGATTGTAAAATCCCAAATGTCTCCATATTTTTCATTGAAATCCCATATGCTCATGGTATTATAGTCATTTATCAACTTGTCTCTAGCTCCTCTTTCCATATTGTATATTTGAGGTTCAAAGTGGTGAGGTTGATCAGGTTTATCCATTTCAATTATGCAAAATATGATTGTAAATATTCCTGCTCCAATGTACAAGTACTCTCCCTGAAACTCAAATATAAGTACTTAGTAGGATTTAGCATTAATTAATTCTTCCTCAATTCATAATAGGTTTTTACACTAGGTCTAATTCATACTACTATGAAATTAAATATAAACAAAACGGTATTTAAAAAATTAATATATCTAATCTTAATTTTTAACTAGATACATCAACTTTTTATATATTCTTTTTATTTATATTTTATTTTAAAAGAATTATTTACAAAATCAACTTATAAAATATGTAATTTTTTATATATGTCTTAGGGTTATTCCATTCCACGTGGGACTTGAATTTGTTTCAATAAAGCAAATAATTTATTTCAAAGGTTGAAATTTATTTAGAATTACCGGAACATTGAAGAATACCCCAGCAGCAATGGCTGGTGGGAAGAGCCATGAAATAAGCCCTACATGAGAATCAAGATTACAAGTACACCGTAATCAAAATTAACAATTATAAAGAAATTAAATTGCAGTTAAAAAACCTTGATGTTGGAGTTTAGACAGCACATTTTTATAAATCGAGGTTATAGTACTAGTTAGAAAATGATAGTGGTACGTGGTACACATACCCTGAAAACCAGTGGGGGGTTCTGCTGCTGCTATCTCATCCCTAATTGCACCCCAAAATGTTCCTGAAATGAATATTATAATTCATCATCAACTTTGTTAGGAAAACAGATGCACCCAAATCATTTTTAGGTTTTTTTTTCAAAAACTAACCAATACACTGTACATTGAAATATATATCAAAATGTCTACTTCTTTGGATTTTTGGGAGGTCGCATCTCCGCTCTGCGATATTTTTTTCTTTCAATAAGAGGTCGTATCCCCGAGATGTGACCATCTAATAAAAAATAAAAATAATAAAATTAAAGTTTATAAATGTTGCATCCTAGAGATGCGACCTCCTATTGCAAAGTAAAAAATCATTTTTCATATAGTCGTAGGGTGGGGATGTGACATCCTAAAAGTCAAATAAAATAGAGCATTTTCATAAATTTTAATGTAAGATATTTTGAAAAAAAAATATAAAAGAAAAAAACCGCATTTTTCTTTTCCTGATAATTTTTTTAATTATATAGCTAAAGAAAATATATAGATTCTATTGTTATGAATTTGACAAATTGCCATTAAATTTTACAGCTAAAAAAAACACCTAGTAATAATTTCCATAAATTAAAATATAAACAAATCTATAGCAGCATGTTTACAAATTAAGATATTAAAATCAATTATGGGGAACAGGGGAAAACCATCCCTCTCTTAATATATCTCAACTCAATTATTTCCATTGAAAAATAGAAGTGATTGGAAAATGAAAAGATACAGAATCTAAAAAGTAAGCATTATTAAACAAACAAATACTTTAATGTTATTTTACATAGATTTTTAAAAGAAAAAAAATTGTGGGACTATTTTATTATTATTGAAGTGACACTAAAGACTATTTTATGATTATTTCTAAAGAAATTTGAACTCCGCCATTTGAAATTCTAATGTTAAACTCTCATAACTAATATTTATCAGACATAAAAATAAATACTCTTACAAATTTATCTCTGTTAATCGACTATTAACAATTATCATAATGTCTAATGAGATATGATGATCCTCGAAAACAATCTACACCATTAATTTAAGGGTAAAATTGAAATAAATTAATTAATGTTACATAAAAAAATAAAAACAACACTTATTTTAAAAAAAAAAAAAGTATTTACTAAAACAACACTTATTTTGGAAAATGGGGAGTACCTTTCTTTTCTTCTCCTTCATTGAAAGTGTGGTGACCATCAAATATTCCATACTCAAATTCTTCCTAAAATTTACACAAAATAAAATCAAGCCAAAATCACAAAACAAAATAATGACATACAAAGAATGAAGCAAAATGAATTATATAAAAAATTACAGGTTCAATGCCATTAGTTCTAAATTGGTCTCTAGGATCTTCATTGAGGTCAGGCTCAACTAAATTGAAACCAGCATTTAACAAGAACTTCGTTGAGTTGTTGTTTTTACTTTTGGTGAAGATGCCATGCAAGTTGTGTGGTGTTGAAGATGAGGAGAATTTGGAAGTGAGTTTTGGTGGAGAAGTGATGATAGGAGGGACATGTGAGAGTGAGGAACAAAGCGCCATGTGTCAGAAATCAGAATTCGTTGGTTCTCTGTTTCTAAAGGTTATATTATCCTATTTCTCCACCTTTTATCAACCAACAAATTTTATCCACTAAATAGTAGTATTTTGGAGCTTATGTTGTAAATTATGAAAGTACTACTAATGAAATTATTTTGTGATGTAAAAATGATTAAATAAATTTGTAGTCTCTCTAAAATTTTATTATTTTATTTTTATAGAAAAATTTGTCAATTTTTAATTTTTTTTTAATTTTTGTTTTTGCCTCTGATTTTGAAATGATATTTGTGTCTTTTTTAAATTTTTGAATAGTTTTTGCAGTAATATGTAAGACATTGTCAAAAAAAATCTGCAAAAAATTAGAATTTTCGACAAGCAATAAATTAAATATGAATTTTTAAACGCAAAAGCTTAAAATTTCATATTTAATTAATCATTTGATAAAAGAAGTATATATTTTTGTAAGGAAATTGATAAACATGTCCTAAACATTACTTTAAAAAATTATTCAAAAATTCAAATGATATACAAGAATTGATTTAAAACGAGAGGCTGAAAATAAAAAAGAAAACATTTTAGGGGATTAAAAGTTAACATAATTTTTCATAATGACTAAAAATAATATAATGAAATTTTATATGGACTATAAATTTATTTAACTCAATTTAAAATAATTTTAGGTTTTGTTTGCGAGTTTGGAGGGGGAGAGGAGGACTTTGAAAAAAAGGAAAGAAAAATGAAAGAAATGAAACTTTTTGGGAAGAGAGAGTTTTAAGGGTATGTTTTTATTCATTATACAAAACCCTCCTACTTTGGGAAACTCAAAACTTATATTGGAGGATTTTGAAGGTCTTAGAAAAATTCTTCAAATCATTTTTATATTATAATACTCTTCAAATTAAAATTATATTTATCATTATTCTCTTACCATTATATACAAAATCAATATCTTAAAAAGTGTGAATTTTTTTATCTCTATTTCTCTATTTTCTTCTCCTTCCACAATCCTCTCTTTCCCTCACCTTCAAACTCCCAACCAAAGCCTTAGATTTTTGGTATATTAACCTTTAACTTAATTGTCTAAAAAAAACTTTAATTTCAATAATTTTATGTATTTGACTATCCAAACAAAATGTTAGTTTTTTGATTTTTCATTTTTTTTAAGTGCGCCGAATACTAAATATAAATATATCTTCTTGCTGAAATTACAACTTTGGTTCGTTATCATGTTTCTATCATATTTTTTACTAATCTACTTCTTTTCATTTCAAATATTTTTTTTTTTGACGAAAATTCATTTCAAATCTATTAACCACACTTAGAGTTAAGAGTTAAGAAAAACGATCAATAATTGTGAAGTTAACTATACTCATACACATATATGAGATAGTAAAATATAATCTCCAACAATTTTAAATTTTTTATTTATGAATTTCTCTCTTTTTGAATGATTGAAAATTGTACTTTATTCTCTCGTATAATTACAAATTTAAACAATTGGAGCAAAATAAATAAAATAAATTAGAGTGTAATGTAGGGATGACAATTAGACTCAGACTCAATGGGTACCTGCAAAAAAAATCCGCAATTAGTAGGGTAAAAACCCGCATAATGAGTATGGATATAGGGACGAGTAATTACCCGCAAAATTAAACGGGTATGAGTACTATAGTACCCACCCCACACTTATATATTATTATTATTATTATTGGATGTGTTTATTTGAGCTTAAATAAAAATGATTTTTGTTTTAAATAATTTAGAGATTATTTTTTCGAGATTTTTGTAAAATGATTTTTAACCTATTTGTATATAATTTTATAAAAATGATTTTTTTAAACTACAAAATTACCATAAAGGACATAAAAATGATTTTCAAGAAAACATGTTTGTTTGAAAAAATATTTTATAAATACATGATTTTTATGTGCCTATGCTCTGTTATGCATCTTTATCTCCCTTCCAATCTCTATCTACTATCTTTCTCACTCTCTATTATTTCATGTATCTCTACCTCTCATTTTTATTCCAAGTAAATCAATGAATTTAGGTCTTCCATTTCATAATTTTTGGATTCTTCTAAAAAATAAACATGTAAATAAATCATCACCAAAATATGTTAGTAAGAGATTTTGAAGGTTCTGTTCTAATCTTAAAGTACCCAAAGGGCAAGGGTACATATATTAAAGTTGATACCCACGAGAGTACGACCACGGGCACATATATTTTTTTAAAGTGCAAGTACGGAGATTGGTACTATACTACCCTATCCAAACCCTACCCATTGCCATTCCTAGTGTAATGTAGTGGAAGAGTATAAAATGAAATTTATCTGAGTTAAAGAGACATAAGTTTTTTTTAAAATTAGAGGAGGTGTTAGTGTCATTTAAAAAAAGTAAATGCAATTTCGCCTAAAATAAATTACAATATTTTTATTCGATTTTTACCTTTATTTGTAAAAACATTATTACTTGAAATATATTATCATTTCAAAAGACAAGAAACATTACTAAAATGAATCAAAAACTCGTAGCACATTATTCAGAATCAAACATAAAAATCAAAATTAATTACGGAAATAAAAAACAAAACTCGATGACTACACATATCAAGTTGTTGTGCTAGTTCACTTGTTTGTGCCAAAAACAAATTCTTTCTATTTCATTCCATACATTCTAAATTGAGGTAAGGAATGCATTCATTTTTTATAAATCTAAACAATAGAATCTAATTCCATATCATCATCATATTTCATGAATCCAAATAAAACCTAAGAAAGTAGTTATTTGCACCCCTTTTGTAGTACACTAATTCTATGCGTAAAATGAATTTTTCTCTCTCCAAAATACCCTTTTCGAAGTATACTTCAGTATCAATATCAGTCCAGAAATTTGTGTGTTCAATGAGTAAAATTCCAAACCGAAACTTATACGCGCAGAAATATATTTCTGCAAAAAGATAAATTTATCTTTCGGAATTCAACTCTGAACATTTTTGCAGTTTCTTACTTTCGTTACATTTTGAAACGATTCGAAAAGGAGTTGAAGAGGATTCGAAAGTCAAAATTTGAACAAGGTTGAGAATAAATCTCCAAGGAAAACTTTGAGTTAGAGTATTTATTTAATTTAAGATAAACATAACAAAATTTATTTATTTATACAAAAAAAGGTGTATTAGAAAAACTCTAGGTGGTTTGCATAACATTGCAATTAATTACCCTTTATTTATATATATTGCAGCAAGCTAAGAGCATGTTTGATAACTTTGTTTCAGGTTTAGAATTAGAAATGTTGTTTGGGGAAGACTATGCTTCTCTCTCCAATTTACTTCCAGAATTTACCACTATTCCCAACATTCACAAGGCATGGCTTTTCAACTCACACACCACCAGCAACAGTAAGCAATAACCATCCTTCATTTCATTTCATCATTCCATCCTCATGTTAGTTATACTTCTATTATTTGCATGTTTCTCATTGAAGGTGTGTCCAAATGTCACACACGTGTTAGCTTCCGACACTGACACATTGATTACATTCAATTAATTTGTTTTCTCAAATTATTGCCAATGTCGACGTGTCAGTGTTGTATTTGGTATATGTGTCGATATCAGTGCTTCATAGGTTTCAATTGAATTATTTGAGTTTATCTACCAACATAAGTACTTGTGATATTGCTTGAGAGAGATTTTAGAAACAATTTATGACATGGTCAAAAATTGTTTTCAGCTTATTTGCACAAGCTCTTTATAATAGCTTATATGAAAACAATTTGAATTTATTTTATCTTTTGTTATAGAAATAGTTTATACATAAATACTTATAGGATAAGCAATTGTATTATAAGCATTTAATTAAGCTGTTTATCCAAACAAGCTTATATGTAGCATCGAGATTTGAAGGGTGTCGTGTCTGACACATGTCGCTGTCCAACACATGTTGGTGTTTATGACACGACACCAACACCTGTCATTACATTCAATCACTTCCATTTTTTAAAGTTATTATCGGTGTCTACATGTTAGTATTAGTGTCGTGTCTGTGGCAATGCTTCGTAGCTTATATTGCTAATTAAGGATATTTTCCTTCTGTCCCACAGCACTGGGAATGTTTTCTATTACCCAACCAGATGTTTTAACAAACAAGTGCAAGACTTTAATCCTGTCCTGTTACGTTGTAAACGAAGAAAATGACGGTTCTGTTGAGTTTCTGTGGTCTCCATTTCCAATAGAGATGTATGGTGGTGTTTCTATGATTGTTCCATCGCCTTCTGGCTCTAAGCTTTTAGTGATTCGAAATCCTGAGAACGAAGAGGCAGCTCCTTCTCGTTTTGAGATTTGGAGTTCATCTTGCCCGGAGAAGGAGTTTCATATTCCTCAATCAATGCATGGCTCAGTTTATAATGATGGATGGTTAGTGATCACTCATGAGATTTATATGTATTTAAATTTTTATCATTCATGTCTTTTCACAATATTCAATTCAATGCTAAAGAGTTTCATTGATTTTTGAATTATTGTTCGCGATTGTATCTTACCTGTAATTGCAGCTACATTTGCCTACAATTTTGGCATTCATAACACAACAACAATTGCATCCTAGGTAGCTTCGACACTTCAGATGGAAAACATGTTTGGTATTTGTGTCGGTGTCAAACACTCACATGACACATACAATCACATATACTTTTTTGAATGGGTGTGTACGTGTCAATATTATTGTTGTCTTCGGTGTTTGTCTCAGTGCTTCATTGACACACAACCACAACTGCGGCCATAATATTGAGTTTTTCAGAAATTCGTGACGACTATTACGTCCTCATTAGCTGCATTTGTTTGCAATTTTTTACATTAGCTAGTAGCACTAATCACTACGTATATAATCAAAATGGCAATTGCAGCTGCAATTTAAACCGTACTATTTTTAGCTCGTTGGAAAATAGTATAGTATTAGTTGTTTGGTTTGAATGTTTACACTTTGAGATATGGAGTTTGACTCTTCCTATAATGATGTTGTCAGTGGTGTATTTACATTTTCATTGGTCATTTACTATTTTCTTGTTCAATGTGTTAAACTGTTTGCAAAGTTTTAAACTGCAGATCTTGCAGCTAACACAAAATCACAGTTTAAGAGGTTTTCACACCATCTTGACAGCAATTGTGGCTTTATTTAGTAACAATTTCAGTAATTGCAACTGCAACTGTAAGCATGATTCTATTTTAGTTCATTAGCATCTGGTATTAGTTAGTCGGTTTCAAATGCTCTCAGAATTTGAATTGTAAAGTTAATCTAGAAGTCATTGCTGCACTATTCCGCAATTTTTTTAACACTCATGCACAATGAAGTTATTCCTTTATTAATTTTTTACTGTTATTTAGGTTTGAGGGTGTATCTTGGAACTTGGATGAAACATTGATAGCGTATGTAGCAGAAGAGCCCTCTCCTACAAAGCCAGTATTCAATAATCTGGGCTACAAGAAAGGTGGTTATGCAGAGAAGGATCTTGGTAGCTGGAAAGGTCAAGGAGACTGGGAAGAGGATTGGGGAGAAACATATTCGGCAAAGAGACGGCCTACACCTTTTGTTATCAACATAAATAGGTTTTTCGTCATTCGTATTAATGTCAGATATTATACATTGAAATAACATAATCTGATAATGTATCCATTATCAAATAATCTAAGACGTTTATGAAATTTTATATATTTGATCTATGTAGTATGAACTTTTAATACAACAGTTGGATTTGTAAAATTTGTATTCAACACAAAGTTATTAAAAGTGTAACTTTGCTAAGTTTGACACATTCGTAAGACAGTAAATCTTTTAGTGATATTTTCACAGTGGAGAGGTACAAGCTGTCAAAGGAATTGAAAAATCATTAAGTGCTGGCCAAGTTGTGTGGGCTCCATTTACCGAAGGCTCTTACCAATATCTTGTTTTCGTTGGGTGGTCCTCTGAGAAAAGAAAGCTTGGTATCAAGTACTGCTCTAACAGGCCTTGTGCATTGTATGCAGTTAGAGCACCACATCATGAGTCAAAATCCGAGAAACTAGAGCACCAGCGAGTCAGTTTAGTAAGAAATTCTTAACACCCTATGCCTTCATAACTTTTAGAAAGTACAAACTTGTTGCTAAGTTTGGTTATTTATGAAAAGAATAATGAAACTTGATGTTTTACATGTAGCTCAACTGAAGAGTTGCATACACTGAACCTAACTCCAACAATAAGCAGTGGTCTTTTTCCGCGATTCAGGTAAGCTGGTGGAGTCTGATACTTGTGTTTAGGTCATTGTGTCCAATATATGTGTGGTGTCCCTAAACCACTAACCATTATTCATGAACTTTCTACCAGTCCAAATGGAAATTTCCTTGTATTTTTATCTGCAAAAAGTGCTGTGGATTCTGGAGTGCACAATGCTACAAATTCACTTCATAGAATTGATTGGCCAACTGATGGAAAACTGTACCAATCTGCCAAAATTTATGACATCGTAAGCTCTTCTTGTGGCCCGCTTAATTTGGATGTATTTGGTTTCATTGCATTATTTTTTAATTTAGACTTTAGATTAAACTCCTAAATTAGTCCTCCAAAAATTACAGTGTCAACACATTAGTCTTCCAAATAATTTTTACCAAGTCTCTGAATGATCTAAAACATCGTACAATCATCCTTATGGAGGGCCAAAGTGGTGAAAGAAAATGATGGATTTTGTAAATGTTTTGTATACTTGAATTTGATGGATTTATTTGGTGACATGCTGATCATTGGAGAACCCATTTAAGGGTTTGCCAAATATTGAAAATGATGTTATTCACTGTCATGCACTGATATGTATGATTTGTTTAGTCCTACATTCTGTCATGTTTCTGTCTGGCTTAGACACAACAGCACTGCTATTTTTTTATGAGCACGAGACAGTTGGTATTCTTCTTCTTATCTAATGGTAAATCACTCTTGGGAATTCAGTCTAGCGGAATATCTACACCATCTCCATTATTTTAACTTATTGAAATGGTTTCAGTACATATTTTGTGGACTAAAGAAATAATTCACTAATAGAGAAAAATTGAAGGAAATGCAGGATATGAGAAATGGCTTTGGTATATTAGCTAAAGAACATGATTGTCAATCAGCATTCACTTAGATATTTTCACCAATAAACTTATTCGCTTTCTCATCTAGTTTTATTGAAACTCAAAATTAAGAAAATTTGTCATAGGCAATGTTTGAAAAAGGTAGACATTTAGTAAGCTTAATAGATTGTTAGCTCTTAAGTTTTTTTTTTGTTGCTGAGATTTGCTTTATAAAGAACAAATCATGTCAGGTCACTCAGGTGCTGTATGGTTCATGGGTAATCTTGTAAACTGGACCGAAGTTGTAATCTGTAACTCTAAGCTTGAATAATAAAAAGGTATTGTAGTCGCTTTGCAGTTGGAGACTTAGGCACAATGGGTTGATCTCTGTTATCAAATTTTGTGTGTTTTTTGTTGCGTTTTTTCGGATTTGTTTTCTTTTGAATTGGGGTTGTTGTTCTTATATTAATAGAACATGATTCTTGTCTTATCTTCTTTCTTAAACACCTCAGCCTAAGGATTTTTATTTACAATGTGTAATCATTGCAGACGTCATTGGGTGTATGTTTTTGTCATTTAATAACTTTGGTTTTTTCAATCTATTCTGAAGATTCCTGTTGTAATGTGTGCTGAGGATGGTTGTTTCCCTGGCCTTTATTATACAACTATCCATAATAATCCTTGGCTTTCTGACAATAGCACAATGATCATATCATCCATCTGGCACAGTACTGAAGTTCTACTCTCTGTGAATGTGTTGAGGTAAGTATATAGCAATAGAAATGCTTTTATCCATTTATTAGTAGTTTATGCATTCTTTATGACCAATTATTATGATTGTCCATGACCTGTCAGTTCAATGGTAAGAGTTTGACCTTTTAACCTCAAGGGACAAAGTTCAAATCCCTTCAGAGACGATTGTAAAATGATCATTAGTGTCACTTTAAATTAATAATAGTTTCCCTCTTCCCCAATTTCTTTTTATAAATTCTTTATGATCAACTATTTTTTTGGTTATATTATAGTGGGGAAGTATTACGTATCAGCCCAGCAAACTCAAATTTCTCATGGAATCTTCTTACACTTAATGGGAACAATATTCTTGCCCGTTAGAACAAATTCTCATCTAATCTCCACTTTGGTATTCTAGAGTGGAGAAGAGTGTTTTATCCCTTTTCCTTGTCAATCATTTTGCAGTTTCCAGCAATCCAGTCAATGTTCCTCAAATTATGTATGGAATGGTCGTGGAGAAGGAAGAGAGAAATACTGTATGGAGTTGGTCAAAGATATCCAGTCCCATATTCAAATGCTCTGACAAGGTTTATCTATTTCTTTTGAGCTATTAATGGAAACTGTTGTCTCAAAAGTTTGTTATTCTATATGTTTAGACGTGATTACATGAATAGCTGGATTTTGGTTGCAGGTTAGATCTCTGTTGTCCTCTCTCCAGTGCAGTATACTGAAGATCTCAGTCACAGATGCTTGTAATGATTCAACAAAAGGTCTTTAAGTTGCTTCTTTTGTTTTGTATATAGCAAAGAACTTTCATATTGGAAATCTTAGAGCCCAGTTGGTTTGAGAAAATGTTTTCTAATTTCATACCTTGTTTTTTTTTTCAATACAAAATTTCATATTATTTTCACTCTATTTCCTGTTTCTAAAGATTTGGATACTCTATTTCCTGTTTCTAAAGATTTGGATACGAAACAACATAAAAAATAGAAAAGTTATCTATAATGATTAGTGAAAACAAGAAATGAAAAGAGAAAACGTGTTCTCCAGCCAAAGTGCCAACCAGACCCTCATTGATTCTGCCTTCCACCCTTTTCATCATGTAACATGCCTCCACCTATTTATTGAAAAATAACATAAGATGGCTTTTTATTCGTGCTAATGAAAAATGTAATCTATTAGATCCTGCATAAAATGTTGGGAAAGCTTATTTTACATTGAAATAAGTAGTAAAGTGAAGAATAAGAAACTAGAGGACTGCCAAACTTTTAGTTTTCAGTGTTAATAGTTGGTTACAATTCTGTCCATTAAGGGACAGCTGTACATTAATGGACAGTTGTACAGTTTTTCAATCATAGGAATATTCTCTTACCATTATAATATCTTTCTTTATTGTAAATAATTGAGTTAATTAGGATTTAATTAGCTTTCTGATTTACTTGTACTCCCTAGGCTATTTATACCATTTGTATTTGTACAAAATCAATAAGAAATACAATATTTTCACATGGTATCAGAGCTACAGTTCTGATCCGATAAAAAAAAATTAGGGTTTTCTCATGGAAGAAAAACAGAGCAGTTCAAGCAGCTTAGATGCTGACCCTAAGGCAGCAGCAACTGGAAACACCACCAGTCATCATGAAACAATTATCATTACTAGCTACAAACTCAATGGACAGAACTACACACAGTGGTCTAGACCTGTCCGCATCTTCCTCCAAAGAAAAGGAAAGGAAGACTACATCACTGGCGAGGCTAAGCAGCCAAAAAAATACTGATCCAAGTCATGAAAAATGGAAACTTGAAAACAGTCTTGTTATGACATGATTGCTCAACTCCATGACTAATGAGTCCGGTGAAAATTTCATGTATTATGACACGCTGCAGAAATATGGAAGGCAGCCAAGGAGACCTACATACACTCAAAATACTGGCAGCAACTTGACATCTATACAGACATAGAGTGGAAGTGCACAAATGATGACAAAATCTACAAGAAACTGGTCGAGAAGGACAAAAACCTTTAGTTCCTATTGGGACTGAATAAAAATTTGGATGAAGTGAGAGGGAGGATTCTTGGAACTAAGCCTCTCCCTAGCATTCATGAAGCATTTGCAGAAGTGAGAAGGGAAGAAAGCAAAAGGAAAATCATGTTGGGAAGTCAAAGTGCAAGTTCAAACATTGAAGGCTCTGCACTTGCAGTAAGAGGTCCACCAAAGAAAGGTAAAGGATGGTGCGATCACTGCAAGCAACCTGGACATATGAAGGAAACTTGTTGGGTGCTTCATGGAAAACCCACGGATCTAAAACCAAGATTCAAGGACGCACGTGGATATGCTGCTGCTGCTGATGAAAGTAAGTCCAAAAACATTGCAGATGCCAGTCCTTTCAACAAAGAACAAATAGAGATGTTGCAGAAATTGATGCAACAGGCACTACAAAACACTAGTACCTCTTCTTCCACTGCTACTCTTGCCCAAAAAGGTAATTTTTCTGCTGCCCTTCATGTAAATCACCAGAAAACGAACTCTTGGGTTGTTGATTCTGGTGCCTCGGATCACATGACTAGGGACATCAATGTATTTAGTAAATACACTTCATGTCAAGATGAATCTTTTTTTCAGATAGCAGATGGTACCACCTCCAAGGTAGCTGGTAAATGTTCGGTGGTTATCTCCAAAGATATTACTCTTGATTCAGTTTTACATGTTCCTAAACTAGATTGTAGTCTATTGTCTATCTGTAAATTAACCAAAAACTTAGGATGTGTTGCTAAGTTGGAAAACCCACGGATCTAAAACCAAGATTCAAGGATGCATGCAGATATGCTGCTGTTGATGATGAAAGTAAGTCCAAAAACATTGTAGAGGCCAGTCCTTTCAACAAAGAACAAATAGAGAAGTTGCAGAAATTGATGCAACAGGCACTACAAAACACTAGTACCTCTTCTTCCACTGCTACTCTTGCCCAAAAAGGTAATTTTTCTGCTGCCCTTCATGTAAATCACCAGAAAACAAACTCTTGGATTGTTGATTTTGGTGCCTCGGATCACATGACTGGGGACATCAATGTATTTAGTAAATACACTCCATGTCAAGATGAATCTTTTTTTCGGATAGCAGATGGTACCACCTCCAAGGTAGCTGGTAAATGTTCGGTGGTTATCTCCAAAGATATTACTCTTGATTCAGTTTTACATGTTCCTAAACTAGATTGTAGTCTATTGTCTATCTGTAAATTAACCAAAAACTTAGGATGTGTTGCTAAGTTGGAAAACCCACGGATCTAAAACCAAGATTCAAGGATGCATGCAGATATGCTGCTGTTGATGATGAAAGTAAGTCCAAAAACATTGCAGAGGCCAGTCCTTTCAACAAAGAACAAATAGAGAAGTTGCAGAAATTGATGCAACAGGCACTACAAAACACTAGTACCTCTTCTTCCACTGCTACTCTTGCCCAAAAAGGTAATTTTTCTGCTGCCCTTCATGTAAATCACCAGAAAACAAACTCTTGGATTGTTGATTTTGGTGCCTCGGATCACATGACTGGGGACATCAATGTATTTAGTAAATACACTCCATGTCAAGATGAATCTTTTTTCTGGATAACAGATGGTACCACCTCCAAGGTAGCTGGTAAAGGTTCGGTGGTTATCTTCAAAGATATTACTCTTGATTTTTACATGTTCCTAAACTAGATTGCAGTCTATTGTCTATCTGTAAATTAACCAAAAACTTAGGATGTGTTGCTAAGTTGGAAAACCCACGGATCTAAAACCAAGATTCAAGGACGCACGCAGATATGCTGCTGCTGATGATGAAAGTAAGTTCAAAAACATTGCAGAGGCCAGTCCTTTCAACAAAGAACAAATAGAGATGTTGCAGAAATTGATGCAACAGGCACTACAAAACACTAGTACCTCTTCTTCCACTGCTACTCTTGCCCAAAAAGGTAATTTTTCTGCTGCCCTTCATGTAAATCACCAGAAAACAAACTCTTGGATTGTTGATTCTGGTGCCTCGGATCACATGACTAGGGACATCAATGTATTTAGTAAATACACTCCATGTCAAAATGAATCTTTTTTCCGGATAGCAGATGGTACCACCTCCAAGGTAGCTGGTAAATGTTCAGTGGTTATCTCCAAAGATTGCTTTTGATTCAGATTTACATATTCCTAAACTAGATTGCAGTCTATTGTCTATCTGTAAATTAACCAAAAACTTAGGATGTGTTGCTAAGTTCTTACCATATTTGTGTGAATTTCAGGATATGAATTTGGGGAAGATGATTGACAATGATGAGGAAAGTGCATGCCTTTACTTCCTTAGAATTGAAGACCAAAATAAGAAATCCTACAAGGTTGCCCTTATGTGTTCATCAAAGAATGATAATGATGTAATGTTATGGCATTATCACCTAGGACACCCAAATTTTATGCATTTGAACAAAATGTTTCCAACTTTATTTAATAAAGATTCTAGTTCTTTCAAATGTGAAGTGTGCGAATTAGCCAAACACACAAAATCCCATTATTCCATACAACCTTATAAGTCGTCTTAACCTTTTACACTCATTCATATGTGTGGGGACCTTTAAGAGTGAGCAATGTTACTGGATCAAGGTGGTTTGTTACTTTTATTGACGACCATACAAGAGTCACTTGGGTGTTCCTCATGAAAGAAAAATCAGAAGTTAGAAGTATATTTAAGAACTTCCATAAAATGCTCCAAACTCAATTTCAAAGCAATATTCAAGTACTAAGAACTGATAATGGAGGGGAGTACTTCCACCACACCCTTGGTAGTTACCTTACCAAAAATGACATTATACACCAAATATCATGCTCATACTCTCCACAACAGAATGGGACAACAGAGAGGAAAAATAGGCACCTATTGGAAGTCACTCGAGCCCTTACGCTGTCCATGAACGTACCAAACCATTTTTGGGGAGATGCAGTCCTCTCCTCATCCTACCTAATAAATAGAATGCCCTCCAAAACGCTCAACCTAAACACACCACACCAAACCCTCTTGTCCCTTTATCCTTCGACCAAACTCTTCATAAATCTTCCACCAAAGATTTTTGGATGTACTGCCTTTGTACATGACCAAAAGCCTAACCTTAATAAGTTGGACCCGAAAGCCATCAAGTGTATCTTCTTGGGATACTCTCCTACCAAGAAAGGATACAAATGCTAATGCCCCAAAAAAGACGAATCTATAACACTATGGATGTTACCTTTTTTGAAGACAAGGCCTTTTATCCCAAAGTTGGCATTCAGGGGGAGAAAATTACAATTGATGAACACCAACCTTGGGAAATTGCAATACCAGAATCTGTCCCACATGAACCTGTCTTAACCACCCCATTAGAACTTCTCCAAATCCCACCTGAATCTATTCCTGAATTTGTCCAAATCACTAAAAACACATAATCTGTCCCAATAATTGTTGAACGTGAACTGGACCAGCAAACAACCACTCTTGTAGACAGCATCGAAATTCCTCAAAACTTTCATGAAGTTGTCCTAGTTCCAGAATGGAAGGCTACTGTAATGGAAGAAATTAAGGCACTTGAAAAGAATGACACTTGGCAGCTCTCCCACCTACCAGAGGGGAAGAAGACAGTTGGATGCAAATGGATATTCTCGGTAAAATACAATACAGATGAGAGTGTAAACAGGTACAAAGCTTGGTTGGTGGCAAAAGGATTCACCCAATCCTATGGGGTGGATTATGAAGAAACCTTTGCACCTGTAGCAAAGTTGAATGCAGTTCGTGTACTCCTTTCCTTGGCAGTAAATTTGGATTGGTCACTTCACCAGTTAGATATAAAAAATGCTTTCCTAAATGGTGAACTTGAAGATGTCTACATGAGAATACCACCTGGGCTTGAGACATCAGAAAATTCAGGCAAGGTATGTAAACTCCAAAGATCACTATACGGACTCAAGCAATCCCCTCGGGCTTGGTTTGATAGGCTCACCGAGTAGTTAGGATGCATGGCTTCTCCCAATGTCAAACTGACCACACAATGTTCTTAAAGCATTCAAAGGAAGACAAGGTAACCACCCTCATTGTCTATGTGGATGACATTATTATTACAGGTGATGATTATACTTGAAGAAGGACTGAAAATGATTTTAGCTAAGGAATTTGAAGTCAAAGATCTTGGTCGATTAAGGTATTTTCTGGGAATGGAAGTGGCACGGTCCAAACATGGAATCTATTTATCTCAAAGGAAATATATACTTGACTTACTTCAAGAAACAGGGATGTTAGGATGCAGGCCAGCAAACACTCATATGGAATTCAATGTGAAAATTGGAGAGGAAGAGGAGAGTCCACCTACTGACAAAGAAAGGTATCAAAAATTGGTTGGGAAACTTATCTACCTAACCCACACACGACTAGATATTGGTTTTTCTGTTAGCATGGTTAGCCGCTACATGAATGACCCAAGGGAGGCTCACATGAAAGCAGTTAACCGCATCCTGTAATATCTGAAAAAGGCACCAGGGAAAGGGCTGCATTTCAAGAAAGATACAAGCAGGAAAATAGAAATATTCACTGATGCAGATTGGGCAAGCTCAATGACTGATAGGAGATCAATCAGTGGGTATTGCTCCTTTGTATGGGGCAACTTAGTGACATGGAGAAGTAAGAAACAATCTGTGGTTGCTAGAAGTAGTGCAGAAGTTGAACTTAGGTCCATGGCACATGGGATTTGCGAAGGGATGTGGCTGCAAAGGATGCTGGCAGAACTACATGTTTACACTGACCATGAAGTAAGCCTGTTGTGCGATAACAAAGCTTCCATAAGCATTGGTAAAAATCCTGTGCAACATGACAAAACAAAGCATGTGGAAATTGATAGACACTTCATCAAGGAAAAAGTTGACAATGGGCTAATTTCTCTCCAGCACACACCCTCAAGCCACCAAATTGCTGATATCTTGACCAAGGCCCTTCCTAGAGCCATCTATGAAAACTTAAGATTCAAGTTGGGCATGATTGATATCTACGATCCAACTTGAGGGAGAGTGTTGGTTACAATTCTGTCCATTAAGGGACAGCTGTACAGGTTTTCAATCATAAGAATATTCTCTTACCATTATAATATCTTTCTTTATTGTAAATAATTGAGTTAATTAGGATTTAATTAGCTTTCTGATTTACTTGTACTCCCTAAGCTATTTATACCATTTGTATTTGTATAAAATCAATAAGAAATACAACATTTTCACATTAACATGAAGCGAAATAGTGTAAATACTATTGTTATCAAGATCTAGTTTTAAATCTTACAATTATGCGATCGTACTCACCCCCTCCGATCTTAATCGCATGCAAGATCTCATTTTGGAGCAAGATCATCGGAAAAGCACACCAAGATCATGAAATTGCACGATTGTGTACGATCTTGAGCGTTTCTGGTCTCAGATTTTGCAAAGGTCATACTCGACCCAGTTGGATAAAAACGAGAAAAAAAACCTATTTTTTTAATATTCTCTCATTCGAACTGCATATCTCCTTCCCTCTCACGACCATCTATGCCTCCTGCACTCTCTCTTTTGAGTCGTGCAACCTTCTCTACCTCTTCAGAGTTGTGCAACTGCAACCTTCATCCTCTCTCATGAGTCACGACCATCTTTGCCTCTCATTCTCTCTTTCTTAGGCGTTTGACCTTCCAAAGCAACAGTGTGTTTGTGTATATACACACACACACTAGTATTTTCGTTTTTGGTAGGATCTTACAATCTTGGTTGCAATCTTATATTTTGCGATCTTGCTACCCCTCCCAATATTATGTAATTACTTAAGTAGGATCTTTAGATCCTAGTTGCAATCTTACGTGTTGCGATCCTGCTACCCCCGTCTTGATCTTGATCAAAATCTCTATCTTGACAACCTTGGCATAAGTAAAGATTTTCTTCTGATACAATGCAACCATTTATTTGGTGACTGCATACTTCTACAACAAATCTAACACATTGTATAGTGATACCAATGCATAATCTTAATTGAATTTTGTGATCAGTCAACTGACTCATTAATATCTGTTTATTTTAATTTTAAATTCAGGTGCTGTTAAACCTTTTGAAGCTATATTTGTGTCATCCAAAACCAAGAACAAGGATGTATTTGATCCATTAATTGTAATCCTTCATGGAGGGCCACAGGACGTCGCTTTGTCACCTTTTTCAAAGTCTTGGGCCTTTCTATCTTCAGTTGGATACAGCTTGCTGATTGTAAATTACAGGTAAGATATGCTCCTGACCATGCTAAGTATGAAGGTTCTTTCGCATTCCTATTGATTTCAATGGAACTGTCTGATCAAGAGAGATGGATGCTGCAAACACAAGTAAATGTGCCAAAAGTTATTGATTTAACTAGTATATAGTGGACTTAAGGCTTGTTGAACGAGAGACATATAATGAAACCGTGTGTCTGAACTACACAACTGAGTCGGTTTTATATAGGCTCAAGGCGATAAATACAAAAATAATTATGGGAGATACTATCCCTATTTACATGGTATGATGTGATATGTAATAAATACAAAGATCATAAATATATTTTCAACACTCCCCCCAAGCTGGAGCATATAAATCATATGCACCAAGCTTGTTACATATATAACTGATTCGAGGACCTCTCAGGGACTTAGTAAATACATTTGTCAATTGATCATTGGAATTAACAAAGCTAGTGGTGATGTCGTTTGATTCGATCTTCTCACTTACAAAGTGACAATCTATCTCAATATGCTTGGTTCTCTCATGAAAAATTAGATTAGAGGCAATGTGCAATGCTGCTTGATTATGACAGATTAATGTCATTTGTGTTGCCTCTTCAACCAAATGAACTCACAAGTCACTAATGCCATAGCCCTGTATTTAGCTTCAGCGCTAGATCTTGCAACTACCTTTTGTGAGGTAGTTTAATTTATCAACCAATCTCTTAATAGGCTCTAGATACCGTGTTGAATGAGATGAAATGAGAGATATATGGTGAAACCATGTGTCTGAACTACACAACGAAGTCAGTTTTATATAGGCTCAAACCAATAAATGCAAAAATAAATATGGGAGATATTATCCCTATTTACATGATATGATGTGATATGTAATAAATACAAAGATCATAAATATATTTTCAACAAGGCTATTATTTTTTTAATGAAAAATAAGCTTAATTGACTTAACTAGTTTAAAATACAGTTAGAGGTTTAGTCAGAACTAGGGATGGCAAAAAGTTCGTACCCGTGAATAAAATCCATGTTTAACGGATATCCGTACCCACTAGTTGATAGGAGCAAATGCGGATGTAAAGGTACCCATACCCTACACTCTAGTACCTATATCCTTCAGTAAGTTAATAAAATTACCTAAAGGAGAGTGAGATGTATTAACATTTTATTGTCAAAGTGAGAGTGTGGTGTATTAATATTTTGTTGTGTTAATATGATTGTGTTGTCAAAAAAGTTGGAAGGAATTGTAAATAATTATAATTTTTTACAAAAATGTTTATTATTTTTTAAATAAGATAACGTGGATATCTGCAGATACCCACAAATATCACAAAATCTGCTAAATATCCGACTGGCGGATACTCGCGTGGATATCTGCAGATACCCACAAATATCACAAAATCCGCTAAATATCCGACTGGCGGATACTCGCGTGGATATCTGCAGATACCCACAAATATCACAAAATCCGCTAAATATCCGACTGGCGGATACTCGTGTGGATATGGGACAGACACATATAGTATTTTCATCCAACGGATTGATGGAGTGGGTAGCGGATAACTACCATCCTTCGTCTTGGATACCCGTTAACATCCCTATTCAGATATTGTATATTACAACATCATAATCATTCAAAATAAAAGCATGCTTAGAAAAGGAAAAGGATGAGAGTGATATAGGAAACGAATAACATGACTCTTAGCACTTAAAATGAAGTGTTAGCTTTTATGATGTTTAAACATTATCCCTTGAAGTCAGATAATCCTCGGAAGAAACAAATGCGGAAAGCGTGTCTATAGATGCTTCATTTCGAAATTATGAATTTGGAATTGTGGGAGAAATGACATATCGGTCTAGTTTGATTTCATAATGGTAGTGAGGTTAAGGACTTAAACTAGAGGTGTTCATGGTGCAAAAATTAAACTACATTGAACCATATTAATGGTTTGGTTCAGTTCTTGAAAACTACTTTTAAATCAAATTCAGTGCAGTTTTGAACCGGTTTGAAACTAATTTATAAATATAAACCAGTTTAAAATTTTGAACAAATTTTTAATTAAAATCGGTTTCGAACTAGTTATTCGGAAAAAGAATTCTTAGAAAAATTTGTTGATTTTTTTTCGAGAAAAATAGATGTAAAAAGTTTCTCAATAAAAATATTTTTCGAAATTCTTTTGGCAAAAGTTTTTTGATTTATTTCGAGAAAAATAGATATAAAAAATTTTTTGATAAAAATTTTGAAGAAAAATGTTTCGATTATTTTTCGAAAAAACAAAATCGAAAAGTTTTCATGAAAAAAATATCTTCGATTTTTTTCTCAAAAATTTTTCAAGAAAAAAATGATTTAAATTTTTTTTTGAAAAAAAAAAGTTTTGATATTTTCTATATTATTTTTTCGAGAAAAACAAATTTCGGAAATTTTCTAAGAAAAAAATCTTAATTGAGATTAAAAAAATTTAAAATTGTTAAAGTGGTTTTTGAATTAAGTTTGGTTATCTGAATTGTTTTAAATATGTGGTTCAATTCATGAACCATTTAATTTGTTTGGTTTTTTTTTTGTGTGCAATGCAATCCAATTTATCAATATAGTCCAATTAATCATATATTTTGTACACCTTACTTGAAAGTAAATGGATGTTGAATTTCTTTTTATTTTTTATAGCTCTACAATGTATCTGACTAGATACTTATGAAATGACAATGTTGATCACAAGAAAAGGGGGTTTGAATTGTGATACCTTTAAAAATTTCTGCAATGTATTTTAAAGCTCAACATTGATCTTGGTTTGATAAATAAGAAATCAGATTGATCTTGATTAGAAATAAATAAAACGTTTAAGATGTGATTAGCGATGTGCATGTGATAATTAAATGAAGATAAGAGAGAAGAAAATCACACGACAATGTATACTGGTTCACCCAAATGTGGGTTACGTCCAGTCCTCACAATCTTGTGAGTGTTTCCACTAACTTGGTCAAAACAAGATTGATCCTGTTTTTCCCTCAACTGATCAGCTTTGATCTATTACAACAATTTATCTTTCACCTTGAAAGAAATATCACAGAATATTCCCTTACACTTGGAAGTATCTTTACACTTATCCTCACAAGGATTTTTACAAGATTCATCTCTACCTCTATAGTGTTTAGATTTATCAAATGATTGTTTTGAAAGAGATTTGATTTGATCAACAGTTTCTCAACACTTGTTTGAGTTTCTGTTTTGAGCAAACAAGTTTCTAAGCTTGATCTTGATGTTGATAACAGAGAATAAAAGCTTTGGTGTTTTTCGAGCTAGTTGATACTCAAGAATGATGATCTTTTATGGATATTGATTGCTCTAGGATTTTATGATGTTTCCCTTGCCTTAGAGTTCCTTTTATAGACTTTTTAGGGACCTTGTCAGCTCATGTAGCCGTTTGAAAGACAGGTTGTAAAGGCTATGAGTTTTTAGGCATGTGTCATATAGAAAGAAGACTGTTCTAGCTGATCTCCAGATCGATCTTCGTTTCCAGTTTTGGAATTTTACTCTTTTCTGTTTGTTCTTCTGATTTCAGTTTCTGCTGCAGAATTTCATCACATCTTTTTAGTGATGCAATCTCCCTTATGGATCAGTCTTGAGCTTGATCTTCTTCTTGATTTGTTTGAAAAGTAATCTTTTATCGTGAGTTCTTTTTGATGGCTGAAGTGCATTAGCGCATGCTATTTTGGCTTTCGATGAATTCTTTATTTGTTTGTCAATGTGTTAGGCCTCTTATAACTAAATATTATAAGAAGAGGGTCAAAAGTTAGAATTTTAAGTGGGAACTGAATTTGTATGGCAGTTATTTGTTATGTAGACAATTATTGTGTCAGTTTAAGTTGTAAATCAGACAGTAACTGCTGCTCTAGAGCAGTTATGATGCAAATAAAAGTAGGAAAATGAGAAAAAGGAAAGGAGGAAAATTCTGAGTGGTTATCGGGAAGGGAGAGACCAAGCTCTCAAATTCTTGGAGTGGATAATTCTGTAACAAGTTTATCAATTCTGCCTAAATAGAATTGTAAACACACATTCTGTTTAAATTCAATAAAGAATTCAGTTTCCCATTTCAATTATGTGCTAACCAGTTCCAATACTGGTATCAAAGCAACCAAAATCCAGGAGAAATTCATGGTATTTACGCGCAATATGGATGCACGCAGTATGGAAGCACGTATGGAAGTTATGGAACGAGGGTTTGAAGGGTTGCGGGCTTTGCAGGAAACATGGGAAAAACATATGGAACAAGAGTGGGTGGAGAGAGGCACCAATTGAATGACTTGGCTGATGCTGTCAGGCTAATTCACGCGAGGCAGGAAGATGATTCCATCGATGGGAGTTGCGCTGCGTTGTGTGGAGAGAGGCCAAAAATATCCCTAGACTCGCGAAACAGGGTCGAAAGGTGGAGGAAATTAGAAATACCCGTCTTTGATGGTGAAGATGCGTATGGATGGACGACTAGGGTGGAAAGATACTTTGATCTGAAAGGAATGTCTGGGGCAGAGAAGTTGCAAGCGGTAATGGTGGCTATGGAGGGAAAGGCTTTGACATCGTACCAATGGTGGGAATTTTCTGCTCAACATTCTACTTGGGATGATTTTCGTGCTGCTGTGATTAAGTGTTTCCAACCATCTATGGTTGAAAACCCTTTTGAATTGTTACTAAGTCTCAAACAAACAGGGTCAGTCGAAGAGTATCGAGAAAAGTTTAAACTATACGCAGGCCCACTCAAATGTGCAGAACTAGCATATTTGAAAGGAATTTGTTTGAATGGACTTAAGGAAGTGATAAGGGCAGAATTAAAATTACACCCAGTGGAGACTCTTGCGGAATTAATGGACTTCACTCAGAGAGTTGATGAGAAGAACAATTTAATCAACAAGGGGAGCAATTTTGCGTCTTTTGGGGGTAAACCGATAAGAACTTTCAATAATACTAGAACAGTGACATGGGAACCAGGGGTAAAGCAACAAACGAAAACTACAACGTCAGGAGTTGGAAGTTCTTCAAGGGAAGGAAGTGTTGCAAAGCCCGCTGGAACTTTCAGAGGCAGAGGATTCAGAAGGTTAATCGAGGCTGAAATGCAAGAGAAATCACAAAAGGGATTATGTTTTCGCTGTGATGAGAGGTTTAGTCCAGGCCATGTGTGTGTTAACAAGCAGTTGCACGTGCTGGTTTTGGGTGAGGAAGATGAGAATTGTGAATTGCAGGAATCGAATCTAGTGGAAGTGGAGGAAGAATTGAAAGACCTCAAATTGTCTATGTGTAGCATTGCTGGTCTCACTTTGAAAAAAACCATTAAGTTATGGGGAATGATTAGCCAGGAACATGTTATGGTCCTTGTAGATTGTGGAGCTTCACATAATTTCATTTCAGCCACTTTTGTGAAGGAACATAATTTGCAAATGTTTGCAACCTCCATATACACGGTGGAAGTAGGAGATGGGAGAAAACTTGATTGTGAAGGAGTGTGTCCTCAATTAGAATTGGTGATACAAGGACTCAAAGTGCAACAAGATTTTTATGTCTTTGATCTTGGAAGAGTGGATGTAGTGTTGGGGATGGAATGGTTGGCTGGCCTGGGAGAAATTAGAGCCAATTTCCGTGAGTTGACACTTAGAATTCCTATTGGAAATGGTTATCACACTTTGAAAGGGGACCCCGATTTAACTAGAGCTGTAGCATCTCTAAAGTCCATTTTGAAAGCGTTAGGCCAAGGATTCTTAGTGGAATACTATCAACTACAAGCCAAAACTGAAGTTACAGATGACAATCCAGAATGAACAGCAGCTATTTTAGAAGAATATGGTGATGTTTTTCAAGAACCTCAAGGGCTACCCCCTACTAGAAGTCAAGACCATGCTATTATCTTGATGGAAGGTGCCAATATTCCAAATATACGACCTTATAGGTACCCTCACTATCAAAAAAATGAAATAGAAAGATTAGTAGATGATATGTTGAATTCTGGTATTATTAGACCAAGTGTGAGCCCTTATTCTAGCCCTATCATTTTAGTGAAAAAAAAAGATGGCGGGTGGCGCTTTTGTGTAGATTACAGGGCTTTGAATAAGATAACCATACCAGATAAGTTCCCTATTCCTATTATTGATGAGTTGCTTGATGAATTGGGAGGCGCAATGATCTTTTCAAAATTGGACCTGAAATTAGGGTATCATCAAATTAGGATGCGGGAAACAGACATTCCAAAAACAGCTTTTAGAACTCATGAGGGGCATTATGAGTTTATTTTCATGCCTTTTGGACTTACGAATGCTCCTTCTACTTTTCAATCCCTTATGAATGAAGTGTTAAGGCCGTACTTGAGAAAGTTTGTGTTGGTTTTCTTCGATGACATCTTGGTTTACAGTACATATGAACAGGAGCACCAAATACATTTAAGGACTGTCCTAGCTTTGTTGAAAGAGAATCAATTATTTGCCAACAAGAAAAAATGCACTTTTGGGCAGACTCAATTAGAGTATTTGGGTCATATCATCTCAGCCGGTGGAGTTGCAGTAGATCCAAAGAAGATTGAAGCTATGCTAGATTGGCCAACATCAAGGACATCAAGGCCTTAAGAGGATTTTTGGGGCTGACAGGGTATTATCGAAGATTTGTCAGAGATTATGGCAAGATAGCTAGACCCTTGACCCAACTTTTGAAGAAAGACAATTTCCAATGGAATAGTGAAGCTCAAGCTGCCTTGGAACAACTCAAGAGATTGGTGGTAGAATTACCAACACTAACTGTTCTAGATTTTACTAAAACTTTTACCATAGAAACTGATGCATCTAACAAGGGCTTGGGTGCAGTTTTATTGCAGGAGGGGAGACCAATGGCTTTTCTTAGCCAAACATTATCCGACAGAGCACAATCTAAGTCAGTTTATGAACGAGAGCTGATGGCTATTGTGATGGCTGTTCAAAACTGGCGACATTACCTACTAGGGAGGCATTTTGTCATCATCACCGATCAAAAAAGCCTCAAATTTTTAACAGAACAACGAGTAATAGGTGAAGAATATTTTAGGTGGACTTCAAAACTCATGGGACTGGACTTTGAAATCCATTATAGGCCTGGAAAAGAAAATGGCGTAGCTGATGCACTTTCTAGAAAGATGACATTTGCAGCTTTGTCTTCAGTTCACTTTGAAGAGGTGGAAGATTGGGAGTCGGAAACTTATCGAGATCCTAAGTTACAAAAATTGATACATGATCTAATCCAAGATCATAATGCTCATCCAGGCTATACATTTCAAAATAAAAAATTGCTATATAAAGGGAAATTGGTACTACCGAAAGGATATTCAAGGATTCCCATTTTGCTACAAGAATTTCACAACTCCGCAGTGGGGGGACACTCTGGTTTTTTCAGAACCTATAAAAGAATTTCTGAGGTTGTGTATTGGGAGGGCATGAGAAAAGATATCCAGCAGCATGTGGCTAATTATGAGGTGTGTCAACTGAACAAGTATCAAGCTTTGTCTCCTACAGGCCTTCTTCAACCACTACCTATACCCAATCAGGTTTGGGCTGATATATCTATGGATTTCATTGAAGGATTACCTAAGGTTCAAGGTAAAAATGTCATTCTCGTAGTGGTGGACAGATTGACTAAATATGCTCATTTTCTAGCACTTAGCCATCCTTTCACTGCAAAAGATGTTGCTGAAATTTTCCTTCAAGAGGTAGTAAAGTTACATGGCTTCCCCTCTACTATTGTGTCTGACAGAGATAAGATTTTCCTGAGCCATTTTTGGTTGGAGTTGTTCAAAATGGCGGGTACGAGACTTAAATTTAGCTCTGCTTACCATCCTCAAACAGATGGACAAACCGAAGTAGTCAATAGATGTTTGGAAACATACTTGAGATGCCTCACAGGCACTAAGCCCAAACAATGGCCAAAGTGGCTAAGTTGGGCAGAATTTTGGTTTAATACCAATTATCATAGCTCTCTAAAATTAACCCCCTTTAAGGCACTATATGGTCGAGACCCACCTCATCTCCTAAAAGGGACTACTAATCCTTCGGTTGTTGAAGAAGTTAACATCATGACACAAGATAAGGACCAAATGTTGCATGCTCTAAAGCAATTTGGTCACATCTTAGAATCAGATGAAAAAGTACGCTGATCAGTCCCGGCGTCCTATTTTACTAGTGGTTGGAGATTGGGTTTATTTGAAATTACAGCCCTACAGATTGCGGTCCTTGGCTAAGAAGAGAAATGAGAAATTAAGTCCTCGTTTTTACGGACCATATCAGATTTCAAAGCAGATTGTAGCAGTTGCATTTGAGTTAGCTCTTCCACCAGAGAGTAAGATATATCCCGTGTTTCATGTGTCCCTACTTAAGAAGGCCATCTCTTCTTCAACTACCTCTCATCATTTGCCACCTATGCTCTCAGAGGAACTAGAATTGCAAGTTACTCCAGATGCTGTACAAGATATCCGCAATGCTCCCAGTGGCATAGTAGAAGTGTTGATTTAGTGGAAGGACCTACCAGATTTTGAAGCAACATGGGAACCTGTTGAGACCATTATGGAGCAATTCCCTTCTTTTCACCTTGAGGACAAGGTGACTCTTTTGGGAGGGAGTATTGTTAGGCCTCTTATAACTAAATATTATAAGAGGAGGGTCAAGAGTTACAATTTTAAGTGGGAACTGAATCTGTATGGCAGTTATTTGTTATGTAGACAGTTATTGTGTCAGTTTAAGCTGTAAATCAGGCAGTTTTGGAGTGCCCATATGTCATAAAGAAAACTTTCTCAAGTAGAGCTTTGATCCTCACAAATATGGACGGAAAAGATTTAGTCCTCCCTATAAACTCAGACGTCGTAAAAAAGTATCATACTTAAATAAAATACCCGCTAGGTTGAAAACCTGAAAGGATGACCTAGGCAAAAATTAGGGTAAAAAATACAATAAATATCCGCTAGGTTGAAAACTCAAAGGGGCAACCTAAGCAAAAATTAGGGTAAAAAAAAAAATACTTGCTAGGTTGAAAACCTGAAAGGGTGACCTAGACAAAAATTAGGGTAAAAAATTAGTAATAAATATCCGCTAGGTTGAAAACATGAAAAGGCGACCTAGGAAAAAATTAGGGTACAAAAAAATTGTAATAAATATCCGCTAGGTTGAAAACTTGAAATGGGCAAGGCAAAAATTATGGTACAAAAAAAAGTAATAAATATCTGCTTGGTTGAAAACTGGAAGGGGCTACTTATGCAAAAATTAAGGTACAAAAAATATAATAAATACCCGTTGGGAGCAACCTAGACAAATATTAGGGTACAAAAAAAGATAATAAATATCCGCTGGGTTGAAAACCTGAAAGGGCAACCTAGAAGAAGAAGAAAAAGAACAACAACGAAAACAATGAATATATACTCAAAAGGACATGATCAACAATATGGATAAGACTATGGCACGAGAAGTTAGTACAGTCTACCTTTGAATTACTAGTAACCAAGTCGGGTCTTCCACCCATTTATTTTGTTTTATCTTATGTATAAGCTTTTTTATGATGAACATTGAACCTCAATATATTGATATATACTTTTATCATCTTTATAATTTAACCCTCTTTCCCGAATGCATCTTATGATTATCATGTACTGGAAAGTAAAACATATACCATACCTCGATATAATGGATTACGATAAAGTCGGATATAGTAGAGGTTGTTTAGGGTACAAGGCAGACGACAACATGAGATCCAACTTAAAAGTAATTCTTCTTAAAAAGATGAAAAGAGAGATCAAAGATATCAAGTTCAAGAAAAATGTATAAGTGTCCTTCTCATCCATGATTTGAATGATAGTGTCCAATAAAAATAATAATAAAAGCCAACATATTCATTCATTCATTCATGAGATTTCATAAATTTAAAGTCGAGAAAATGACACGCATCTTGAAGTCAGGAAAACGACTCGCACCCGAAGCCGAGAAAACGACCCGCATGTTGAAGCCGGGAAACCTACTCGCACCCCAAGCCGAGAAAACGACCCACATGTTGAAACCGGGAAAACGAATCGCACCTAAAGCCGAGAAAACGACCCGCATATTGAAGACAGGAAAACGACTCGCACCCGAAGCCGAGAAAATGACCCGCATGTTGAAGCTGGGAAAACGACTTGCACCCGAAGCCAAGAAAACAACCCACATTTTGAAGCCGAGAAAACGACTCGCACCCGAAGCCAAGAAAACAACCGGCATGTTGAAGCAGGGAAAACGACTCGCACCCGAAGTTGAGAAAACGACCAGTATTTTGAAGCCTGGAAAGAAACTTGCACCCTTCAACAAATATTCTTTTCGGACAAAATTAGAGTTGTCATCTTTACTGATCTTTACTTTGATTCTCAAGTAAATTCTAAGTAAAAACGGGCAACTGTTGACACCTAATTTTGTCCGCTTTTTTTAGACATTTTATAAGAAAAATAATAAACATATAAAAAATAAGAAAAATATAATAAATAAAAATAAATAATTAGGCTATAAACTTTAGACAATCATGAGTATTTCTAGTTCTTGTTTGCCTCTAATTCCTGTTTAGACGTTTCACTCTTTTCTAAAACATAAAAAAAATATACATAATTGAATAGAAAGAAACCGAAAAGAAATGAATTTATGGTAATAAAAATAAGTATAATGGTGATCAATTGAAGAAAAAGAAACCAAAAAGAAATATATTGATGGTAATAAAAATCAATATAATGGTGATCAATTAAATGAAAAGAAACCAAAAAGAAATTGATAAATAGTAATAAAAATGGTAATCAATGCATAATTATTTTCTTGTTTTTTGTAACATACACCCAAAAAGTCTATAAATAATCGACACCAAGAGTTAAGGAGGAGATCATTATTGAGTAAAAAAAAAAGAGAAAATAATAGGCAAAAGAGGAGCAGAGAATCTGAACTTAGTAAAATCAGTCCAACAAAATCAATTTAGCAGTAAGGTATCGATTTCTTATTGTTCTCTAATTTCTAATTTTCTTTTTATTAGTCTTTGTATCGCATCCTCTAAAAGAAAATGTAGTTTAGTTTTTTTTTTCTTTTTTTGTTTATGCAAAAAATAAACTCATATGTTAAGCTTTCATTTTTCTTAAATTGTTTATACCTAAAATTGTTTTTGCAACACAAATACTAAAAATAAAAATATTAATAATTGATGTTTATAAACCACTCGCCAAGGAAATCAAACTTTACCCTATTGTAACATAACAGAAAATTTATATCATGGTTGTACCAAATAACTCAAAAAAAAAAAAAAACACCATAATAACGAAAAATAGTTTTTTTCTTCCTTTTCCTTAGGATTATAATTAATAGTCGCCGCCGCCGAACGAAATTCATCCTCGTTCGCCACGTCGCATCACTCACCTCCAACCGTCGGTGGCCTTTGTGTCGCGATAGATCTAACAACGCACGAGCAAATCTTTTAACAGACTGCTTCACCGTCGCGTCTATCTGTTTCATTCACATACCGCCACATTACCGTTGTTTTCTAACAAAAATCAATTTTTCTTTACTTTAAAACTAAAAATACAAAAATAAAAAGATGTAATCTGTGAACAGACATCTCACCTTTTTTTCTCTTGTTATTATTATTATTACATTTTTACTTTTGGATACATATATAATAATAATTATAATAATAAAATAATAAAAATCGAGCAGTAATAAAATCGGACAACACATAAATATTTTCTATCCAAGAACTACGTGTGTTTTGATTTCTGTATTGTACCTGGGGATACGTAAGAGCAAGGTATTCCCCTTGTCAAACCAAATTAATAAAAATATATTTTTCCTTCTTTTATTGATGTAAATAATTTATATTCCTTTTTTTAATCTTTAAGGGGATAAAATAAATAAATAACTTGTATACAATTAATTATAGGGTAATTGTTTTAACCGACGATGTAGGATAATATTACTTCCCTATTCGTAATTGCCTCCCGAATCCGTTTTTTTGGTTCAAGAACTTTATGTTAGTTTTTATCTAATTTTTCCTTTTTTAAAAAAAATAAAATTGGTGAGGACTCCTTTTTCGTGGACAAATTGGACGCAACATATGATAATTTTTTTAAATTAATTTAATTTTTAATTCCCTTTTTATGTTGCTATTGCAAACTCGAAACTTCTTAAGGAAGTCGCATTTGCAAATGAAGACTTTTAACTAAGTAAAATAAAAGGAGTAATTTGGTATATAGTTTTCAAAAGGGAATATATTAATAATAATTTAAAAAAAAAATTGAGTTATTAAAAAAAAAACCAATTTGTGCTGCACTCGGGTATATATATACACACCAATGCAACTAGAGATTGATACTTAGAGAATAACCATCGCCAACATACTCTGTTATCAATAAAATTAATGTCTAACAGTAGAACTGCATATAAGCTAATGAACTTCACTTACCAACTAACTAATCATGCATACAAATATAAAATCTATATTATAATAGTAGCCAGGAAACTGAGTTATACAATAGAAGCTATAGCTAGGTATTATATGAAAATAATCTAACTGCCATAGAATCAGTTAGTTAGTTGAGAGAGATTTTTTCTGTTATACAAGTGCTGATTCAGTTCACGCTCAACAGAAAAACTGAAACTAAAATGCAGTTTTAAAGGTCAGTGAGGTGATTGCTCTATTAAACATGGAATCACTTGTATGATTTTAAATGCTTAGATAAGTTATTATGGAGACTTAAGGTTATTTGCTTTATATTGGATTTGAATATTGGTAACAATGAACTTTGGTTATTAGTTATGATTGTCTTTTAAGTTTTCCTATGTTTGTCAGCTTTTACCTAAAACTTTAATATTGAAGCTTCAACGGCTCTTAGAGGTGAGAATAAGTTAGACCATCCGTCAGGAGTTTATAGCGTGACTTATTTATGATTTGGTCTGGCCTGGTCTAACCTGTTTAATAAAAAGGTTAAGTTTATGCTTTTTTTAAAGTTACTAATTTAAATAAATCAGGCTCAATCTTATAAAAATGCCTATTAGGTCTGATAGGGCGATATATATATATATATATATTATTTATTAACATCGTTATTTTTTATTATTATTTATTAATATTAGTATTTGTTATTTTAAATTTGTTAATTATGGGTTCATTTTGTTTCTTTGTTTTTTTGGAAGGTTATTGTTGCTAGTTATAATTTTATTAGTTTTATTTATGTTTATTATTTTATTAGTTTTTCTTATATATATATATATATATATATATATAAAGACCTAGTTTAGCCTATTTAAAAAAAATATAAAATATACTATTTAAATAGTTTAATATGAAATAGGTTTTCAAGTCAGACCAGATCGAAAAAAAAACTTATGATAGGGCGTAGGTCTGACTTACGCCTAAAAAACTAATCGTAGACCAGACTCCGACATTTCAAATGCTGATTTAGCCTATTCCCACTTCTAGTGACATTAAAAAAAATTACGATTAAAATTAATTTTTTTTGCCAAAAAATTATTATAAAAATTTGATTGTTATGATTAATTTTCAAAAAAAAAAATGTGAACATCTTAAACCTCAAAGTTTCATTGAGTATAATTAGGGGTGTAAGCGGGTTGGGTTGGGCCGATTTTGACAAAATCCGATACCCAACCCGATCGATTATCTTTGGGTTGGGTTACGTTCTAAACCCGTATTTTTTTCATTTAACCCGAACTGACCCGATCAAGAATGGATTGGGTTGGGTTGGCGGGTTATACATAAATAATAACCTGTTTTTTATTTTACAGAAAAATATATTGAATAAAAATATATTTAATACTTGAATGTCTCAAAAATTATAAAATTTCAATCACATCATTCAATTCTTTAAAAAAACCAACAACCTCTCACAAAAAAAAAATGAATATGCATGCAACAAAGCAATAACAAGCACCTTAAGATGTAGTAGTGATTATGTTAAGTTCAGCAACAACAGTCACCTCAACATCAATTGAAACTAATTAGACAATTCTAAAATTTTAAATACAATACACAATCTCATTAGCACACCAAACAATGAAAAGAATAAACAAAAATAAAGGAAAATCATTCGTACCCGACTCAATCTTTTGTATTTCAACCAACTCAGTTGCTAAATCAATTTTCTTAGGAGATTTGATCCAATTTTGGGTACAAATCAAAGCTTCAACAGTAGTGACATTTAATGAACTACGAAATGAATCGAGGATTCGACCTCCTGTACTAAACGTCGACTCAGATGATACAGTAGACACTGGAATAGCCAAAATATCTCTAGCTATGTGAGAAAGAACATGCTATTTATTTGTTTTTCCTTTCCACCATTTAAGAATGTCAAATGTAGGGGAGTCATCTTCAACACCATCCTCTGAATACCTATCCAACTCACTTTTTTGCACCTCACCTTCTTTTTTCTTCATATTCAATCTAAACAAATTTTTCCAATCATCCTCATCCTCCTTTTCAATGTTAGACTGTGAGTGCATGTTGAGATTCGAGGTACTAGAATCACTAGCTTCATTAGTAATAGAATACAAAACAATATAGTGTTCAATCCATTTACCTATGAGATTTTTTAGTTTTTCCATCATATCATCGGACTTATAAGTATCATACATTCTTTCAAAACAAAACTCAATATACTCAAGCTTATAACGGAGATCAAGAAAAATAACAACAAACAAAAGAAAATTTATCTCACCACTATCCCAATATTTGTTGAATTTTACTTGCATATTTGCAGTCATATTTTTCAAAACAACCCTATTGGGCTGCCAAAGAAATTTTTTAAAGAAAATTATAACTAGTTATTGGGTCTACGAGTCCAAATTGTTGAACCTATTATCCGAACCAAATATAAGCGGATTTCAATGGGTTGGTTCGGGTCGGACCCGAAAGTGACCGAATACGGGTAAAAATCGGGTTGGACTGGGCTGGACTGGGTGATCGGGTTGGGGGGTCGACCCGCGCTTATGTACACCCCTAAATATAATATCCAACAATCAATTATTTATGTCATATTTTTTTTTTACATTTAATTATTTAAAATTAATTTTACCTTCAAGGTACGGCCAACAAAACTCTACGTTACCTAATAATTTACCAAGTTTTTTACAAGGGAAGTGTAATTTTAATTAAATACTTGTTAATGTTGAGGAGAATACTTATAAATTCCTATAATTTGATGACCACATTTGTATTTACAATAGAAAATGCGACTTCAACACTTTGAGTTGGTAACGCTGTGACCGGGTTCCTTCGAAAACCAATGTCGAAGGCTGTTCTCTTATGCATAAAACCTCGTCACCGCCCCAAACCTTCCTCCTCCTCTTTGCCTCCACGCATCAAGAACCTCATCGTCGACGTCATCCAAATCCTCAAAACCCATCAATGGCAGGATTCCCTCGAATCTCGCTTCGCAGAATCCAAAATCATTGTTTCCGATGTTGCCCATTGCGTTATCGACAGAATGCACGACCCTGAACTCGGTTTAAAGTTCTTTAACTGGGCTTCCACCATACCCTTTTCTTCTCCTCTCAATGGAGTTGCTTATTCTTCTCTTCTCAAGCTCTTGGCAAAGTACCGAGTGTTTTCGCAGATTGATTTGGTGTTAGAAAACATGAAAGTTCAAAACTTGAAACCTACACATGAAGCATTTAACGCTTTGATTTGTGTATATGGAGAATACGGGATGGTTAATAGGGCAATCCATTTATTCCATACAGTTCGTGAATTGCATAATTGTTTTCCTAGTGTGGTTGCTAACAATTCGTTGCTCAAGTGTTTAGTTAAAAATGGGAAAGTTCATATTGCACGTGAACTGTATGATAAAATGCTTGAGAAGGATGGTGATGATGGTATGGATGTTGTTTTGGATAACTATAGCACCTCTATTGTGGTGAAGGGTTTGTGTGATCTTGGGAAGGTTGAGGAAGGTAGGAAGTTGATTATTGATAGATGGGGAAAAGGTTGTGTTCCACATGTGGTTTTTTATAATGTGATTATTGATGGGTATTGCAAGAAGGGTGATCTCAATGGTGCTACTAGAGTTCTTGAGGAGTTGAAATTTAGGGGGTTTTTGCCAACATTGGAAACTTATGGGGCTTTGATTGATGGATTTTGCAAGACTGGGGCGTTTCAAGTAGTTGATCAACTGATGAAAGAAATGAATGTGATGGGATTGAATGTGAATGTACAAGTGTTTAATAATGTTATTGATGCTCAATACAAGCATGGTTTGGTGGAAGAAGCTGCCGAGACCATGAGAAGGATGGATGAGGTGGGTTGTGAGCCGGATATTACGACTTTTAATATTCTGATTAACTTTTCGTGTCGTGTTGGAAGGATTAAAGAAGCTGAAGAGCTCATGGAGAAGGCGAAAGAAAGGAGATTGTTGCCTAATAAGTTTAGTTATACGCCTCTCATGCATGCTTATTGCAAACAAGGGGATTATGTTATGGCGTCAGATATGCTTTTTAAGATTGCTGAAACAGGAGATAAACCGGACTTGGTTGCTTATGGAGCTTTTATCCATGGAGTTGTTGCTTTTGGGGAAATTGATGTTGCGCTGATGGTCCGAGAGAAAATGATGGAGAAGGGTGTTTTTCCTGATGCTCAGATTTACAATGTTCTGATGAGTGGTCTCTGCAAGAGAGGAAAGTTTCCTGCTGCCAAACTACTACTATCAGAAATGCTTGATCGAAACTTACAACTTGATGCATATGTTTATGCCACTCTGGTAGACGGGTTTATTAGAAATGATGAACTTGATAAGGCAACAACGCTTTTTGAAGTTGTAATGAGTAAAGGTATAGACCCTGGCGTTGCCGGGTACAATGTCATGATTAAGGGTTTATGTAAATTCGGAAAGATGACAAACGCCTTGTCATACTTGAATAAGATGAAAAATATGCATCATACTCCAGATGAATACACTTACTCCACAGTTATAGATGGATTTGTAAAACAGCATGACTTAGATAGTTCACTCAAGATGTTTGGACAGATGATGAAACAGAAATACAAGCCAAATGTGGTTGCTTACACCTCCTTGATCAATGGATTCTGCAAAAAAGCAGATATGAGCAGAGCTGAAATTTTTTTCAGAGGGATGCAATCTTTTAATCTGGAGCCTAATGTTGTCACATACACTATACTTATTGGTGGTTTTTGTAAGGCCGGTAAACCTGAAAAAGCAGCATCCTTTTTTGAGCTAATGCTGATGAAAAATTGTCTTCCAAATGATACTACATTCCATTACCTCATAAATGGTTTAACAAATATTACAAACACTACAGTTCTTATCAGAAAAAATGACAGGTCCTTGATTTTGGATTTCTTTGCAACGATGATATCGGATGGATGGAGTGAAGTAATTGCCGCTTATAATTCTATTATTGTTTGTCTTTGTAAGCATGGAATGGTTGACACTGCCCAGTTGTTACAAACTAAGATGCTGAGAAAAGGGTTTCCTATGGATTCTGTATGTTTGAGTGCCCTGCTGCATGGCTTATGTCAAACAGGAAAATCGAAAGAATGGAGGAATATTATATCTGGGGATTTGAATAAGATGGAACTCCAAACTGCTTTTGAATACTCCCTGAAATTAGACAAATACCTGCATCAGGGAAGGCTCTCAGAGGCTTCAATTATTTTACAGACCTTGATTGAAGACTCCAAATTTTCTGATCAATCAGACAAAAATCAAAGGGTGACAAACTTACAGAAAAGCAGGGAGTGAAGAAATTCCCGTGCTTCATTTGGAGATTCTACAAAGGTATAGTTGATCAACTCAGCAATCTCATATATGAATATGAATATGTACAAAATGAGATGTACATGGACTTTTAAAAAGGATGTCAATATTTTTTATGCTTGGTGACAGCACGCAGCCAAGATACAGTGCAACTTATCTTCAGCCACACATTATGTGAAAGTGACCATTGCTGAATAATTTATGGTGCCAACCTTTTGCAGCATAACTGGCATGCTTTATGTTTTACTCAATGCTTCCAAGCAGAGGAGAAAACTACTTGTTGCAACCATATAAATGTTCTGAGTTGATATGGATTGCACAGTTACAATATATTCGCCAGCATCGGATGCATGACAATACACTTGCCTCTAAGTGGAAGCATCAGGGGCTGCTCTGTATTATTTGTGTACAATTTTTTGAAAATCAAGTTGTTGTGCTAGTTCACTTTTTTGTGCCAAAAACAAATTCTTTCTATTTCATTCCATACATCCTAAATTGAGGTAAGGAATGCATTCATTTTTTACGAATCTAAACAATAGAATCTAATTCCATATCACCATCATATTTCATGAATCCAAATAAAGCCTAAGAAAGTAGTTATTTGCACCCTTTTGTAGTACACCAATTCTATGCGTAAAATGAATTTTTTTCTCTCCAAAATACCCTTTTCAAAGTATACTTCAGTATCAATATCAGTCCAGAAATCTGTGTGTTCATTGAGTAAAATTCCAAACTGAAACTGATACGCACAGAAATATATTTCTGCAAAAAGATAAATTTACCTTTCGGAATTCAACTCTGAAAACATTTTTGCAGTTTCTTACTTTCGTTACATTTTGAAACGATTCAAAAAGGAGTTGAAGAGGATTCGAAAGTCAAATTTTGAACAAGGTTGAGAATAAATCTCCAAGGTAAACTTTGAGTTAGAGTATTTATTTAATTTAAGATAAACAAAACAAAATTTATTTATTTATACAAAAAAAGGTGTATTAGAAAAACTCTAGGTGCTTTGCATAACATTGCAATTAATTACCCTTTATTTATATATATAGCAGCAAGCTAAGAGCATGTTTGATAACTTTGTTTCAGGTTTAGAATTAGAAATGTTGTTTGGGGAAGACTATGCTTCTCTCTCCAATTTACTTCCAGAATTTATCACTATTCCCAACATTCACAAGGCATGGCTTTTCAACTCACACACCACCAGCAACAGTAAGCAATAACCATCTTTCATTTCATTTCATCATTCCATCCTCTATGTTAGTTATACTTATATTATTTGCATGTTTCAATCCGTATAGCACCGACACTTTTGATTGAAGGTGCGTCCAAATGTATGACATGTGTTAGCGTCTGACATTGACATAGCACCGACACATTGTGATAGAACTCAGAATTTTAATGGAAGAAAAAGTATATTATTTCTTAAAATTCAGAGTAGTATCTCTTACAATGACGAGATCAGGAAAGGATGCCGAAAGAAAAACTAAACCAGAGCCAAATTGTTCATAATCAGAGAAAGAATTCCCCTATTTATTTCTTAAAATATTTTCTGAATACTTTCCCTTCTTCCAATTCCCTCATTCTTATAACATAAAATAAGAAACGTTATTAACTAGCTTTTATTCCCTCCATTCATCCTTCTTGAAACTGAGTGTCTTTCCCACTTCCCCTTCCCTCATTCCTTTAATGGAGTATTAGTATAATAAAAGACGTTATTATCTAGCTTTTATTCTCTCCATTCATCATTCTAAAAACTAAATGTGTGTGAGATGTGTGACTTGGGTGAGTGGGGCCCACTCTTTGGGCCTTCATTCCTCTTAATTTGCAATGTTTTATCACATTGATTACATTTAATTAATTTGTTTTCTCAAATTATTACTAGTGTCTACGTAATAGTGTTATATCTAGTATCTGTGCTTTGTAGGTTTCAATTGAATTATTTGAGTTTATCTACCAACATAAGTACTTACGAGAGTTTGCTTGGGAGAGATTTTGGAAACAATTTATGACATGTCCAAAAATTGTTTTCAGCTTATTTGCACAAACTCTTTATAATAGCTTATATGAAAAAGTTTGAATTTATTTTATCTTTTGTTATAGAAATAGTTTATACATAATTACTTATAGGATAAGCAATTGTATCATAAGCATTTAATTAAGCTGTTTATCCAAACAAGCTTATATGTAGCATCGAGATTTGTAGGGTGTCTGTGTTTGACATGTCGCTGTCCAACACATGTTGGTGTTTATGACACAACATCAACGCCTGTCATTACATTCAATCACTTCTAGTTTTTAAAGTTATTATCGGTGTCTACATATTAGTAACAGTGTCGTGTTTGTGGCAATGCTTCGTAGCTTATATTGCTAATTAAGGATATTTTCCTTTTGTCCCACAGCACTGGGAATGTTTTCTATTACCCAACCAAATGTTCTAACAAACAAGAGCAAAACTTTAATCCTGTCATGTAACGTTGTAAACGAAGAAAATGACGGTTCTGTTGAGTTTCTGTGGTCTCCATTTCCAATAGAGATGTATGGTGGTATTTCTATGATTGTTCCATCGCCTTCTGGCTCTAAGCTTTTAGTGATTCAAAATCCTGAGAACGAAGAAGTAGCTCCTTCTCGTTTTGAGATTTGGAGTTCATCTTGCCTGGAGAAGGAGTTTCATATTCCTCAATCAATGCACGGCTCAGTTTATGATGATGGATGGTTAGTGATCACTCATGAGATTTATATTTATTTACATTTTTATCATTCATGTCTTTTCACAATATTCAATTCAATGCTAAAGAGTTGCATTGATTTTTGAATTGTTGTTCGTGATTGTACCTTACCTGTAATTACAGCTACATTTGCTTACAATTTTGGCATTCGTAACACAACAGCAATTGCATCCTAGGCAGCGTCGACACTTCAAATAAAAGCATGTTTGGTATCTGTGTCGGTGTCAAACACCGACACGACACAACATATACAATCACATATACTTTTTTGAATGGGTATTTACGTGTCGATATTAGTGTTGTCTTTGGTGTTTGTCTCAATGCTTCATTGACACACAACCACAACTGTGGCCATAATATCGAGTTTTTCAAAAATTCGTGACGTCTATTATGTCCTTGTAGCTGCATTTGTTTGCAATTTTTTACATTGGCTAGTAGCACTAATCACTACGTATATAATTGAAATGGAAATTGCAGCCGTAATTTAAACCATACTATTTTTAGCTCGTTGGAAAATAGTATAGTATAGTATTAGTTGTTTGGTTTGAATGTTCACGCTTTGAGATATGGAGTTTGACTCGTGTTATAATGATGTTGTCAGTGATGTATTTAATTTTTATTGGTCATTTGCTATTTTCTTGTTCAATGTGTTAAACTGTTTGCATAGTTTTAAATTGCGGATCTTGCAGCTAATGCCGCAAAATCACAGTTTAAGAGGTTTTCACACCATCTTGACAGCAATTGTGGCTGCATTTAGTTACAATTTCAGTAATTGCAACTGTAAGCATGATTCTATTTTAGCTCATTAGCATCTGGTATTAGTTAGTCGGTTTCAAATGCTCTCAGAATTTGATTTGTAAAGTTAATCTAGAAGTCATTGCTGCACTATTCCACAATTTTTTTAACACTCATACATAATGAGGCTATTCCTTTATTAATTTTTACTGTTATTTAGGTTTGAGGGTGTATCTTGGAACTTGGATGAAACATTGATAGCGTATGTAGCAGAAGAGCCCTCTCCTACAAAGCCAGTATTCAATAATCTGGGCTACAAGAAAGGTGGTTATGCAGAGAAGGACCTTGGTAGCTGGAAAGGTCAAGGAGACTGGGAAGAGGATTGGGGAGAAACATATTCGGCAAAGAGACGGCCTACACTTTTTGTTATCAACATAAATAGGTTTTTCGTCATTCGTATCAATGTCAGATATTATACATTGAAATAACATAATCTAATAATGTATCCATTATCAAATAATCTAAGACACTTATAAAATTTTATATATTTGATCTACGTAGTATGAACTTTTAATACAACAGATGGATTTGTAAAAATTTGTATTCAACACAAAGTTATTAGAAGTGTAACTCTGCTAAGTTTGACACATTCCTAAGACAGTAAATCTTTTAGTGATATTTTCACAGTGGAGAGGTACAAGCTGTCAAAGGAATTGAAAAATCGTTGAGTGTTGGCCAAGTTGTGTGGGCTCCATTTACCGAAGGGTCTGACCAATATCTTGTTTTCGACGGATGGTCCTCTGAGAAAAGAAAGCTTGGTATCAAGTACTGCTCTAACAGACCTTGTGCATTGTATGCAGTTAGAGCACCACATCACGAGTCAAAATCCGAGAAACTAGAGCACCAGTGAGTCAGTTTAGTAAGAAATTCTTAACACCACATGTTTTCATAACTGTTAGAAAGTACAAACTTGTTCCTAAGTAGGTAATTTATGAAAAGAATAATGTGTCCAAGGAAGTAAAGAACTAAAGAGCCATTTGGTGAGTCACCTCAATTCCAAGGAAATAGTCCAAGTTTACGAGTTGTTTGAGTGCAAATTCATAGTTCAGCTTGGTAATAAGTTGTTGAATATGAGTTATGGAACTCCTAGTAAGGATGATATCATCAACATAAACAAGAGTCATTAATGTAAATGAGGTGGAATGTAGAATGAAGAGGTTGGGTCACATTTACTGGCATTGGCAAGCCAAAATTACATCCCCGTCTGCTCCTTACACACCTAGAACCTACCACTGTCCAACAGGCAATTGTTGCCCCATCATATTGAGACCAATGATCACAACCATAAGTCAAGCCAAAAATCTTGAGATAGCAAAGAAAGGTATGGCTTCGTTGCATAAAGAAAGACTATTATTTTACCTCCCTTGGCAAGGCATACTCAGGCCAAGACAGAGTAAGAATGATTCTGAGATGTCTCCCCATCATATTGAGACCAATGATCACAACCATAAGTCAAGCTAAAAATCTTGAGACCCTCGAATTAGAAGAACTCGTTGGAACTTTAAGAGCACATGAAGTACCGCTGCAAGAGGATAAACCAACAAAGAAAGGTAAAATAATAGCCTTAAAAGCTTCACAAAATCTTCAAGAAAGTTGATCCTCACAGCAGGGTGAAACATAAGATTTAGAGGAAAGAGAAATTGACCTAGAAGAAGCTGATGAAGAAGTAGTTCTTCTTACAAGAAAAATTCTAAGAATGATTAGAAGAAGAGATCAAATCAAAAAAAGCTTTCCAAGAAAAAGGGAAAACTCTAAAACAGAAATAGATAAAAAGGCACTAAAGATATTTCCCTTCAAGATAAATGTGCCTTCTTAAGAATCCATGATGGTCATTTAGGATGATTCTGAAGAATCAGACACTGAAGATAATGAAGAAGCCAACATGTGCCTAATGGGAAACTCAGAAAATGATGAGGTAACTATTTCTTAAATCTATCCTTTATATGAATAAATGGAAAAAGAATTTGATAATCTGTTAAATGACTCAAACATTCTTGCTCAAAAATGTGATTCATTAAAGGAATAAGTTTGAAAAGAAAAAGAGAAAGCCCAAGCTATGAACGATGAACTCAAAAAAGTCATTCAAAGCCTACAGGATTCTCATATTAAAATATCTGGAGAAAAAAAAATGAAACCAAGTGTCAAGAACGTTCTACAATCCAAAAGGAGAATGCTCTGCTCAAAACAGAAATTGAGAATCTTAAAAATGAGTTGTCAAACTTTATTAAATCCACTGAAACTTTTTAAAAATTTATGGGATCTCAAGTAGAAATCTTCGATAAAGCTAGAATCTGTTTTGACAAATCTCGAAAGCAAAAATCCTATGAAAACTTTTTTGTGACAGAAATAAAAGAAGATATATGCAAAACAAAATATTCTTATTGAAATAAAATTGGACATCTTGATTCCACATGTTTTTACAAAAAAAAAAGGATGAAAAGTTGAAAGCAAAACGACCTCCCAAAAAGGAAGAACATTTTGGTATCATATCAGAACATTCTCCAAAAGCAATAAGAAAATGCTCTTATTGTTCAAAGATTGATCATGTTGAACCAAACTGCTACTTTAAGAAGGAAAAAAATATTTAAAAAAAAAAAATCTAACCCTCAAGGACCAAAGACCAAATGGGTACCTAAGAATTTATTAATATCAAATGCAGGTTGGTTTTCAAAATGTCAAGAAAAAACCATGGTACTTGGACAATGGCTGCTTGAGACATATGACACGATATGACAGGAGATAAACAATGTCTTCTCTCCTTTGTCAAGAAGGATGGAGGATTTGTAACTTTTGGGAATAATGATCAGGCAAAGATCAAAGGTAAATGTATTGTAGGTAAAGAAAACTCTACAAAAATAGCTGATGTTCAATATGTTGAGGGTTTAAAACATAATCTACTAAGCATTAGTCAACTATGTAACAATGGTTTTGAATTTATTTTTAAACCAAACATATGTGAAGTCAAGCAAGCATCTTTTGGAAAAATTCTTTTCTCAAGGTCAAGAAAGAAAAATCTATGTCTTATATTTAGAAGAATTACTCATTGAATCATGTTTTATGACCATAAACAAAGATAAATGGATGTGGCACAAACGAACTTGGCATGTTAGCATGAAAACAATTTCAAAATTATCCAAACTTGATCTTGTTAGAGGTCTACCAAAAATCAGTTTTGACAAAGACAAAATATGTGAAGCTTGTGCTAAAGCAAAACAAGTCAAGGGTGGTTTTTATTCAAAAGATTTTGTTTTAACCCAAAAACCTCTTGAACTACTTCACATTGACCTTTTTGGTCCTATCAAAACTATAAGCTTAGGAGGAATAAAATATGGATTTGTTATTGTTGATACTTTTCCATGATACACATGGGTACTTTTCTTAAAGCATAAAGGTGATTCGTTTGAAGCATTTCAAACCTTTTTATTGATTATGATGAAACATTTGCTCCAATTGCAAGGTTAGATGCTATAAGAATCCTTCTTGCATGTGCATCTCATAAGCTCATTAAACTTTTTCAAATAGATGTTAAATGTGACTTTTTAAACGGTTTTCTAAACAAACAAGTATATGTTCATCAGTCTCCTGGTTTCGAAGATAAAAAGAAGCCAAACTATCTCTTTAAACTTACTAAAGCTCTATATGGATTGAAACAAGCCTTTAGAGTCTGGTATGAAAGACTAAGTTACTTTTTAACCAAAAATGGTTTTTCCTGAGGCAAGATTGACATTACACTCTTTAGAAAAACTAATAAAATTGATTTATTAATTATTCCAGTGTATGTTGTGTTGGAACCAAGTTGGTTCTAAGACTTAGGATTTTGATGTTTACAAAAGCACTCAATGTAAACTTATTTTGTATCTTGAATTATTAAATTAAATACAACCAGAATATGAAGAAATCAGAAGCAGAAGATCAAAGGAAAATGAATTCTGGAATTTCCAGATGTTCCAGGATGTCAAAACATCACCAGAAGATATCTTTGCAGGCCTATATTAGAAGGAGGAAAAATCAGAAGGAAACATGGATCATACCATTGGAAAGCCTGCCAGAAGGAGAGTTGATCAAGACAAACAGGAATCAAATATCAATTTTTTCTAGAAGGTATTCTGACCAGAAGATGGCCTGGCAGTGAAAAATTACACAGCCCAGACTTGTTCCAGACTTGACCAGAAGTTTATTCCAGACCAAATTCCAGAATCTGTCCAGATCAGAGTAAAAATATCCATATCAATGGTTCAGAAATAATTTTTTGAGTCCAGTGATGGTCCAGATCAGAAAATCAGACCATGGCCCAGTGTTGGCCGAAATCAGAGGGACAGAATGTGCAAATCCAGAAATGGCCGAGTTTAGAAGAATTCAGCATATCAGGCGCACATCCATGTTGGCCGAAATCAGAAGATCAGAGGGTCAGGAAGTGTGGTCCAGGGATGGCCGAATTCAGAGCATCACAGCATATCATTTGGCTTGGACCAGATGTGGACTAGCGCTCAAAATTCTGATGGTCCAGAATTGATCAACGATGGAGATTGCAAGTTATTTTAATTAAAGTGTTAAAAAAGATTGGTTATAAAAATAAAGTGGAGTAGCATGGAATTCAGGAGCTGTGGCGGGAAGCAATGAAAGGATTTGATTGGCCAGTTATTTTGAAAGAAAATCTGAAGATATGTTTCTTATTTAAATAAAGCCCAATTGGTCAAGTTATTTTTGGAAGAGAATCCAGCAAGATTCAGCTCGAATTTGATCATGGAAGAAACCCTAATTTTCATCTATAAAAGGAGGCTCAAGGCAGAATACTCAGCATCGAAAATCACAAAAGAGTCATACACTTCCAAAGCAACCACTCTCAAATTTTCATATAAGTCAATTGTGAGTTTCAGCTTTCAAGAAGCAAGTACTCGGTTATTTTCTTTCCACTGTGGCAAATCTAAGTTGTTGAAGTAGAGTCTACAATCTGAGGGAGTCAGTAGAGGTAGCAGGTTACTTGGCAATTAGATAGGGTTGTATCTAAGTTGTTGAAGTAGAGTCTACAAACTGAGGGATTCAGAAAGGGTAGCAAGGTACTTAGCAATTAGATTCATAGTGTTGTGAATTCTTCTACAATCTGGGGTGTCAGATTGGCTGAAGAACAGGAGTTGTTTTTCCTCAAAGAAGTCTAGGATTGTTAGACTATTTGAGAAGACTGACTTGGAGGGTCAGTAGCAAGGTTGTAATTCAAGGTTGAATTAGTGAAATCCTTCAAGGCGAAGGGACTGGACGTAGCCTCGTTAACGGTGAACCAGTATAAAATCTAGTTCACCATCAAAGTCCGTAAAACGTTTTTTCGCCACTTCCAAATCACCCTCAAAGAAATCAAAATCCATTGGTCAACATACACCAACAACCTCACCCTCCAAATAAATTGCTTAATCATCACCCACTTTATCACATTTTTTGGCAAAGCATAAAATGAAACAACTCTCCAAATAATCTGCACCAAAAACCTAAAGTGCAAACATTCTCCATCTAGACCTATTCCACCAGAACATTCTTCAAGCATAACTAAAACCCGACAAAAACCACCTCAGAAAACAACTTTCAAAATCCTTACTGCACCACTACTCTCAGCCAAATATAAAAAAATTCTACCAAGACAAATGGGTTGAAAGACCAATTGGGATTGGACGGGTCTTTGTGTTTGATAATCTTCAATTTGAAGGAACCTCAATAAAAAAAGACATTGATGCTCTTGGATGGTTTGAGTTCCTGGAAATCTCGGATTCCTACTATACAGAGGTCATTTGTGCTTTCTAATGCAAGGCCCAAACCTTCCCTGATAAAGCCTTACTTGTCATTACTCTAAAAGGGGATGAAATTCGTCTCACTCCTGCAATTTTGGTTGATATTTTGCATCTGCCCAAAAAAGGGCCAACCATCTTTGGAAAAGATTGATATTCTACTCTAAATGTCCATAAAGATTCAATTTTCAATGAGCTTTTCATTCCTAGCTCAACCAATTTTGTGTCTACAGATTTGAAACTCCTTCCCAAAATCTTCAACAATATTAGTCAGCATTCCATTCTCCCTTATTGTGTTAGTCATAAGTATGTCTCTAACAATGATGCTTTGATCATCTATCAGCTCCTCCATTGCAAAAGACTCAACCTACCTACTGTTAAGACAAACTCTCATTTTAATGTTTTGATGAAAATAAACAAAGGTTAATTAAGAACGTTAATTATGATTTTAAAATGTTATGTTAATTTAACTTGTGCTTTTGAGTGTATTAATTCAAAGATAGGATTCAAGCAAAGCCAAGAAATCAGCACAATAAAGCAAAAATATGAATAGACAAGAACAGAGAACATTCTTGACAAAATCTAGAAAACGGAGAATGTTCTCCAAGTTCAAATATGGTCAAGTCAGCTTCAAGATCAATCAATCTCCATTACTTAAATGAAGATATTGCCTCTGGAATTTACATCAGTATTATAAGTACTTGACAATGAACAGATAGGATCCATTACAATCAAAAATATTCATTCGAATCACAAAGGAAAAAGGCAAAGAATCAAGTTGTCCAACCAAGACTGAACAATCTCCAATTTGACTGTCAAGACTGATAAACGATCTTGACAATATGTAAGGCATCAGGACAGTTTCCAGTATGTTCAAAAAATCATCTAGATTTATTATCAATTTCAAGGAAACTCAAAAGCTAAAAGTCCAGATTGATCATCAATCTCCAGCAACTTCAGAACAGCCTTCTGCAAACAACTCTTCATGATTTTTTCAAATCTATTTTAAAGGATCAAGATTCCAATTCAAGCTAAAGGCATCATTACATATCTGAAGTATTAAATGATCATTAGGCTTAAAAGAATCTGATCAAGAACAAAGGATTTCAGCCTAGTCAAAACAGAACTTAAAAGTAGTCAAAAGCTGGAATATTTTTAATCAGAAATATTGGCTCTGGTCAAGCCTGACAAGAGCACTTCCAACGGCTCTCTTGACCTCCATTAACTGCTCTCAAGCTTATAAAAGGAAGGTCAATGCTCAAGAAAAAAGCATAAGTTCAAGTGCTAACAAGTCTCATAAAATCATTCACATTCACACACTTGAAACTCTCTCATTACTCAAAAAAAGAATCAGTCTGATCACTTTTCATTACTCTATTATATTTGTATTGAATTCTTTGTAAAGAATCGAATCTCAAACAAGAGTTGAGACATCTCAAATTCTAACAAAACAATCTCATCGTTATTGTAAAACTCGAACTATAAGAGTTTAGTATAGTTTGGGTAGATTGCAAGAAATCCTATCAAGGTTGATAGGTTACTTGATTAATCTCTTTCTTGGTGGAATTTGATTAAAGTTTGTAACAAGATCAAGGTTGATCTAAGCTAGGTGTTGTAAAACCAAGAAGGTTCTTGTTTTAAACACTTAGTGGAAAATCTCACAATTGTGAGGACTAGACATAGCCCGAGTTGGGTGAACCAGGATATATCCTTGTGTGGTATCTTTTATCTTTTATCTCTTATTAAGTCTGATTGATTTTCAAGTTAAAAATACAAACTGTTTTTCTGATTTTTAACTAACCTAGAACGTTCTCCGTTTTTTCTAATAAAAACCAAAAACGTTCTCTGTTTTATGTTTTCTTAACCAAGATCATTCTTGAGTTAAAATCTTAAGTTTTTTTAGAAAATTTTAAAAAGAAAGATTTACAATTCAAACCCCCCTTCCTTGTAAATCAATTTTGCTACTTCACCTACATCATCATTCAAAACATGATAACCTCCACCACTCGTGACTACAAAAGAAATATTGTTACGGTATGGTTCTCACAAAAAATTTCAAATACTTCAATGTTCCTCTAATAAATGAACAATCCATCATCAAAATCTCCAAATTCACTTCCAAAAACATCTCCCATATGAAAAAAGATCCATCACTTCAACAAACTATGCGTGTCCCTGAAGATCAATCTCCTCTTTCTCTTTGTCTAAGCAAAAGGAAACGCTCTGAAAGGAAAACCTTTTTAAACCCAAATACTCAAAATTTTGGGGTGAAAATTCCTCAAGAACGTTTTTCTTTTTAGAACAACATTGTTCACTCAACTACTAATCAATCTGTGTCCATCCCACTTGATATTGCTCATGTTTTTGGTACTCCAACACCACACTCACTACAGAATCCCATTTTTCACAGTTATCTTTGCTCCCAAATTCATTTTAAGAGAACATCTCAAATATCTCCCCTTAAAATACCATATCTTCCTTGTTTGGTATTAACGAGTTCCTTGCTTTCCCTGGCATATACCTTTTTGGATCCACAATTGTTGAGAAAAAATCTCTTTTAATGATAACAAAATTATCTTAAGATTATGATTACACTAATGCGTGCATTTAAGTATTGTACTAAGAAAGGAACAGGATCCGAAGATCGCAACCTCTTGTCCAGAAGAATGAACGTATGCAGAAAACAAAGTCGTTAATTCCTGAAGCAGAAAATCTGAAGTTAAAACACCAGAAGCAGAACATCTGGAACAGAAAAACAGAAGCAAAATATATGGAACAGAAAACCAAAAGTAGAATACCAGAAGTAGAAAACCTAAAAGTTGAACACCAGAAGCAGAACATCTGAAACAGAAAACCAGAAGCAGAACATTAGAATGTTAAAACCAGAAGCAGAAAACCAAAAGCAGAAAACCTAAAAGTTGAACATTAGAAGCAGAACATCTGAAACAGAAAACCAGAAGCAGAACATTAGAATGTTAAAACCAGAAGCATAACACTAGAATACTAAAATCAGAAGCAAAACACCAAAAGCAGAATATCAGAAGCAGAAAACCAGAAGCAGAACACCAGAAGCTGAAATCCAGAAGCAGAAAACCAGAAGTAGAAAACTAGAAATATAAAAGCCTGAAGTCGAACACCAGAAGCAAAAGTTGAACACCAGAAGCAGAACTTAAGAAATGAACATCAAAAGATATACATCAGAAGTTATATATCAAAAGATGAACAACAAAGGATAAGAAATGAACATCAAAAGATATACATCAGAAGATGAACATCAGAAGATGAACATCAGAAGATATACATCAGAAGATGAACACCAGAAGGTAAACATCAGAAGATGAACACCAGAAGGTAAACATCAGAAGATGAACACCAGAAAGTAAACATCTTAAGATAAAGCACCAGAAGGTAAATATCAGAAGATGAATACCATAAGATGATTACCAGAGGATGAATTCTAGCTGCTTCTTCATCCTCCTACAAAACAACTAACAGTTCCAAAGTATCAAAAGCTGCATCATTCGCGAATAGAGAAGGGTCATGTCTTGGAACCAGAAAAGAGCACTTGCCAGTTGTTAAAAACGTATGGAATGATCTAACCTCCTGGAAAACTATGTAAAGAAGTAACCTCCCAAGTGCCAGGCTATAAAACGACAGAATTCAATGGCAAGGCTGTAAATTCAAAACAAAACTCAAGATCATTATAACTTGGAAAAACGGTCAGAAAGGAAAATTTTCTTGAAGAGAAAGTTTCCTTCTCTCTATAAAAGGAAAGTTGCTCTTCTTCAGATTTAACACACAACTACACGAGCCAAAAGAAAATATCAAGAGGCTATCAAGAGCATTTTCAATCTTCCCTCAAGCTTTCTATAAACTTACACTAGATCTTTGATTCATCTTTGTAGAAAGTAATACCAATCAAACTACTTCATATCATCTTTAGAACTTCAAGTGAGTTACACTTGAGAGAAATCAGAAAGAAAGAATTGTAAGCTTGGTGAAGCTATAGAATACACGATTTGTAATCAACCTCAGTGAGAGGCTGATAGCTTTTGATACTTAATAAAACTCACAAGTGTGTGAGGACTGGACGTAGCCTTCATTGGGTGAACCAGTATTAAAATTCGTGTGTTATTATTCTCTCTCTACATTTCAACGTCTGATAATCATCCTCTAAAAGAGGACAATAGTTTAAAACTAAAACAGAATTTTTAAAACCTCAAATATCTCTATTCAACCCCCTTCTAGTGATATTCTAGCCACTTCAACAATTCCTCAAGCACCTTGTATGTCTAGCAATCTCCTTACTGTTGGCTCTACTTTTGCCATCCTTGCATCCTTCTGCACTATTGTTGTTCTCTCCCCAAGTCAGCTTTCTCCAACTTCTCAACATGTGAATGAAGACCTTTGTCCTCCAAAACGCACCAAGATAGAGAAGGACACCTCAAAGACACTAAAGGATATCCCCAAGATCTTTACAGCTCTTCAATCTATCATTGATAGACAAGTTCATCAAGATAGAGAAAACACAATTTTGAGGTATTGGATGGCTACTCAACTAGCTCCCAAGCTGGGACTTGAACCACCTCTACCAAATTCATCTCCAACCTTTCCTGATATACCAAGGCCCTCCATTTCTTCATCATCTGATGGCTCTTCCCCATCTTTATCCTTCTGAATTGCTCTGTCTCTAGGTTCCTCCCACCACTTTATGCCATGACAAATGGGGAGAAGAATAAATTAGATTTAGGATTTAAAAAAATTATTTTTGAACTTCTTATGTACTTCTTTGTTTTACTTTTTTTGTTGTTTTCTTTGAACCATATGTATGAACTCTTTTGATATCTTGATTAATGAAAATATATATATTTTGGTTCAAAAATATTTGTTAATAGATGTAAAGATTAAAGTGAAGCTTTTTAACACATTCACTTTGTATAATATCATATTTAAATCCAAATCAAAATTAAAATCTAATTAACATGTTTGTCATCATCAAAAAAGGGGAGATTGTTGAGGCAAAATCCCAAATCAAGTGCTTTGAAGATAAGCAAACAAGTTAATTAATCACTAATCATGATTCTGATTATGTTGCTATTTAACTTGTATTTTTTAGTGATTTATTCAAAGATATGTGATCAAATACATTTATACAACAATCAATGATCTCACCATAAAATAAATCAAGAACATCATGTCTTAATTAAACTGGAGATTAATATCAAGGAATAGTTTGGTTTATCAAGGAACAATATGGTTTTATAAAAAGATCATTCTGGTTATTTCTTTTTAAGGACATAATTAAAACAAATCATTCTCCATAGTCCAAACCTCAAGATAAAAGAATATAAAGACTACTCAAAATAATAATCAATCCCATAACTCAAGATGAAGGCCCAAAGAAGCAAAACAACCTCAAGATTGATGAGTTGTGAGCAAAGACAATAGTACATTGTTGCTGCACTTTTTGCAGAAAGCTCAACATGCTTCTAAGACAAAGGACTGTCACTAAATGGCTACTCAATCACTCATCTACGTTTTCCATACAACTCATAACCAAGAATATTCTGGTTTCGAAGAAGAACATTCTGGATTGAATAACACACATGCCTATTGGAGTCCACTCTAGACAAATGTTTTGCTCGAGATAAGTAATGGCTATAATGAGCCTTTTCTGACCTTCTCGTTATCTATAAAAGGAACATGAAGGTGAAGACAACTGCAAGAGTTTTTAGCACAATCATTCAAATTCTCAAAAATTCATACTCAAGCAACAAAACTCTTTACTCAAGCAAAACTCCATATCTATCTTATTATATTCAAAGATCTCTTTATTGAGTTATTGCTGATAATCAAACTCAAACAAGTGTTAAGCATATTCTAATCCTAAAATCTTTTATCATACACATCATTTGAAACTCAAGTCTATCTCTTAAGATAGTTTAAGTATGTTGTAAAAATCGTTTTAGTTACTAAAAGGTAACATGTAAAAATCATTTATGGACTGAAAGGAAACTGTAAAAGCAAGAATGTTTTGTAACTGATCAAGAATGATCAAGAAAGATACTGTGAAAGCAAGAACGTTCTTGTGCCAAGCATAAATTAGTGGAAAAACTCACAGATTGTGAGGATTGGACGTAGCTCACATTGGATGAATCAGGATACATCATTGTGTGATATTTGTATCTATATCCTTTTTTATTTCTCACTTACTAATCACATATTACCTAGGATACATCATTGGGCCTCAAAGTTTATGAGCCCATCAATAAGTATTATATAATGATAATGATAGATGAATATATATATTTTGGTGAAGTGAAAGTTGTGATATGTTATTGCTGTTAATTCATTTTGAGAGTGCAAGCTATAGGATAACATAGTAAGAAAAATAAGTAAGTAAATGAGTTGAGTTCATCAATCCACGTCATTTTGAGAGTGCAAGCTATACAATAACATACTAAGAAAAATAAGTAAGTAAATGAGTTATCAATCCACATCTTCAAACTGTTAAATTTGTTATCAAAACCAAGCATCAGTGATCGAATACAAGTTAATCCGGGTTAGGTTTTTTTTATATTATTATTAGAAAAATATATGTGTGTTTGCACGGGTTCGCAATTGTGTGATTGATTTATATATAGTCAATATTATTTTTCTATATGATTTAAAAAAAGTAGTATATCAACTTATAAAATTATAAATAGGTTTGAAAAATTATATGTAATGGTAGACAAAGACATGTAAAATATAAATACACAATTTTCTTTATTATTTGTTAAATATATAATCTAAAGTGAAGTAGATAAAATTTCATTTGTCTCATGTATATCAATGTCAATAAATTATAGTAATTATAACAATGTCAATAATTTTATCATCAGTGATTTACCTGGTCTTGTATATACCAACTCATATTAAATAAGAATTATAGGTTAATTGAATTAAGACATAATTTGTACTAATTGATAACATTATAGTTGAACTAAGGGATTTCTTTATAAAAATCATCTCTTCAACTATTTGGATATAAACATTTAATATATACAAATACTCAGTCTAAAGATATATTATATAGAAGAGATGTGTTTGGTAAATAAACTTTTTTCATCAGCTTATAGTTTATTCTAAGACACTATTTCAAGTAACACTCGATTTTTTATAGCGTTTTACATTTTCTTCTATTTATAACTTTATTATTATTATTATTTATTAATATAAAATAACTACCCCACTCTCTCATCATTAGTTCATCGTAGGTGAAGAGAGTTGGACTCAATTTTTTAATTCATTGCCAAAATAACTCCAAAAAAATGAACTTTCATGTTATTCATCTTACAATAAATTTACCAAACACAAATTGATCAAGGTATGCATTGCCATCTTTATTATTATTTCTTCATCTTCTAATTAATCATTGTGATAAACTTAAATTTATTTTTTATGTCAAATTATAAACACTAAATGAATTGCATTGTTTTTACGATTACTATTTATACACATAAAATTTGATAAACTTTTAGCGAACTTTTTAAATTTATATTTGTATTATAATAAAAAAATAAAAAAATGATGTACAAACAATAAAAAGTAAATGAATTGCATAAGTTTGTTGCTGTTTTTTGTTTCTACCACAAAAGTCATAAATGAAAGAAATATAATTATATCTTTTTATATCCTTTTATATTGTTAAAAGTTAAATTTACCAAACACTTTAATTTTAATTAATTAGATTTTCAGTTATAAATCATCAGTTCTCAGCTATTGGTTAACTTTTCAATTATCAACCATCTTTTCGGCTAAGAGCTATCTTATAACTTAATTTTAGAGCCATGAAATGACGTTTACAAACTCGTACAAAAATATTGTTTACCAAACATATTATATTTAATTCAAGAAGCTTGTAAGAATTGGATTATCGAAAATGTTAGACTTTCACTATAACTACTTCTCAATATATATAAATAGTTGTGATTGATTAATACTGTAAAAAGATTTATAAAAATTAATCCATAGATAAATGATAAATAATTAATATTATTTTTTTTATTTAGATCTCAAGGATTAGTTTAGAATTCTCTAACTAAACTAATTAATTTTCCCCCTCCTTTTGTTCTCCTAATACTACTACTAAAACTATTATTATTATTATTATTATTATTATTATTATTATTATTATTATTATTATTATTATTATTATTATTATTATCCATTTTTCTATCTCTTAGTAAAAAAAATAATAACAAATAAAAATTCATTCTTTTCTCCTTTTCCACCTTTTTTTTTCATATATCCTCTTTTGAATTTTTTTTTAAAATACTCCACTTTGAAATTAATATATGAAAATGTTTTATTTTTTAGACTATGATTGCAGAGCAAAGATGCGATCAATCGAATAATTTATATTTTTTGCTCTCCTTCAAGAGGCCGCATGTCGGAAATGACACCTTATATATATACACATGTCTTATTATATTTTTTTAACAAAGGTAAAATCTATTAAAATAATAAAAAAATAAATTATATTAATAAAATTCCATAAAATACATTAAATACAAAAAAATATTAAATTTTAACTAATCATGTCCACCTAAATGCTTCAAATCCTACATCTAAGAATTCATCAAACTCTTTGAACGACTTAAAATTATTGTGCTTGATCCTCATTATAATCATGTTCTTCATCATTGTTTCTAATTATTAAAAGTGTAAGTAACTCAAATTTCCCATAATTTGTGTTATATTAATTTAGACACAACTTATCATTTCTAGCAAAGGAAGAATTTTTTCATTTATAGTAATTTTTTGTTTGTTTATTGCTTGTTAAGTTGTTTGGTTTGTCTTCAATATACAAAATCCAATGGTATCAACTCATTCATCTACCAAATGAATGACATTAAATTCTTAGTACTGATTTAAAAAATTTCCCTTTTGATTAGTTGTAACGCTTTTCTTTTCATTATTTTTATAATTATGGTAGAATTGGTGGCACTAAATATAAAAATTATCAAAGATTTGAGTGATTTATACTTTTAGTAAAAAATGAGAAATAGAAAGAAGAAAAAACTAAAAATACATTTTATCACATTTAATAGTTGTGTCAAATCGCTTTAATGAAATTGTAAGAGACATTTATGCTTATGTGTCAATTGAGGAAGTAAGAATAGTTACTTATTAACTAAATAAAGTGTTTTTTAAATTATTATTATTATATTAGTTTAAATTAAGCTAATTAATAACTAAAAAACTAATTAATAGTTGAAATGTCATTAATAATTGAAAAGTTAGTTGGCGCCTTACAACTAAAACGTAAGTCAATTAAAATTAAAATATTTAATAAATTTAGTTTTTATAAATTTAAAATGCTATAAAAATATATGATTAGTTAATTTAATATGAAAAACAAAAATAAGTGACGTAGATCTAATCTCCTAGCTCTCTCCCTAACTTATTGTAATTGTTTGTTGTTGATAATGCATCACTGTTATAGACATCACTTCAAACATGTCAGAGAAAAAAAACAGAGCAATAACTACCGCACAAGAGATCAATATAAATATAATATTTCTTCAACCAAATAAGAGTGTTAGCTGTAGCCATTTTAGTTATTATATTAGTTTTTGACAAGAAATAAAATAAAAACGAATTGATGAGTCTTTACGTTTTGCAAATTATTTATAACAAAAAAAGAAGAAAGAAGAACATATTAACAAGAAAGGGAGTGGTTAGTGAGAGTGGAAAAGTTATTTAATTTTACACAGTAAAAAAACATTATAAATGAGGGAATATATAAAAAACTACTTTAATAATATTATTAATTAGTATTTAATTTAGAAAAAGAACGTGATACTACATTTTTCCACTGTTTAATGGGATTGAGCAGTGTGTCAGTGTCCCTCGTTGCGTCAGCCCATCTCCGCGGATACCGATTTTCCATTTCTTCATCATCTCACTCTCCTTTATCATCATCTTCCACTTCAACCCTCAACACAACATCAAAATCACCTATTTCCCTCTTCACGTAACTTTTCTATCTCTTATATAACACTCACTTCCTTCTTCTTCTCTATTACACTCTTTTTTAACTTCATTTCAATTTAGTTTAATTCGATTTTAATCTTCTGCAGCAGAAAATTTTCATCAATGGATACTCCAAAAGTGTCTCCACAACAGGAATTTCCATTAGGTTTCGACCAAGAAACAGAACAACAATATGCATTTCACTCTAACTTACTTCAACAATTCACTTCTATCTCTTCCATCGATAAAGCATGGCTTTTCAAATCACACACAGGTAAACCGAAATTCACTTCCACATTCCAAATTTCAATTTCAATTTCAATTTCAATTTGCGATTTCGTTTTTGTTTTTAGCTTCTTCAGAGGGAATTATGTTTTCTGTGAGTCAACCGAACCTTCTTGCGAACAAGAAACGGAAGTTTGTTTTATCGTCGACGGTTACTAAACGGAGTGACAGTTCCGTTACGTTACAGTGGGCTCCGTTTCCTGTTGAGATGACTGGAGTTTCCATTATGGTTCCGTCACCTTCTGGGAATAAACTTTTGATTGTTAGAAATGCTGAGAGTGAAGGTCCTTGTAGGTTTGAAATTTGGAGTTCCTCTTGTATTGAAAGGGAGTTTCTTATTCCTCAATCGAAGCACGGTTCTGTATATGCTGATGGATGGTAAATTGTCATCATTACTATTTACTTCACATATGATTGATTTTAATAGAAGCACAAATTCTTCCTAATACAGTTATGTCATTTCAACATAAAAAGTCAACCGTGTATTTTGATGTAAACATACATCACTTATCACTTATAACGATTGATGTGACTGTGAGTGAAAAAGCAATAAAAAAGTCAAATAGTTTCCAAACCGTGTGCGTAGACAACATTTTTGTTGTTCAAATAACAGTTTTGTTTGGAATTATATCATGTCCTATGTATTAAGAACACTTCAACTTGTATTTTACAATTCTTAACATGTTTCTTTTGAACTTTTATATCAATGTTAATGTGCATATCATAATAGTTAGATACATGCTAGCATTTTATTATATTTACAATGGTGAATGTTATGTTTTCAGTTTGGATTTGGATTTCTTGTATTAACGCAATCACACAGTTGTTGAAATGAACAGTTAGGCTGAGATCAGACAATTCATATGACATATTCTGACTTTGTATTTTGGACATAATTTACCGAAATTGGAAAGTGGGTTGTTCACTCTTGATTTGATGTTGGGACTGCATAGTTTTGTGTTTTGATTTCAATTTTATTCTTATTTTATCTGCTGTATTACATTCATGTCTTATAATTTTAAAAACTTGTCCGTGTTCTCATGTCCTTATTGTAACTCAGTGTCTCGTGTTGTTTTCGACTTTTCGTGCTTTCTAGCTGTTGTGTTGTGTATTTTTTAATGTCAATCCGCCAATGTTTTTGGAGACTGTTGGTATTTTATTTCTTTTTTAGTGTTACGAAGCTAACAGGTACTCAACATTCATGCCACACATTAAAATTTATAGCTGGTGTCTTCTTCTGTAATATTGTAGGTTTGAGGGAATCTCTTGGAACTCGGATGAAACTCACATAGCATATGTTGCCGAAGAGCCTTCCCCTGCAAAGCCTACATTCAATGATCTGGGTTACCAGAAAAGTGGTTCCGATGACAAGGATTCTGGTAGCTGGAAAGGTCAAGGAGACTGGGAGGAGGACTGGGGAGAAACATATGCCGGGAAGAGGCAGCCCGCGCTTTTTGTCATAAACATCATTAGGTTTTGTATAGTTCGTAGTTTATATTCATTCCATAGTCAATGTTTTATTTATGAATGAGAGTCTTAATTATGATAGTGATTTTACAGTGGAGAGGTACAAGCCGTCAAAGGAATTGACAAATCTTTGAGTGTTGGCCAAGTAGTGTGGGCTCCATCAAATGAAGGCTCTTCACAATATTTGATTTTTGTTGGATGGTCATTTGAGACAAGAAAGCTTGGTATTAAATACTGCTATAATCGGCCTTGTGCAGTATATGCTGTTAAAGCACCACACAACTCAAAACTTAATGAAACTGAGATCCAGTAAGTTACTTCAATTTAATTTATTTGTGAAAGTGATTTTGTTTTATTAAGTTTGGTTGTGCTGAGCTGAAATATAAAGGCGTGATGATGCAGCTCAACTGAAGATGCTCAGGCTCTTAACCTAACTCAAAGCATAAGTAGTGCTTTCTTTCCACGGTTCAGGTAAGCTAGTAATCACTTTCCCAATGCACATCAGATTAGGATAATTTTTGCCTCTGCTTTTTTCATATGCTGGAGCAACAACTTAATTAGACTTTTTATTGTGGTATAGTTTTGGTATGCATGTAATGTATTGGTTGATGACGAGATGATTGGGATGTTTGCTAATGATAAAGATAAGCTTTACATTTCACAGAGCAGTACCATGCATTCAGTCTTGAGGATGACGTGGATGGTGGCTAAAGTTGAATGAAGAACTTAAAATAAAGAAAATTTTCATTTTAACAAGTTATCTGCTTTTTATTTCTCTTTCTTTGTAAAAGACTTTAATGTGTCTTTTCTTATAAAAAAAAGACTTTAATGTGTCTTTTCTTAAAAAAAAAGACTTTAATGTGTCTTTTCTTAAAAAAAAAAGACTTTAATGTTTACATTGCAAATATTTTTTAGAATATAAAAAATAATATTTGGTACTAATATTCCCTGAAAACACCATAAACTTACCTAAATGCTATCTATGTTATTAGTTTTCACCGCATGATCTGGTTCAATGAGTTATTAGTAATAGGTGTGGGAATATGATTTCTACAATTTGATTCTAACACATGAAATTTCTACCAGCCCAGATGGAAAGTTTCTTGTATTTTTATCAGCAAGAAGTTCAGTTGATTCTGGAGCCCATTCTGCCACAAATTCACTTCATAGAATTGATTGGCCTAAGAATATGAAATTTGATCAATCTGCAATAGTTCATGACGTGGTAAGCTTTTTACAACCAGTTTAACTTTGATCCGAACAATTGCCATGAATCTTTACGATATATTTTCGAAATAAGCTATAAAATGAGCATGGTAATTTTCATTTTGTTTTTGTTCTCTATGTGATTAATGCTTAATTTTTTTGTTGAACTTCTTAATTAAGTTATTGTGTCTTTTTGTATTACCTTTTTTAAGATACCAGTTGTGCTGTGTGCTGAGGATGATGGCTTTCCTGGGCTTTACTTTTCAAGTATCCTTAGTGACCCATGGCTTTCTGATGGACACACTTTGATTATACCCTCTGTCTGGCACAGCAGTCAAGTTTTACTTTCTGTCAATGTGTTGAGGTAAGGTAACTATAATGAGGAATGCTTTTTATTATGTTTGTATAAACCATTAAGCAAATCACCATGACTAAACTTTGCACATTGTTGTCAAATATAGTGGACAAATATCACGGATCACCCCTGCAGACTCGAGTTCCTCATGGAGTCTCCTTACATTGCATGGGAACAATGTTTTTGCTGGTATCGTTAGATGCTCATTTTATCTATGATCTGTAGTATTGGAGTGTGATACGCGTTACTTCATTCTAATTTGTTCCAACTTTATGCAGTTTCTAGCAGTCCGGTAGATGTTCCTGAACTCAAGTATGGAACCTTTGTTGAGACGGAAGCTGGTATTAAGGAATGGAGTTGGTCAGATGTGTCAAATTCCATATATAAATGCTCTGACAAGGTTTGGTTGATCTGCCTTGGCATTATTTGTATGGATTATTTTGCAAACAAAAATAATTTTATGTGCTAAAAGTGCATAATTGGAATTTCAATGCAGGTAAGATCTTTGTTGTCCGCCCTTACATTTAGTGTAATGAAGATCTCAGTCAAGGATGCTTATCAAAACCCAACTAAAGGTATATCTGGCTTACTTAGGGTCTTTAGGCTAGACTAAATGCAGAGATTTATCTTATTGCACCTCTTATTTCCTGATCACCCAAATTTGTGAGAGTAAACAACCTATGACATAATGTGGGGCTTAGTATCTGTTATTCTTCTGCAACAGAACCAATTAACCCCTCTAAAAAGAAACCCCGCAAAATAATGTTGTCTTGGGTGTCTACAGTTTTGTAGTGTCGTATATAAGAGACTTATTCATTCTGCTATCCTTCCTAGTTTGTAATTTCCTCCATTGAGAGCGGAGAGAAAAATAAAAGTATGTTGCATGAAGATGATAAATATAAGCTCTACTACTAAACAAAGGACCACCTGTATAAAGGTGGTGAAATGGAAATTTAGAAAATATGAATCACAAAGTGGAAAATAATAAAACATGAAGAATGATAAACTTGTGTAGAGCTGATAAATTTTTTTCTTTATGGATAGCATACTTAAGTATGATTACACTTCCAAGAAAAAACAGTAAACCTAGAATCATTATTGAAGTTAGATGATCTTTGATCATGCCTCTATAAAATTTGTAGCTGTGTTGAGTTATACTCAAGTTTCCTGAAAAATTGATTTTCATTTCTATTTTTTATGTCAACTTCATTTTCAGGTGCTTCTAAACCTTATGAAGCTATATTTGTGTCATCAAAAACTAAGAAAAGCGACACATGTGATCCACTAATTGTGGTTCTTCATGGGGGACCACACTCTGTCTCATTGTCAAGCTTTTCAAAGTCACAGGCTTTTCTTTCTTCAATTGGATATAGCTTGTTGATTGTCAACTACAGGTAAATAATGGGTCCAAAATGGGCAGACCATATTCATTTTAACAACCAAAGTAATGGGTTCAGGTAATTTATAGATTTTGGGTAAGGGTATGGGTATTAATTTAAAACTGCTACCTCTATCTCTACCCTAGCCGTTGTTGTTGTGATAGAGTATGATTCTATCATGTTGCCAGTCCTGCTTGGCAAGATATTTATTGTGCTTTCCATGTGTCAACTAATAGAGTTCAAAGCATAATTGTGTCAAAACAAAAAAAGCTTAATTATTTTGATCTTATTCTTTGAAGTCTCTGAAAAATCTTAATCAGTGTGAGACAGCTGTAGAAATCTGTCTCTGGATGCTTATTGCAAGACTTTAGAGATCCAACTTGATAGTTGAGCTTTGGCATTATGTGGTAAAGCTATTCAGCTTCAATGATGATTTTCTTATAAAAGTTATTTCATAATATTAACTTTTAAGCACAACTCAAGGCATGAAATTCTCTGCTTCTTGTATATATGACTTATATATAAGATGTGACGAAGAAAATTAAGCCTTTATTAATTTTTCTTAGAGCCTCAAAATGCAAGTATTATGGTAGCTTAGGCAAGTGTGATTGTTGAAGGGGACATAAACTGGCATCTTGTATTAATGAATTGCAAATTCTTTGGATAAAATATCTTTCCAATTAATGTTTGATTATCCCCTTTCTTCATGAAGCTATTATCATATTCAACATCTGTTTTTCTTTGCACTTGATCATTAACCTCTTAAGCTTCATATTTATTTATTTCCCCAATATGGTTTATAAACATTTAGTAATTATAGTTTTGGTAGTAAAAGTGGATAAAGATGGGAACTTTAATCTGAATAATATGATTAGAGTGGTATGGTGTGATTCAATACATTTAGCCTATTACCTCTTTTTATTTACTAAAAAAAAGATTAGGTGATAGCAATAAAACTACCGCTAATATTTTAATGAGTTTGTTATATCATTATATACTTAATGTTTTTATCTAGGAAAGACTGATATTGCCAACACCTTAATGAGATAGCCAGTATGACCCCACAATGCATGAAGCCTCTTTTAAATATTATACTAAAGTCAAAGAAATGTCTAGGACTAGTGATTCTACAAGTTTCTTACTTGACAATATTTCTCAGAGGCTCATTGGGATTTGGCGAGGAAGCCTTACAATCTCTTCCAGGGAAAATTGGATCTCAGGTACTTAGTAGTTTTTCTTTCTGATTTCTAAATTTTGACATTGATGTGTTATCTATCTACTGCAGCTCTCTTTCTAAGCAAGTTCAAAAATTATATCATGGCCTTGTTTTTTTATCAGGAGGGATCTTGATCTTAGTTTGTCATATGCAGGATGTCAATGATGTACTCAATGCCATTGATCATGTCATAGACTTGGGACTTGCCAGTCCATCAAAGATTGCAGTGCTTGGTGGTTCACATGGTGGCTTTCTGACAACCCACTTGATTGGCCAGGTGCAATAAGTCTACATACTCTTGACTTTTGATACATATATTTTTATATAGAATTCTTTTATCTAGTCATTTTTGCTAGTATAATCCCTAATTTTTTGTAACATTGAAGCCTTGGATTTTTGTCAAGGTAGCTTAAAAAAGGGTTTTTGCATGTAATGCTGTTGATTGAATAATCACAAAATTAGTAGGTTATGTTGACGGCTGCATACTGTTATTTTAATGGCTGTCATTATTCTTATTAGTTGAATAATGACAGAGGCACCTGAAAATAATGGGGCTTGAATCCCAAATTTTATTGATGTCCAGAATTGGTTGATCATTTTCAAGAAACTGGGGTTATATGCTTTCCAATTTTGCTGAACTATTACATCAACTAGACTTCATTCACAGTATTGGATCTATTGAAATGGAGTATAAATTTTATGTACAAAAAAACCTCACAAAATATGTATATATGTTAGCTATTACGCTGGTTTGCTTGATAAATATTTGCTTGAAAAGTGGTGTAACTATGTCTACTTCAAGTTTGGGCTTTCACAATTTTATTATGAGTTTTGTTTTAACATTGTTCAGAATTCTATAATGTCTTTTTGATTGCTATAGGCTCCTGAGAAGTTTATTGCAGCAGCTGCTAGAAATCCTGTTTGTAACCTTGCGCTGATGGTTGGTACAACTGATATTCCTGATTGGTGCTTTGTGGAAAGCTATGGAACCAAGTGTAGGGATAGGATTACTGAAGCACCTTCTGTTGAGGATCTGACTCTATTTTATAACAAGTCTCCTATTGCACACCTCTCAAAGGTCTGTTCACCAAAATAAGCTTTTGAAATATTTAAGGTTAAATATGTTTTTGGTCTTTGTAAAATTTCAACATTTCAATTTTAGTCCTTGTAAAATAAAAATACAACTTTTAGTTTTTGCAAAATTATTTAGGAAAGAGTTTTTGTTCTTGTTGAAACAAAACATATTTAATTGTCCTTCAACTTTAAAATATTTGAATGATTTTTTGCAACCATGTTTAGAACACTGTAAAAAGTTTTTCACAAAAATTTCAAATTCTTTTAAGATCAAATGAATTAAATATGAAATTTTTAAAGGGTTAAATATGTTTTTGGTCCCTATAAATATATTATATTTCGTTTTTAGTCCCTCTAAAGTTATTATTCAAACAATAGTCCTTCAAATATTTTTCGTCAACAATTTTGGTCCTTACTTTTAAATAGATTCTCATGTATCGTTTGAATTTTTGAATGAATTTTTGCATGCAGATTTAGAACATTATAAGAAATTTTCCCACAAATTTAGAATTCTTTAACAAGGGATTAGTTAAATATGATTTGTTTAAGCTTCTGGCACTTAAAAACTCATTTAATTAATCTTTTGTTAAAAATCTAACTTTTTATAGTGGAAATTCTTATAATATTCTAAACTTTGCAAAAAAATCATTCAAAAATTCAAATGATACAACATGAATTGATTTAAAAGCAGGGACCAAAACCGTTGTCATAAAACATTTTGAGGACCATTGTTTGAATAAAATTTTTGGATGAACTAAAAACGAAATATGGTATATTTATAGGGACAAAAAATTTATTTAACTATTTTTTAAATGTAAAAAACTCAAGATAAAAGTAACAAAAATATAGACTTACAAATCAAATTTTGAGCTCATTTTTTGTGCAGAGACTTTTTATATTATTGTAAATATGTCTAAAAAAATCCATTCAAAAATATATGTTCACTTAATAGCAAAGACTAAAACTACATGCATGATAATTTTGTAGTGACTAAAAATTATATTTTTATTTTATAGGAACCAAAAATTGAAAAGTTGAAATTTTATAGGGGCTAAAAACATATTTAACTAATTGCATGTTGCTCATTACTTTAAACACAATCCAAATGTCTAGAAATTAGCAATTGCACAAGTACTTGTGCTAATAATCCTGAAATTATGACATCAAGGGAAAGCTAGCATAATATTTTGAGCAAACTGCATTAACTATTTTAATTCAGTACTTGCTTAGAATTTTACAATTTGTGGCGTTTGTACTGTCATTCCTTTGGATTGCTTAACGAGTTATTCTGGGTATACAACTGGTTTCAATTTTTGCGTCAAAAAGAAACTGGTCTCAATTTTAATAGGTCTGCCATTCCAAAACCTACTGTATTTTATAACAATGTTTATAATATTTCATACTTGTTAAATCCTGGAATTTCAATTTTGATGTTTGCAGGTAAAAACACCGACAATTTTTCTATTAGGTGCCCAAGATCTTCGCGTCCCAATTTCAACTGGACTGCAAGTAAGATTTTAATTGTCAATTTATGAGCTGCATTACCTTCTAAACTAAGAACTATATGATGGACAAAATGATATTGTTCAAATCTGTAGTATGCTCGGGCTTTAAAGGCAAAAGGAGTGGAGGTTAAAGTCATCATGTTTCCAAATGATGTTCATGGAATTGAAAGGTAAATAAATCTTGCATTAAAATCTCTTTTACTTCTAAATAGAATTGTAATTGATAAAATAGTTTGGTTTAACTTATGTACAGGCCACAATCCGATTTCGAAAGTTTCCTTAGCATTGCTGCGTGGTTCAACAAGTACTGCAAATGAGCAGCATTTGTACACCAGTGATGGATCATATGGCTTCGTGGAAATTCTTGTGTAACTGTGTTATGTCGCAGACTGTATTTTAAATATGAAAAAGATAGTGGAGCAACAGCATTTGTCATATGGGTTGCTGTATTTGTCATATCATGAATATTTAAATATTTTTCTAAAAACAAAATTTGAATATAAATAAGGTTCTCTTTTTTTATTTATTTATTGGCTGATTTCTTAAAGATCATATCAACTGTGGATTATTTTGTAAGTTAATCTCCCAACTCATCAATCTTCATTTACAATGGATGTCCACACTAAGGATTCTTGGAAATATGGACAAATGGCTTGCTAGGAGGAATGGTACTTTATATATATTAAGAAAAACTTATAAATAGAAGAGAAAATATTAAATTATTTTTGTTAGATATTAGTGAACTATCAATGTTATAAATGTATAATAAAAGATATTGTATTGAAAACAATGCAAATAATATTAATTAAATGATATTATTGGTAAGAATTGTATTATTTTAGAATGCAGAGAGTATCAATGTTTTGAAAATCAGATTGGTGATTAAACTAGTAAATACATCAGTTCAACCGTAGTTGAACTACAATTGATATCATTAAGAATTAAATTATATAATTTAACACTTTTATATATTACATAGACAAAATACTTTTCACAGTTTCTTAACTTTGATTAAATAACAATTTGATTTTTTATGTTTTAAAATATCAACAATGTTATATTTTTTTTATAGAAATTCAAAAAATTTATCACATTTTTAAACAAAACTAAGAAAATTAATAATCATCTTCAACAAAATTCATATTTTCATCAAATTCCTAATTCATATTTTAAAATAAATTTATGTTTCCATCTCGAACAACGTCAAATTTATCAAATAAAAAATTCACATTTTAAGATTTAGGTTAGGAATTTGATTTGGAGAAGGATAGAAAGAAGAAAAAGATATTATCCTGGTGATTTAGGGATCAAATCTTAAAGCGTGAACTCCTTATTTGATGAAATTAAGTTAAAGGATCGCGGAAGATATCTTGCCTATTAGATATTATAGGGTAAAATAAATGTTTACTCCATATAAAATTTTGAAATTTTGTTTTAATCATATTTTTTAGTTCCTACAAAATTGTTATGCAAGCATTTTTAGTTCCCGTTGGAACAGTAACATATATTTTTGAATCATTTTTTTGTATACATATTTATAACATTATAAAAAGTTTATCCACAAAAAATGAACTCTAAATATATAAATTCATATTTTAAGGACTTTTTATCTTGAATATATGACATTTAAAAATTTCATATTTAATTCATCTCAAGTTTAAAAATTCTAAATTTGTGTGAACGAACTTTTAATGATGTTCTAAATATGTTTGCAAAATATCATTCAGAAATTTTGCAGGGATTAAATTGTATTTTTTTTTACATGGAGTAAAAATGAAATTTTAAATTTTAGGAGAGACTAAAAACTTATTTAATCTTATACTATATATTAAAATAATATTAAAAAATATCAAATTTAGCACATAACATTATAAATTTCACAATGATTTTAGGTTAAAAAATTAAAGATAAAGGAATCCGAGTACTATAATACTGTGTTTAAAAGAGGAATTTGAAATGCACCAGTCATTTTTTATTTTTAAAGTTAGAGAAATACTTCTATAATCACACCTTCGAATAAAAATCATTTGGAGACAAAAAAAAATATACATCATTTAAGCTAGTAAAAGAAGAGTTGTCTTTCCATTGCATTGAAATCAAGCGAGTGAAAAAGTAACTCTTAATAGCAGAGTACGAGAACAAATTAAACGAAGGACCTTTCTTAGACCTTATTGATTGGGCTATATAACTAAAGAATTATTATATGGAATTCGATACAAATTAAACAGTCATATAATAGTAAAATTATTTTAAATATTTTGTCAACCTTATTTATTATAAATTTTGAAAAACTTCTCTATAGTATAAACTAATTTTGAGGTAACTTTTTTATTTTCACCATTGTCAACAGTTATCAATATTTTCAACTCATTCCTTGAAGTAATTATTGATATTGCAACATTTAAATGATAAGCAAATACACACATTGTGGAAGATATTCTCCAACGTGTTTAACCAATTCTCTTTTATTTTTATTAATAGTCATTACAAATAAAACAATAAAAGAAAACCATCTTCATTAAAATTTGTAAAAAATTCTTGAATCATACGATATCAATTATAACTTAAGTATATAAATCTTATAACCAATATTACTCCATGACATAAAAAACTATTACTTCCTAACACCACCTTTCCTCCAAATGACATATTTTTTCATTTTTGTAATTATTAATCGAGTTTCATCGTACAATTCTAAAGACTGATTTATGTTTCTTAATAACATTACTGACACGTTTAAAATTTTCAATAAAAATGGAACATTTTTTTTTACAAGTAGTAAAAATGGAACATAATGAGCCAACAAAATTTGGCCCAAAGTTTTTCGTTTTGAAATTTGAAAGAAAAAATACAAAATTTGGTCCAAATGGGGCATTAGTAGCCTAACTCGGATAAATTGAACTACAAATCCACCCAAATCGAGGATTTGCGAACATACTAAACTATGATTGCAAACAATCAAGATTGGGTTTGTATATGTCACACACAATTTGGACCGAATTGGGTGTTTGGGCATGAACCTGCTGACGTAGCTAAAATATCACTGAAATAGGGGGGAGAGGTTGAATAGAGATATTGTACTCTTTTAATTTTTTTTCTCTTAAAACAATATCCTATGTGTGAGGATAATAGATGAGTTGAGGATAAATGTTTTAGAAATGAAGTGAGAGTTAGACAAAAATAAAGTTATGAGAGTTTAGAAAATGACACAAAATTATATTGGTTCATTCAAAATAGGTTACATCCAATCCTCACTTACTTGTGAATTTTTTCACTATGGCACAAAAGGTTTATCCTCCAAAAGGACTCTTTTCATTATGTATTTTCTTAGCCTCATCAGACTTACATCAACAATTTCCCTTCTTGTTTTATAGCACTTACACAACTATCAACAAGTTAATATCAACTTGAGGATATATAGAATTTTTGAGAGATTTGATAAGAGCGGATTTTTCCTTTAAGATATACTTTCTAGAATGATGATATCAAAGATATAGTTAAGATTAGTAAAAAGTATGTTGAGGATGAGATTGTTTATCACAACTTTGATCTTTGGCTTTTGTATATTATTTTTTGTATTTGATGAGGATGTGATCTTCTCAATTTATAGAAGTAATGTACCTTCAAATATGAGGAAAAGCACAAAGTATCCGTTGTAGACTTAGATAATTGCCCATGGTCTTTGTTTGGAATTGCAAATATGCCCTTCAATTGTCCGTGTTAGAAGAATGCTGGGAGGACGAGTGCTTCAGTCTATCCTCGGGTAGGAGGATGAAACTTCCATTAATTATGATGTGACTTGTGCTTTTTGACTTTTTCTTTCCCAACATTGTTGTCTTGCTTAATGAGTCAAGGACATAACTTTTTGTACTTTTGTATTTTTACAAATTTTTTCATGTGCGAGGATGAATAAATTATAGAAGTCCATCCTCTCTTCTGTTGGAACCAAGTTGGTTCTTTCAGTTAAAGTTTTGATGTTAACAAAAGTATTTTATGAAAATCATATTTTGACTTAGAAGAAGAATGAAAAATCAGAGGATAACGTCACCTGACGTCAGCAGAAGATACCTCCAGAAGAAACAACCAGAAGATACCTCTAGAAGATACAAATCAGAAGTAGAAGATGTCATCAAAGGATGACGTCACCAGAACATAAAAATACCACCAGAGGATACCAGAGGATGTCATCAGAGGATGCATCCAAAGGATACCAGAGGATGTCACTAGAGGATACCTACAGGATACCAGACGATACCTCTAGAGGATACCAGAGGATATCATCAATAAGAGGATATCATCAGAGGGAAGAAACAGTGACATTATCAGAGGATATTATTCATGGCCCATATCAGAAGGAAGCATAGTCCAGAAGGGGACTTGGTCCAAACAAGAAGGAAACATGGTCCAGAAGGAGGCTTGGTCCAGACCAGATGGAAGCATGTCCAGAAAGAGACTTGAAGGAAACATTGTCCAAAAAAGACTTAGTAAGACCAGAAGGTAATCTTGTCCAAAAGGAGACTTGGTCAGACCAGAAGGAAACAGAGTTCAGAAGATAACTCAGTCTAAAACAGAAGACATGTTCTAGACCTGGTCTAGACTTGGTCCAGACCAAAAGATAGCATGGTCTAGAACAGATCACATTGTTCAGATCAGATGATCACATGTCCAGATCAGAATATCACATAGTCTAGATCAGAAGGTTACACTGTCCAGATCAGGAAACATAATGGTACACATCAGATCACATGGTCCAGACTTGGTCCAGATCAGCAGATCATATGATCCAGATTTAAATCATGATGCAGATCAGTGAAGACTTAATTAAAATTCGAAGAAGACTTGATTGATTTTTGATAGAAATCTGATCATAGTATTAAGGAGATTTGATTCAAAAATCACTGAAGACCCGAAGGAAATTTGAATGAAATCAGAAGCAAGAAGATACGGTTCAAAATTAAACTAAAACAGGATTGGCCAAAAGAATTTTCAAAGGAAATCTGAGCAAGATTTATCTCGAATTTAAGCGTGAAAAAAGCCCATATTTCAGCTATAAAAGCAGGCTTCAGGCAACAACAATAAGTATCTCAAAGTAGAAGAACTCAAGCATAAAATCCAGATTCATCTTAGAGTTCAAAGAGATTGAAAATATAAGAACTCAAGCTTCATATTCAACATAATCCGAGAGTTCAAAAGAGAGAATCACTTGAGCGCAAAAGCAAGATTTCTAAGTGTTTTTGAGAGAGAAAAACAGTGCAACAATCAGCTTTCCAGAAGCAACTTTGCAAAGTTCCAAAACCTTGTAATCAAACCCATTAGAGGTGTAGATTCCTTCTCCAATCTGGGGTTGTTAGATTGGTAGGAGAAGACTTGACTTGTAGGGTCAAGGTGTTGTTATCGTTCCTCAAAAGTCTGGGGTTGTCAAATTGTTTGGGAAGACTGACTTGGAGGGTCAGGTGTTGTAATTCAAAGTGTTTTGAATTAGTGGATTAAAGCCTTCGGAGTGAAGGGACTGGTTGTAGCCAAGTTAATGGTGAACCAGGATAAATCACTGTGTTCTATGTTGTTATTATCCGCTGCTAAGTCTGATTATTTATTCATCAAATAATTCACATCAACATTCAACAAAACAGCAAAAGAATTCAAGTTTGACAAACACAATTCAACCCCCTCTTCTCGTGTTTGCACCTTCAATGAAGAAGCTGTTGGAACCAAGTTGGTTCTTTTTTTATGTTAACAAATGTATTTTATGAGAATCGTATTTTGACTTAGAAGGAAAAATCAGAGGATAACACCACCAGAGGATGACGTCACCAGAAGATAAAAAATGCCACCAGAAAGTTCGGCCAGAGGATACATCTAGAGGATGCCAGAGGATACATCCAGATGATACCAAAGGATACATTCAGAGGATACTAGAGGAAACATCCAGAAGATACCAGAGGATGCATCCAGAGGATACCAGAAGATACCTCTAGAGGATACTAGAGGATGTCATCAAAGGCAAACATCAGAGGATATCATCAAAGGGAAGGAAAAATACCATCATCAGAGGATATCTTTCTTGGCCCAAATCAAAAGGAAGCAGAGTCCATAAGGAGACATGGTCCAGACCAAAAGGAAGCTTGTCCAAAAGGAAGCAGAGTCCATAAGACTTAGTCCAGATTTAATCCAGACTTAGTCCAGACTTGGTCCATAGCTAATCTAGACTTAGTCCAGACTTGGTCCAGATCAGAGGATAAATGTGCAGATTAAAAGATCAATGGTCTAAATTAAAATATCAAAAGTCCATATTAAAAGATCAGTGGTCCAGATTAAAAGATCAATGGTTCAGATCAGAGGATCACAAAATTGGTACAAATCAGAATACATGGTCTAGAATTGGCCGAGATCAGAGGATCATAGAATGGTACAGATCAGATCACATGGTCCAGAGTTGGTCGAGATCAGAGGATCACAGAATTGGTACAGATCAGATTACATGGTCCAGAGTTGGCCGAGATCAGAGGATCATACGGTCCATGATTTAATCATGATGCAAATCAGTGAAACTTGATTAAAATTTGAAGAAGACTTGATTGAATTTTGATAGAAATTTGATCAAAGTATTAAGGGGATTTGATTCAAAAAATTCACTGAAGACTTGAAGAAATTCGAATGCAATCTGAATCTTAAAAGGATATGGTTTGAAATTAAAAGAAACAAGATTGGTCAACAGAAATTTCAAATGCAATCTGAAGCTAAAAAGATACGATTTTTTTTAAAGTGAAACAGGATTAACCAACAATATTTTCAAAAGAAATCTGAGCAAGATCTATTTCGAATTTAAGCTTGGACAAAGCCCTATCTACAGCTATAAAAGGAGGCTTCAGACAGCAGCATCAAGCATCGAAAATACAAGAACTCAAGCTTCATATTCAACACAATTCGAGAGTTCAAAAGAGAGATCACTTGAGTGCAAAAGCAATATGTTCTAAGTGTTTTCGAGAGAGAAATTTAGTGCAGCAATCAGCTTTCCAAAAGCAAGTTTGCAGAGTTCCAAACCTTATAATCTAACCCGATAGAGGTGCAGATTCCTTCTTCAATATGAGGTTGTCAGATTGGTAGGAGAAGACTTGACTTGTAGAGTTAAGGTGTTGTTTTCGTTCCTCAAAAGTATGGGGTTGTCAGGCTGTTTGAGAAGACTGGCTTGGAGGGTCAGGTGCTGTAATTCAAAGGTTTTGAATTAGTGGATTAAAGCCTTCAGGATGAAGGGACTGGATGTAGCCAAGTTAATGGTGAACCAGGATAAATTGCTGTGTTCTTATGCTGTTATTTTCCGCTGCTAAGTCTGATTATTTATTCATCAAGTAAATCACATCAACATTCAATAAAACAGCAAAAAGATTCAATGTTTGGCAAACACAATTCAACCCCCCTTCTCGTGTTTGCACCTTCAGTTGGTATCAAAGCTCAGTTTCAAGACTGAGCACTTTACAGTGTTTGAGGAAAGATCCAATGGTTCAACATGTCTGGAATCAATGAAGAAGCTATTAGAGGAAACATCAACATACCACCTATGTTTGATGGGGAACGATTTGAGTACTGGAAGGACAGGCTGAAGAGTTTCTTTTTCTCACAAGATCCTGAACTTTGGGACATTGTGGAAGATGGCTATACTGCTCCAAGAGATGCTGATGGTATTAAAATTCCCAGGAAATATTTTGATGCTAATCAGAAGAAGATGTTTAAGTTACATCACAAATCTAGAACGTTCATGATCAATGCAATCACATTCAAGGAGTTTGACAAGTGCACTAACAAAAAAACAGCAAAGAGCATCTATGATAGTTTGGTTTTGACTTACAAAGGCAGCAAGAAAGTTCAAGAAGCAAAGGCCAACATTCTAGTCAAGAAGTACGAGCTGTTCAAGATGGAAGAAGATGAAGACATTGAAGCAATGTTTTCCAGATTCTAGACTCTGGTGTTAGGATTAAGAGTACTCAAGAAGAGCTATACCACTGCTGACCACGTGAAGAAAATCCTTAGAAGTCTGCCAACGAAGTGGAGACCAAAGGTCACTACCATTCGGGAAGCAAAGGACTTGAACACTCTGATGCTGGAAGAATTAATCAGCTCCCTCAAGTCACATGAAATAGAGCTTGAAGAAGATGAGCCCAAGAAGAAGAATAAAACCCTAGCCTTAAAATCCAAACAGAAGTAAGTTCTAAAAGTAGAAGCAGAATCAAAAGATAGTGATTCTGAGGACCAGAATCAGAAACCAGAAGAAGAATACATTGCCTTCATAACCAAAAAGGTTCTGAATATATGGCAAAACAATAGGAAGAAGTTTCCCTAGAGGTATTCCAAGCATTCCAATAGAGGAAAGGATGAACAAGACAAGAAGAGCATCATCTGCTATGAATGCAATGAACCTGGGCACATCAAATCAGAATGCACGAATCTGGAGAAAGGAAAACACCAGAAGAAAGACTCCATACCCAAGAAGAAAAATCTGATCGCAACATGGGATGATTCTGATGATGAAGAAGTTGAATTAGCAATGATGGCCCACATAAATTCTGCCTCTAGATCCAACATAAAATCTGACTCTGGAAGTGAATCAGAAGAAGCAGAATTGGTTATGATGGCTCATATTCATTCTGCCTATGGATCTGACATTGATGCTGAATTTGGAAGAAAAGAAGCAGAATTGGCTCACACTCATTCTGCCTCTGGATTCGACCCAGATGCTGACTCTAGAAGAGAATCAGAAGATGAAGAAGCAGAACTGGCTCTGATGACTTACACTAGCACTGCCTCTTGATCTAACACAGACTTTGATTCTTGAAGTGAATCAGAAACAAAATTGGCTTTGATGGCTCACACCAATACTGCCTCTGGATCCGACACAGAATTTGATTTTGGAAGTGAATCATCAAAAGATGAAAAAGAGGTATTTTATGAACTTACCTGATCTGATTTAATTACTGCAAAGAATGATATTTTAACTATCAATAACAAACTGACTTTAAATCTGAAAACACTTAGGAAAGAAAATAAAATTCTAACCAAAGAAATTGATATTTTAAAGAATCAAAATGCAGAATGTAAAACAGAAAATATAGCTCTTAACTCTGAACTTGCTGAACTTAAATTTGAAAACCTAACTCTAAAAAGTAATCTTTGTTCAACATCAAGTGAAAATATTGTATGTAATTCTTATTTGCAGGAACAAGTGTTACAAGATTTTATTGCTAATGGTATGGAAAGAAGCAAATATGCTTATATGATTTATGGAGTTAACAATAATGGTAAAAGAGGCATAGGGTTTGATGAATCTGTAACTGTAACTGAACATATTCCCTCTAATATTTTATGTGATGCTTGTGCTAAGAAAAGTCACTCAAAATTGTCTTGTCCCATGATACAATCAAGGAAAGATAAGAAAACTTTCAAGACTAACAAACTTAGACCTAACCAGATTTGGGTACCAAAAGATAAAATTGTTTATGTTGCAGATGTTCTGAGCAACCAAAGTAAAACACCAGTCATGGTGCCTGGTCAATGGATGCTGGCAATATATGAAGGGAAAAAGGTCTATGTTCCAGCACTTACCAAGCAGAAGCAAAGTGACTTTGGTGGAAGAAGAACTGGTAAATACAATGCCTATCAGAACCAAAACTATATGAAGAAAAAGAAATATCAAAACAGACAGAGGAAGCACACATATCAACAAAAATGGAACTACCAGAAGAAATAGAATTATCATCAGTTTCAGAATTATCAGAGGAACCTGATATATCAGCAGAAAGAGAAGAATCAGAATCATGAGAGTTCTTCAAACACTCCAGTAAAATTCATCAAGACTACAAACCAGGAAAGGAATTCAAAGCCCTTCATCCAAACCATCTAATCACAGAACATACAGATTCATAATCTGAAAATCAGAAACAAGAGGATTTTCAGAGTAAAACTGAAACTATTGACATAGAGGTTACATCTTGTTGTAAATACTATTATTGTTTGATATTTATGTTTACTGTGATAACAAGAAGCTTGATCTTAAAAATCAAAGCTAGATAAGTATTCTACAGGTTTTCAAATTGTCAGAGGAACCAAGTGATTCACGTGATGTGAAAACTTCAACAGAAATAGTATTTTAGTGATTTAAAAAACAAGTAGAAACCACCAGAAGCAGAATTAATGGTTTGGCTATATTGAGTTCATTTTTAAATTATTTGATTTGTATTATGTTATATGAAAAATAGCTTGATCTGAAAAGTTAAAGCAAGATGAAGCTGATGCAGGTCAGAACCAGAGGAAACCGATGTAGGTTTACCAGAACCAGAGGAAGCTGATGCAGGTTTACTAGAACCAAAAGCTAAAGCAGATCTACCAGAACCAGAAGCTGATTTACCAGAACCAGAAGCTGATGCAGGTTTACTAGAACCAGAAGCTGATGCAGATTTACCATAACCAGAAGCTGATACAGATCTACCAGAACCAAAAGCTGATGCAGGCAAAAGAACATGAAAAAGTAGAAGCTACAAGCAAGAATACGACAAATCTTCAGAGGATAAATCTGAAGATGAGTCAGAAGAAGGATATAGATGGAGTCTACCAATGCAAGAACAGCTAAATTAATGATATTTCGGATCTAGTTCCAAGACTAGAAAATAACATTATTGGAACCAAGTGGATTTTCAGGAACAAGCGAAATGAAAAAGGAGAAGTTGTCATAAATAAGGCACGACTTGTTGCACAAGGATACAGTTAGCAAGAAGGTATTGACTACACTAAAACATTTGCTCCAATGGCCAGGTTAGAAGCTATTCGTATCCTACTTTCCTTTGCTACTTATAATAACATTTCATTATTTCTAATGGATGTTAAAAATGCATTTTTAAATGGTTATATAAGTGAAGAAGTCTATGTTAAACAACCCCCATGTTTTGAAAGTTCTGAAGTTCCAAACTATGTTTTTAAACTTAAAAAGTCTTGGCATGGGTTAAAACAAGCACCTAGGGCATGGTATAATAGACTTAGTTACTTCTTACTTAAAAATGACTTTGAAAGAGGACAAGTAGACAATACTTTTTAGAAAATCAATAAAAGATGATATTCTGGTTATTCAAGTTTATGTTGATGATATTATCTTTGGATCTACTAATGGAACTCTCTGCCAAGAATTTTCTAAATTGATGCAGTAGAAATTTCAAACGAGCAGGATGGGAGAACTTAAGTTCTTCCTAGGGATTCAAATTCAGCAAAGTCAAAAAGGTATATACATTCATCAAACAAAATATACAAAAAAGCTTCTTAAGAAGTTTAAGATGAGTGATTGCAAACCTATGGCTGCACCAATGGGTTGACATATTCACCAAACCACTACCTGAAGATAGGTTTGACTACATCAAGAAAAACCTAAATCTTACCTTCATATCTGACTGATATTGTCATTACTTCAAAGTAGTGTAGTTTTAATTTAGTGTTTATATATTTTTTGTAATCTATTATGTTCATTTTATTCAAAATAAAAAAAAAATAAAAAAAAGAGCAGAAGATGAAAAAAAAAATACAGAGGATCTCCTTTATTCCTTCAATCCTTTTTGTTGTCTTATGACAAAGGGGGAGAAGATGTATTCGATAAAGTATCTGGGGCATTAGACTTAGGGGGAGAAACATAAAATGGAGCTTAGTCTTAGGGGGAGTCAAAATCAAAATATAGAAAAAGTGTTATAAAAAATACAAAGTTTTGTCATCATTAAAAAGGGGGAGATTGTTAGAACCAAGTTGGTTCTTTCAATTAAAGTTTTGATGTTAACAAAAGTATTTTATGAAAATCATATTTTGACTTAGAAGAAGAATGAAAAATCAGAGGATGCGTCACCAGAGGATACACCAGAGGATGTCATCATAGGATGACGTCAGCAGAAGATAAAAATGCCACTAGAAGATATCACTAGAGGATGCATCCAGAGGATACCATAGGATGTCACCAGAAGATACCTCTAAAGGATACCAGAAGATACCTCCAAAGCATACCAGAGGATGTCATCAAAGGCAAACATCAGAGGATATCATCAGAGGGGAGAAACAATGACATTATCAGAGGATATTATTCATGGTCCATATCAGAAGGAAGCATACTCCAGAAGTAGACTTGGTCCAGACCAGAAGGAAACATGGTCCAGAAAGAGGCTTGGTCCAGACCAGAAGGAAGCATGTCCAAAAGGAGACTTGAAGGAAACATTTTCCAGAAAAAGACTTGGTAAGACCAGAACGTAATCTTGTCCAGAAGAAGACTTGGTCAGACGAGAAGGAAACAGAGTTCAGAAGATAACTCAGTCCAGAACAAAAGACATGTTCCAGACTTGGTCTAGAACAGAAGACTTGGTCTAGACTTAGTCCAGAGTAGAAGATAGCATGGTCCAGAACAAATCAGATGGTTCAGATCAAATGATCACATGTCCAAATCAGAATATCACATAATCCATATCAGAAGGTTACACTGTCCAGATCAGGAAACAGAATGGTACACATCAGATCACATGGTCCAGACTTGGTCCAGATCAACAAATCATATGGTCCAAATTTAAATCATGATGCAGATCAGTGAAGACTTAACTAAAATTCAAAGAAGACTTGATTGATTTTTGATAGAAATCTGATCAAAGTATTATGGATTTTTGGTTCAAAAATCACTGAAGACCTGAAGGAAGTTTGAATGAAATCTGAAGCAAGAAGATACGGTTCAAAATTAAAGTAAAACAAGATTGGCCAACAGAATTTTCAAAGGAAATCTGAGCAAGATTTATCTTGAATTTAAGCTTGGACAAAGCCCATATTTCAGCTATAAAAGCAGGCTTCAGGCCGCATCAGTAAGTATCTCAAAGTAGAAGAACTCAAGCATAAAATCCAGATTCATCTTAGAGTTTAAAGAGATCGAAAATACAAGAACTCAAGCTTCATATTCATATAATCCGAGAGTTCAAAAGAGAGAATCACTTGAGCGCAAAAGCAATATTTTCTAAGTGTTTTTGAGAGAGAAAAACAGTGCAAAAATCAGTTTTCCAGAAGCAACTTTGCAAAGTTCCAAACCCTTGTAATCAAACCCATTAGAGGGTAGATTCCTTCTTCAATCTGGGGTTGTCAGATTGGTAGGAGAAGACTTGACTTATAGAGCCAAGGTGTTGTTATCATTCCTCAAAAGTCTGGGGTTGTCAGACTGTTTGGGAAGATTGACTTGGAGGGTGTAACACCTTGAGTTTTTAAACAACGCGAGTGTATGTTTTTTTAACCGAAATAAATAAATAAATAAAATGAATTTTCGAATTAATTCGAGGAAATTAAAATAAAATTTTCATTAGGTCATTTTCCTTAAAATAAACGTCGTAAATTCAAACGACAAAAGTAATTAATTAATTATACCATGATTATAACCAAATAATTAAATTTTTGGGAATTAATACTTCCAATATAATAAAAGTAATGCACCACAAAAGTCGGTGTCATAACATCTCAAAAAAAAACATCCGGATTGTGGCCCACTAAAACAGTATCAAAGTGCGGAAAAAATTAGCGGAAAGATATACAATAATTCCCAAAATAAATAATTACATTCCCCGAGCTCAAGACCCTATACAACAAGTCTAAACTGATCATGCACTAAAGCTACAGTAGCAAGGGTTCCCTCCGCATCCCATACAAGTCTCGTCTGACTCCGCAGCTCGCCTCGACGTGACGTCCTCCTCCTCATCATACAGGGAAGGATCAGTCTCCTTCGAAGTCAGATCTACCCATGATCTGGTCACTTCGGCGGTGCCGGAATCTCAAAACAATCATCTGACGTGCTAGATGGACCCGGAATATCAACTGCTGCTAGAGTCAGTCCTTTATTCTTCTCTCCTGCCTCGGGTTCACGCACAGCCCTTCCAGCTACCAGGTTAAAAGTCACCACACCTACCGTGGCCTCCGTCTCAACCTCTTCAGTCGAATCCTTCGCGTCCGCAAAAACTCCGTACTCCTCCCATATCAATTTGGAAGGTACCGAAAAATCAATCCTCGCGTGAGTGTGCTCTACGTAATCCACTACCCCGTCGGTCTTGCAAGTCCTCGCCAATCTCCTCGTGTAAGTCGCCCTACTTGAGACGGGGTCGTATACCCAAGCAGTAGGCAAATGACGGTCAAGGAAATCTAGTGACGTTTCCGTCGTCAAGGTACCCACCGGTGTACGAGTTTGGGGTTCATCTGAGTGCAAAGCCCAATTTTTCCACAATAATAGGAAAGGGTCACCGACCGAAATTAACAATTACCACAAATCAATTATTTCTGATATAACAGGTACACTCATGGCATATTTTAATACTAGAACAACGATGATAAATAAGGATGCTCATTTTTTTAAAATACATGACACTTGTACCTTTGCAAAACAGCAACCAAATTAATATAAAAATCATGTTGCAAGTACAAATATCAATTAAACAATCACAACAATTCACTAGGAACTGAGATTTCATAAGGTACTTACACACATTGATTTCCACTCATCAACTCATATCAAAACATGACTCACAGTCAACCACCCCGATGCAATATGTAGAAGCCAATGTACACAACTCTTGGAATTTCCAAGGTGCAGTCTCTCACGGACCAGCACACGCGTAGTCTCTCACGGACCAGCACGATTTTACAAATGAAATGGACCGTCTAATACACGCAGAACCATTTCGTAGCCCAGGTAGAATAGACCGTCTAATACACGCAGAACTACCCTATAACCCATCAGGGTCACTACATTACGTGTATTAGCCTCTCACAGGCCAAATACACAGAAGTTAAACCCTCACACGGATAGAATGGACCATCTAATACACGCGGAACCACTCCGTAGCCCGAGTAGAATAGACCGTCTAATACACGCGGAACTATTCTAACCCCGGATAGAATAGATCGTCTAATACACGCAGAACTATTCTATAACCCATGGTTAGTACTTAACTTCGCGGCCCATCACGGTCACCGCATCAACTATGTGGCCCATCGCGGTCACCACTTGACTATGCAATGCATGGACATGCGATATTTTCTTTTCACTGAAAATAGTATGCAAGTACCAGCTGGAAGTCCAGCCACTGCATCACCTCCTCAAACCATCTCAAACTACCTCAACAATTTCATTTTCAACACATCAACAAAGAATTCAAGAACCTCATCACCACCACCTCAAACCTTCTCAAAAACTCCGTTTTAATTCATCATAAGCCTTCCCAATGTTTCCCCAACTCTTTCAGTTCATAAACCAATGTTTAAAACTGGAATTTTTGAAAGAAAAAAAAACAATCTGTATTCGAATACAGTTTCCTTGTATTCGAATACAGATGCGAAGTCAGTGACAAAATAAGCAAATCTGTATTCGAATACAACAGGGCCGTAGTCGAATACAGATGCGAATACAGTGGCAAAAATTGCAATCCTGTATTCGAATACGACAGGGTCGTAGCCTAATACAGATGCTAAGTCAGAAGCAAAAATCACTTATCTGTATTCGAATACAGAGGGTCGTATTCGAATACAAGTTCAAAATTTGAGAAAAACAGGAATTTTGCAAACATGTATTCGAATACACCAATGCCGTACTCGAATACACCTTCGAATACAATGATATTTTCCAGAAACTTCAACACATTTTCAAAGTCTTTTCTTTGAAAAAACAACACAACACCAAAACATAATCACCATTCTTTTGAAACCACAAAACTCAGAACATTTTTCATCAACACAACAACAACAGATTTTCCAGAACACCTCCACCCATTTTAAAATCCTTTTTCTTTTGAAAACCACTATCAACACCAGATTGTTAACAACACAACAGAAAAACAAAATCACCATTATTTTGAAACCACAAAACTCAGAACATTTCTCCTGAACACGACAACAACATATTTTTCCAGAACACTTCCACCCATTTTAAAATCCTTTTTCTTTTGAAAACCATCATCTACACCAAAAGGTTAACCACACAACAGAAAACAATCTTCCCCTCCAAAACAGTCGCAAAACAGTACAACCCTTTCCAACCGCATGTATTTTGATCATCCCCAAAACGACATGCAAAGCATTTTTCAGTATCCCCACACAAACAAAACATCATTGATGTATCAGTCAAAACAGCAAACATCACGGATCATCAAAACATCAACATCATACATTTTCATCATTTATAACGACATGCAAAACAGTTTCACTTTAAAAACAACAACGAAAAATCATTAATGCCACAACAGCATGCATTTACAGCCCTAAATGCAATCTAGAAATTTGGTAGGTGCCCCTTACCTCTGTTACGTTCTCTTCGCTCGTTTACGCTAGCGCGACAAAAGTCGGCGAAACTCCCGTTCACGTCGCCGCTACAAAAGTTAGTTCTCTAGCTCCGTAACAATGAGAGGAACAACTTTCGTACTGGACACTTGCTGGTTCGGCGCTTGGATTTCCAAGTAATTTGACTTTTGAGCAACTCTTCTTACTACCAACACAAACAGAATGAATAAGAAAGAAGAAGGTTAGCGCATGCAGTGAGGAAGGAGGGAAATGTTTCTGCCTTATTTCCTTGCCTCTCACTCATATATATATAGGCATATATGTGCCACCTCACCCAACACAGTAATATTATAATATTATTGAACCATCAAGTACTTAACCACTCTCGTCGTAATTAACATATAACATCATAATTAACTGCCCGAAATTTAATTACTCGTAATTAAATTAATTTGTCCTTCATCCAATAATTTTTAATTCAACCTCCAAAATAAATATTTATACATATATATATATATATTTACACAAAATATACATATATTAAATATTTTACAAATATTCCCCAAAATACACTTAATATTAAATCTATAATTTAATTTTAAATTTAAGGGTCTTACAGAGGGTCAGGTGTTGTAATTCAAAGTGTTTTGAATTAGTGGATTAAAGCCTTCCGAGTGAAGGGACTTGATGTAGCCAAGTTAATGGTGAACCAGGATAAATCGCTGTGTTCTTATGTTGTTATTATCCGCTGCTAAGTCTGATTATTTATTTATCAAATAATTCACATGAACATTCAACAAAACAACAAAAGAATTCAAGTTTGACAAACACAATTCAACTCCCTTTCTCGTGTTTGCACCTTCATCTTCTACGTTGTTTATCTTATGTCGTACGTTCATCCTCTCTTCAGCGTTGTTTGTCCTCTAACATACATTCATCATCTTTTCAGTTTTATCCTCTAACATAAGTTTATCATGTGTTTGCTTATCCTCTTTCGTAGAGGACATATTAATATGTGTTAAAACATTTCATTTGATCTAGAAGGTGAGGAACCTATTTTCTAATTTTGATACACTCAAGAGCACAAGTTAGATAACACACATAATCATAATCTTTGAAACAATTTTGTTATCATTAAAAAATTTGAGAAAGATTTTGTCTCAAGACTTGATTGTCTGTCCAGCTCTACTAGATGGTAATCAATACATGTTCTTTAATCAATTGCATTTCCATGCATGCCTTTTTTTTGGAGTTGCCCATTTGTTATTATGAGTGGCCAATTAACTATTCATTGTTTCCCAATTATCTTATATTCATGATTTTACAAACAATTTGAGGTTCAAGATCAGACTTAATGTCACTCATTTATTCAAAGCTAAATACTTTCCCACATGTAACTTTCTTGAGGCTAATCTTAGCCATAATCATAGTTATATGTGGAAAAGTATTTGGAGCATAAGAGCGCTTCTCCGAGAAGGATATAAATAGAGTATTGGAATGGTACTACTATTCCCTTATGGAACTTAAATTGGTTGTGTGATAACATTGATGTTCAGCAACCCACTGCACTACTCTCTAAACATGTTGTTATGCATTTAAGGGATGTTATGAAGCCTAATATTAAATAATGGAATGAAGGGCTTATTAGGGGCTTATTTGATGAACAAACTTCAAATTTAATTTTAAATGTTCCACTCTTTAGTTCTATTACAAGGGATAGAAGAATTTGGAAGTTGGAAAAATTTGGATTGTACAGTGTCAAAAGTGCATATAAGTGTTGTATCCATGATCTTATTGATACTAGAAATATTTGTTTGGTAGGAGAATGAAGCAGACATTGGAGGATACATGCATAGCCAACGGTAAACAATTTGGTGTGGAGAACTTGTAGGAACTGCTTACCTATTCGACGACGCCTCCCAGAACGTGGATTTGACTGTCCCATGCAATGCAGTATTTGCGACGGGAATGCTGCTCATTTAACTTGGAGACGTCCGAAGATCAATTGGTACAAGTGTAACATAGATGCGTCCTTTTTCATTCCATCATAACCGAGTGGGAATAGGTACGTTCCTAAGAGATGACAAAGGAAAATTTGTTGCGGCGAAAATTGAATGGATTGTGTTGATCTTCCAATGTTATGGTACATTCACCTGTTGGAAGATGAAATGTGTGGGTTTCATGTCTCCATCTTTCAACTAAAGCAGTAATACGTTACCGAACCTGACTTGATTCAACAATGGACTTATTAAAGAATTTGGTGCAATGTGTTTATAACTAAGTGATCTTAAATTTTGAGATGAATCGTGTAAAAACAATATGTAACATAGGTTAAATATGTATTTAGTCCTTATAAAGTTATGACCTTACACATTTAATCCATAAAAAAAAAATTATTCACTTTTAATCCCTAAAATGTGGAATTTATGACCTTACACGTTTGAGAGAATTTATAATAGAGGATGATGCAACTAGAGGATGCTATGGTAGTCATCTTAACGGTGTTAGATGTTTTGTAACAGAAGTTGGATTGAAGGACTATTTTAAAATGAAACTATATTTGTAGGGATGTGAACCAAACAAAAAAACTTAAGAGGGCCAAAATCAAAATAAAAAAAAATTGCATTTACACAAAATCACTTTTTTGAATGGCGATTTCCAAAGGTGTGAATCAAACTCACCTTTTGGAATGACGATTTCCCAAAGATGGTAACACAAAGTCGTCTTTTGGAATGGTGGTTTTTCAAAGGTGTGTAGAAAAATAATCTGCATGTCACATAATTGCTATTTAGAATAGCGATTTCACACATTGTCAAGCGTGCATGTTATGAGTTGATAATTGATTCTCTCTTGTGTCTCTCTCGTGTGCATGAGTAGAATTATTAATACATTAATAGAGTGAATGCTTTTCTAATCCTATTAATACATAATTATCTTATATTATTTTATTTACACTTAATTAGAATTTTTTTAAATCATATCAATGCCACCAAAAAATGTAGTTTTCCTTATTTACTGCAATGGAGAAATATGTGAAAGACAAGATGTTAGTAAATATTTTAAAAGTGAGAAAAAAAAAGGTATTCGAATTCATTCTGGATGCAACCTTACTTACTTAAAGAAAAAAATTGAATCAAAGTTGAAGTTAGAGAATAACAAGAGAATGATATAATTTTTTCGACACCTTGTCTTTATTGGCCAAAGTTTAGTTCATTATGAATTGTTAAATTTTGAAGACGACGAAGATGTTGAACTCGTGTTTGATGTTCATAAACAGTGGCCACAACTCGGTTCTATCAAGTTATATGTCATGTTTGAGGATGGTCATCCATCATCAGATGTTGGTCAACCATCATCCTCAACCATACTTCACCCTAAATATCATTTTCATACACAACACTATGAATCCTACCAACCTAAACCATATCAACCTGAACCATACTTTGACCAAGTCGAAACATCTGAACTTGAATCATATATTCCACTAGGTGATGTGGGTGATTTTGACCAAGAAGAAATAAGTGAAGAGAGTGAAGAAGAAACATACTTCGACGAGGAGGACGACGATGACGAACTAGAGCTAGAACCCTATCCCATTTCAACGACATATGATCCACCATTCCATATGTGTAACCTAAACTTAGACTATGTTGACCAATCCGTTGAGTTTGATATGTCTTCTAATGAACCATCTCCATTAGATGCATCTCTTGAGATTGGAATGAATTTTAATAGCAAACCAAATTATCAACTTGCAATTAATTGCTACCCCATAAAACACTCACTCAATTATCATGTAATGTAATCTGATCAATACAGGTATGTAATTAAATGTGTGAATCCATAATGCTTGTTCAAATGCAGGGCTTTGCTAAGCCAAAAAAGTAAATAATGGGTGATTGGTCGTTTGAAGGACCCCACAATTGTGAAAATTCCTCTATGTCATAGGATCATCTCAAGTTTGACTCTAACATCATATGTGAAAGCATAAAGTCGCTTTTGAAAGTTGACCCATCAATTAAAGTGTAGGTGATCATTGCACATATTCGGGAACAATACAACTACGCAATCACCTATAGATAGCCATGGATGGCAAAGAATAAGGCAATCAAAACGATTTATGGGAACTAAGAGAAATCTTACAATGACCTTCCAAGGTGGTTATTGGCCATGCAAAAATTTCTTCCAATAACTATTATGGAAATGGAAATATCACTTGAATATTACAATTATACTCTGTTACGAGGTTCCAAAATTTTCAAACAACTATTATGGGCTTTCCCTCCATGCATCTATGGTTCAATTTTTGTAAACCACTTGTCTTAGTTGATGGAACTTGGTTGTATGACAAGTACAAGGGGACTCTGTTGCTAGCCATTGCACAAGATCTTTTAGAGCGTTGTAATAGGTTAAGTCTTTTAAAGAGCTATTTGGAAAAGCGTGTAAAAGAGTGTTTTAAAATATTATGTAAACTGATAATAAGAAACCGCCTCTTTATTTTCTTCTTCATTACGTTTCTCATCCCTACGAACTTGGCAGTGTGAAACCCTTATCGTTACATACTCTCCATCTTCATTACTCTTTATACGAACCCTTCTCCCTAGTGCGAACCCTACTGTCCATATTCATTACGTACTCTCTGTTTTCATTATGTACTCTCCATTTTCACTACGTATACTATCCCTACGAACTATAAAGGTTTTTAAGGCGCTTTTTGTTCAGTTTTTTAAAGCGCTTTGTGGAACCCTAAACTTGTATTTCTACTTGTATGTCTGCTTGTATTTCTGCGACGTCGTAACCCTACACTACATGTATTGTTTAATATCTTGTTGTCACTAAACTTATAGTGCATGTTGTATTTATTCAATATGTTGTTGTCACTAAACTGCATGTTGAACTTATACTGCATGTTTAACTTATATTGTGTGAAATGTGTAGATAAATGGATTCCAACAACGATTTAGGTCGTCAAAACGATGAAGTTATAAACACTAACGTTGTAAACAATGAAGCTGTCAACGCTAAAGGCTATGAAAGCGAAGTGAAGCATGAGGCAACTATAATGCAAAAAGTTATTATAGCAAGAAGTACTGGAATAAAATTTGAGGTATATATACTATACTTTTGTTTAGATTTTATTTTTTTTCTTTTTTGAAAGCAAGCACTTACACTCTATGAGTTTATTAGGTGGGATGGAATGAAAGTGGCCAGCCGATTGAGCCCAACAGTTCAATAATGGTAAGCTACATCGGTGCTATTGTCTGCCAAAATATCCCAATAATAATCGATGTCTGGAGAGACAAAGAATTGAAGGATGCTAAAGACATGTTGTGGAGTGATGTACAAGTAATTAACTTTTTTACTCCACTTTTTTGTTACTTAATTATAATTTTTTCCATTGAAATATTTTTATTCAAACTCTTTATTTATTTGGTTTGCAGAGCACTTTTAACATTGAAGATATGCAGAAAAATCACTTACTTAGAGTTGCTGGTAAAATTCACAGAGGATTTAGATCTTATCTGTCGAATTGTTACCTAAGAGACAAGTGTGGAAATGTGAATGTTGAAGCTCCAAACATTTACAAACACTACATAACAACTGAAGAGTGGACCTCTTTTGTAGCAAAATTTTCAGACCCCACATTTATGGTAATATTTATTTTATCAGCATGTGTGTTTTATTCAAATTCATATCTTATTTTTGTACACGACCGTTATTTTTTTTTTTTATATATAGAATATAAGTACAGCAAATCGGGAGCGAGCAAAGAACCCAGTGCATCCATACAAAAGATCGCGTATGGGGTATGCGCGTTTAGAGCAAAATATTGTAAGTAAACATCACAATATAGTATGGGGTATGCACGTTTATAATTTCTAACTAATATTTTGTTTATGTCTTAGCGAACAGCTACAAGAGACGAAATCCAATCAACCATTGGGTCGTCATATCTTGTGGAAGGAGGCTCGCGTAAATAAAGATGGAATAGTGGATAACGAAAATGTTCAACAATGTGTAAGTATACTATCCCTTTAATATTTTTTAATATTGTCTTTTAAAAATAATATTGAACTTATCTTTTTAATAATACATGTATTTTAGGAAAACTTGGAACAATGTCTTGAAAATCAAGATGAAAATAAAGAAGTTAGCTGCAGGGACATTCTCAGCATGGTATTCAATGTTCATGAATATTCTGGCCGTGTGAGGGGTAAGGGATTTGGCGTGACTCCCAAAAGTTATTTTTCACATGAGAAGCGCACAAATCCCTTGAATGATCAAGTATTAGAAGTGCTGAAAACCTTTTCGGAGCAAGTTGCATACTTGGTTAAAAAGGATAAGGAAAAGCAACTTCAACGTGAAATGCAAATAGATAGTGAAGATGGAAGTTGCAACATTGCTCATAAAAGTTTCTCGAAGGTAATTAATTACTTAACGAAATAAGAAATTCATTCAACCTAATTGTTTCACATACTTATGTATTAACCATTGATTTAATTTAGGGTGTTTCACGTTGCTGCCTATACTTGTCTTCCCCTACCCGTCGCATGGTTGGGAAAGGAACATTGTACAATACATTAGGAGAAGTATTGCACAACAACCCCGTCCCTGCCGGTCATGTTAAAGTGTCACCTGTGGTAGCTTTAGAACCACTTGCACCGTTGCCTATCCCTGACAACGACGGAGATATGAAACTTTTGGGAGAAGCAATAGGTAGCTATGTGGCATGGCCGAAACATCTTGTTGGCACTGATCAGGAGGTATATTTTAATTGCTATGTATGTTTAGTTGTATGATTATGATTGATTATGTTTAATTGCTGATTTTTCCGCTTTTATATTTCACATTTATTTAGATTGTTGCTAAAGGGAATGATAAGATCCCTCGCAACGAGTTTGTCACTTCACCAAAAAAGGCAGAAAATGTTTGACATATACATCAATTCATGTATACAAAATGATTAGCTTATTATAATAACTAACAAACTGATCAACCTCATTTTTTTCATATTCAACCAAAAAATAAACCCGCTGCATCGCAGGTGTAGGTCCATGGTAAAAATAAATCTTCCAAAATGCAAAAACTAGATTGAGAAAAATCAGTTGCTGCTCCTAAAATAAGTCAACCACGCCTTGCTCAATTTGGGTCGTGTCTTGACATAACAACAAAGATGAATATGGAGGGCAACAATGATACACGTATGATAAACATGGAAAAAAAGTATATTCAGATAAGAGTAATTAGACATACTTGGCAAAGAGCAAATATATGAACTTCTCGATCATAAAGAGCTGAGTGCTATTGTCATTAGCATATACATCAGGTAATATAAATACTTTATTTAAGATAAAAATTACCTTTTAATTGTATCATTGCCACATGTAATTTTATATTTTCATTGAAAGTTTTTGTATGAGAAGTTGGTGTGCACGCAGAAGTTGTCAAGTAGATTTTCATTATTATCTCCGCATAAACTATCCATGTTTAAACTCGATCCAGTTAATGTAAAATATTATGTAGTTGATATACTTATAGAAAATAAAGAGAAGGACAAGTTGTTTCTGGCACCATACAATTCAGGGTACGTAATTAGATACTTTATCTATATTTTTTTAATTTATGATATTATGAGTTGTGTAACAAATTTGCCAACCAAATTTGTTGTTTTAGGCAACATTGGGTGTTGTTTGCCATAAATGCGACTTCTGAAATTGTATATTATTTAGACCCATTGCACGGTCATTTCAACAATCACCCTGATATAAAGAACATCTTCGACACGTAAGCAATATTCATTTATTTTGTTATGTGAATATGTAATTCATACTGTAATTTATTGTAATTTGTTGATGTGAAACACTTGTAATTGATATTGTTGAATGTGAATATGAAATTGATATTGTGAAGAATATGAATTTTGATATTGTGAATGTGAATTTTAATGTTGAAAAGAAGAATTTGAATGTGATATTTGATGTTTATAATAATGCCATAAAAAAGACAGTGCTTTTTTTTAAAAAATGCCATAAAAAATTCTTTTGCAGAGCTTTTTTAAACGTTTTAGAGTGCTTTTCTAAGCCTTTTACAGCGCTTTTTCAAAAAAGCGCTGTAAATATAGTATAAGAAGCGCTTTGTATATGGACATATTACAGCGCTTTTTTGAAAAAGCGCTGTAAAACTAGTATATGAGCGCACTATATATGGACCTATTACAACACTTTTTTGAAAAAGCGCTATAAACATAGTATAAGAAGTGCGCTTTATATATGGACCTATTACAACGCTTTTGCGCTGTAAAACTATTATAAGGAGCGCGCTTTATAAAAGGGCCTATTACAACACTTGTTGTATTTTCAATAGCGCTGTTGTATCCTTTTACAGCACTAGATACTAGAGCGCTTAAAAGCGCTTTAAAATGATCTTTTTGGCGTAGTGAGATGAGAACAAAATCTGAGAAGCTACGTCATACCTCAAGTCATTGCTTATGAACTTGTTGAAGGTGAGATAGGGGGTGCTTGGAGCTTCTTTTTGAAAAATCTGAGAAGGTATGTTACACTTCAAGTCAACGTTTGTTTGATTTTGGATAGGCACAAATCCATTAAAAGTGATTATAATAATCCAAATAATGGTTGGCATAATCCTTCTTCGACACATGAGTACTGCATCTGGCACACTGCACAAAATTTCATGGGAGTTCAAGGACAAGGAACTTAAAAAAAAGTCGTCTATATGAGTAATGATCTAATTCTTCTTGGTATATTTTCCACTTATCACTTTATAATACTTGACAATTTTTACCTCATTCATACCGCAATGAAATCAGGATGGAAAATCCAGAGGCTTTAAGATGGGTTGATAATATCTCCCCAGAATAATGGACTATGGCATATTCTCAAGGTTGATGATGGGGACATATGACATCAAACATTGTCGAGTCAATAAACGCAGTGCTCAAGGGTACACACAATCTCCCAGTTACTACTTTAGCCCAATCAACTTCCTATAGATTGGGAGTTTTATATGCAGAAAGGGGACAACAATATCATACATCATTAGCTTCTGGTGGAGTATACAGAGATGATTGCATGGACAAGATTAAATATGAAGTTGGTAAGTCTAACGCTCACCAAGTCATGCGATTCGATCAAAATTATTATTCTTTCATGGTGCATGAAACAGTAAACCCAAGAGAGGTGCGACCAATTGGTCATTTCGAAGTCAACCTTCAAAGAAAATGGTGTGAGTTGTGAGAAATTTCAGGCTATACAAGTGCCTTGTTCACATGTCATAGTTGCGTGTTCTTATGCTCATCAAAACTATTTAATGCATTTGTCTGACGTGTCCAAGGTTGTTAATGTATTAAAAATCTACAAAGAAAAGTTTCCACCTATACCTAATGAAGGATATTGAACCCCATATGAAGGTGAAACAATGTATCACAATCCTGAAATGCGGAGAATTAAAAAAGGTCCTCTAAATAGTATCAGTATTAGAACTAAAATGTGTTAAGACAAACTCTCAATTTTAAAGTTTTGATGAAAATAAACAAAGGTTAATTAAAAGATTGTTAATTATGATTCTAAGTATATTGTTAATTTAACCTGTGCTTTTGAGTGTGTTAATTCAAAGATAGGTTTCAAAAGAATCAAAGAAAACAGCATCAGAAGAACATTCTTCACATTCTGGAAAATGGAGAATGTTCGCCAGACTGTGACAGCATAAAGACCCAACTTTCTCCATCACTTAATTAAAGTTGTTGGCTCTGGAAGTTACATGAATATGATCACTACATGGCAGAGAACACATAGGATCTATTCAACTCAAAGAGGACATTCGAATTGCAAAAGAAAAAGACTCTCAAACAAGCCTGTCTAGACAGTTTTGGGAATGACTGTCAAGACTGTTAAAAAAATCTTGAAGTCAAAGACAGTTTCCAATATACAAAAACGTTCAGATTGATTATCAGCCTCCAAGGATACCTAAAGTACAAAAAGTCCAGAATGATCATCAATCTCCAGTCAGTTTTAAAAGCTTCAGTACAAGCTCTTTACATCAAGCTTTCATGATCGTTTTCAATCTGTTTTGAATGGTTCAAAGCTTCAGTTCAAACTAGCAATATTATCTCTTATCAGAAGCATTAGATGATCATTAAAAATTCAAGAAAGATTGATTCAAAATGCAAAATACAGCTCAGCCTAAAACAGAAAGTAAAAAGTGTCAAAAGTAGGATTACTTTTTGCCTCTGGTCAAGTCAGACAAAGGCATCAACAAACAGCTATATTGGCCTTCATTAAATGCTCTCAAGCCTATAAAAGGAAGGCCACAGCTCAAGGAAAACTCAGAAGTTCAAGTGCTAACAAGTTTCTCCAAATCACTCTCATTCACATACTTGAAGTTCTGCAAATCATTTACAGAATCAGTTGTAGTTAAATCCTTCTTACTCTGATATATTCATACTGATTTATCTGTAAAAGAATCGAAACCTCAAACAAGAGTTGAGACATTTCAGATTCTAAACAATCTCATTATTATTGTAAAACTCAAACTATAAGAGTTTAATATAGTTTGAGGTAGATTGTAAGAAATCCTATCAAGACAGATAGGTGATTCGATTAATCTGATACCAGGTGGAATCAGATTAAGTTCTGTAAACAAAGATCAAGGTTGATCTAGGCTAGGTGCTGTAAAACCAGAAGGTTCTTGTTTTAAACACTTAGTGGAAAATCTAACAATTGTGGGGACTGGACGTAGCCCAAGTTGGGTGAACCAGGATACATCTATGTGTGGTATCTCTTATCTTTAATCTCCTTATCAAGTTTGATTGTTTTTAAGATTAAAATACAAAACCGTTTTTCTGTTTTACACACTAATCTGAACGTTCTCCGTTTTCTGATAAAACTAAGAACGTTCTCCATTTTTCTGCTTCCTTAACCAAGAACTTTCTTGAGTTTAAAACTTAAGTTTTTCAGGAAATTTTAAAAAGGGAGATTTACAATTCAAACCCCCCTTCCTTGTAAATCAATTTTGCTACTTCAAAATGGACGTTAGATAACAAGTGCCAAGAAAATGTGGACTATGTTGGTTAAATGATCATACTAGAAAATATTATTCAAATGTTACGGACAACTCTAGTCAATCTATGTAATTTTTGTAAAAATTTTGTTGTTTTTTTATGAATAAATTTTAATGAATTATATTATTTATTTTTCATTAAGTTTTTTTTTAAAAAATATTGATGTGTGAAGTCTCCGACTAACATTAAGTTGCTATTGCAAAAGTAGACTTCCTTTAAGAAGTCACTTTTGCAAATGACAAATTCCTGTTGAGACAAAACCCCAATTTAAATATTTTGATGATAAACAAAGATTAATTAAGAATTATAATTATGATTCTAAAACATGTTTTGTATCTAATAAGTGTGCTTGAGTGTATTAATCAAGATAGGTACCAAGAAACTTAAACATATCATTTCAAATAAGAAACAAGCTAAGTCAGAAAAACCAAGAACGTTCTGGACAATTTTGAAGAAAACGAAAAACTTTCTCGAGGTGCTCCAGAAATGCAAAAACACAAATGCAGTTCCAGATTCAGTTTGTGCAGTTCCAATTCAATTATGCTCTCTCAATCACGATAAGAGCAAATCATTATTGGAAGATCGCTCTACAAAGTCAAAGGCCAAGAATACGCATCACTAAGATCAAGACTCATTTGCCACACAGAGAAAGAACCAAGTCTGTTCTTGAACTTCAGAAGCAAGGATGAAGAACATTCTTGCTTTTTGGCCTACTCTCACCTAATCACTAACAAAGGATAGTCAGTTTGCTCCCAATGGGCAAATGAGCTGTCATAAGCTCTTTTTGAGTCTATAAAAGAGACCTCAAGGTGAAGGCAAATACCAGAACTCACAAAAGCAATTATTTCATCATTCATAATCAGATTCAAGAGCTTCCACCCGTTTTACACACATTTTTTCAAGTTCTGTCGAGTACTTAGAAACTGCATCATCCAATAACTATTGTGCTCTAAGATCACTCTGAGTTCCAAAGATCAGAATCAATACTCAAACACGAGTTGAGGATATTTAGATTCTATCAAATACTTTATCATTCCATTGTAATCTCAAGACAAAGTGAGTAAACACTAGTCTTGAGAAGTTGTAAAAATCCTTCTATGTTATAGAGAAGATAGTGTGATTAATCCTTTGTAAAGATTGAAGGGTAGATCAGTGAAAAACTCCTTTATGGATTGAAAGGTATTAGTTGTAACAGATCAAGATTAATCTGCAGAAAGTTTGTGTAAAAGTCAAGAGAATTCTTGTCTTGGAGCACTTAGTTGAAAATCTCACAGTTGTGAAGACTGGACGTAGCCCAAGTTGGGTGAACCAGAATATATATGTGTGTTATATTGCTTCCCTTATCTATTTACTTTCAAGTCTTTAAATGTCAAGTTCGATAGATAAACTAAAACTGTCATTTTCAACTAACCAATAACGTTCTCCGTTTCTGAATCAGAATCAAGAACGTTCTCCGTTTTCTGATTTACAACCAAGATCAATCTTGAGTTAATTTTTTTAGAAAATTTTAAAAGGTTAATTTACAATTCAAACCTCTTTTCTTGTAAATTGCTATTTCAATTCCTACTATACCAAAAAAGAGGATAAATTAGTATATAATTTTAAAAAAAAGAGTATATTGATAAATATGTGAACTTTCATTTATATTTTCTCATTTTTTTATACTTTAACTTGTTTCATGTCTGTTTTTCTCGAATACTCATTTCATGTAGGTTTACATAAACTTTAATTTACGTATAGCTCTATCACATAAAAATAAAATAAACCCAAAAAACATGCAAAATAAAATGAAAATAGAAAAAATGGGCAAAAAACAAAAAGTTTGATTATGAAAATGAGAGGAAGCGAAAGACTAAGGAATAATTAAAAAAAACAAACCATCCCTCCCTTTAAAATTTTAAAATTAAAAATACAAACATAAAACTTGACTAGATAAGAGAAACGATTTTGACCAAAAAGATAAAAGGAGAAAAAAAATCACTTCTTCATTGAAGTTGTTGTTAATTCTTCTCGTTCTGTTTTGTGTTAATCCTTTCCAAAAAAAAAAAAACCAATGCTTTTGAATCTTCAATTGTTAGATACCAACACACTTCCAGTTGTTGTTCCACGTGAAAACTCTGTCCCCATTTCCATTCCCAGTAAAAAAACCACACAACAACAATCACTTCCTCATTCCCCCGTTGGAACAGACTCAGAATCTCGTTTTAAGAAATTGAATTTGAATAGAAATGATGATTATATGTTTCCAAAGAAAAGGGATAACAGTAATGGGTTGGTTTTGAAGAAAAATAAAGTGCACACCAAGTGTTCGACGAAATGGGTGTGTTACGGCGGAAGAATTCCTGCAATTTTACAGGCTTTGAATAATATTCATGATTTGGATGAGGCTCTTAGACCTTGGGAAAAGAGACTTAGTAACAAGGAAATGAGTATTATATTGAAGGAACAAGTTTGTTGGGAGAGGGGTTTGAAGATTTTTGAGTGGTTTAAGAAGAAGGGTTGTTATGAATTGAATGTGATTCATTATAATATAATGTTTTGGGTTCTTGGAAAAGGGAGGAAATGGAGGCTTGTGGAGAGTTTGTGGAGTGAAATGAATGCAAATGGGATTGTGCCGGTGAATTCGACGTATGGAACATTGATCGATGTTTATGGTAAAGGTGGATTTGGAAAAGAAGCACTTGCTTGGCTTCAAAGGATGCTAAGTCAAGGGATGGAACCTGATGAGGTCACAATGGGGGTTGTTGTTCAGTTATATAAAAGGGCGGGGGAGTTTCGAAAAGCTGAGGAGTTTTTCAGGAAATGGTCGAGAGGGGAACTTTTGAGCGTAGAGATTGATTATGAGAATGTTGATGCTACTCATGTTGGCAATGATGTATCACATGTGAATGTTTGTTTAAAATCACATACATATAATACCTTGATTGACACATATGGGAAATCCGGTCAACTTCGAGTGGTGTATGAGATTTTTGCTAAGATGATCAAACTAGGTGTAGTGCCGACAACAGTGACATTTAATACAATGATTCACTTGTATGGAAACCATGGATGCCTACGAGAAGTAAGTCTGTTGTTGCAAAGAATGGAAGAGCTTCGATGTCCACCTGACACAAGGACATATAATATCCTTATTTCTCTTTATGTTAAACATAATGATATCAATTTGGCAGCAAATTATCTTGCAAAGATGAAAGAGGTTTTCCTTGAGCCTGATCTAGTGAGTTATCGCACCCTTTTGTGTGCATACTCAACTAGGAAAATGGTCCTAGAATCTGAAGAGCTCGTTCGAGAGATGGATGACAAAGGTCTTGAGATTGATGAATTCACCCAATCTGCCGTGACTAGGATGTATGTAGAATTGGGTATGCTGGAGCGGTCATGGTTATGGTTCAAGCGGTTTCACCTAACTGGGGATATCACTTCTAGCTGTTATGCTGCCAACATTGACGCATATGGCAAGCAAGGGTACACATTAGAAGCAGAGAAAGTCTTTGTGTGCTGCAAACAAAGGAAGAAGCTTAGTGTCCTTGAGTTTAATGTGATGATTAAAGCTTATGGGATAGGAAAATGCTTTGATAAAGCATGTCAATTATTTGATTGCATGGAGAAATTTGGTATTGTTGCAAATGCATGCAGCTACAGTTCTCTCATACATATTTTGGCCAGTGCTGACAAGCCACACATTGCAAAACCTTATCTGAAAAAAATGCAGGAGTTGGGATTGGTGAGTGATTGCGTCCCGTATTGTGCTGTGATATCAAGCTTTGCAAAGTTAGGCCAATTGGATACGACAGAAGCATTATACAATGAGATGATTGGATATGCTGTGCAGCCTGATGTTATCATTTATGGTGTATTAATCAATACTTTTGCTGATGCTGGAAATGTTAAAAAGGTTACCGGTTATGTAGATCGAATGAGGAAGGCAGGCTTGTCAGGGAATCCGGCCATACATAACTCTTTGATGAAGTTGTATACTAAAGTAGGCTACCTGAAAGAAGCACAAGAAACATACAAGTTGCTTCAATCGTCAGATCAAGGTCCTTCGATATTTTCTTCTAATTGTATGATTGATCTTTACACTGAGAGACTTATGGTTGAACAAGCAAAAGAAATATTTGAGAGCTTGAAGAGGAACAACATCGCAAATGAGTTTTCATACGCAATGATGCTATGTATGTACAAGAAAATTGGAAGGTTGGATGAAGCCGTTCAAATTGCGAAACAGATGAGGAAACTAGGACACTTGACTGATTTATTGAGTTATAATAATGTGCTTGGCTTGTATTCAATGGATAGGAGACTAAGGGAAGCTAAAGAGATTTTCAAGGAAATGATAGAATCTGGTATTCAGCCAGACGATTTTACATTCCGGGCTCTTGGACGTCTTTTGCTGAATTATGGTGTTTCGAAGCAGAATATTGGCAGGCTAGAAGTAATGGTGAAGAGGGATGTTCTGTGTGGCTTGCAAGCATGGATGGTGGCAATTTCACGTATGCTTGAAGGAGATGATTACACAGATAAATAGAAGTGGTTACTCATGGATGAAGCTTTTCTCTGGAGGTTTGCTCCTTTGGTGTCTACAAGGCTTATGCTATATTGGAGCATTTCAGTCATGGCATCTAAAATCACCACTGGTAATTTTAATATGTTACTTTCTGGCATGGTAATTTTAACTGTTGTGCATATAATGAGGAAAAGTATTAGGATATCTTTTTGGTCTTGACCCTCAGGTTCCCAGGGGAAAGGGGTCCTGATAATCCGAGGTTTGCCTGGGAGGTAAGTAAAGTTTGGCTTAATACTTTTTAAGCCAATGTTCGAACTTGGGTGCTCCGAATTGGTTCATCCTTAACCGAAGCTCATTATCTACTTGAGCCCAACCACTTGGTTGAAAATATTAGGATATTTGAAATATGATGATAGGATAATGGGATATTAATATGATATTGTTTTACACCTATTGAACATTGCTCTTCATTTCATAAAGATCATTTTCTCCACTAGAACAATTCCAACGTTTAAGAGATGAATTTTACCCATTGACGAATACGTTTGATGTTTTGCAGGATTATGGGATGGGAACATGTTTTGACTCCTTTCACGAGTATTCCTTGGCTTGAAGATTGGCAATGGGAATCAGATTGTTGAGATCTCTTCAACTTTGGAATTATAAGATCTTCTTTTTTCCCTTTTCTTGATTTTGATGACAGAAGTAATTTGATATTGACAATGACGATAGGAATAAGGGAAAATAGAACAAAATTAGAGAAATACCATCAGAATATTCAATTGCATTTTTCAAAAATTTGTCAATGATATATTCCAACTAAACTCATCTCATGTATGAAGGGACTGGCCCTGAATGATATTGATAGTAAAATTATTAGGTAAATCATGTACAATTTTGAGAAGTTTTTGCTGGAGACATTGATGCTGCACACTACCTTCTTTGGTTTTTGGAGAAGAGTTGGGTTTACACCTGTTAGACAATACCAGGATATCCACCACTTGATTTTTTTTTTTGTATATCTATATGCTGTATTCAGTTAGTTATGACAGTTAGGTTTGTAATTTTTTGTTGAATCAATTTGTATATAAACTTTCATCTCAAGTAATGAAAGTTTATAAACTTTCATATCAATTTGAATCATTTTATCGATTTGTATATAAACTTTCATCTCAACGGGTGACGTATTTGTGTGTTTCGTTTGTCTAATCCTCCATTATATAAATCATTTTCCTTTATTTAATTGTAACACATCTGATTTTTTCTTCTTCTACGTCTAGGTCTTTTAATTTTTAAAAAGTGTAACAAAGTATATTTTATTTTCTTATTTTTTCATCTAGGTCCAATATTAATTTTAAACTTGATGTGGCAGTGACTTGGGCTTTTTTGCCACAATGAAGCCAAATCGAATAATCGTTCGAAATATCTCTCTTGCCAATCCATTGGGCCTTTTTGCCTTCCATCTCGAAATAAGCCCTTTCGAGAGGAGAAAACGATCGAGTCTATTCATGGCCCTCATATTAGATTGAGTTTCAATTTCGTTTTCAAAATCAGTAAAATTAGCATCTAGTGTGTCCAAAATTGGACAAATTAGTCTCCCTCTTACGTGTGAGTTGGCTAATAGTTGAGTTCACCACGTAAACCGTTAATGTCCACATCAATCTCAATAATAGAGCAAACTAACGGAAAAACTATATTGTCTGACGTCTTTCAATTTCAAAGTATTATTTACCTATTTTTAATATTCAAAGAGTAAATATATGACCGTTGCAATTTCAACAGGCAATTTGGTGATTTACTTACATATTTTTTTTTATTGAAGGACCTTATGGAAAGCTTATTGCCATCTCTTTCTTAAAGAGATATGAAAAGTGGTTTCACATAGTACGGCTTTTTTCTTTCAATTTCCAATTGTAATGTGAATTGAAGTTGAATTGCTTCAACTTTTGCTACTAATATATACCTAAAGGTAATGTTTATGCATTGTGCTCACCCATTTTTTTTTAAATGTTAACATGTGCTCCAAGGGCATATGTTAATCATTCAAATGTAGAAATTTTATCTTTGAACTTATGTTTTTATCTTTTAAAAAGTTTAAACATTGTTTTTTTAAATAAAATTTTCAAATATGCTACTCATACCTTCTGGATTGCTAGTTACACTCTCTGCCATTGTTAAAAAGACTTAATTGCACTTATCATTAAATCAAATTTGCCAACTCTTCGTCTCCTTTCATCTTCCACCATGAAACCCATAACCTTCCTTCATTTTCATCTTCATCTTATCTCATTTCCACTCAAACTCTCTTCTTCAACATTTTGCTGCTTGAACTAAATTTACCCACACTACGTAAACTGAGTTCACATACGTATACGTGTTCATAGTAGTATCTTACATATATTTCCACACTACGTAAATCAAGTTCACGTACACAATTTCCTTACTCATTGCAATATCTTACATATATTTAAACTCAGTTTATGTACATGAACTTAGCTTAGATACATGTACATATGCACTTCTCTTACTCATTGCAAAATTTTACATGTACTTGAAGTCAGTTTACAAACATGTACGTGAATCGAGTTTAAGTACGCATTTCCCCTACTCAATGCAAAATTGTACATGTACTGGAACTTAGTTTACGTACATGAACTCAATTCATGTACATGAGCTCAATTTACGTACATTTACGTGAAGTGAGTTTAAGTGCGCACTTTCCCTACTCACTTCAAAATTTTACATGTACTTGAACTTAGTTTGCGTACATGTACGTGAACTCAATTTACGTATATTTACGTGAATACAAAATATGTAAGAGTGCGTGATTTAAGTTTGCATACAATGTATAATTTACCACATTCATGAACTTAGGTCATATCAAACTTATAGATTTTGAAAAAAAAATATGAACTCAACAAATCAATAAACATAACTCTGAAGTAGCAAAGTTGATTTACAAGGAAGGGGGAGTTTGAAATGTAAATCTTCCTATTTAAAATTTCCTGAAAAAACTTAAGATTTTAACTCAATAATGTTTTTGGTTAAGAAAACAGAAAACAGAGAAAATTCTTGGTTTTATCAGAAAACGGAGAACGTTCTTGATTAGTTAAAAATCATAAAAACAATTTATATTTTTAACTTAAAAATCAATCAGACTTAATAAAGAGATAAGGGATAAGAGATACCACACACAAGGATATATCATGGTTCACCTAACTCGAGCTACGTACAGTCTTCACAATTGTGAGATTTTTCACTAAGTGTTTAAAGCAAGAACCTTCCTATTTTACAACATCTAGTCTAGATTGATCTTGATCTGTTTACAATCTGTAATATTTCCACCCAGAAAGACACACAATCAATCTACCTATCAATATTTAGATAGGAGTTTACACTTTACCTTTTAACCATAAAAGGATTTCTTACAATCTACTCAAACTATACTCAACACTTATAGTCTTGAGTTCTTACACAATAATAATGAGATTGATTGTTAGAATCTGAGATGTCTCAACTCGTGTTTGAGATTAGATTCTTTCCAAGAGGTTCAGAATAAGTATAACAATATATTAGAATAAAAAACAGAACTGACTCTATTTGAGAATGGTACAGCTTCAAGTATGTGAGTGAGTGATTTGATCAGATTGATTAGTACTTGAACTTCTGCGTTTTCCTTGAGTATTGGCCTTCCTTTTATAGGCTTGATAACATTTAATGAAGGTAAAAAAGAGTCGTTGGTAGTGCTCTTGTCAGGCTTGACCAGAGCCAATTTTTATGAATAAAAATATTCCAGCCTTTGAATACTTTTTTGAGTTCTGTTTTGACTTGACTGAGTTCTTCATTTTTTATCAGTTTCTATTGAGTTTAATGATCTTTTAATACTTCAGATATGTGATGATGCCTTTAGGTTGAACTGGAGTTTTGATTCTTGTTAAAATAAATTTGAAGAATAATGAAGAGTTGTTGCAGAAAGCTTCACTGAAGCTGCTGGAGATTGATGATCAATCTGGACTTTTTTTGTCTTTGGGTTTCCTGGAGATTGATAATCAATGTAGACGATTTTCTGATCGTTCTAGAATCTATCTTGATGTCTCGCATATCTTCAAGATCATTTATTACTCTTGACAGTCAAGTTGGAGACTGTTCAGATTTATTTGGACCAGCTTGATTCATAACATTTTCCCTTTATGATTCAAATGGTTTCTTTGATTAGAATGGATCCTATTTGTTCCTTGTCAAGTACTGATAGTATTGATGTTAATTTCAGAGACAATATCTTTATTCAATTAATGGAGATTGATTGATCTCGAGGCTGTCTTGATCATTCTTGACCTTAGAGAACTTTCTTCGTTTTCCAGATTTTGTCAAGAATGTTCTTTGTTCTTGTCTGTAGAGATTTTTGCTTTATTATGCTGATTTCTTTGCTTTGCTTAAATCCTATCTTTGAATTAATACATTCAAAAACACAAGTTAAATTAACATAACATTTAGAATCATAATTAACATTCTTAATTAACCTTTGCTTATTTTCATAAAAAATTTTAAATGAGAGTTTGTCTTAACAAACTCGTTGGCGAATTTAAGCATAATAAGAAGATGAGTGTTATGGGGAGTAAGTTATAAATGAATATCAATTATGAGGTGTAAGTTATGAGTATGTGATATGAGTGTGAGATATTATGAGGTAAGGTGAGTGATGGTGATGAATAGAGAAAAAGACAAAATAGAATTTAATAATGAGTGAAATAGTAAAGAGCATTTTAGGTATTCTAATTTTATGAAAGTTTGATGGATGTGGGTAGCAAAATGGGGTGTAAGTAGCAAAATTGTAAATTTTTTTACTATTAATATCCTTAACATATATTAGCATGACCTTTTATTTTTTTCATACATTTTGATGGTATTTAATAGAATTTGTGTGGTTGATGCTCCATTCTTAGTGACACCACATTTTTTTAAAGACCAATGATAGTAATTAATATTGTGAGTAATTTAATGAAGGTGAATATCGAACATGCAACCTTATCTCACTTCACTTCCTAATTTTTCATTCTAGCTGCTAAATTAACTTTATATCTCCTAATAATACCACGTTTTAAGTTATATATACCAAGATAACTATTACAATTTTTTTTTGGATAAAACTATTAACTTTCTTGAGTCTATATTTTTTTATAAGGTAAATCAAATAGAATCTATATTGTTCTTAAATTTTGTTTGAATTTTGCAACATCAAACACAACATTATGAAAACAAATTGGTCAAGAGAGTTGAAATTCGAATACTAACTAAAATAATAATTGATCATATATTGTTTATCTCCTAATTAAACTCTAAATTATTGAACTTTTTTCTTTGAAAACCGAAAGATTAAGAGAAAATAAAAAGTAAAATAAATATTTCAATTTATTTTTATAAATATTTTTATTTTTTTATAATAAAGTATATTTCAATTTTTTTAGAGTGCGAGATAGTAGTCACTTAATTCTGTAAAAAAAAAAAAAGGATAACCGTCACTTTTTTTTTGGACAAAAAAAATACTTTTGAGTATAAAAATATAAAATAAAATATAACATTTTTGTCAGAAAATAAGTGCAATGAAATTTAATTAGTAGTTAGTGAACTAGTAACCTTTTAATGGCGCTTGCTGCATGCATATGAAGGAAGCGCCATGTAAGCACCAACTTCAAAAGCGTTATCTATCCATTCTAAACTTGTATAAATATACTCGCATTCGCTATTAGGTTAATTTTCATCGCTCACATTTTCCTTCTCTGTTTCTGCTTTCGGGATTCGCTAAGTTTCGTCACCTTAAACGATACCACCGTCGCTTTCTATCTCCAGCGGGTCGAAACCAGAGTCTCTGTCATCCACTAACAGTTCTGCTCTCTCTGATTGCAGATTGGTAATTATTTTTATGAAAACGATTTTAAGTTTCTCATTTAAAGAATTATAAAATGTATCGGATGATTTTCTAACCGTTCTAATTTCTATATATGAAAACATCCTTTATTATTTTATTTGTGTTATATAATATATGTTAGAGAAAGAAGTGTCTTTTTAAGAGAAAACTTACAACTTGTTTGGTTTCAAATCTTAAGTACAAGGAGATATTTATAGGTACAATAAGAAAACTCTAAACATACTTCTAGGATCTTCCCAATTAATATATACTTTTGGATTTTTTCTACATTTTTCTATATTTAATATAGTTATAGATTTTTCAATAGATATTATGATTTATCTAAATAATTCTAGATTATTCTAAATTTCAAATTATACTTAACATAGCTTCCACTTAATTTGAAATTTTCTTATTTACCTTTGGTCTTGCTCTCAGTCTCGATCAATCTTTCTTCAGTGTTAGAATTTTATTCTCATCTCATTTGACAACATAGCTCAACGATTGATCAATGTATACCTCTTCTTCAAGATAACCATTTTGAAATTTTGCCTTCACATCAAGTTGATAGATTTTCAGTGTTATTTGAGTTTCTCGAATCGTATTCGTGTAAAAATCTTCATAGTCAACTTCATGTTTTTGTTTTGTATCCTTTGATGACGAGTCCTTCTTTGGATTTTTCTGCTACTCAATTAGTATTATTTTTAGCCTTAGGTGTAGATGGTAATTCTCGAATGCAGTTCTTCGCAATTGATTCAATCTCTTCATTAATGGCTTTTTGTCTTTTGTCTTTTATAGCTTCATCAAAACTTGATAGTTCAGTATCTACCAAAAAGCAATATAACTCTTCAAAGTCAAAAGTAATTTCATTAGCCCTTTCGTAAATGTCATTCATGTCTCTCTTCTTCCTTAGTCTTTCGCTTGAACTTTCTTCTTGAAAAATAGATGAAGAAGGTGGTGGAGTTGCATCTTGAATGGCTGTTGTAGTCTTTTGGTCGTCTTCTTTCCCTTCAATTTGCACATTGGTGAGTCTTCAATTGATACATTTTCATTCACCTTCTCATTAAGCTCCATAGAATTCTCCTTGTATCCGCACATATGATTACTTACACCATTGTCCAAATACCACAAACTATTAGTATCCTTATCTTCTTCCTTGAGAGTTACCAACAAAGTAAACTTTTTATCTTCATGAACAAAATTAGTCGCTTCTTCTTGATTAGGAGCACCTCGACATCTCCAAGGTAAATGACCAAATTTATGACAATTATAAGTTCAACTTTAGATTTGTTATACCTCATTTTAATTTGATTATAGCCACAACATCCTTCAATGAAGCTTTGGTTTTGAGAACTTGCTATAATGGCTCTTGTCTTTTCTTCGTTCTTTCTTCTTGAGATTGAAGCTTTATCTTCTTCACTTTTGCCAATGCCTTGAAGTGATTTCTCCAAAATCTCCCAAGATTCCTAAGAGGTAGTAGCATCGACAACCTTGTCAAACATAAAATTATCTAAACATTGATAGATGAAGGTGAGAGCAAGTTGATCTTTCATCTTCATCTTTAACAATGTTTTCTTCTCATTTTGAGACAAACTTTCTTCATCTGGTGGCTTCTCATAACCTTTCTTCACAATCTCTCATACATCGTCCGTTAAAACGATTACCTTATAATTAATTATATACAAATTATTAATTTATTTAATTATTAATTTTATCCCCTAAAAGATTAAAAATAGGAAAATAAATTATTTACATTAATAAAAGAAGGAAAAATATTTTTATTAATTTGGTTTGACAAGGGAAAGACTTTGCTCCTACATATCCTCATGTGCAATAGGAAAATCAAAACACACGTAGTTCTTGGGTAGAAAATATTTATATGTTATCCGATTTTTATTATTACTCTATTTTTATTATTTTTTATTATAGTTATTATTATATATGTATCCAAAAGTAAAAATATAATAATAATATTAACAATAATAATAACGGAAAAAAAGGTGAGATGTCTGTTCACAGGTTGTATCTTTTTATTTTTGTATTTTAGTTTTAAAGTAAAGAAAAATTGATTTTTGTTAGGAAACAACGATAACGTGGTGATATGTGAACGAAACTGGACGCGATGGTGAAGCAACTTGTTAAAGGATTTGCTCGTGTGTGGTCGGATTTGTCGCGACACAAAGGCCACCGACAGTCGGGGTGAGTTATGCGGCGCGGCGAGCGAGGATGAATTTCATCTAGCGACATCGACTATTAATTCTAATACTAAGGAAAAGAAAAAAAAACTATTTATTCGTTGTTATGGTTTTTTTTTTCTGTTATGTTACAATAGGTGAAGTTTGTTTTTCTTGGTGATTTGTTTATAAACATCAATTATTTATATTTTCTTTTTAGTATTTGTGTTGCAAAAACAATTTTAGGAACAGACAATTTAAGAAAAATGAAAGCTTAACATATTTATTTTTTGCATAAATAGAAAAAGAAAAAATAATTAAACTACATTTTCTTTTAAAGGATGCAATACAAAGACTAATAAGAAAAAAAATTAGAGAACAATAAGAAAGTGGTACCTTACTGCTAAATTGGTTTTGCTGGACTGATTTTACCAAATTTAGATTCTATGCTCTTCTTTTGCCTATTATTCTCTCGGTTTTTTGTTTACTCAATCGTGCTCCTCTCCCTCCTCTACTCTTGGTATTGATTATTTACAGACTTTTTGGGTGTAGGTTACAAAAGACAAGCAAATAATTGTGGATTGATTACCATCAATTTCTTTTCATTCAAATGATCACCATTATACTGATTTTTATTACCATCAATCAATTTATTTTTCATTTCTTTTCCTTTAATTGATCACCATTATACTGATTTTTATTACCATCAATTTATTTCTTTTCGGTTTCTTTTTATTCAATTATGTACTTTTTTTGTGTGTGTTAGAAAAGAGTGAAACGTCTAAACAATAATCAGAGGCAAACAAAAAAAATCAGAAACATACATGATTGTCTAAAGTTTATAGCTTATCTATTTATTTTTATTTATTATATCTTTCTCATTTTTTATATATTTATTATTATTATTATTATTATTATTATTATTATTATTATTATTATTATCGAGGTATGATATATGTTTTACTTTCCAGTACGTGATAATCATAAGATGCATTTGGGAAAGGGGGTTAAAACAAAAGAAATGGGTTGAAGACCCAACTTGGTTACTAGTAATTCAAAGGTAAATTGTACTAACTTCTCCTGCCATAGTCCGATCCATATTGTTGATCCTGTCCTTTTGAGTATATATTCTTTGTTTTTGTTGTTGTTGTTTTTCTTCTTCTCCTAGGTTGCCCTTTCGAGTTTTCAACCAAACAGGTTTTTATTATATTTTTTGTACCCTAGTTTTTGCCTAGGTTGCCCCTTTTAGTTTTCAACCTAGCGGGTATTTATTACTTTTTTTTGTACCCTAATTTTTGCTTAGGTTGCCCATTTTAGGTTTTCAACCTAGCGGGTATTTATTACTATTTTTTTGTACCCTAATTTTTGCATAGGTCGCCAGGTTTTCAACCTAGCTGATATTTTATTATTATTATTATTATTATTATTATTATTATTATTATTATTTTACACTAATATTTCATAGGTTGCCCCTTTCAGGTTTTCATCCTAGCGGATATTTATTACTATTTTTTTTTGTACCTTAATTTTTACTTAGGTCGCCCTTTCAGGTTTTCAACCTAGCAGGTATTATTATATTTTTTTACCCTAATTTTTGCGTAGGTCGCCCTTTCAGGTTTTCAATCTAGCGGATATTTTATTATTGTTATTTTTTTTAAAAAAATTTTGTACCCTAATTTTTGCCTAGGTTGCCCATTTCTAGTTTTCAACCAAGCGAATATTTATTACTATTTTTTTTGTACCCTAATTTTTGTCTAGGTCGCCCTTTCAGGTTTTCAACCTAACGGGTATTATTATGTATATTTTTTTACCCTAATTTTTGCCTAGGTCGCTGTTTCAGGTTTAGAACATAGTGTGTATTTTATATATATATATATATATATATATAATTTGTACCTTAACTTTTACCTAAGTTGCCCTTTCAGGTTTTAAACATAGCGGATTTTTATTACTATTTTTTTTTACCCTAATTTTTGTCTAGGTTGCCCTTTCAGGTTTTCAACCTAGCAGATATTATTATATATTTTTGTACCCTAATTTTTGCCTAGGTTACCCATTTCAGGTTTTCAACTTAGCGGGTATTGATTACTATTTTTTTTGTACCCTTATTTTTTCTTACGTTTCCCTTTCAGGTTTTCAACCTTTGTAGGGAGCAATAGCCTGAATATATTACACAAAGGAATCATGTGGTTGAACAATGCATTCATATATCAAACTAGTCAAGTTTGTATTTAACATCAAAGAACATAACATGTATGATGATCAATAATCATTGTAGTCAATATTGCAATCAAAATATGGATTATGATAACAACAACAATATGCCATAATTATATGCAAGCATTTTAACACACTTTGAAAAATGGTCAATGAATATATATTCTTCTCACTTTTAGAAAAAAAAAACAATGAGTTGACTTCAGTTTTAAGAAAAAGAATATTTACTAAAAACTCCCCCTAAATATTATAAAATTAGCATTCTTTAATATTTCAAAGTTCCATAACACAAGTAAGATACTTTTTTGCTCTTTATCCTCTTTCACAAGAGGCAACATTTTTTAGAACTAGAGAGAATGAGCACATACAAGGAAGCAAAATAAGATGAATGTGACATTATGTCAAATATATTTTCTCTCAAAAACATTTTTATTGCTAATGATGTTTGTATTTTTTCAAAAACTAATAATTTTTTTAAAATGGATAAAAAATATGCCAAAGGATTTGCTCACATTAAAAAATATTTTCCCCAAAGTTTTTGCAAATACACAAATAAACAATAAGGCATATGTTCAAGCTTACTTTCATTAGTAAGTGTGTATGAGACTTTTTTATTTGTGCTAATTCTATCTATCATGCTTAAAATAAATTTAAACACTTGAGATCAATTTTCACATAGAAGGTAAGCAACAAATAAGACTCATTTGCAAAAACATATATTAATATGCCTCAAAATGTTCATATATCAATTTTTGACTTCATGCCATAATTTTTTTTTGGATTAGTTTTGAGTTTTAAAGCAATAAGAGACACAAATCCTTTTTATGAAGACCAAACATAAATTTTTATTTTTATTTTAAATCCTTCAAAAAATAAATCCTAAACAAGGATATATATTTAAAGTATTTTGAAGAATAATCTTTTTCAAAAGCCACATTAAAATCCATATTAAAAAAAATTATATTCAAACATCAAGCAATTTATAGGCTACTCAATATATTCAAAACAATTGGAGAATATGATAGAGAATACTTTCAAATACATAAAGAGGTGAATTTGTAGAAAATAATGTTAATTCATTTATCATAATAATTTGAGTTTATGTTAAGGATTTGAGTTCCATGAATGAGTTAAATAGTAATCATGGTCAGAATATACCTTGATAAGATCCAAAGAAGCACTTGAATTAGACAAGAGGACAATGTGAATATGTGCTTCTTCTAAAGGACTATCATTTATACTCGTTACTATTCCTTTGATCTGACTGACTTTCAGCAAGACTGCAAAAGCTTGGTATAAATATAGCAATGTTAAATGGTGGGAGAAGGGAGAATGTTTGTTGGAGGTGAAGAACGTTCTTGAGGGGCAGCAGTGGTGGTTGTACAAGATGGAGAATGTTCATGAGCAGTAGCAATGTTATTCTCAATAATTGAGGTTTCTTTTTCACCTCCGGCAACTTTGGTACCAAAAATAAATTCCTTCCAATTAGTTCTTTCAATAATTTGATCATGAAGAGATGTTTTTGGATGAAAGGTCAATAGTGAGATAGGTGTAGGAGTGCGAAAAGCAAATGGTTCAAACTCATTTAGAAGTTGTTAATGTTCTTCAACCATATCATCATAATAGGAAACATTATTTTTGATTGGATGTTGCATATAAACTGTCATGAAAGTTCTGAAGAATGTTCTACTTATGTTGAGAATGTTATGCTCTTGTGAAGAATGTTCTAGTATGAACTTTTTTTGCTTAAATTGATCCTTCTCTTAGATCCTTTTGATTTTGCCATTCCATGATCAGACTTTGAAGATTTCATGGATGATATTAGAACATTATCAACAATGTAATTTATCCAAATTTAACATTTGATTTATTTAACCTTTGATAGAATTAAGTGTATTTTTGTGAGAGGAAAAATACTGCACCTATGTTTTAGCCATATGTTATCAACCAATTTGAAAATAAACAAGTAATGAACTAAGTTAAAAGGTTAGACCAGTTAAGTGAATCATAATTTAGAAAAACAACCCAATTTGAATTCTTATTAGCAATCTTATACACAATCTAGGACAATTTTAAAATTAATCAACTACTTTTTGGTAGCCATAGATAGTTTCCTAAGACCCAACAATGCAAAAGTAATACTTTCTTTGCAGCCACTGGGTTACGGAAAAAATCTAATTATTATTAAGGCTATGAAGCATAATCTATTTTATTGAACAAATATAAGCTGTTTTAGTAGACTAAGTCTACTCAAATTTAATTCTAAATTCCTAATTCTTCGCCCACATTTTTTAATTTTTCACCCACGTTTTAGCAAAATAAAAAGTTATGATAGAAAATTTGTGAAATATCATTTTCATCAAAGAATGATTTGAAGAATGATGTTTCAAATTCCGCTTGATCATTTCTTATAGAAATGAAAATTGTTTTTCAAAAGACTTAAAAACATGATTTGGTCGGAAATTCATCTAAGTATAAAACATAAGAATTTTTCTTTAAAATGAAACATGAGGATGTTTGTTTTACTTCAGTCATGTGATGTTTGTTTTACTTCTTTCACATATCAAACATCCTCAATCTATGCAAAATTATTTCAACAAATGATACATGTACCTTTGATTTGTTAATGTTTCCAAATGTTATAAACGCTCCAAATTTTTCTAATCAGAGGAGGCATCATACTTTTCCATTCATGTGTATTGAGCATTCCTTGTTCATGTATCAATGTTCTTTCTTGATTGTTGGATGATGTTCCTACATCACAAGTTAGTAATGATTTTGGTACCCATATTTGTTTGGGTCCTTGATGGTTAGTGTATCTTCTTCTAGAAGATTTTTTCTTATGATAACAGTTTGGTTCAGCATGACCACTTTTTAAGCAGAAAGAACATTTTCTTACTGAAGAATGTTCTAGTATGTGTCCAGAACGTTCTCCCTTTTTGAAATTTTGAGAAGAACGTTCTTGTCTGTTTGCAGAACGTTCTTGGGGTTTAAATGACCATTTTTCTTTATGTTTTTTATCCTCTTTTTTGAAATAACATGCATATTCTAAATGTCCAATTTTTTTACAATATGAACATCTTTTATTGCCTTTCTCATCTTTTTTTTTTGGCACAAAAAAGTTTTCATAAAGCTTTTATGTTTGAGAAGTTTTGAAACATCAATCATCTTTGTCAAATATCCCTTCTTCAGATATCATGTTCTTTTGAAATGTTTCAGTGGTTTCTACCAAGTTGGTTAAATCATTTTTCAATTCATGAACTTCTATTTTTAAAGAGGTACTTTCTTCCTTAGTTTCAGAACATTTTGGAAGATGATTTTTTATGGTTATTTCATTGAGAGCCTTTTGTTGCTCAATCATTTTTAAATGAGATTGCTACATACTTTGAATGACCTTTCTGAGTTCTTCATTCATTGCTTGGGCTTTCTCTTTTTCTTCTTTTTCTTTATGGAGTTGTTCTTTTAATAAACCATATTTTTGAGCAAGAAAGTTTGAATCACATAAAAGATTATTAAATTCTTTCTCCATTTGTTCACATAAAGGACAGAGTTCAGAGATGGTTACCTCATTATTTTCTAAGTTTTCCATTAAGCACATGTTGGCTTCTAACATTACTTCTTCTTCTTGAATCTTTTCCTCTAACACTTGTTAGGTGCTTAATCTTTAGAGACCAAACTCCGATACCAATTGAAGTAGCAATGTCAATTTACAAGAAATAGGGGTTTGAATTGTAAATTCTCCCTTTTAAAAGTTCTATTAAAAACTTAAGAAAATAACTCAAGATTGATCTTGGTTGTGAAAACAGATAACGGAGAACGTTCTTGGTTTTAACTAGAAAACGGAGAACATTCTTGGTTAGTTAAAATTAACAATTTAATTTATCTATTTAACTAAATAATCAAACATACTGAAAGTAAATAGATAAGGGAAGAGATACCACACAAAGATATATCCTGGTTCACCTAACTCGGGCTATGTCCAGTCCTCACAACTGTAAGATTTTCGCTAAGTGCTAAAACGGAGAGCAATCTTGGTTTTACACACCCTGTTTCAGATCAACCTTGATCTATTACAAAAACAAATCCTTTCCACCCAGAAAAGAGTTCAATCAAATCACTTATCAATCTTTAGATAGGATTTTACAGTTCACCTTTTAATCATAAAAGGATTTCCTACAAGGTTACTCAAAACTATACTTCACACTATAGCCTTGAGTTTACAATGATATGATTTAAAGTGTTTTGTTAGAATTTGAGAAGGCTCAACACTTTTTTGAGTTCTGATTCTTTGATAGAGAAATACACGAGAATGATTCTAGGAATCGAATAGGAAAAATCAGAATTGATTCAATGTGTGTGAGTTAGAGAAATTCAAGTATGATTAAAGTGAGTAATGAATTGATTAGTACTTGAAGCTCTGATTTTGGACAGAATCTGAGTATGCTCAACTCGTGTTTGAGATTAGATTCTTGACAAAAGAATTCAGTAGAATGATTATGATATGAAGAATAAAAACGGAACTGAATCTTTTGTTTGTGATTGAGAAGCTTTCAAGTATGTAAGTGTATGTAAGTGATGTATTGCTTTGTACTTGAAGCTCTAATTTTTTCTTGAGCTTCGGGTTCCTTTTATAGGCTTCAAGGAGGTTCATGACAGCTAATATGACCATTGGAAAAGGTCTAGCTGTCATGTGTTAGATTGTGGAAAAAAGTCAGATTTCAAACTAAGAATGTTTTTGACTAAACATTCTTCGTTTTTGTTGTTTTCTGCAGAACTTCCAGATCTGATGCTTTCTTTGTCATCTTCTTTGGAGATTGTTTGAAGGTTTCTTTATCAAGAGTATAGATGTCTCAAAGTTATGTTGATGTTTTAGATTCAAGAACGTTCTAGATTCATAACTCAGAAGCTGAAGAATGATCTTTCTTGAACATGGAAAATGATCTTGTGATTTTTGCTTTGAGTCATGCCTTTTAACCTTTGATCTTTTGGAGTGATTTTATTGCTATTGTGAGCTCTGTATATTCCTTGTGAAATAATGAAAATGTACTTGCAAAACGCAGGAGCTTTCTTTTCATTAAAGGATGATTTAAGCATTTTTGTTGTCATGAAGTTGTGGAGAACATTCTTTGTTTTCTATTCCTCTGTCAAGAACATTCTCCGTTCTGTTTGTATGAGTTGCTGGATTTTGAACTTCTCGCAGTTTTTGTATGTCATACTTCTATGTACTTGCGTTAGTGATGCAGTACTTTATGCACAATATTGTAAGTACAATGTACTTGTGCCCTTCCTCACAACTCATCACTTCGGAGATCAATCTTGAGGCTGTTTGTTCTTGATGATTTTGCTTTGCGTTTGTTGATCCTCTTTGAACGAATCTGTCCAAAATGATCTTGAGTATACAGTTCTATTCCTTTGTAATCAGTATTGATGTTTTTCCATGTAGATTGATGTATTTTTGAAACCTTGAACGATCTTTATTAATGAAATCTTTGTCCAAAATGTTCTTGAAATAATGCTGTCAAAACCATAACATTCTTGGATTTAAAGCTGTGAAAAGGAGAACATTCTCCGTTTTTCCAGATTCAGTTTTAACAACCAGAACATTCTTCGTTTTTCATACTACTATCTAGAATGATCTTCATTTTTTCAGACTGTTGTCCAGAATGATCTTCGTTTTTCAGAATACTGTCAAGAATGTTCTTCGGTTTTTCTGTTTAATAACCAGATCATTCTTTGTTTCTCATATTTGATCTTGCTTCTTTTAAATGACCTTGTTTCTGATTTATAGCATAATGTGATCATTGATTGTTGTATGAATGTATTTGATCATCTTCTTCATGAAGATGTTATCTTGAAAATGTTATAATCTTTCTCTTGAATGATTGATATATTCTATTTGAGATTCTTGCACTTTGATGATGTGAATGGCTTCTTGCTTGTTCACTTATGCAATTCATCTTCCTTAAACAAAACTTAAGTGCAATCATTAGTAAATCATCATTCATAAAACTCAATCATTTAATTCGTAAGGTTTGTTGTCATTAAAACATATATCAAAAAGGTTTCTCTCTCAACAGTATTAACTTCTTATATCAGGTTTCCATATACTTCTAGTACGTTTGCTTTTGATTCCAAAGCAGCCAAAATTCCCAAGGCACAAACTTTATATCCTGTCATGTTATTGGTACAATCAAAACACAAGCACGTTGGGATAGGTATGAACTGCTTTTTGGGAGATATTAAGACAACCCAAATCCCATGTCCCATTACGTTTGAGGCTCCGTCGAACAATACGGTCCATTTTCCATTATCGCATTCTTCATACAAAACCATGATACTTTCATCCAGGAATTCACATTCCATTGATTGATAATCATCCACCGGATGATTAACCAGATAATCTTCCAAGGACTCATTTTGATGTCTTTCTTAGTGACATAAGTATTATCATATACTGATAACATCACATGCCAGCTAGCAATTCACCCCGTGAGAGCAGGCTTTTTCGAAAATGTACTTGATCGGATCCATCTTGGATATCAAGCAAGTCGTATGGAAAAACATGTTTTGCCTCAAGCGATGGGCCGCCTAGGCTAAGGCACAACACGTCTATTCTAACATTGTATATCTGTAAAAAAATTATTTAAATAGTAAATGACGTGCTCTTTCTTTCCTGTTTCATCGTGTGTCCCCAACACGCATCCCATGGACCCATTGACAACTGTAAGATACATAATCAAGGGTCGGCTCAGAATTGGGGGGACTAGAATTGGAGGCTTCTACAAATACTTTCGAATTTTCTCAAATGCATTTTTGGCATTCTTCATTCCACACAACTGTTTGATTTTTCCGTAAAAGTTTAAAGATCGGTTCACAAGTGGCGGTTAGTTGTGATATAAATCTTGAAAAATAATTAAATCTCCCAAGAAAACCGCGAACTTTTCTTTATGTACTTGGGGGAGTCATTTCTTTTTTTAACTAACTACAAATCCCAATAATTTGTCCGACCTCACGCCGAAAGTGCACTTGGAGGGATTAAGTTTTAGCTTAAATTTTTTAACTAATTAATAACATGTTTTTCTTCTATTTGTGACTTAGCAATCATATCATCTACATAAACTTCTACCTCTTTATGTATCATGTCATGGAACAAGGTTACCATAGCTCTTTGGTAGGTCCACCAACATTCTTCATACAAAAAATGAAAGCCGTTTTTTCTATATCTTTGGATGTCATCTTAATTTGATTATACCGAGAGAAACCATCCATAAAAGAGAAGAGTGAATGGCGGGCCGTGTTGTCAACTAGAATATCAATGTGAGATAACGGGAAATCATCTTGGCTTTTAAATCAGAGGGTGCGGGTCAATCATCCCAACTTTAAATTAGAGTGTACGGGTCAATAGTTGCAATTTTAAATTTATACACTATTGAAAATTTGTAGTGTGACAAATGCATTTGATGAGTGAACATTTTCCTTCATTTTCATTTTTTTTTTCAATCAACTTTTTTACAATTTTTTATTTTATTTCTTTCACCTTGTTATGAACATGGTCCTTGGATTCATGGATGAAATATGTGCACCACTTTGAATAAATAGTGGTGATTGTCCTTTTGATCTTTAAAGAGATTTTTGTTACATCTTCGACTTGATCTCCAGTTGCCATTGCCTTATGTATAAAGACATCATACTAGTTTTGGCCTCTTGACACTTACATATTTTGTGCCCCAATATATGATTATCATAAAAAAATGCATTTTGACAAAAAGATTCATAACACAAGAAATTAGTGAAGCATGGTTTAGAATATGATATCTAGTGAGAAAATCTATGGTACAAAACAAAAAAAAGAAGGATTCGTAAAATGAAAAGAAGATAAGGGGATCTTATATGGGTAAATGACTCGATTTGTTAGTAGTATTTCATAAAAGAAGTATGTTAATAACTCATGTCACAATTTAAATCACGTTTTTAATCCAATTTTGAGGATATGATTTGCCCTAATTTATCTTTGATCTGTGTAAGCCATATTATTTGCTCATTTTCTTTTATTCTTAAGCTAGTGAACCTCAGAGTCATTCTATTTTTTTTGTGGCCCTAATTTTTGCCTAGTTCGCCCTTCTGGGTTTTTGACCTAACAAGTCTTCATTCATTTTTGCCTAGGTCGCCTCTTTGAGTTTTTGACCTAGCAGGTCTTTATTCGACTTTGTATCTTAACTTTTTCCTAGGTTGTCCTTTTGTATTTTCAACCTAGTGGGTCTTTACTCATTTTTGTACCCTAATTTTTGCCTAGGTTGCCCTTTCAGGTTTTCAACCTAGCGGGTATTTATTATTATTTTTTGTACCCTAATTTTTGCCTAGGTCGCCCTTTCAGGCTTTCAACCTAGCCGATATTTATTAATATTATTATTATTATTTTGTACCCTAATTTTTGCCTAGGTTGTCCTTTCAGGTTTTCAACCTAGTGGGTATTTATTATAATTATTATTATTTTTATACCTTAATCTTTGCCTAGGTCGTCCTTTTGGATTTTCAACCTATCAAGTCTTCATTTAGATGTAATACTTTTTGAAGCATCAATGTGTGCAAGTAGTGATAAGTCTTCTCGATCCATGTTGGTGTGGATCAGAACCACACTTGAATGTATTTTTCTTTTATGGTATTTGGGGCTCATATATTTGGGAGTCCACTTGTCATGCTAGTCCTTTTAGATATGTAAAATCTTCTTGAGCGCTAATTCTTTCTTTTGAAGCTCCGAAGTTCATATGTTCTTCTTTTAAGATCTTTTGAAATAATTGTCCTTGACATGAACCAATAAACATTTTTCTTGAATTGGATTCAATCGGTCACATAGATCATTACTCTTGATAAGGGGATTTTTGTTTGAGTGGGTTGCACTACCTTTATTCTATACAATAAGAAACAAAGGGGTGCCCTAGTTATAGTCTGATACTCAGGGAGGGTATTCCACTATTACGAGGTAATATTTGGTACGAGAATTTTCCATCTAGTTTTTCTTATACATTTGATAATAAGCAAGATAGTCGTGACTTTCATTCTTGTGAGTGACTATTCTTCATCATGACTTACTTTGAACATTGAAGATAAAGTAGCTTGAACGTCAGCTAGTTGATTACATTATTGACGGTCATGATGGAAAATGACTTCAATTTTTTTATAGACATTTGTCTAATATATATATATAAATGATAATCTTCTTATCCCAGTTTTTCCATTCTTGATTTAGCTGATTGAGGATTACATTCAACTATCATGTACTTTCAACATTTCCATTTTTGATTTGTGGGGGACTACAATACCCATGGTATGACTTCAAATTTCTACACGTGATTGGTATATTCAAAACACATTGATAAAGATAAAGTGACTTTTCTAGGGGATTAATGTGACGTTAACTCCATGCATCATATTGAGGTCCATCTAGATAGTGGAGTTTATTTATATCGTTCTCACATTCAATGGAATTAATAGTGTTATTGAAATTATGTATGAGATCTTAGCAAACTTATTTATGAATGGACTTCTTCCAAATATGCTTGGTATATGGTTTAAAGAAGAGAAAGACAAATAATGTTTGATAAGAAATTGTGAAATATATGATGGGTGAGAAGGAAAAGGAAACAATACAAAATGCATTTATTGATATTCATAATATTAAGGAAACAAAAGTGTGTCAATATAATAAAGTATCGTAAGACTTTGTACTTAACAATATTATCAGTGCTTCATAATCAAATTAAAATTCACGAGAGAAGTTGATTATATCTTCATTGTTGACTTTGCCCCTTGGATAAACTCAAAAACTATATGCAACATCGTCAATGTCTTTAACATAATGTTTAGTCGATGTTTTTTTCAATTGTCCTTAAAGGTTCATACAAGATTTGACATTTTTCTTTAGATTGATGAACTTTTTTCATGGCATCAAAGTAATAAGTGATAGTGATGAAAGTTCAACATAGACGATCCAATTTCTAGGGGTTCACTTATGGCGAAAAAGCCAAAAAAGGTATGTCCATGACCCAGAAGTAGGGGGTGAAGGATGAAGATGAATCTCATTACTATAAGGTTCAAATCTTGTGGACAAGTGACTTTAGGTAGAGTATAACCAAAAAGTATACTAAAAGGTGAAAATTGTTAGACTTATGAAATCAAGGGGTAAACATGAGTTCTTCGTGATATACTTTTTTCCATGAAGGAATCCCATGATTTCAAGTATCAAGGGTTTCTAAGATTTCCAAGCTTTTAGCCATAGGGTCTTTCAGTTGGTTTACATCATCTTTGTATGCTTCAATTCATCCATGATTTTAGCCCGAAAACATTTTCGGTAAGGGTGTCATGATGTTTTTTTTGCCATTTTATTTTTAATTTTTTCTTGAAGGAAAATGTTATGAGAATGTAATAAAGTGAATGCTCTGGTTATGCTTTTAACTAAAACCTTTTACTACGACCTAATATGCAATTATTATTTTTTTTAAATGAGGAGAAAAAGAAGAACAACATGTTGTAAAATGAAATAGAAAGATGAAACATGCATCATTATGCAATGCATTATGATGAATAGGAGATATAGATAGGGTAAATTTTTTCATATATACATGTGTCCTACGTGGTTCTTTTCTTATTTGAAGGTTTTTTTAATGTGAACCTTTACTATTGGTGGCTCTATAGTTCTAAATTGGTTCCTATAGCCCAAAACTCCATTCTAAAATATTAAACCAATTAATAGGTAAACTATTAAAATAGAAATATTTTAGATAAGGTCAACTCTAGGTGAGACTTGAAGTTGCAAACACGAGAAGGGGGGTTGAATTGTGTTTGACTTAACTTGAATACTTTTTCTGTTTTTACACTTTTAAAACAAAACTTGATGTATGATTAAAAACAAAGTTAGTAGCGGATATAAAGTAAAAATAAAACACAGAATTTTTATACTGGTTCACCGTTAACAAGGCTACGTCCAATCCCTTCACCTTGAAGGACTTCACTAATTCAAACCTTGAATTACAACCGTTCTACTGACCCTCCAAGTCAGTCTTCTCAAACAGTCTAACAATCCTAGACTCTTGAGGAATACAGCTCCTGTCTTCAGCCAATCTAACAATCCCAGATTGTAGAAGAAATTTCAACACTATGAATCTAATTGCCAAGTAACCTGCTACCCCTTCTGACTCCCTCAGATTGTAGACTCTACTTCAACAACTTAGATTTGACACAATGGAAAGAAAATAACACGAGTACTTGCTTCTTGGAAGCTGGAACTCACAATTGACCTCTCTGAAAATTTGAGTGTTTGCTTTGGAAGTGTATGACTCTTTTGTGATTTTCGATGATGAGTATTCTGCCTTGAGCCTCATTTTATAGATGCAGATTAGGGCCTCTTCCAATGCTTAAATTCGAGCTGAATCTTGCTGGATTCTCTGTAAAAATAACTTGACCAATTGGGCTTCATTTAAATAAAAACATATCTTTTTTTAAGCTTCAGATTTCTTTCAAAAAATAACTGGCCAATCAAAACTTTAGTTGCTTCCCGTCACAGCTCCTGAATTCCACAATACCTAACTTTTATTTTTGTAACAAATCTTTTTAATACTTTGATTAAAATAAATTAAAATCTCCACCGTTAATCCTCCTGATTAAATATGGACCATTGGATTCTTCTGCGCTAGTCCACATCTGGACCATACTAATTGATATGCTGAGATCCTCTGATTTCGGCCATCCCTGGACCATACTTCCTAACCTTCTGATCTCGGCCATCCTGGTCCAGCAAACTGATCTGCTGTGATCCTCTGATTTCGGCCATCCCTGGACCACACTTTATGTCCTTCTAATTTCGGCCAACACTTGGCCATGGTCTGATCTTCTGATTTCGGCCAACACTGGGCCAAATAATTAAAACTGAACCATTGATCTGGAAATCTTCCCTCTAATCTGGACCAATTCTGGACTTGGTCTGGATTAAACTAAAATTAAATCTGGACAAGTAATATTTCAGTCTGGACATTTTACCTTTGATTTTGGATCAGGTCTGGATCAATTCTGGAAATCATGTCTTCTGGTCTGGACTTAGTTTCATACCCTGAACCATGCTATCTTTTGGTCTGGGTCAAATCTGGATTGATTCTCTTGTTTTGGACTCATTAACTTATCTTCTGGTTGAGTCTGGAACAAGTCTGGGCTATTTTAATTTCTCACTGCCAGGCCATCTTCTGGTCAGAATAACTTCTGGAATAAATCTGATATTTGATTCCTCTTGGTCTGGACAAACTCTCCCTCTGGCAGGCTTTCCTCTGGTATGGTCCAGGTCTTCTTCTGACATTGCTTCCTTCTGATCTGGGCAAGCAAAGATATCTTCTGGTGATCCTGGAGTATCTTCTTGTAATTCCAGGATGCATTCTGGATGCATCTTCTGCCTCTGCAAACTTCATTTTCTGGTTGTATTTAATGTAATAATTCAAGGTACAAAATAAGATTACATTGAGTCTTTTTGTAAACATCAAAATCCTAAGACTTAGAACCAACTAGGTTCCAACAATCTCCCCCTTTTTGATGATGACAAAACCTTAACTTATTTTGCTAGCTTGTAACTCGAAGACTTGAATTACTCCCCCTCAGACCAATCTCTCCCCCTAAGTCTGATACTCTCCTTTTCAACTCCTTCTCTTTTCACTCTTTCTTTTCCTCTCCTTTTCAACTCCTTCTTTATTCTCTCTTTCTTTTTCTCTCTTCACGCTTCCTCTCCTTTTCAACTCCTTCTCTTTTCACTCTTTCTTTTTCTCTCTCCCTGTTTCCTCTCCTTTTCAACTCCTTTTCTTTTTCACTCTTTCTTTTTCTCTCTCCTTGATTCCTTTCCTTTTCTACTTATTTCTCCTCTTTTCATCTCTTTCTTTTTCGCTCCTTCTTTCTTTTTATATCTCCTTTTCTACTTATTTCTCCTTTCTCTCTCTCTCTCTCTCCCCCTTTTTGTCATCAGCCAAAAAGTGGTCCTACTATTTTTGTATTTTTTTTTTCTCTTTACAAATTACAGAAAATAAAATTACAAGAAATTTAAAAACTCCTAAGATGACTACTTGAGCTAGTCAGATATGGAGGTAATGCTGAGATGCTTCTCTATGAACTCGAATATATCTTCTGGTAATGCTTTGGTGAAGATGTCAACCCATTGATGATCAGTGTCCACAAACTGGATGCTTAAAGTCCCTTTTTGAACATGGTCCCTAATGAAATGGTGTTTTATTTCAATGTGTTTGGCTCTAGAGTGTAAGATAGGGTTCTTGGTTAGGTTTATGGATGAAGTGTTATCACAGAACAAAGGGTATTGGTTTCAAAGATGTTGTAATCTTCAAGTTGATGTTTCATCCAGAGTAACTGTGAACTGCATCTTGCTGCTGATATATACTCAGCTTCAGCTGTTGACATGGCAATGGTGCTTTGTCTTTTGCTTGACCAAGAGATCAAATTATCACCTAAGAACGTGTAGTTGCCACTTGTACTTTTCCTTTCCAGCTTGTCTCCAGCATAGTCGGAATCACAAAAACCTCTGAGTTTGTAGGTGGGGGTTTTCTTGTATAACAAAGTAAGGTTGGTGGTTCCTTTAAGGTATCTCAAAATTCGTTTGACAGCAGTTAAATGGGATTCCCTAGGGTCAGCTTGAAATCGGGCACAGACACAAACACTAAACAAGATGTCAGGTCTAGAAGCAGTTAAATAAAGAAGGGATCCAATCATACCTCTGTATGTTTTCTGGTCTACCTTTTGGCTGGTTTCATCTTTCTCAAGTGAGCAGGTTGGGTGCATGGGAGTGGCCATAGGCTTACAGTCACTCATCTTGAACTTTTTAAGAAGTTCTTTGGTGTATTTAGATTGGTGAATGAGTATACCTGATTTACCTTGATGAATCTGAATTCCCAGGAAGAACTTAAGTTCTCCCATCATGCTCATTTGGAACTCTTTCTGCATTAGGTCAGAAAAATCTTTGCACAAAGTGCCATTAGTAGATCCAAATATGATATCATCAACATAGACTGGGATAATCAGAATATCATTTTTAATGGATTTCCTAAATAGTGTATTATCAATCTGACCTCTATTAAATTCATTCTTAAGCAGAAAGTTACTAAGTCTGTCATACCATGCCCTTGGTGCTTGTTTTAAAACATATAAAGACTTTTTAATTTTAAAAACATGGTCTGAAAAATCAGAGTTTTCAAATCGAGGGGGCTGTTTGACATAGACTTCCTCACTTATATAGCCATTTAAGAATGCACTTTTAACATCCATTTGATACAACATTATATCATGATTAGCAGCAAATGATAAAAGAATTCTAATTGCTTCTAACCTGGCCACTGGAGTAAAAGTCTCTGTGTAGTCTATACCTTCCTGTTGACTGTATCCTTGAGCTACAAGTCTGGCTTTGTTCCTTACCACTTCACCTTTTTCATTTAGTTTATTTCTGAACACCCACTTGGTTCCAATAATGTTTTTGTTTGGTCTGGATACCAGATCCCAAACATCATTCCTTTGGAATTCATTCAGCTCTTCTTGCATTGCAAGTATCCAACCTTCCTCTGCCAAAGCTTCATCATCATCAGCTTCTGGTTCTGGAAGATTTGTAACAGCTTCTGATTCTGATAGATCAGCTTCTGGTTCTGGTGAATCTGTAACAGCTTCAGATTCTGGTAAATATCCAGATTTCTCTTCTGGCTTATCTTGGCTGTTTCTGACTTGATCAGATTTATCTTTTGAAGATTTGTCATGGGTTGCTGACTTGCTTGTATTCTCTACCTTTCCAGGTATTTCTGTTTCTTCTGCTTCTGCTCCCTTTGGTTCTGGTGAACCTGCACTATTTTTATCTTGCTTTGATTTGTCAAGATCAAGCAGTTTGTCATATTACATAATGCAAATCAAATAATTTAAAATTTAACTCAATACAGCCAAACCATTAATTCTGCTTCTGGTGGTATCTGCTTGTTTTTGAAACCACTGGAATGTTGTTTCTGCTGTGGTGTTCAATTCGTGTGAATCACCTGGTTCCTCTAACAGTTTGAAAACCTGCAGAATACTTATCTAGCTTTGATTTGTTAAGATCAAGCTTCTTGTTATCACAGTAAACATAAATATCAAATAATAATAGTATTTACAACAAGATGTAACCTCTATGTCAACAGTTTCAGTTTTACTCTGAAAATCCTCTTGCTTCTGATTTTCAGATTCCTAATCTGTATGTTCTGTGATTACATGGTTTGGATGAGGGGATTTGAATTCCCTTCCAGGTTTGTAGTCTTGATGAATCTTACTGGAGTGTTTGAAGAACTCTCCTGATTCTGATTCTTCTCTTTCTTCTTTGGCCGATACACCATGTTCCTTTGGTGATTCTGGAACTTATGGTGATTCTGGTAATCATACTGATTCTGATAATGATCATACCTCAACCTTTGATACTGATACCTGTTCAGGTTCTGGTTCTGGTACTGTTTCTGATTCTGGTTCCAGTGTTGATTCTGGTTCCAGTTCCTGTGCCTCTGATACTGGTTCCAGTTCTGGTTCTGGTTCCAGTTCATGTTCTGATTCTGGTTCCAGTGTTAGTTCTGGTTCCAGTTCCTGTACCTCTGATACTGATTCCAGTTCTGATTCTGGTTCCAGTTCCTGTTCTGATTCCTGTGATATGTGTGATGTCTTTGATATTTCTTGTTCCTCCTATGATTCTGGTTCTGGTTCTGATAGGTATTGTGTTGACCAGTTCTTCTTCTACCAGTGTCACTTGGCTTCTGTTTGGTAGATGTTGGAACATAAACCTTCTTCTACTTGTGCATTGCCAACATCCATTGTCCAGGCACCATTGTTGGTGTCTCCTTCTGGTTGCTCAGAATATCTGCAACATAGACAATTTGATCTTTTGGTACCCAGAACTGATTGGGTCCAGGTTTGTTAGTCTTAACAGCTCTCTGATCTTGTTCAGATTTTACCATTAGACAAGATAGTTCAGAGTGACCTTTCTTAGCACAAACAGTGCATAAAACATCAGAATGAACACCTTTACTTTCAGTAATCGTTTCTGTAAAACCAAGACCTCTCTTTCTAGTGTTACTTTTTCCATAAATCATAGATGCATATTTACTTCTTTCCATTCCATTAGAAATAAAGTTTTGAAAAAATTGTTCATGCATATCAGATTCACAAACAATTTTGGAAGTGGAACAAACATTGCTTTTGAGAGTTTGGTTTTCAGATTTTAGTCTTGCAACTTCAGTTTTAAAATCCTTGTTTTCAGTTGCATACTCAGAATTTTGATTCTTTAAAACTTGGACTTCTTTGGTCAGATTTTTCTTTTCTTCCCTAAGAGTTTTCAGTTTTAAAGACATCTTATTGTTTGCATTTAACAAGTCTTTTACAGCATCAATTCATTCAGATTTAGAGAGATCAGAAAATACCTCATGATCTTCATCTTCTGATTCTGTTCCAGAGCCTGAGCTGTATCCAGAACTTGAGATGGTATGAGCCATCAGAGACAGAATTGCTTCCTCTGATGTGTTTCCAGACTTGCTTGAATGACTACTTCGTTCATTCTTCCTTCTGCCTGTTTTCCTTCCTGAAATCATACCTTTATGAGGTCCAGAAGCAGACCTGATGTGTGCCTTCATTGCTGTTTCTGCCTCTTCTTCATCAGACGATTCTTCTTCTGATTCTGATACATCCCAGGCAGCCATCAGACCCTTCTTTCTGTATCTGGAACTCTTTTTGTGCTGTTTGCCTTTTTCCAGATTTGGACATTCTGACTTGATATGTCCAGGTTTATTGCACCCATAACAAACAATACTCTTCTTGTCATATTCTTCCTTTCCTTTGTTGTTATGTTTCTTCTTGAAGCTTCTTTTCTTCCTGTCCTCCCATATCTTAACCATCTTTTTGGTTAAGTAAGCCATATCATCACAGTCACTGTCACTATCCTCTGATTCTGATGCTGCCTTTGCAACTTTCTTCTGTTTCGACTTCAGAGCCAGATTCTTCTTCTTCTTTGGTTCATCTTCTTCCAGTTCTATTTCATGAGACCTGAGTGAGTTGGTCAGGTCTTCAAGTCTTAAGTTATTCAGATCTTTGGCTTGCTGAAGTGCAGTAACCATTGGTCTCCACTTTTTTGGTAAACCTCTTAGAATCTTCTTGACATGATCTGCTGTTGTGTAGCTTTTCTTCAAGACCTTCAGTCTAGATATCAGAGTTCGGAATCTGCAGAACATTCCATCAATGTTTTCATCATCTTCCATCTTGAACATCTCATACTGTTTGACCAGTATGTTAGCCCTTGCTTCTTGAACCTGTTGGGTTCCTTCATAGGTCAGAACCAGACTGTCGAATATGCTCTTTGCTATTTCTTTATCTGTGCATTTGTCAAATTCCTTCAATGTGATGGCACTGATCATGATGTTTCTGGACTTATGATGAAGTTTGTGTAATTTGCTCTGATCTGGTTTCATATCATCCATGTCTAGTTTTTTAGTTGGATCTTCTGGATCAGTAGGTGCAGTGTATCCTTTAACTATCATCTTCCATAGTTCAGGATCTTGAGATATGACAAAACCTCTCATTCTGTCCTTCCAATACTCAAACCTTTCTCCATCAAACAGTGGTGGTCTGTTGATGTTGCCTCCCAATTCTTCTCTGGATTCTGCCATGTTGAACCCTTTGGACCTTTCCTCAAACACTGTTAAGTGCTCAGCCTTGAGACCGAGCTCTGATGCCAATTGAGGGTGCAAACACGAGAAGGGGGGTTGAATTGTGTTTGACTTAACTTGAATACTTTTCCTGTTTTTACACTTTTAAAACAAAACTTGATGTATGATTAAAAACAAAGTTAGCCGCGGATATAAAGTAAAAATAAAACCCAGAATTTTTATACTGGTTCACCGTTAACGAGGCTACGTCCAGTCCATTCACCTTGAAGGATTTCACTAATTCAAACCATGAATTACAACCATTCTATTGACCCTCCAAGTCAGTCTTCTCAAATAGTCTAACAATCCTAGACTCTTGAGGAATACAGCTCCTGTCTTCAGCCAATCTAACAATCCCAAATTGTAAAAGAAATTTCAACACTATGAATCTAATTGCCAAGTAACCTGCTACCCCTTCTGACTCCCTCAGATTGTAGACTCTACTTCAACAACTTAGATTTGACACAATGTGTAACGCCCCGGATTTTTGGTCCAAAACGTTACTAAAAAAATACTTTTAGAAAAATTTACGATAATTTTTTTTTTGGAAGAATATCTAATTTATACTTTTAAATAATTAGTAACAATCACATTTATGCTTTTAAATAATTAGTAACAATCACATTTATTTAATATTATAAAAAAAGGTTTATTCAAGATAAAATAAAGGAAAAATCAATTATTCCTAACGGAAGCAAAAATCCACTTCCGTATTATAGAATTCGAATGCATTTAAAAGTTTAGTGACAAAAATTAAAAAAAAAAAATAAACATAGAAATATTGCGGCAATATTTATTATTACAAAATTGTCGTGAAAACCCCATTTTTACCCTACGTTCGCCGCACGTTAATACTCTTCAATTACTCTTGAATCTCCTCGAACTCATTAGTACCTAAAATGTTGTTGTAAGGGTCAATTTTTTTTCCATCATCCACATCAAACCAAAGCTAAACATATAGAAGAATAACACAAAACATATAAAGGTAAAAACTTCTAATTTAAAAGAAAAAAATGCGCAAACGGCAAATCGTATAAAAATATATATATGTATAATGCATGCTCTTAAAACTATATGATCCGGATATAAACCTGCCACTAAGGCAACTTCCACACAGAAAACTCACCCATACCAATGGGGAAATAAACCTGCCACTAAGGCAACTCCCACAAAGATGCATATGCCATGACATGACCATATATTATCAAAACTATACTCGCACACAGCCCACTAAGAATCATGTCGTATACTTTCAACAACAAAAATCATATTTTTAAAACCATCATCTTATTCACATATCACAAAGATCACATATCACACATCCTCATCATGAGAATCATATATTCATAGACAAATAATCATTAAATAATAATTTTCACAAAGTACGCATAAAAACTGAGACTTGACTTCATTTACACCATAAAGATTGAAACTTTATATATAACAAGAAACTTCAACTCCAACTCATATACATCATCGAACCAAAATCTTGTCATATATATATATAACATAAAAAAAGTAATCATATTTTGCTTCATACTCATCATAAAAATTAAAACTTTATCACGTAAAAGATAAAAATTCACATTTTTAGTTATTGAAAAGACATACATTACATATCAACTCAATGTAAAAGATTTCGGATTTCATTATTTTATTTTATTATTCTACATTTATTTCTTTCAAAAACAAGCAATTACAATTATAAGTTTCATGTATCCAACTAACGGTCTAACAATAATTTGTGCGGGGAAAAGCCCTTACCTTAGCCGCTTTTCTTCCTAGTACGAAACTCTAAGCCCCCACGAAGTTGTTCACACAAAAAGTTTGCCGCACGAAGGAGATGAGGTGTGAAGGAGATAACGGCTAGGGTTTCGGTATTTTTTTCTACTTACTATTACTTAGTATCGAAATATTGTGGACTTTAGGGAAAATTTAAAGTGGAGATTATTGGGTAGATAGTGTTGGGCCCAAATAAAGAAAAGAAGGGAGAAAATATTATTTTATTTATTTATTATTATTATTTTTTTCTTAACCTTGATCATACAAAAACTAAGCCACCAACTCCAAGCCCAAATTTCTATTACGGGTTGGGTCACACCTAGCCACAAACCCTTAGCTCAAATTCTTCTTGTAAAAAATATATATATATATATATATATATATATATATAATTATATAAAACTTCTCCATTGATTAAATAATTCTTACTAATAATTTTATCAACTACAATAAGTCGAACAAAACAAATAATTATCACACCTAAATTAATAATGAAATATATATATTTATAAGTCTTAATTATTTTAAATAATAAATTTAGAGGATGTTACAATACTCACCCCCTTAAAAACATTTTCGTCCTCGAAACTAGTCTAACATGAAAAGGTTAGGGTAGAACTCTCTCATTTTTTCCTCTAATTCCCAAGTTGCATCTCCAGTTGTTTGGTCCCAAATTACCTTGACCAATGTGATCTTCTTACCTCGTAGGTGGTTAGTAGTCCTATCTCCAATGCTCAATGTGGAACTGCAAAAGAAAGGTTCTCTTTCAACTGAATATCATTTGGCACGATAATATGGGAAGGATCAGCCATGTACTTCCTCAACTGTGACACGTGGAACACATCATGCAGCTTGGCCAAACTCGGAGGCAAGGAAATTTGATAAGCTACTAGACCCACACGTCAGAGGATTTGGTATGGGCCGATGAATTTAGGAGTTAACTTCTTAGACTTCAGTGCCCTACCAACTCCAGTAGTAGGCGTCACTCTCAAAAATACATGTTCACCCTCTTGAAACTCAAGCGGTTTCCTCCGTTGGTCGGCATAACTCTTTTGTCTGCTTTGTGCTGCCTTCATCATTTCTTGGATCAGACGGACCTTATATGTGGTCTGTTGTACCAATTCTGGCCCCACAATTAAGTTCTCACCATCCTGATACCAACACAAGGGGGTTTGGCACTTACACCCATATAGAGCCTCGTACGGTGCCATCCCAATGCTTGCATGATAGCTGTTGTTGTAGGTGAACTCAATGAGAGGCAATATATTATCCCAACTTCCTCGCTCATCCAGCACACACGCTCTCAATAAATCCTCCAAGGTCTGAATAGTTCTTTTTGTTTGTCCGTCGGTTTGAGGGCGATAGGCCGACTCAATCTCAACTTAGTACCCAACGCCTCATGTAATGCTCCCCACAAACGAGAAATGAACTTCGGATCTCTATCTAACACAAGGCTAGAAGGTACCCCATGTAGTCTGACAATCTCTGCAACGTATATCTCTGCAAGCTTAGTCACATCATAATTAGTCCTCACGGGTATGAAATGGGCAGATTTGGTTAACCTGTCGACAATCACCCAAATGGAGTCAAACTTCCGTTGAGTCTTAGGCAATCTACCACAAAATCCATGGATATACTATCCCATTTCCATACTGGTATGTCTAATGGCCTTAATAGTCCCCCTGGCTTTTGATGTTCTACCTTAGCTTTCTGACAAGTCAAACACGAAGCCACGTATTCTGCTACTTGTTTCTTCATTCCTGGCCACCAAAACTTCTGCTTAAGGTCTTTATACATTTTGGTGGTCCCAGGGTGAATACTCAGCTTGCTTTTGTGGGCCTCATCCAAGATAGTCCACCTTAATTCGGGTATACAAACACGTCCATTACATCTCAAAATATCATCTGGGCCCACCTTGAATTTAGGTGCCCTACCAACCTCGATCAACTTCCTTTTCTCTTGAGTCAACACGTCTGTAACTTGGAGAACTTTAATCTCATTCATCAGTTGACTATCTATAATGATCACTCCACAGTGCATTTTCCCCAATGGAGATTCCAAATTAAGATTCAAGTCACAGAACTTCTCTAACAACTCCAACCCCTTCATTGTTACAAACGAGAGATGAACGCGCTTCCCGTTGAGGGCATCAGCCACCACGTTCGCTTTCCCTGGATGGTAATGCAATGTGAACTCATAATCTTTAATAAACTCCATCCATCTCCTCTGCCTAATGTTAAGCTCCTTTTGATCAAACAAGTATTTCAAACTCTTATGGTCACTAAATACATCAAAACTACACCCATACAGATAATGTCTCCAAATTTTCAATGCAAAGACAATTGCAGCTAACTCCAAGTCATGAGTGGGATAATTCTTTTCATGCACCTTCAATTGCCTCGAAGCATTGGCCACTACTTGTTTGTTTTGCATCAGTACACAACCCAATCCTTGGTATGAGGCATCACAATAAACTTCGTAAGGCTCTTCTGGTTGTGGCAACACTAACACTGGAGATGTAGTTAGTTTCTCTTTCATCAGTTGGAAAATTTTTTTCACATTCCTCAGTCCAAGCATAAATCTGGTTCTTCTTCATAAGGTGTGTCAACGGAGCAGCAATCTTGGCAAATCCCTCAATAAATCTCCTATAGTACCCAGCCAACCCCAGAAAACTCCTAATCTATGTGACTGTCTGCGGTTGGTTCCATGCCATCACGGCTTCTACCTTGGATGGGTCGACAGCGATCCCTTCCTTAGAAATTACATGTCCCAAGAACTTCACTTCTCCCAACCAAAATTCACATTTTCCTAGATTGGCATATAGTTGTTGCTCCTTCAGTACTTGCAGAACTTGACGCAAATGTTCCTCATGTTCCTCCCGACTCTTGGAATAGATCAAGATGTCACCAATAAAGATCACCACAAACATGTCTAAGAATAGACGGAAGATACGATTCATATAATCCATGAAGATAGCTGGCGCATTGGTCACTCCAAAAGGCATCACCAAGTACTCCATATCGCGTTCTAAAGGCTGTCTTGGATATATCATCTTCTTTCACTCGAATCTGGTGGTATCCTGACTTTAGATCCATCTTAGAAAACACCTCTGCCCCTCTGAGTTGGTCCATTAAGTCATCAATGCGAGGTAAAGGGTATCTATTTTTTATTGTGACTTTGTTGAGCTGTCGATAATCAACACACAATCTCGACTTTCCATCCTTCTTCTTGAACAATAACACAAGGGCTCCCCATGGTGACACACTAGGCCGAATGAATTTCTTATACAGAAGGTCTTCTAATTGGTTCTTTAGTTCTGATAGCTCTAAGGGGGCCATTCTGTAAGGAGCGATAGAGATGGGTCCAGTACCTGGAATAACATCGATAGAAAATTCGACATCACGGACTGGGGGTAGTCCTGGTACGTCTGGTGGGAAAACCTCAAAGAAATCTTTCACTACCGGGATCTCATCGACAACAACCTCTGGACTCATGTTGACTGAGTTGAGAAACACATATTTCTGGACTCCTCCGTTCAGAGAAAACATCAATCTGTTGTGTGAAAGGAACTTCGAAATATCGGGATCTGGAAATATCACGTTCCGTCGGGCACAGTCTAACACGATGTAGTTGCTAGACAACCAATCCATTCCCAAAATTACTCCAAGGTGTTTCAAAGGAATACAAATTAAATCGATCTTAAAATTCATTTTAGACACAGTCAGCAAGCATTGCAAACACGCCAAATTACATTTTACTGGTTCAACAGAGGGAAGGGTAACCATTAAATCAAATGGTAAGGTAGTGACATCTAGTTGGAGCGATTCCACCCAATCTAATGAAATGAACGAGTGTGTTGCCCCAGAATCATATATCAGAGAAAGTATTTTTCCAGCAATAAGACACTCACCATGGATAAGTTCTGAGGAAGATGGTACTTCTTCTCCTCTAATGTGATAAACACGTCCTCGAGCAGTAAGGCGTGCCACATCCTTGTTGTTGACAGTATCCTTCTCCCGACAATCTTTTGCCATATGGCCTGGTTTCTGACAAGCATAACATATCCTGGTTCTTCTTGGACACTCAGTCAGCCTATGTCCCTCTTGTCCACAATGATAGCATCGAACAATATGCGCCTGGTTTTGTGTTGGACTCTGATGCCTCTGATCTCCCCTGTTTTGTGGTCCCGGTCGATCTCCAGTAGTCCCCTGTGGGCGGGCATACGGCTTTTTCTGTTGGAACTGACTACCTGTATTTTGTTGGTCGCCATTTCCCTGGGGTCTCGTTGGTCCCCCAATAGCACCTCTGTTCAGGCGGCCTCGTTTCATGATCTCCACCTTTTTGCACTTCTCCACCAGCACCTGATACTGACGTATCTCTAGAGGTCCCACAGACTCCTTAATTTCATATCTGAGTCCGCTTTCAAACCTCTCACACATGTACTCTTCATCCATTTGGTTACGAAAATAGCGAAAGTGTTTTGCTAGGGACTCAAACTTTGCTGCATACTCGGACACTGTGAGACTTCCCTGATATAGTCTCAGGAATTGGGCCTCCTTCTCAGCCCTGGCACTCTTCGGAAAATATCTGTCCAAGAACTTTCTCTTGAAAACTTCCCAGGTCACCTCTTCGTGATTTCCTTCCATCATTTGCCTCGCCCCTCGCCACTAGTTTTTAGCTTCACCATTCAACAGATAGGTGGCATACTCCACCTTCGTGTCATCTGGGTAGTGGAGGACCTCAAGGATCTTCTCGATCTCCTGCAACCAGAGGTCGGCCTTGTCAGGGTCATGCTCCCCTCTAAATTTCGGCGGATCTTGCCTAAGGAATTCAGTCAGGCTTCTTGTTGCCATAGCTGCTTCCTCCCTTAGGTCCCTCTGCGCATTACGTTGAGCCTAGTCTGCAGTCTGTTGAGCTTGAATTGCCGCTTGTTGGGCCATTGCGGCAGCCATTGCATTCATGGCTTGGATTACTTCAATCATGTCACTTTCTCCCTGGGGCACTGATCGATTCGTGCGACGAGCCATACTTCCTACAAATTATCTAATCAGGATAACACTGCGATCTCCTTGTAACCTTAGGGTCGTAAGGAATATTTTATTCACGACTATATAGTAGGTTCAGGTCACACAATAAATTGTGTACTAGGGGGGTTCCCAGGAAAGAGAGGTGGGTCTACGGACCACTTGATGACCAAGTCTTTCCTTAGCCAGAATCCCACTACTACAAGTTTTTATGGTATTACCCTTCCCTTTTATTATGGGGACAATAGCTTTAGGTCACACGATAAGTCGTGTACTAGTGGGGTTCCCAAGAAAGAGAGGTGGGTCAATGGACCACTTAATAACCAAGTCTTTCCTTAGCCAGAATTCCACTAATACAACTTTTTACGGTGTTACCCTTCACTTATATTGTGGGAATCATACAATTTTATATCCGTTAGAGATTTACCGCATTGTCTTTATTACAAAAATTTAGATCATAACACAAAATTAAGTAATTAAGGAACATTCATAATCATTATAAATTTAATTGGCCTAATTAATTTTATAATTAAGGTGGAGACCAATTAAATGTCGTATGTTTTCAAATCAAATCAATCTAATTTATTACGCAATAAATTCACTGTATAACAAAATAACAACTAATTATTTATAGTTTTAAAAAAACATCATCAGTTTCAATTAATTGATAATGTCATAATAGTAAATTCATAACGTCATAATTTTATAAATCACGATTACTAAATCCATAACATACAAATAATTATTAAAAATTCAAATCACGAGTAGTAAATTCATAACATCATAATATTAAATTCACAACGTCATTAATTCACAAATAATAAATTCATAACATACAAACAATAATTAAAAAAAAAATTTAAATCACGAGAGTAAATTCATAACATCAAAATATTAAATTCATAACGTCATTAATTCACGAATAATAAATTCATAACATACAAACAATAATAAATAAAAAATTCAAATCACGAGAGTAAATTCACGTCATAAAATTAAAAGCAATTATTGCATTGAATCAAATTAAATCGAGATAATTTCAAATTATAAAGCAATAAATTCATAATTTATACCATCATAAAATCATAATTAATTATTGCATTTATACCATCATAAATTCATAATTTATAACATCATAAATTCATAACGTCATTAATTCACGAATAATAAATTCATAAAATTTCAACAACAATTATTAAAAAATTTCAATCACGAGAATAAATTCACAATGTCATAAAATTAAAAGTAATTATTGCATTGAATCAAATTAAATCGAGATAATTTCAAATTATAAAGTAATAAATTCATAATTTATACCATCATAAAATCATAATTAATTATTGCATTGAATCAAATTAAAACTATTTCAAATCATAGGATTAAGAAATTAAGGCATATCATAATTGCAATTAATTGAAGAAAAATTTCTGTTTTTGAGTAGAAAGAAAAAAAATCAATAGGTATTAGAAGAGACCAAATAATCAATGCAAAATGTTAACTTTCCCTATATGAATATATATATAACCAAATTAGTAATAAATCATAGAATAAAATATACCAAAATCAAACATCACACATAAATTAAGGCATGCGTCATACAAAATCGTCCCACCCAAAAATTTCCGAGGATTATTGCTTTGATACCATAATGTAACGCCCCGGATTTTTGGTCCAAAACGTTACTAAAAAAAAAATACTTTTAGAAAAATTTACGATAATTTTTTTTTGGAAGAATATCTAATTTATACTTTTAAATAATTAGTAACAATCACATTTATGCTTTTAAATAATTAGTAACAATTACATTTATTTAATATTATAAAAAAAGGTTTATTCAAGATAAAATAAAGGAAAAATCAATTATTCCTAACGGAAGCAAAAATCCACTTCCGTATTATAGAATTCGAATGCATTTAAAAGTTTAGTGACAAAAATTAAAATAAATAAATAAACATAGAAATATTGCGGCAATATTTATTATTACAAAATTGTCGTGAAAACCTCATTTTTACCCCACGTTCGCCGTACGTTAATACTCATCAATTACTCTTGAATCTCCTCGAACTCATTAGTACCTAAAATGTTGTTGTAAGGGTCAATTTTTTTTCCATCATCCACATCAAACCAAAGCTAAACATATAGAAGAATAACACAAAACATATAAAGGTAAAAACTTCTAATTTAAAAGAAAAAAATGCGCAAACGGCAAATCGTATAAAAATATATATATGTATAATGCATGCTCTTAAAACTATATGATCCGGATATAAACCTGCCACTAAGGCAACTTCCACACAGAAAACTCACCCATACCAATGGGGAAATAAACCTGCCACTAAGGCAACTCCCACAAAGATGCATATGCCATGACATGACCATATATTATCAAAACTATACTCGCACACAGCCCACTAAGAATCATGTCGTATACTTTCAACAATAAAAATCATATTTTTAAAACCATCATCTTATTCACATATCACAAAGATCACATATCACACATCCTCATCATGAGAATCATATATTCATAGACAAATAATCATTAAATAATAATTTTCACAAAGTACGCATAAAAATTGAGACTTGACTTCATTTACACCATAAAGATTGAAACTTTATTATAACAAGAAACTTCAACTCCAACTCATATATATCATCGAACCAAAATCTTGTCATATATATATATATATATAACATAAAAAAAGTAATCATATTTTGCTTCATACTCATCATAAAAATTAAAACTTTATCACGTAAAAGATAAAAATTCACATTTTTACTTATTGAAAAGACATACATTACATATCAACTCAATGTAAAAGATTTCGGATTTCATTATTTTATTTTATTATTCTACATTTATTTCTTTCAAAAACAAGCAATTACAATTATAAGTTTCATGTATCCAACTAACGGTCTAACAATAATTTGTGCGGGGAAAAGCCCTTACCTTAGCCGCTTTTCTTCCTAGTACGAAACTCTAAGCTCCTACGAAGTTGTTCACACGAAAAGTTTGCCGCACGAAGGAGATGAGGTGTGAAGGAGATAACGGCTAGGGTTTCGGTATTTTTTTCTGCTTACTATTACCTAGTATCGAAATATTGTGGACTTTAGGGAAAATTTAAAGTGGAGATTATTGGGTAGATAGTGTTGGGCCCAAATAAAGAAAAGAAGGGAGAAAATATTATTTTATTTATTTATTTATTATTTTTTTTTCTTAACCTTGATCATACAAAAACTAAGCCACCAACTCCAAGCCCAAATTTCTATTATGGGTTGGGTCACACCTAGCCACAAACCCTTAGCTCAAATTCTTCTTGTAAAAAACAACATATATATATATATATATATAATTATATAAAACTTCTCCATTGATTAAATAATTCTTACTAATAATTTTATCAACTACAATAAGTCGAACAAGACAAATAATTATCACACCTAAATTAATAATGAAATATATATATTTATAAGTCTTAATTATTTTAAATAATAAATTTAGAGGATGTTACACAATGGAAAGAAAATAAGAGTACTTGCTTCTTGAAAGCTGGAACTCACAATTGACTTCTCTGAAAATTTGAGTGTTTGCTTTGGAAGTGTATGACTCTTTTGTGATTTTTGATGATGAGTATTCTGCCTTGAGCCTCATTTTATAGATGCAGATTATGGCCTCTTCCAATGCTTAAATTCGAGCTGAATCTTGTTGGATTCTCTGTAAAAATAACTTGACCAATTGGGCTTCATTTAAATAAAAACATATATTTTTTTAAGCTTCAGATTTCTTTCAAATCAACTGACCAATTAAAAGTTTAGTTGCTTCCCGTCACAGCTCTTGAATTCCACAATACCTCACTTTTATTTTTGTAACAAATCTTTTTAATGCTTTGATTAAAATAAATTAAAATCTCCACCATTAATCCTCCTGATTAAATATGGACCACTGGATTCTTCTGCGCTAGTCCACATCTGGACCATACTAATTGATATGTTGTGATCCTCTGATTCCGGTCATCCCTGGACCACACTTCCTAACCTTCTGATCTTCTGATCTCGGCCATCCTGGTCCAGCAAACTGATCTGCTGTGATCCTCTGATTTCGGCCATCCCTGGACCACATTTTCTGTTCTTTTGATTTCGGCCAACACTGGGCCATGGTCTGATCTTCTAATTTCGGCCAACATTGGGCCAAATAATTAAAACTGAACCATTGATCTGGAAATCTTCCCTCTGATCTGGACCAATTCTGGACTTGGTCTGGATTAAACTGAAATTAAATCTGGACAAGTAATATTTCAGTCTGGACATTTTACCTTTGATTTTGGATCAGGTCTTGATCAATTCTGGAAATCATTTCTTCTGGTATGTACTTAGTTTCATACCCTGAACCATGCTATCTTTTGGTCTGGGTCAAATCTGGATTGATTCTCTTGTTCTGGACTCATTAACTTATCTTCTGGTTGAGACTGGAACAAGTCTGGGCTGTTTTAATTTCTCACTGCCAGACCATCTTCTGGTCAGAATAACTTCTTGAATAAATCTGATATTTGATTCCTCTTGGTATGGACAAACTCTCCCTCTGGCAGGCTTTCCTCTGGTATGGTCCAGGTCTTCTTCTGACATTGCTTTCTTCTGATCTGGGCAAGCAAAGATATCTTCTGGTGATCCTGGAGTATCTTCTTGTAATTCCAGGATGCATTCTGGATGCATCTTCTGCCTCTGCAAACTTCATTTTCTGGTTGTATTTAATGTAATAATTCAAGGTACAAAATAAGATTACATTGAGTCCTTTTGTAAACATCAAAATCCTAAGACTTAGAACCAACTTGGTTCCAACAAGACTTTCATGAAAACCAAATAGGATGTATATCCAGAAGATTATCATTACACAGTCTATAACTTATCTTAGGTTGCACTCAGCCCGGGTATAGAGCACACTCATAAGTGTGTGAATCGTGTTAGGGTAGTGTAAAATAAAAAAAATAAAAAAATCGTGACACTGACAATAAATTAACAAGACACATATAATTATATTCACAATATAACAAAACAAATAAAACAACATGGGTAATGTAAATAAAATAATAAATAATTATATAAAATTAATTAGATTGGACTTGACTCTCAAAAGTCCCCAGCAGAGTCGCCAGCTGTTGCGTCTGATTTGTCCGCGAAAAAGGAGTCGTCACCAATTTATTTTTTAAAAGGAAAAATTAGATAAAACCTAAAATAAAGTCCTTGAACAAAAAAATGGATTCGAGAGTCGATTACGAATAGGGAAGTAATATTACCCTATATCGTCCGTTAAAACAGTTACCCTAATTAATTGTATACAAATTATTTAATTATTTATTTTATCCCCTAAAAATTAAAAAAAGGAAAATAAATTATTTACATTAATAAAAGAAAGAAAAATATATTTTTATTAATTTGGTTTGACAAGGGGAAGACCTTCCTCCTACGTATCCCTATGTGTAATAGAGAAATCAAAACACACTAGTTCTTGGGTAGAAAATATTTATGTGTTATCCGATTTTTATTATTACTCTATTTTAATTATTTTTTATTATAGTTATTATTATATACGTATCAAAAAGTAAAAATATAATAATAATAATAATAATAATAATAATAATAACAAAAAAAAAAGGTGAGATGTCTGTTCACAGGTTGTATCTTTTATTTTTGTACTTTGGTTTTAAAGTAAAAAAAATTGATTTTTGTTAGAAAACAACGGTAATGCGACAATATGTGGACAAAACAGATGAACGTGACAGTGAAGCAGCTTGTTAAACGATTTGCTCGTGTGTGGTCGGATCTATCGCGACACAAAGGCTATCGACGGTCGGGGGTGAGTGATGCGGGGCAGCGAACGAGGATGAATTTCATCTGGCAGCGGCAACTATTAATTCTAATTTAAGGAAAAGAAAAAAAACTATTTATTCGTTGTTATGGTTTTTTTTGAGTTATTTGATACAACCATTATATGAGTTTTTTGTTATGTTACAATAGGTGAAGTTTGTTTTCCTTGGTGATTGGTTTATAAACATCAATTATTTATATTTTCTTTTTAGTATTTGTGTTGCAAAACCAATTTTAGGAACAGACAATTTAAGAAAAATGAATGCTTAACATATGAGTTTATTTTTTGCATCAATACAAAAAGAAAAAAAAATTAAACTACATTTTCTTTTAAAAGATGCAGTACAAAGACACAAAGGCTACCGATGGTCAGGGGTGAGTGATGCGGCGCAGCGAACGAGGATGAATTTCATCCACCGGCGGCAACTATTAATTCTAATCTAAGGAAAAGAAAAAAAACTATTTATTCGTTGTTATGGTTTTTTTGAGTTATTTGATATAACCATGATATGAGTTTTTTTGTTATGTTACAATAGGTGAAGTTTGTTTTTCTTGGTGATTGGTTTACAAACATCAATTATTTATATTTTCTTTTTAGTATTTGTGTTGCAAAAACAATTTTAGGAACAGACAATTTAAGAAAAATGAAATCTTAACATATGAGTTTATTTTTTGCATAAATACAAAAAGAAAAAAAAATTAAACTACATTTTCTTTTAAAAGATGCAGTACAAAAACTAATAAGAAGAAAATTAGAGAACAATAAGAAAGCGGTACTTTGCTGCTAAATTGGTTTTGCTGGACTAATTTTACCAAGTTCAGATTCTATGCTCCTCTTTTACCTATTATTTTTTATTTTTTACTCAATCGTGCTCCTCTCCCTCCTCTACTTTTGGTATCAATTATTTATAGACTTTTTGGGTGTAGGTTAAGAAAGACAAGCAAAAAATTGTGGATTGATTACCTTCAATTTCTTTTCATTCAAATGATCACCATTATACTGATTTTTATTACCATAAATCCATTTCTTTTCGGTTACTTTTTCTTCAATTGATCATCATTATACTGATTTTTATTACCATCAATTCATTTCTTTTCGGTTTCTTTTTCTTCAATTGATCATCATTATCTTGATTTTTATTACCATCAATCTATTTCTTTTTATTCCATTATGTATTTTTTTTATGTTTTAGAAAAGAGTGAAACGTCTGAAGAGGAATCAAAGGTAAACAAGAACCAGAAACACCCATGATTGTTTAAAGTTTATAGCCTAATTATTTATTTTTATTTTTTTATATCTTTCTCACTTTTTATATATTTATTATTATTATTATTATTATTTTATAAAATGTCTAAAAAAAGTGGACAAAATTAGGTGTCAACACAAATTGAGAGACAAGAAAAGTTTTCATGCGAAAACACTATTTTTCATAATTCTATTTTGTAAGAAGAGGAAAATGGAAATTTGTATAGGCATGAGTTGCCATCTATCAACTTTATTTGTATAACAACTCTTTCAACCAAGCTTTAATACCACTTTGTTAGAGGAAGATGTGTCTTTCTAAAATAAAACTTACAACTTGTTTGGTTTCAAATGTTAAGTAGAAGGAGATATTTATAGGTACAATAAGAGAACTCTAAACATACTTCAAGGACCTTCTCAATTAATACATACTTCTAAATATTTTCTACATTTTTCTATATTTAATATAGTTCTAGATTTTTCGATAGATATTATGACTTATCTAAATAATTCTAGATTATTCTAAATTCCAAATTATACTTAAGAATATAATATAGAGAGCATATCAAATGAAATGAGTTTTACAATGAGAGGGTGATATGGTTACATCTTGACCACACAAAATACATGATGATTAAGATTAGAAGAAAAAGTCATGTGACTTTTTAAGTGATCATGTGCCACTTAAATAACTCTTAATCATGACTATTTATGTATGGTTGTATGATCAAACTTTAACCCTCTTATTGTAAAACTCCTCTCATTTGATATGCTTCTATAGTTAAATTTTGACCACACAACCATACATGGATGATTGTGTGGTCCCATATATATATATATATATATATATATATATATATATATATATATAGTTCTTCTATGCAATGCTATTTGGTGTATGTAGTTTGTTAATGTAACATGTAATTGGAGTGTAAAGACCTCTTTTTCTTTATAAATGATTATTGATTATTCCATCGTGTTCTATGAAAATTGTTCTTATATGATTAGGTAGTATGACAAATCAAAAAAGAAACGTCAGCAACACATTCTCTTTTAATATATTTTTTTAACAAGTTATTTTTTATTGGTTGAAATTTATATGGTTCCCTTACTAGATTTTGTTAGTGTGTCAAATGTGAGTAAAAAATCTCAAATTGAATTGAAAAATTGATGTTGAACAATATATAAGTTAAACGACCCATATATCTAATGTCTTAAGGTTTTTGGTGTAGATGACTGTGGTTTTCAATCCACTTGTACGTGGTTGGTGTTAGCTTAACGTGACGATCCACCAATATTTTAGGTTCCTCTTGCGACTCAACAAATTTATGTGGGACCGAAACAATTTTGCTTTGAGAAAAGTGTGTTGTTAATACTCATTGTCACAAAAATGTAGAAGAAATTGAATGAATTTGTACTGCACTCCGGTATTTATATACACACAAAGGCAACTAGAGGTTGAGACTCGAGAGAATAACCATCTCCAACATACTCCGATATCAATAAAATTAATGTCTAATATAGAACTGCATATAAGCTAATCAACTTCATTTACTCACTAACTAATCATGCATATTATACAATAGAAGCTATAGCGAGGTATTTATATGAAAATAATCTAACTACCATAACATCAGTTAGTTACTTGAGAGAGGTTTTTTCTGTTATACAATTGCTGACTCAGCTCACGCTCAACAGAAAAACTGAAAGTAAAATGCAGTTTTACAGCTCACTGAGGTGATTGCTCTGTTAAACATGAAATCACTTGTATTTATTTTAAATGCTTGGATAAGTTATTATGGGGGCTTAACGTTATTTGCTTTATATTGGATTTGAATATTAGTTTATGAACTTTGGTTATTAGTTATGATTGTCTTTAAGTTTGTTTATGCCTCTGTTTGTGAGCTTTTACATGTGTATGATATAAATTTTTTGTATTGTTTACCTAAAACTTTTGACGTTGCAGCTCCCACTGCTATAGGTGTTTTGAGGGTTTGCCGCTTTGATTTACTATCCACCATTGTAAACATAGAGAAAAACATGTATGATTATCAGCATGTACAAGATCCATATAGATATAAGTTTGGAAATAAATAGCATACCAAAGCGTCCCCAATACAATACCAACTATAAATAACAAATATAAGACAAAAATGCGCTGTGCATATTTGGTTACAGTGTTTTGGTTATTTGGTCAAGTAATGTAATTGTTGTCTTTACTAGCTTTTTTGTATTTAGTCCATGAATGTTGTAAAGAAAGTATTAAATAGAGTATTGCTAGCATTGCTCTTAAATTTAACTATGTCATGTAATTCAATTCAAACTTTTTTTTCTTCTAATGTTATATTTTGTTGTTTTTTTTCTTCTGATTACTTGTGTTTTGATTACTCTCCTGAAAAGCTAATTGAAGTCAAAGAAGAATGGTGTTGTTACATGGTTACAAAATTTTTTCATTGAGTTAAACAATGCAATTTTATCATATATTAGTAAACATCATCTTATTGTATAAACTTTTACTTACAATTGTGAACAAAACTAAACAAGTTGGAAGTTGTATACATTATTTAGTTTGAACGTTTTGAATATTGTAATAGGATCATGAATTTTGATTTTTTTTTTTTACTTGTTGAATGCAGGGGAAAATGTAAAAAAGTATTGAAATTTGAGAATTTTTAGTGATGGGAAAATAATTTAGGAAACAAAATCATTAGTAAACTATACACTTAGAAATCAGTAGTAAACTATTGTTTGATTAAGATCAGAACTCCTATTTTCTTCAGGAAATCAATAGTAACTCACTTAGAAATTTTATGAATAACAAATATTAAATGAAGTGAATTAGATGAAAGAAAATGAACAAATTGAAATAAATTACAAAGTTTGGTGAAATTACCAATTTCAACCTCAATAGACAATAATACTTTGGAAATAGATGGCTAAGCGGTATGAGTGTAGAGACCAAAATGTCCTAAGATTAAATCCTAAATTTGTCACATGCATACATTAATCAAATATTCCCTTTGTTTAAAGTTTGACATGTATAAGCAGTTTAATAACTGTTCATGCAATATTATTATTCTCTATTTCTCTTTATTCGAGCATGTTTTATTCGATATCGTAAGTACATAATATAGGAGTTTGACTTTGGATGTATCAATGTATAATGGAAGATAGGAACGATAGATTTCCTCCGTTTGCATCCTATTGCATGGGTGTACTTGCACACACTCCGACGATCAAGTAAGAATTTATTAGAGTATAAAAGGTATTTATATTAGAATTTGTATGTACCTTTATGACTTAAGAGGTCTTGCTTATATTGTGACTTCAACTAGGATTTCTAGACAATTCTTGTTATTATCACCAAGGAAGGATTAGTGATCCTCAAAGTGCCCTTTGATGTTAGGCGTGTGTTCTTGCGATGAGAGAAAGGTGAGTGTCTTCTAGTGGTTGTGATCATAGTAGGATTGCCATCAAGGCACACAACAGGAGGTGCATAGGTGAGCTATCGTGTTCATCACCATTGGATTCCCTCTTTGTCCATCTAGTGGTCATGATTAGAGGTCCAGGTAAGTTATGATAGACCATCACTTCATATTTCATCGGTGTGGGCGGTCTGTCCTAGTTTTGATAAAGTTCTGTGATGCTATCTAATCGAACTGGATCGGTCCAAATTCGTATTGAGTCTAACCTATGTTGGTGTAAGTCACCCATAACATGTTCTTTGATTCTATCTTCTAAACAATTTACAATCACTTGAAAACCTTCTTAAATTTCCTATAAGCCTTTAATTTATGATGGATGATAATACTGATTCCACCGATTTCAACCTCATGATGATGCCTATGTTTTATCAATGGACACTCCAAGTTCCTCATTCAAAATTGATTTGATTGTCTCCAAAAGAATAACTCAGCAATGTGGATTGAACACTGAAGTAATTTTATGTAAAAGCATGTAGGGATTGGATCTCTTTTACTAACATCTTCTCATCTATTAAAAAATTAATCACTAACATTTATATATACAAGACAATTAATTTTATTTCGATTTCTATCACTTATATAATTTAAATTAAGTTGTCACCAACATATGTATTCCATGTTTTCTATACAGCCTAACACTTGTCATTAAACTTAGGTTCTGTTAAGTTATAAAAAACAATCCTAAATATATTTCATGGCTTATAAGTCTTCAACTAATTCTTGTAAAAAGACGTCTTCAGCTAACTATATAATATAGTTAAAATGGAACAATCACAATGACTTTCAAGGACAAAATTTCTTGGGGCTTATCGTTTTCATAAGTTAGAATTGCCATCAAAGCTTGAATTCCTTTCATTAGTTTATTGACATGTGTTTGTCGATAAACAAAATCACATGGCCTATTTTGGTCCTCCCTTTACATCATGTTAAGCAAAGTTTTTATTTCCTTGGTAGCAATTATTTTTTGTAGATTGTGACAAGATAATATGGACATGATTGGATATACACCATTTCATTCATTTCTCCTTCCTCTCACAAAAATTGTTACTTTAATAAAAAAAATTATCTAAAAAAAATATTATTTTTAGCTTTCAATGTAAGATTATTATTATTTTTAAAAAATTTATCTCTTAACTAGTATTATGTACACTATTCCAAAGTATTGTATTTGATTTTACATTTATGGTAGTAAAAAATACACCGATTGTTGATAAGAATAATTAGATAAAGTTATTATTTTCTTTCTTTTATTTATTATCATTTCTTAATATGTTTAATGAGTCCAGTGATGTTCATTGTGAGACAAAGTGAGTGAGCATGATAACACAACTCGCATTTGCGAGTACCCATCCGAACACGTCCAAACTTTGACGAAGAAAATCTGTTTTGACTGAGTGTAGATGTGTGTTTTTCTCAAAATTAAAGTTCAAAGACGATGACAGATTCGAGGGTGTTGATATTTGTTCCGCATCCGCCCCACTACTAAAATTATTAATATTTTTTATATAGAAATACTTATGCATATTATTTAATATTTTTTTATGTTATAAATTTTAATCTCCTGATTATAAAATATATTATTATATTATTGATTAATAATTACATTTTATTATAATAAAATATATTATTTTATTATAATTATAAACAAGTGTAGGGTTGGAGGGGAAAATCCTAACCTCCATGGAGGATGGAAACAAATTTTAAACTAAAAAATATTGGACTTGACAAAAAAAATTTCTTAATTAATTGATGGTGGTGTTAAGGAGAGACAAAACCCACCCCTCAATGTGTGGATTGCCATACATTGCAAAACATTGAAGTGTATTAATGAAAAATTGATATAAATTACAGGTACATTGTAAAATGTGAAACTGACATGTCAATGACAATTAATAGAGTACCATGTGAATCAAATACATGGCTTAATATGTGTTAAAAAGGGTTGGTGATGCTCACAACAGCACAAAAATTCTCTATCTTTGTGATGTGAATATGAATTCAACTACTAAGTACAATGTGGCGCGTGTCAACAAATTAAAGAAGTAGTAACCCATAAAATAAATGATGAATAAGGCTGATACAACATAAAGTTTAGGTACTATGTACACAATTATATTTTTATGATGAAAAATAATTCTTGCATGGTCACGTAACTCATTAAAAATTTTGTTAAAATAATTTCAATGAAGTGCAATTTAAGAAAAAAAATTTTAAGAGTTGAAAATTTATTAAATATAATACTTTAAATAACAATTTTAAAATAATATAGGGGTAACAATTTTGTTTAACTAATTTTTATCAACCAAATTTATGTAAAATTACTTTTTTATTTTTCATTTTTTTTTACTTTATTTCATGTATAAAATAAATACAAATACACCATTTTTATTTTATTTTTTATAGGTTCCTCCATTGAAAGTAATAATATTATTCAAGGTGCATCTAAGTTCACCACATTGTGAAAATCTAACTCTTTCCGTTAGACTCAATCATTATTAGTACACAAATTATATATAAATTTTTATGTTACACGAATATCCAATTACATCTCACTATTTATATATATATATATATATATATATATATATATATATATATATAATTAGTAATTACTCAAAGAATTTCCTTAAGTCAATGTTGATCATCTGTCAAGCGATAGTCGTTGGATATTGTATAATTGTCATAAACGAAGATGGAGATTTTGCAACAATTTTTATTGTGACACCTTAAATCTTAGAATAGTTTTAAACTTGTATTTATGCAAAGACATAATTGTTAAATAATTTTTTTTCTTCTAATAAAACCATCTTAGAGGATAAAATATCACAACGAACTCATTTGATACGAAATAAACATGTGACAATTGTAATTATTCAAAATGAGAGTGTTCATAAATTAATGATAATAATAAAAATAATTCAACTATAAGGTCACCTATCAGTGTTGAATTCCCATAAGTCTCTAACATTCTCAAATGTTGTTAGATACATGAAATACAATAAAATCAAAATACCAAGATTGCTGTCATCTACTTAGTGGTCTCTGCCTCATGTATGTCATATGTGAAGTTTCAATTACAAGAAATGGAGGTTTGAATTGTGTTTGTTGGAACCAAGTTGGTTTTACATTTGTAGAAGATTTGAAGAAGAAGATTTAATTAAGATTTAAAGAAGATTTGATCAAAATTTGAAGAAGATTTGATTAAAATTTGAAAAAAGATTTGATCAAAATTTATCTACAACAAAAAAGGAACATAATCAATTTGAAGAATTTACAAACGAAATCTGAACAAAATACAATTCAAAATTAAACAAGGACCAAATTGATGTCCAAATTTTAACTATAAATAGATACTCAAGGCTGAAGATTAAGAAAAGCATCAAAAAGCATAAAAGAGTAGTCTTAGAGTTCAAAGAGAGAAATACTTGTTTCAAGTTAGAAATATTTTCTGAGTGTTCTTTTCTTAAAGTGTGAGAGTTATTATTATTATCACCTTTCCATAAGCAACTACTCAAGTTCCAATCTCTTGTATCCAACTCGATAGTGGTTTAGTTCCTTCTTCAATCTTGGGTTGTCAGGTTGTTAGGAGAAGACTTGACTTGTAGGGTCTAGGTGGTGTTGTTCCTCAAAAGTCTAAGGTTATCAGGCTGTTTGGGAAGACTGGCTTGGAGGGTCAAGTGCTTTGTAATTCAAGGTATTTGAATTAGTGGATTAAAGCCTTCTGAATAAGGGGACTAGATGTAGCCAAGTTAATGGTGAACCAGGATAAATCTATGTGTCAAATTAATTATGCTTTCATTGTTTGCTGCCTCTAGATCCAATTGCTTCTACTCCAAGTAAGTAACCAAAAACCAAACTAGTTTTTAATATATTTATAAATTATCAAAAAGTTGTCAACTTTGGCAAACACAATTCAACACGCTTCTCGTATTTGCACCATTAATTGGCATCAGAGCTCGATCTCAAGATTGAGCACTTTACAGTGTTTGAGAAAAGATCCAAGAATTCAAAATGTCTTGATTCAGTGAAGAAGTTGTTGGAGGAAACATCAATAGATCACCTCTGTTTGATGGAGAACGTTTTTAGTATTGGAAAGACATGCTGAGAAGTTTCTATATTTCACAAGATCTTGAACTTTGGGACTTGGTGGAAGATGGTTATATTGTCTAAAGAATACTGATGGTATTGAAATTCCAAGAAAGGAGATGAATGTCGATCAGAAGAAGATGTATAAGATGCATCATAAGTCTAGAACATTCATGATAAATGCAATCACCTTAAAGGAATTTGACAAGTGCACCAACAAGGAGACAACAAAGAGTATTTATGATAGTCTGATTCTGACCTATGAAGGAAGCAAGCAAGTTCAAGAAGCAAAGGCCAACCTCCTAGTCAAAAAGTATGAGTTGTTTAAGATGGAAGAAGATAAAGACATTGAAACAATATTTTCTAGATTCCAGACCTTGGTCTCAGGATTAAAGGTACTTGAGAAGAGTTATACTACTGCTGATCATGTGAAGAAAATCCACATGAGTCTGACAACCAAGTGGAGACCTAAGATCACTGCCATTCAGGAAGCAAATGATCTGAATACTCTAAAGCTAGAAGAATTAATCAAATCTCTCAGATCACATGAAATTGAGCTTGAAGAAGATGAGCCCAAGAAGAAGAACAATACTCTAGTCTTGAAATCCATGTAGAAAAAGGTTATAAAAGCAACATCAGAATTAGAAGATAGTGATTTAGATGATCAGAATCTGACCTCAGAGGAAGAGGAGATTGCTTTCATATCCAAAAAAAATCAACAGATATGGCACAACAAAAAGAAGAAATTTCCTCACAGATATTCCAAGCAATCCAATAGAGGAATTGATAATAAATGTGACAAGAAAAGCGTCATCTGCTATGGATGCAATGAACCTGGACATATCAAGTTAGAATGTCAAACAAAGAGAAAGAGAAACACCAGAGGAAAGATTCCATACCCAAGAAGAAGAGTCTTATGGCTACATGGGATGATTCTGAAGAATCCTCTGACTATGAACAAGCAGATTTGGCTTTGATGGCTCATACCAACTCTACCTCTAGATCCAACACAGATTCTAACTCTGGAAGTAAATCAACAGATGAAGAAATTAAGGTATTTTATGACTTTACTCGATCTGATTATATTACTGCTATAAATTATTTTTTAAATAATAATCACAAATTGCATTTAAAACTGAAAACACTTAGGAAAGAAAATACAAATCTAACTGAAAAAGTTAATGCTTTAAAGAATCAAAGTGTTGAATTTAAAACAGAAAATGCAACTCTGAAAACCGATATTACTGAACTGAAGTTAGAGAATGCAAATTTGAAAACTGATATTGCTGACCTTAAAGCTAAAAATCTAACTCTAAAAAGTAATCATAGTTCAACATCAATTGAAAACACCACATGTAACTCTGATATTAATGAATAAGTATTTCAAGATTTTCTTGCTAATGGTATGGAAAGAAGTAAATATGCTTTTATGATTTATGGAGTAAGTAGAAATGGTAAAAGAGGTATAGGATTTGAAGAAAATGTAATTGAACCTAAACCAATTCCCTCTGATGTCTTGTGAATTTTTTGCTCTAAGAAAGGTCACTCCAAATTATCTTGTCCCATGTTAAATACAAGGAAAGATAAGAAACCTTTCAAGACTAACAAACCAGGACCCAACCAAATTTGGGTACCTAAGAACAAAATTATTTTTTTGCAGATGTCCTTAGCAATCAAGTTAAAACACCAATCTTGGTACCTAGACAGTGGATGCTCGCCACATATGACGAGAGAAAATTCTATGTTCCAAGAACTAACTTTGAGCAAAGAAGGCACAATGACATTTGGAGAAAAGCAAAAAGGCTAGATCATTGGTCAAGGTATAGTTGGTAATGGTACTTCCCCTTCTATTAAAGATGTCTTGGTTGTTAAAGGTCTTAAGCATAACTTATTAAGTATTAGTTAGTTAAGTGACAATAATTATGATATTATATTCAATCAAAAAACATGCAAGGCAATTGGTCAGAAGGATGGATCTGTACTCTTTACAAGTCAGAGGCAAAACAACATTTATAAGATAAATCTGTTTAGTCTAGAGAAACAAGAGGTTAAGTGTCTTATGTCATTAAATGAAGAGAAACTAATCTGGCTCAAAAGATTAGGTCATGCAAACCTTAGATTAATTTCAAAACTGAATAAACTTCAACTAGTAAGAGGTCTACTTAAGCTTAGTTACAAAATTGAAATTATGTGTGAAGTTTGTCAAAAGGGAAAACAAACAAAAAACTCATTTACCCCTAAGAACTCAGTCTCTACCTCAAAGCCCCTTGAGCTCTTACATATAGATCTCTTAAGGCCAGTGAAAACAGCCTCTCTAAGTGGAAAAAAATTTGGCTTTGTTATAGTAGATGATTACACTAGGTGGACAAGGGTAAAATTTTTAAGAAGTAAGGATGAATCCCACAAAGTGTTTATCACATTTTGCAAACAAATCATGAATGAAAATGGTCTTAAGATTGTAACAATTAGAAGTGATCATGGAGGAGAATTTGAAAACAAGTTCTTCCAAAGTTTTTGTGATGAGACTGGAATCTCTCACAACTTATCCTCTCCTAGAACATCCCAACAAAATAGAGTTGTGGAAAGAAAGAATATACCACTCCAAGAAATGGCCAGAACCATGTTAAATGATATGAATACTGCAAAACACTTTTGGGCTGAAGCAATTAATACTGCATGTTATATTCAAAATAAAGTCTATATTATATCTATATTGAATAAAACACTATATGAATTATGGAAAGGTTAAAAGCCTAACATCTCTTATTTTAAACAATTTGGTTGTACTTGTTATATGTTTAACACTAAAGATAACCTTGGTAAATTTGATTCTCGATCTCAAAGGTGTGCCTTCACTGGATACTCTGAAAGATCCAAGGCATATAGAGTGTTGAATAGGGAAACTCATATAGTGTAAGAATCCATACATGTTAAATTTGATGACAAACAGCTTGAACTTGAAAAGTCAAAGCAAGACGATGATAATGTAGTTTTACCGGAACCAAAGGAAACATATACAAACAAACAAGAAGAACTTGAAAAATCAAAGGATACAAGCAAATCAGAAGAATATGAAAAATCTTCAAATGATGAATCTGATCAAGTCAGAAATAGTCAAGATAAGTCAAAAGAAAGATTTGGATGAAAGTACCAGTCATTCCATCCTGAAACTCTAATCATTGGAAGTGCAAGTGATCCTTTGAGGACCAGATCATCACTTAAAGACACCAGTTTGTTTGGCTTACTCTCATCAATTGAGCCTACCTCTATTGATGAAGCATTGGCAGATGATGGATGGATTCTTGCAATACAAGAAGAGTTAAATGAATTTGAGAGGAATGATGTTTGGGATCTAGTACCTAGATCACAGAAGAACATTATTGGAACCAAGTGGGTTTTCATAAACAAGCTAAATGAAAAAGGTGAAGTGGTCAGAAACAAGGCAAGACTTGTCGCACAAGGCTATAATCAGCAAGAGGGCATGGATTACACTGAAAAATTTTCTCCAATGGCCAGGTTAGAAGTTATTCGTATCCTACTTTATTTTGCTGCAAATAATAACATTACATTATTTCAAATGGATGTTAAAAGTACTTTTCTAAATGGTTATATAAGTGAAGAAGTCTATGAAGGTGCAAACACGAGAAAGGGGGTTGAATTGTGTTTGACTTAACTTGAATACTTTTCCTGTTTTTATACTTTTAAAACAAAACTTGATGAAATAAAAACAGAGTTAGCAGCGGATATAAAGTAAAAAATAAAACACATAATTTTTATACTGGTTCCCCGTTAACGAGGCTACGTCCAGTCCCTTCACCTTGAAGGATTTCACTAATTCAAACCTTGAATTACAACCGTTATACCGACCCTCCAAGTCAGTCTTCTCAAACAGTCTAACAATCCTAGACTTCTTTGAGGAATGCAACTCCTGTCTTCAGCCAATCTGACAATCCCAGATTGTAGAAGAAATCACAACACTATGAATCTAATTGCAAAGTAACCTGCTACCTCTACTGACTTCCTCAGATTGTAGACTCTACTTCAAATACTTAGATTTGACACAGTGGAAGGAAAATAACACGAGTACTTGCTTCTTGAAAGCTGGAACTCACAATTGACTTCTATGAAAATTTGAGAGTGTTTGCTTTGGAAGTGTATGACTCTTTTGTGATTTTCGATGCTAAGTATTCTGCCTTGAGCCTCCTTTTATAGATGTAGATTTGGGCCTCTTCCAAGCTTAATTCGAGCTGAATCTTGCTGGATTCTCCTGCAAAAATAACTTGACCAATTGGGCTTCATTTAAATAAAAAACATATCTTTTTTAAGCTTCAGATTTCTTTCAAAAACTAACTGGCCAATCAAATCCTTTCATTGCTTCCCGCCAAAGCTCCTGAATTCCAAAATACTTCACTTTATTTTTGTAATAAATCTTTTTAATACTTTGATCAAAATAAATTGAAATCTCCATCGTTAATCCTCATGATCAAATCTGGACCATTGGATCTTAATGCGCTAGTCCACATCTGGACCAAATAAATTTATATGTTGTGATCCTCTGAATTCGGCCATTCCTGGACCACACTTCCTAACCCTCTGATCTTCTAATTTCGGCCATCCTGGACTCGCACCTGATATGCTATGATCCTCTGAACTTGGCCATTGATGGACTGCACATCCTGTCCCTCTGATTTCGGCCAACACTGGGCCATGGTATGATTTTCTGATCTTGACCATCACTGGACCAAACAATTAATTCTGAACCATTGAGCTGAATATTTTTCTTCTGATATGGACAAATTCTGGACTTGGTCTGGAATGAACTGAAATTAACTTGAGAAAAAAATATTTCAGTCTGGATATTTTACCTTTGATTTTGGACCAGGTCTGGATTGATTCTGGAATTCATTTCTTCTGGTCTGGACTTAGTTTCATGCCCTTAATCATGCTATCTTATGGTCTGGATCAAATCTGAATTGATTCTCTTGTTCTGGACCCTTAAACTTATCTTCTGGTTAAGTCTGGAACAAGTCTGGGCTGTTTTAATTTCTCACTGCCAGGCCATCTTCTGGTCAGAATAACTTTTAGAATAAATCTGATATTTGATTTCTCTTGGTCTGGAACAACTCTCCTTCTGGAAGGCTTTCCTTTGGTATGATCCATGTTTCCTTCTGATTTTTCTTCCTTCTGATATGGGCCATCAAAGATATCTTCTGGTGATGTTTTTGACATCCTGGAGTATCTTCTGGTAATTCCTGAATTCATTTTCTGGAATCCTTTGATCTTCTGATTTCTTCAGTTTCTGGTGGCATTTAAATTAATAATTCAAGGTACAAAATAAGATTACATTGAGTGCTTTTGTAAACATCAAAATCCTAAGTCTTAGAACCAACTTGGTTCCAACAGTCTATGTTAAACAACCCCTAGGTTTTGAAAGTTCTGAATTTCCAAATCATGTTTTTAAACATAGAAAATCTCTGTATGGTCTAAAACAAGCACCTAAGTCATGGTATGGTAAACTTAGTAACTTCTTGCTTAAAATTAACTTTGAAAGAGGACAAGTAAGCAATACACTTTTTAGAAAATCAATAGAAGATGACATTCTTATTATTCAAATTTATGTTGATGACATTATTTTTGGATCTACTAATAGCACTCTTTGCCAAGAATTTTCTACATTAATGTAGCATGAATTTCAAATGAGTATGACGGGAGACCTTAAGTTCTTCTTAGGGAAACAAATTCAGCAAAGTCAAAAAGGTATACACATTCATCAAACTAAATATACAAAAGAGCTTCTCGAGAAGTTTAAGATGAGTGATTGCAAACCTTTGGTTACACCAATGCACCCTGCTTGTTCACTTGAAAAAGATGATTCAAGCCAAAAAGGTAATCAAAAAACCTATAGACGAATGAAAGGATCCCTACTTTACCTTACCGCTTCTAAACCTGACATGTTTAGTGCATGTGTATGTACAACATTTCAAGCTGACCCTAGGGAATCACATTTAACTACTGTTAAGAGAATCCTTAGATACCTAAAAGGTACTACCAACCTTACCTTGTTCTACAAGAAATCTCCTTAGTACAAACTTAGTGGATACTGTGATTCTGATTATGCTGGAGATAAACTTGAGAGAAATAGAACTAGTGGAAACTGCACCTTTTTAGGTGACAAATTAATATCCTAATCAAGTAAGAGACAAAACATTATTGCAATGTCAATAGCAGAGGCTGAGTACATTTTAACAGATGTCTGCAGTTCTCAACTACTTTGGATTAAACATCAACTAGAAGACTACAAAATCCTAGAAACCAATATTCTCATCTATTGTGATAACACTTCTGTCATTTGTCTAACCAAAAACCCTATACTACATTCTAGAGCTAAACACATACAGATCAAACACCATTTTCATTAGGGACTTTGTTCAAAAAGGGGTACAAAATGTTCAGTTGGTAGACACTAAACACCAATGGACTGACATATTCACTAAACCACTACATGAAGATAGGTTTGACTTCATCAATAAAAACCTAAACCTTACCTTCATATCTGACTGATATTGTAATCACTTCAAAGTGGTTTAGTTTTAAATTAGTTTTTATATTTTCTTGTAATATGTTATATTCGTATTATTAAAAAAACAAAAAAAAACAAAGAAACAAAAATAGAAAGAAAAAAATTCTCACTTTCATGTCTTTTTGTCTGATGACAAAAATGGGAGAAACATATTTGATAAAGTGAGGAGAAAATACTTAGACTTCAGGGGAGCCCTAAGTTAGGGGGCGTTAAAGAAATACAAAGAAAGGTTGTTATAAAAAATACAAGTTTTGTCATCATCAAAAAGGGGGATATTACTAGAACGAAGTTGGTTTTACATTTAGAGTTTTGATGTTAACAAAAGTATTTTATGAGAACAATATATTTGACTTTAAAGAGTACGAAAAAAGATATGGTCAAGGTTTGTAGAAGAATTGATCAAGATTTATCTACAACATATTACAAATAGAATCAATCTAAAGAATTTACAATCTTATTCTAAATAAAAAAGGAATAGAATCAATCTGAAGAATTTACAAATGCAATATGAACAAAATACAATTCAGAATTAAACAAGGACCAAATTGAAGCCCACATTTTAACTATAAATAGAGACTCAAGGCTGAAAAAGAAAAGCAACGAAAAGCAGAAAAGAGTAGTCTTAGAGTTCAAAGGGAGAAATACTGGTTTCAAGTTAGAAATATTTTCAAAGTGTTCTTTTCTTAGTGTGAGAGTTATTATTATTATCATCTTTTCAGAAGCAACTACTCAAGTTCCAATCTCTTGTATCCAACCTAATAGTTGTTTAGTTTCTTCTTCAACCTGGGTTTGTCAGGTCGTTAGGAGAAGACTTGGCTTGTAGGGTCAAGGTGGTGTTGTTCCTCAAAAGTCAGGGGTTGTCAGGCTGTTTGGGAAGACTGGCTTGGAGGGTCAAATGCTTTGTAATTCAAGGTATTTGAATTAGTGGATTAAAGCTTTCTGAATGAGAGGACTGGATGTAGCCAAGTTAGTGATGAACAAGGATAAATCTATGTGTCAAATTAATTATGATTTCATTGCTTGCTGCCTCTGAATCCAATTGCTTCTACTCCAAGTAAGTCACCAAAAATCAAACTAGTTTTTAATTTATTTATAAATTATCAATAACTAATCAACTTTGGCAAACACAATTCAACCCCTCTTCTCGTATTGCACCTTCACTAAATTACTTCGAATTACTTTATGATGAGATGTAGAACTACCCCACCCGAAGATGGTCAAACAATAAAAATATGGCAACGTCCTCATAGACCACTCAAGTCATCTTGAGACTCATGTAAATGAATAGTCATGATTAAACTAGAGCTGCATAGTAGTTTATGATATTGGGGTATTACCCCTAGTCCTAAAGGAATTCCCCAAGGAGACCCTCAAGGTCTATTCTAACCCACAAGCTTGATTGTGACCTCCATTATCAAGCTCTTTCATTTGTAATTCCCCAACACTAAGTAAAGACACTCACATTCCTAATTTATGCATGCAACGTTGGGTACAAGACCATCACATTTACCATCCTCTACTCATTATCTTAAGTCACCCCTTATACTAGAGGACCATCACAGACATGATTCATGTAACACATATACATGTTTCACATAGAAAATTACAATTCACAATATAACAATAATGGATATGTATAAAAATAGCATAATCATCATCATAGTTAAATTACTCACAAGAATTCATCGTAACAATTAATCAAACATACAAAGATTGTACAACACAACTCATAAAATAAAATAAAAACATGTTCCAAATAAATACAATGACATGATAATCATTATAGTAATAATATTCACCACAGTTAAAATAATTTAGAATAATTTGACAAAGGACACATATCACAATATCATTATAGAGTAATATTAAAAACATCAACAGCTTACAAATATTTTAAACTCATTTGACCTTTATTAACTCAGATAACATGATTAATCCATTATTTAACCAAATAGAGCATTAGCATTGACCCACCTCGTACAGTTGGGAAATATGAAATTATCGTTCTTTATATCACAGATATACCCAAAAAATCGACAGCATGGGAACCCACCCTTACTTGCATAATCGTCGAAAAAGAGTTTGAAAAAGTATAGTTGCGCTCCTAATTCGATTTTGAGGAATCTAGTTGTTTCGTTTCTATTTTTGAGAAATGCCTTAGTACTAGATAAATGGATGGTAGCTTGATATAAGGTGGTAGGCTATGAGTTTTTGGGAAAAAAATGATGTATTGGACAGACAAAGTCCCTAGAAATTGTGTAAGGTAACAGATGGCATGAAAAATATTATTTTGATGTCTATTTATAGTCTTCGCACAATAACACTTGCATTAAAACATGTCGTTAACTGGCACTTTTACACAACAAGTGTATTAATTTGCACGACAAAATGACACATTTAATCATAACACTTACACGCATGTTGCATGGCGAGGTGACTTTGGCACATCGATGTGAGGGTTACTCTGACAATCTCTAGACCTTCTCTTCACATGATGAAACAATCATTTTGCACGAATACACGAGAATTACTCATAATCTTCTACATGCATTTGCATCGTGCGATGACACTTGTTTTTTCCAAGGCAAAAATGGTCGATGCTAATTGAATCGGTTTCCTTACTTTTAATTCCTAATATTATAATTTATAATTAAAGATACACACATAGTTCCAATTAAACACGTCACAATAATCGTATACTCAAACAGTACACAAGCTTAGAGAAAATGAGTTGTTGCATTGCTCCCCTTGTAACATAAATTTCTTCCTCAAAATTTACCCGAAGTAAATAATTATGGGTATGAATCATGCCTCTTGTTCTCCGCCTCCTAATTGGACTTTTGTAGTAGTTACGCCCCATACAACCTTAAATAAAGAAATTGTCTTACCTCATAGTTCCCTGACCTTTTAATTCGTAATATGCATAGGCAAAGTTTGAAAATTAACATTCACCTTTATTTGAATTTCGTCTAATTCAATCACGTGTGAAAGATCATGGATATACTTATGAAGTTGAGACACATGAAAGACATTATGAAAGTTTGAAAGTGAAGGGGGCAAAAATATTTGAGGCCCTCGTCTTTTCACGTATTATTTTCACTTTTTCGATAGTCTGTTGAACTATGTATGGTCCCAATACTAGGTGGTCTTTAGTCTCAAACCAACAGAAAGAGGTTTTATATTTCCTACCATATATGGCTTCGAAAGGTGTTATTCCAATACTTGAGTGGAAACTATTATTATAAGTAAAAACTATCAACAGTAAGAAACTATCCCAACTTACATTATGCTTTAATATACACTCTCAAAGCAAGTCCTCTATTGATTGGTTAGTCATTTCCATATGATCGTTGGTCTTGGATGATAAGTTGCACTCAACATGAGCTTAATGCCAAGGGTGTTATGTAAAATTTCTAAAAACATGGAAATGAATTTGGGTTCTCTATCTAAAACTATGATGGAGAATACTCCATGTACTCTCGTGATCTCACTAATGTATAAATCAACTAACTTCTCCTTAGAATGCATAATATTCATTGGAATGAAATGAGCAAACCTATTCATTCTATATAGAATCACACAAATTGTATTGTATCCCTTAGGAGTGTGGTATAATCCCCCAACAAAATCCATATAGATGTTATCCCACTTCAATTCTTGAATACTCAATGGTTGCATCCAACTTAAAGGCTTATAATGATCTAGTTTTGACTTTTGGTGAGTTAGACAAGCATAGACAAACTAAGCTACATCCTTCGTCATCCTGTGGGTTAAAAAAAATTTATTGAGATCTTGGTAGCTCCAAGGTGAATCTCAAGCTATTCTTGTGAACTTCTTCAATCACCCTCCTTAACTATACCACATCAAGTACCCAAACTCATTCTCTAAACCTTAAAATTTTGTCACTGCCCATTTTGAAGTCGGGATTTTTCTTTTGAGCCATCTATTTCAACTTATAAAATAGATGCAAATCTGACTTTTAACCTTCCTTGATATCGTCTAGTAGTCCAGTTGTCATTGACAGTCGACCTAACAGAATACTGTTCAAGATAACCTCACATGCTAGACTTAGGTCTCTAAACTGCACCAACAACTTACTATGCTTTACTACTAAAGCTAATACACTAATAAACTTAATACTTAGGGAGCCAACTACTACGTTAGCCTTCCCTATGTGGTAATTAAGCTCAAAGTCAAAGTTCTTTAAGATCTCTAGCCATATATGGTGATGCATATTCAATTCCTTTTGGTCAAAGAGATATTTCATATATTTTTATTCACTAAAAACTTCAAATTTGGAACTATACAAATAGTACCTCCACATGTTAAGCACAAAGACTACTATGCACAAGCTCTAAGTTCCGGGTAGGGTAATTCTTCTCATGGATTTTTCGATGCCTACAGGCATAGGCTACTAATTTTCAATTTTGGATCAGAACACATCCCAAACCTAATCTAGATGCACCACAATACAAAGGGTTGGTTGGCAATTAAAAATAATGATCAGTGCAAAGTAAATCTCCTATTTAGTTCTTGGAAATGGGTTTAACATTAAGCTCCGACCCGAATAATTGCCCCTTAAGAGGAAAATCTTTTAATAAACTCACGATAATAGCCTACTAAACCAAAGAAACTCCTAATCTCATTCATTGGTCTAAGCTCTTTCCATTCAAATATACTTGTTATCTTTGTGGGGTCAATAGCTATATCGCCTCAAAAAATATATAATTGTTAAAAAAATTTGATAGTAAACCGATCTTAAAGGACAAGATATCACAACAAGCTCAATTAACATGAAATAAACACAACAAAGAATAACAATAATTAAACATTTGTATGTAACTATTCAAAATGGAGTGTTCTTAAATTAATGATAATAATTAAAATAACCCAATCCCAAAATCATCTATTAGAGTTGAATTTGTATAAGTCTTTGGCGTTCTCAAATGTCATCAGATATATGAAATACAATGAAAACAAAACACCAAGATCGTCTCCATCTACTCAATGGTTACATGTATCACGTAGGCCATCTGAACTATCGAAGCGCTAAACACAAATAAAATAAAAGTTGAACACAACACATTTATAAATAATACAATAATCGTAATACATGATATCTCTATATAATTATACACAAATGAATGATTATGGAAATGTAATACAATTTTCACTTGTTACAACACTTTTTATGTCATGTGGTACCAAACTATTCTAAAGTACTTGGTGAAGAGACACAATATTATACCAGCAGCAAGGGGTCGGACGACACAAATAATGTCACATCCTCATATACTCACTCAAGTGATGTTGGTAGCTCTCGATATTGGGGAATTACCCTCAAGTCATATTGATAGTTTATGCATGCAACCTTGGGTACAAAACCATAAATTAATCATCCTCCCCTGGTCATCCTAAGTCACTCCTTATACAAAAGGGATCGTAGCAGGTATAAGTCAGATATAACACATATACACATATCAAAATTTAGTTCACATATAACAATTAAAGCACAATTTATAATAAGGTATATGTACAATAATAGCATGGTCACTATCACAATTACATTACTCACAACAATTCATCGCAACAATTAAATAGTCATACAAAGATCATACAACACAACTCATAAAATCAATAACACGTGTTAGAAATAAATACAACAACATGATTATCATTGCAATCATAATATTAACCACAGTTCAAATAGTAGAGAAAAATTTGACAGAGGTCAAACATCACAATATCATAATAGCGTAATATTAAATACATTAACAACCTACAAATATTTCTAAACTCATTAGATTTTTATTAACTTAGATAACATGAATCATGCATTATTTAATTTAATAAGGTGTTAGCATTGGCTAGCCCCGTATAGTTAGGTAATACGATATTATGGTTCATCTTATCACCTTTATACTTATGAAATTGATTGCGTGAGAACCCACTCTTACCTAGATAGTTGACGAAAAAAGATTGGACAAAGTGGTGTGGAGAAATCTACTTGATTTGCTTTGATTATTAAAAATTGCTTTAGTAATCAATAGATTGATGAAGGCTTGATAAAATGTGAAAGTTTATGAGTGTGAAGGAGAAAAATGAAGTTTTGGACCAAAAAAGTTTCTGGAAATCGTGCAAGGTATTATCATGCACCTATTTAAAGAGTTAGATTTTATTTGTTTTCGCGTGGTGAAACAACCTTTTGCACAACGATGCAAGCATTAAAATGAGTCATTAATTGGTATTTTTGCATTCGAAATTTTCTCAAAACGAAGCACTTAAACATAACATTTACGAGTGTGGCATACAACGAGGTGGCACATCAACACAAGTGTTACTATGAATATCTCTTCATCTTCGCTTCGCACTGTGAGACAATCATTTCACACCACAAGGCATGAATTACTCAAAATATTCTACACAGGTTTGCGTTTCACGATGAAGTTGCATTTTTGCAAGGCGAAAATGGTCAAAGATCATTGACTCAATTTCCTTACTTTTAACTCCTAAGATTATAATTTCTAAATTTTTCTACACACGTAGTTCTCATTAATCATGTCACAATAATCATATACACTACAACACACAAGCTTAGAGAAAACGAGGCGTTAAAACTGTGTTTGGTTCAAATTATAAGAGAGAATGGGATGGGTGCAAAATTCCTCTTAAAGTAGTTTTTGCTCTCCTTATATTTTAGGAGGATTTGAGGGGAAGGGATTAATATAACTAAACAAACATTTAAAAAATTTCTCCTCCCCTTGAACCAAACACAAAATTACCATGAAAATTTGTTGGAATAAACCAGTGATAATTATCTCAATAATGCGAAATATTTTCCCTCCACCTTTGTATATAAATGGACAAATAGAAAATACAATTCCACAGAGCAATAACAATTGGCAGAAAATTAAATATGAGATAAACACAATTTTTAACGTGGAAAACTTCTCTCAAATTGAGAGAATAAAAACCACGAAACCTAGTGCAGTAAAAATTTCTACTATAATAATTAAGGGGTACTTCAGAGTCTTCCTAGTAACACTAGGGAACATCAATCAACAATAGTCATCACCAAAGGGTGGAAACCAAACAAATAACATACAATCTTCCACACAGATGCAGATCACCTGTCATATCTGCATATGTGTAGCCATCCAACACAATTTCACCACCTCCATGACATAAACACACTTTGGAAGTGCCTCTGAGGTATATGAGAATCCATTTCACTACTTGCCAATGATCTTTACCAGGATTAAAGAGAAATCGACTGACAACTTCAACTGCATAAACAATATCTAGCCTTGTGCATACCATAATATTAATCAAACTACCAACTGCAGATGCATAAGGAACCTTCGTCATCTCTTTTTTGTCTTTCTCACTTGTAGGACATTGATTAGAATTCAATTTGAAATGAGTAGCAAGTGGAGTACTAACAAGTTTGCAATTGCTCATGTTAAACCTTCTAACATCTTCTCAATGTAATTGTGTTGAGAAAACCATAATTTATCTTTCTTCCTATCACGAGTAACTCTCATACCCAAAATTTGCTATGCAGGACCCAAGTCTTTCATTGAAAAGACTTGTTCAAATCTTTATTTAGAGATTGAACCTTCTTAGTGTCATAACGAACAATCAACATGTCATCCCCATATAAAAAGAGAATAATTTAATCACCGTCAGAGAATTTCTTGACAAACACACAATGGTCAAAATTAATTTTACCGTACCCATCTTTCTCAATGAAAGAATCAAATTTCTTGTACCATTCTTGAGGTGCTTGCTTGAACCCATACAAGCTTTTCTTAATTTACACACAAGTTGCTCTTTACCTTTGACTTCAAAACCCTCTGGTTGCTTCATATAGATCTCTTCCTCCAAATCTCCATGAAGGAATGCAGTTTTCACATAAATTTGTTCAACCTCTAGGTTCAAACTAGCTGCTAGCCCAAGCACAATCGGATAGAGGACATCTTCACCACAGGTGAAAAAACTTCTTCAAAGTCAATATCTTTTCTCTGATTAAAACCTTTCACAACCAATCTTGCTTGGTATCTTTGTTGAGAACTATTGTCTTATGCCTTTATCCTGTAAACTCATTTGTTCTTTAGTGTTTTTCTTCCCTTAGGCAACTTTACCAACTCAAATGTGTGATTCTCATGCAAGGAATTCATCTCTTCTTGTTTGGATTTACTATCAAACTTGAACCTCTCACCTCTTGGAATGTGAACAAAACATTTGCAGCCAAATACTCTCTAATGATGATAAGAGACATTTTTCCTTGTCTACACTTTATTTGGAACATCACCATCAAGTGGAATAGATGGAGAAAGATTGATCAAATCCACTGCAATTTTCATTGTTTCACCCCAAAAGGATTTCGATAATTTTGCATGACATAACATACATCTGATTCTATCATTAATTATATGTTTCATTCTCTCGGCAACACCATTATGATAAGGTGTCTTTGGAACTGTTTTCTCAAGCCTGATTCCATGTTCTTTACAATACTCTTCAAATGGACCTCTGTATTTACTACTGTTATATGATCAAACACATTTCAATTTCCTTCCCTTTTTCTTTCAACACTTGAATGAAAATGCTTGAAGACTCCAAGTACCTGGTCTTTAGATTTCAAAGAAAAAGCTCACACTTTTCTAGAGTGGTCGTTAATAAAATTAACAAAATATGATGCACCACCAAGAGATTTACCATCAATCATGCAAACATCGGTATGAACTAAATCAATAATATTTTTCCTCCTATGAGGACCAGTATTATAAAAAGAAACTATATTTTGTTTTTCAGCAAAAGAATGAGTGCAAGTTTTTAGAGACGTACCTTTCACACGAAAAAAACTTTTCTTCACAACTATGTTGAGTCCTTTCTCACTCAAGTAACCAAGGCACATATGCCATAAAAAAGAAGAGGCATCTTCAGTTGAATTCACTTCTTCCTTGCATAGCTTCGTAGGCATCCTATAGAGAGAATAAGAACTTTTCTCCTTCCAACCACTAGAGACCCTTTGGTGAGTTGACATATACCACCACCACCAAAGTAAGTGTGAGAACTCTCAATATTCAAAGCTTTCACTGAAATCAAATTGAGACGAATATCAGGAACATGTCTAACATTATTTAATTGAAGCTTGCAACCAATCCCAGTTTCAACCCAAACATCTTCTATACCAATAATTGTATATTCTCCTTCATCTCTCATTTTTACCGTTCCAAAATCACCAACATTGTAAGATGAGAAGAAATCACGCCTAGGAGTAATTGTTGTTATATCTTTATCATTTTTCTTTTTTCTGTCTTCACCTTTTCCTCTCGATTGATCTCTCTTAAGGAACCTATAATTTTGTTTATGTGACCTGCTTTGCCACAATTATAGCATATAACTTCTTTTCTAGTCCTCGACTTGCTACGACTTTCAATGTTATTGCGTTTATGGAAGTGTCTAGATTGACTTCTCCCTCGTGACTCTGTAACTAGTGCTTCTGAATTTGAGGAAGAACCAATCAAACCACGTTCCTTTCTTCGAGCTTCTTGATTCAACATGTTCTCTTTAATTGTTGACATTTTCAACTTTACACTTGGAGCTAAATTGGTGAACAAATACTAACAAGGACTTCCTAATTATCAGGCAAGGAACTAAAAAATAAAAATGCTTGCAACTCATCATCTAATTTAATATCTATTTTTGTTAATTGATTCATTGTATTCTGATAAATACTCGTATGCTCTACAATTGAATCCCCACCTTTGTGTTTGATATTCACCGGCTTCTGAATCAAGAATGATTTATTTTGCACATTATTTCGTTCACACAACTCTTTTAATTTCTCTCACATTTTGTTAGCATCTATTTCAGTTTCAACTATGGATATACACTCAGATCCAACTATTGTCCAATCAACGTCAGTGCCTTTCTATTCATTTTCTTCCAATCAACGTCAGATTTATCTTTGGGTTTAACAGTGTCACCCTCAATAGGATCATACAAGTCTTTACTGTATAACATGTCTTCCATGAGAGTCTTCCAAAGTATGTAATTAGAAGAGTTGAACTTAATCATATTCGGATCTTTATTTTCCTCCTCCATTTAAATGCACAAACCAAACCAACCGAGCTCTAGATACTACTTTGTTGATAAAAACCAGAGATGACTATCTCAATAATGTGGAATATTTTTCCCTCACCTGTGCAGATAAATGGTCAAACAGAAAATACAATTCACATAGCAACAACAATTGACAGAAAATTAAATATGAGACAAACACAATTTTTAACATGGAAAACTTCCATCAAATTGAAAGAATAAAAACCACGGGATCTAGTCCAATAAAAACTTTCATTATAAAATAATTAATGGGTACGCCAAAGTCTTCCTAGTAACAATAGGAAACATCAATCAACAATAACCATCATTAAAGGGTGGAAACCAAACAAATAACAAACAATCTTCCACTAAAGTGGGTATTCTAAACTAACTCTCAGATAAGGTAAAAGTACTAACACTGTATATTAAAAGAACAAATTCAGTGGTAGAAATAATATATTAAAATTGTAGACCAAACAGATCAAATTTGCTACACACCTATTACCACCGGAAACTAATTTCTTCTTCCCCTATTTCTTTCGAGCAACATTATTCCTTCTTTCTTCTTCTTTCTACTATAGGACACTGTTCCCTTTTCTTTTCTTAATGATTTCAAAATTCTTTTATTTTTTCTTTACATGGATCAAGTCCAATAAATCACCATATTCCTTTTATTTATTTTTTCTTTCTTTAATAATAATAACAATAATAATGCTAGTAAAATTCAGTGGGTTTCACTTGGAGAGTGAGTCCACCTAACAAAAATATATTCACTCTTTTGAACCAAACATATCTCTACTTTCCATTTCTTCTCTCCTTTCACCTCCATTAAAATCTCTCATCTCTCCTCTGTTGAACCAAACAGACCTTTAAGAAATCAAATTCATTCCAGTAGGAGAGATGGATCCAAAATAAATATCACATTTAGAAGGGCTAATTAAATAACTAGATTTAGCAGTATATTCTTGAAAATGAGAGGTAATAACTTGCACATTCTTCTTAGTTCCCTTGCAAAAAATTATTATATCATCCGCAAAAAACACATGGCTTGGAATATGTAATCCCTTAGATCCCATTTATACAATCAACTTTTTTGTTGTTAACCAAATTTATGAGAGGTTTTTACTTAAAACTTCTTTTGTAATACAAAGTAGGAGAGGAGATTGGGTCTCCTAGTCAAACTCCTCTAGAATAATTGTAAAAACCATTGGCTTTACCATTCGCAAGAGTAGTCAGTTTAGCAAAGTGTAAAATAGATTTATATAATCTTATCGCGAAAAATAGGATTAAAGCTAAAATAATCTATCCCATTCTGAGGTGTCAAATGTTTTTCTAATGTTAATTTTAAGAGCAAGATTTCCCCCAAAAGTTTTCTTATCCAACAAATTTGCAACCTCATATGTAATACATATCTATTCAGTGATTCACCTTCCTTTTATAAAACATTTTTGTTCAGATATAAGTTTGGGAGCCACCATAGAGAGCCTATCTATCGGGTAGGCAAAAGTGTTTTTTTTTTAAATTATGATAATGTGCATGGGATTCGAAGGCCAATTACGATACACATGCTATGCTAAAGCCATTCAAAAGTTAATTAGTACGTTTGTTTTAAATTTTTTCATGATTATTCTTTAATTGCTAAAAACAGTAGCTTCTCAAGTTAGCTCCTGCAATAGATGAGAGAGAAATATGTCAAAAAATTTAAAAGTATTTAACTTAATTCATTAATGAGAGAAAATTATGTAATTATTCTTACACTTTTTGAAAAATCTAAAATTGTCTTCCATAAATTTTTACTAGATTTTCATATAAGAACACAAACACACAAATTGTTTAAATGGTTTTTATATGAATATTTCAAACTTTTGTTATAACATATTATTTTTTTTAATTCAATTTATAATTAATTTTTTCTATTGTATAAATATTTTCTATTATTTTAAATATTTTATATAAAATATTTTATAGTAACAAAACGTTGAAAGTATTTAAATTGGTAAAAAAAAAGTATGAAGTCTATTATAACGTTTAATTTCGTTGTTGGTATTAGTTTTGAAAAAGGGAGGGAGGAAGAGTATATAAAAGAGAGAGGTATAGAGGTATTACGTAGAAAAAGACAAAGAGATTAATGTATTTAGAAAAGTCATGTCCTTTATAGTAATTTTGTAGTTTAAAAATCACTTTTATAAAATTATATAGAAACTGATAAAAATCATTTTTATGATAGTAAACAAACGGAAATTAAAAAAATCATTTTCGAACACATCTCTACAAAATAATCTCTAAATTTTCTAAACTAAAAATTATTTTTATTTAAACTAAAACAAACACACTCAATATTGCTAGCTTCTTTTTGTGTTTTTTCTTCACGTAAATTAAGCTACTTTTTATGAGGAGAAGAGAAGGCATACAAAAGTTGGACCAAATAAAAACTAAATTCTGATCAAAATATACTTGAACCAAATAAAAACTAAATTCTGATCAAAATATATTTGATTTTTTACTTATATTTAAGATTAGACTTTTTACTTATATTTAAAATTAGACAGAGTGATTTTTTATTTACTTATATTTAATATTAGACGGAGTAAGTGCAAATCATATTTTAACTACTCAAAGTAAAGTTTCTAAGGATGAATGAGAGCCTATTTATCTACTCCAACTTGATTAGGTTAATTTTGAGCTCAATTATAAGCGGTTGAATCAGGTTCATGGTATTAATCATCGAAAATAAAAATTGCTCTTATTTTTGTTCTATAATCATGGAGTGTAGACATCTTTTTTCTTCTACGTTAATAATGGTTTTGCTATGGATGTCTCAACATGTATCCATTTGATCATTTCACGAAGTGCTAAAAAAACTACTCAAAGCCAGAATGAAATACAACAAGACATAAAATATGGTTGAAAAAACAGTGAGACATAAAGTATTCTAATTGATTCAAGATGATGGCACAACGTAAACACTAGCCACTATTCTTTCCATGTACAAAAGTGACCTCTGAATCATAAAAGAAGCTACAAACAACCTAATATATGGATTGTGTATTATCTCGTGCCAATACACAAATATTTTGCTAGTTAACACCTAAAAAACAAATAAATAAAAAAGTATGCATTAGAGACTACATAACTCTTTGTTTTTGAATCATCAACAATGTCACGTAACCAAGTTGGATTCATTCATATCCCAAGCAAGTACAACATCTTGAAGCCCAATTTTCCAATCATTCCAATAAACATCTTCAAACTCAAACCCACCACTCTCCAATTTAATAACTATCAACAACAAACCATCCACAATCTTAAACACTTTAACAACAATAGTTACCTTCCCTTTCCCCAACCCAATTGCTCCATTTTTCCCAATCTCAACCCGAAACCCTAATCTCAATCCAATTTCCTTCACTTTCTCTTCCACAACAACAATTTCCTCCGTAGAACTAAACCTCTTCTCCCTCTTAAACGAGGTCGTTTCAAATAAACGACTCAAATCCAAACCAGGCGACATCGATATTATCTCAAACGCATTCATCCCAAACTCTAATTTCTTATCGCAACAATACTTATTATATAAATCAAATTCAAAAACTTTCTCTTCAGGTTCTTCTTTTAACGATTTTTTAAACCACGTGTTCCCAATAACGTTTTCTAATCTAATTCGGGTTTTCGGGTTAGGGTCAAGTAATTGATAGATTAAATAACGCGCTGGTTTCGAAATCCACTCCGGAAACTGATAATCGCGCCGCGTGATACGCTTACACATCGCCGGAATGTTAGAATCGTCGAACGGAAGGTGACCGGCAAGAAGAACGTAGAGAATTACGCCGCACGACCATGCGTCGGCTTTTGATCCGTCGTAACCGATCCGGCCGAGAATCTCCGGCGCGGTGTAAGCTGGCGTACCGCAAGCGGTGTGTAGGAGTCCATTTTTAAGCTGTTCCGGTAACGCGGAGAGACCGAAATCGGATACTTTTAGGTTTCCGTCGGCGTCGAGGAGGAGATTCTGCGGTTTGAGATCACGGTGAGCGACGCCGTTTTTGTGGCAGAAACAAAGAGCGGAGACGAGTTGTTGAAAGTAACGACGTGCGAGAGACTCCGGAAACTTACCGCGCCGTGAGAGTTTGTAGAAAAGCTCGCCGCCGCCGGCGAAATCGACGATGAGGTAGATCTTGGTTTTCGTGGCTAAAACTTCGTGGATTTTTAGTATGTTTGGATGATTTTGAAGACGGCGCATGGCGTCAATTTCTCGAACGATTCGTGGTTCCATTGATGCGTCTACCGTTTTAGATTTGTCGATCACTTTTACGGCTACGGTTGAACCGTCTTGTAGTGAACGTGCTTGGTATACCTTCGCGAAGTTTCCGCGTCCAAGGAACTTCGTAATTTGGTATTTTCCGAGTATAACACGTGACGGCGGTGTTGGAGGCGGCGTCGGCGGTAATGACTGTTGCCGCCGTTCCATTTTTTGGGTTAATTTTTGGAACAAGTGAGAGAGTTGGGTGATTTTGGGTTTGTTGTGTGCTTGTTTGCTTATTTATATATACACAAAAATAGAGTATAGCAATTTGAACATTATTATATATATTTCTTACAATTCCAATTTTGCCCTTTCATGGAGGTACCACACAGCTGGGTAAAAATCCTTACCTAGCGCGTATCTTAGATTCATCCCCCCGTGACTCGGTCTTTGATTTGCATTGTAAATTTGCAATATGCATGCATACTTTCTCTATTTGTATTTTTTTTATAACTCAACATTAATTTGATTATCAAATTTGGAGAATCTATTTGACTACCTTTAGTGAAATCTTAGTTTTCGGTATTTTTTAATAATATTTTATTTCACTTTTCAGTAATATTTTAATTTTATGAAATAAATTTCAGTATAGTAAAAATATAAAAACTTCAATTGTCTTTTTAATTACTTTATCAAAATTAAAAAAGACAATTGCATATTTTATATTAATTAATTAAAATAAAAACCGCATTCTTTATATTTTCTTTTAAACAATAACTTGTAAATATATTAAGCAAAATGCATCATATAGTTCTTTAATTTTTATCTATTATTTTGGTCTTTAGTAATAAAACGTATGAATCGTTATATTTTATAACAATTTCCGTTAAAAAAATATACAAACAGCCGTTACAGGTCTAATGTGACAATTTTAAATAATTTTTTAATAAAAAAATAATATTTTTAAATTAATATTTTATTAAAAACTCAAAATCTTAAAAACCCTAAAGTATTCATCTTCTTCCCTTCATATTCCTCATTATCCTAAACCTAGAAAATTAATTAAAAAAAACACAGAAAAAAAAAATTTTCTATGGAGGCGGATAACAAAATAATTTAATACCTAAAAGTTCAACATTTTTCCTTCCCCTCTTTTGTTTTTCTATGATTTTCAGGTTTATTTTACTTGGATTTTAAGTTTTAGGTTTTTTACATCTAATTATTATAATAATTGGTCATTTCTAAGTCTCTCTCATTCTCATTTCCATCCATGAATGTCTCTACTAGGAAATAATCCGTTCAAGGAAGCACAGACTGAAAATGAACGAGTAGGAAACTAAATTGCTGGAAACATGTTTTCTACGTGATGTGTTTTGATATCCAAAGAATCACTGGTTAAACATCTTTTCCTCAAACCTACACTTCACAATGTTAGTTTTATATCACTTAATTTTATTGCTTTTATTTTTTGAGTTGTTATAACTATTTTGTTAATAGACTTGTTACAGAGCTACTATTATAAATAGACTCATATTGTATTATTTCTCAATTAATATAGATGTATATTCAGAAAAATAATTTCCATTATGGTATCAAAAGTTTCTTTTTCTTTCTTTATTCTATTTTTAAATTCAATTTTACCAAAATCCTAAAATTCCAAACACAAAACCCCTAACCTTAAAATTCCAAACAGAGAAACACGCCAATTCTTCAATTCCAAAATCAGAAACGACGACTTCATTATTCTTCTTATCGTTCTTGCCTTTCTTTTTCTCTCCTTTCCTTCGTCTAACTCTTCAATGGCAGGTTCTGATGATGATTCATCCTCAACCACCTCTGCAACACTTTCTCAAGATGAATCGCGAAATCCAACATTGTCGTATAAAGAATTGATTTTCTAAAGGAGATCATTTTCGTTTTTCCGATCTTCTTCAAGATTTACATTCTATCAAACAGGGTGATAAATCAGTCTCTGATTTCTTTACTGAATGGAGTATTCTTTGGGAGGAGTTAGAGGTTATATGGCCCATCACCGATTGTTCTTGCTCTAATTCTTCTGAGTGTAGTTTACAAAAATTAGTCTTAGGTTATGGTTCCTTTGAAGAGCTTACCAGTTTTTTAAAAGGCCTCAATGACAATTTTAATGTGGTAAAAACCCAGATTTTGATGATGGATCCTCTACCTGATACAACCACAACATTTTGTTTAATTTTACAGCAAGAACGACAAATTATTGGTCCCTCTATTGATGCCAAGGTTCTAATGAACTCTTCCATCAATGGTACTTCTAATGCTAATCCTAGTAATGGTTCAGGTCGTGGTAAGGGTCGCATATCTGTTCGAGGCAAAGGTGGAGGTCCTCAACGACAATGTACTTTTTGCAACAGGCTAGGACACACTGTTGATCATTGCTATTTTAAACATGGTTTTTCGCTTGGATATTCTCCTAGATACAAGAACACCAAATCTATTAATTCTTCAATTAATGATGATGATTATGGGACTGCTCCTAATGATCATAGTTCTCCTAAATCCAATCTATCTGATGGTAATGTCTCTCAATTCACTACTGACCAAATTAATCAACTCAAACATTTACTTCAACAATTTGCTTCCTCTGCTAGAAATCAATCTCAACCTACAAGTCCAATTTCTCAAATTAGTGGAGTTTCCTCTAATCAACTGAATTATGTTTTAGGTAATATTTCTCCAAACTATTGGATTCTTGATACTGGTGCTACTGATTATGTCACTTGTAATTCCAAAAAATTTATTACCTTTCATGAAATTAAACCAATTCATGTTACATTACCAAATGGAAATACTGTTATGGCTATACATCAAGAACTGTATATTTTACAAATGAATTTAAACTTTTCAATGTTTTATACATTCATGATTTTACCTTGAACTTTATTTCCATTCAACAATTAATTACTTCTTTGAATTGTAAATTAACTTTTGTTAACTCTCAATGTGACATTCAACACCATACATCCAAGATGATTGGGCATGCTAAGCTTTTGAATGGTTTATATCATCTGCAACAACCTATTCATGATGTCAAATATTATGTGTTGTATTCTTTAAATTCTAGAACATCGCATGCTACTATTGATCTCTAGCATATTAGATTAGGACACCCTTCTAATAATGTTCTTACTCATATTTGTAAACATTTTCCATATGTGAGTTCCAATTTTAATAAAATTTGTGATTCTTGCTATCTTGCCAAACAATCTAGATTACCAATAGTAAATTGAATTATTCTAATTTGAATGATATTAATGTCATGCCTACTTGTGATGAAAATAATTTTGTACATGAAGAGCATTTTATACCACCTAGTATTCGCAAATCAACAAGGCCAAGAAATCCTCCTGTTTACCTTTAGGACTTTCATTGCAATCTTTTAAACACTTCAAGTACCGCTACTAACTCTACAGTTGATTATGTTTTATATCCTTTATCTTCTGTTTTGTCTTATAAATATTTTTCTTCTACTCATTTAAAATACATTTATGCAATGACTAGTGTTGTTGAACCCCAAACTTATCATGAAGCCATTAAATCTAAGGATTGGGTCATTGCTATGTAACATGAAATTACAACGTTATAATCTAATAACACTTGGGAATTAGTTGATTTGCCTAAAGATAAACATGTCATAGGATGTAGATGGGTATATAAGATTAAGCATAGGGCTGATGGTACTATTGAAAGGCACAAGGCTAGACTTGTTGCCAAAGGTTTCACTCAATTAGAAGGTGTTAATTTTCTAGACACATTTTCTCCTGTGGCCAAATTAACTAATGGTAGATTACTTCTTGCTTTGGCTGCCAATAATAATTGGTTTTTAAAACAGTTAGATATTAGTAACACTTTTCTTCATGGCGACCTTCATGCTTCCTCCTAGTTATCTGAGTCATAATAGTAATAAGGTTTGTTGTTTAAAAAAATCATTGTATGGTTTAAAACAAGCGAGTCGACAATGGTTTGCCAAACTGTCTTTTGCTTTGATATCATTTGGTTTTCAACATTCAAAACATGGGCATTCCTTATTCATTCTCAAGAAATTAAATTCCTTTACTGTTTTGTTGGTTTACGTAGATGATATTATTATTGCAGGTAATTCTGAATTAGAGATCCATATGATTAAAACTTTTTTAAATTCTTCTTTTCAGATTAGAGACCTTAGGGACTTAAAGTTCTTTCTTGGATTGGAGATCTCTCGTTCAAGGAGGGTATTCACATATGTCAACGTAAATATGCTCTCATTGTCAGACGCTGGATTATTAGAAGCTAAACCTTGCAATACACCTATGATCAAGAACTGCAAATTTCTATACAACTCAAAGGCACAACCTCATGACCCGACCTCATTTAGAAGAATTATTGGATGTCTTATCTACTTGACTGACATATGGCCTGATATCACTTTCGTTGTGCAGCAACTTAGCCAATTTATGCAATCACCGACTGAAGACCATTACATGGCAGCCATGAGGATCCTCAAATACATAAAAACTGCACCAGCCCAAGGATTGTTTTACTCATCAGCGTCTAGACTTCAACTGCGAGCATTTAGCGATTCTGATTGGGCAACCTATCAAGAAATGAGAAGGTCTGTAACTGGATTTTGTATATTTCTTGGATCATCATTGATTTTGTGGAGGTCTAAGAAACAAAGTATTGTATCTCATTCATCTTCAGAAGCAGAGTATAGAGCATTAGCAACAAATTGTGAAATTCAATGGATAATATTTCTTTTGCAAGAATTAAACATGGATTTTTTTGCCCTTACAACTCTTTATTGCGATAATCAATCAGCCAGGAACATTGCATCAAACCCAACATTCCATGAGAGAACAAAATATATAGAAATTGATTGTCACATTGTTCGAGACAAACTGCAAACTGGATTGTTCAAACTTTTGTCCATCTCTTCATCAAATATGCTGACAGATTTCTTTACTAAGTCACTTGAACCTGCAACATTCAATTCAATTCTTAATAAGTTGAAAATTCTTAACATACATTCTCCATCTTGAGGGGGATGTTAGTTTTATATTAGTTAATTTTATTGCCTTTATTTTTTGGTTTGTTATAACTATTTTGTTAGTAGCTTTGTTACAGAGCTACTATTATAAATAGACTCATATGTATTATTTCTCAATTAATATAGATGTATATTCAGAAAAATAATTTCCATTACACAATTGATATGGTAGGACCATTATCCAAAGAAAAAATTCAATGGAGGCATAAAACAAAATACCCAAAAGTTGAACAATTTTTCTTCTTCTATTCTTCAATTTTGAAGTTTTTATTTCACATTTTGGATTTTGGTGTGTTTGAAGTTTTGGTTTTAGGATGAAAAGTGGAAAAATGATGATGAAGAAGATGAAGGAAAAAAGGTGAAGATTTCAGAATTTTTCAAAATTTATTTTTTAATAAAAAATTAATTTAAAAATATTATTTTATCAATCAAAAACTATTTAAAATTGTCACACATAGACTTTTTTAATGGAAACTATAAAAGGGACAACAATGCGCACATTTTTATTAATTAAAATATCTAATTGTTACACACACAAAAATAAAAGATCACACCGATACTTTTGTGAAACTTAAAAGGTGCACGATGGATTTTGCCTATTAAATAAATAAAAATGCCTCCAAAAAACTTGAAAATATTAATGAAGTAAAAATGCCTAAAAAAACTTGTAAATATTATTTAAAAAATTTAGTAAAAATCAACGTCTTTCAATGAAATAATAATTAATTAAGTATGAAAACTTATAAGCATGTATATATTACAAAATAAAAACACGTGTGTTTTCAAATAAACAAAAAAATATTTGACAGCTCAAAAATAAAAGATATATACACGTGAAAGTGAGAACAATATTTTATTTTTTATAATTAAAGAGAACAAGTTTTAAATAGTAGATGAGTAAATTAAGAAATAAAAATACTAACTAATATAGGGGTAAAATAATCAAGATTACACATATATAGAGTAATTCAATGTCTAATTCAAATTCGTTTCATTTTCTTTTCAAACAAGTTCAAGTCGGATCAGACTATAGATCATAAAACCTACGATAAACGCAACTGCCATACAAATTTTAATAATTAAGAACTAGTAATTTCATTAGCTCTCGCTAATCAAACTACCTCTACGAGTAGCTGTGAATTTTGTTTGTGGGTATGAGTTTCCAGAAAAACGTGTTACAATCTGGAATTAAAATTATTTTTTGATTTAAATATTTAAACGATCTGGTTAGTTGGCCTTTTAATTTATTTCACGTACCTTGATCACAGCCATATAGGAGGACATCAGCAAAAACTGAACCAACCTTTTTGAATATTGCTATACAAGTTGACTATTGGAGAAGCGGCCATCAATAAAAACTTAAACCATATGTAAAGTTTCATTTTAATTAAATTTCCAGGAACATTCACGGACTCACTGTGAATATGTGTCTGTTTGGGTTGAGAAATTAATATGCATCTTTGAGGTAGGAATATTCCATTTTTTGGTCAAACTCCCCAATTATTACAACTTAAAAGGTTCTTTCCAGAGAGAATACCGTGGTATGGGGAGCAACATATAGTTTTAAATGACAAAGAGATAATGGATTCAACTTCTTCTCTAATAAAATTAACAACTTATTATTAACTTTTGTCATTTAAAAAAAAATCAAGAGAGTCCAATTGCTCTTTTTTATCACATATATATAAATATCCTTAATACTGTTTTTTACTAAAAAAACATTTATTTATCCAAATTGATAAAAATTATATGGATCGATAATATTACAATTTAAAGTAACTAAAATTAAAAATGATGAATTTGCAAACAAACTCACAAAACCTATGTTAATATCATAAAACGGCAAAATATATACACATGTGACAAAACTTACAAATATGACAAAATTAAAGTGTCTGAAATATACATACATTTGAAGCTGTAATGTTATGATACCAAAATCATTGATTAAATTTGCGTTTGATCGAAACTGATATGCTAATCTGAATCAAATAACACAACAATAAGACAAAAATCCAAAATGTCGCACGAAGATTATGAACAAGCACATTGCTGCGCTAAGACGACGAAACCACAAAAAAATACAAAAGAAAAACTAAATACGTGTCGAAATTACTTATTTTGATAAAAGAGAATAAAAAATGAATTAAAAGGATTATTTCAGACCAAAATTTGATTCTAAACCACCTCTCTTTGGTGAAGAACCAATCAAAATAGAGTAGAGAAGAATAGAAATTGTCTTTTTACCGGGAAAATATTTGTACCTCAATATAAGCATTTTTTTTAAATTACTAAATGCATTTATTATTATTTTTTTCAATTACACTCCTTATTAATACTACTAATTTATCTTGAAAAGGAAAAAATCAAAGTGAATGCATTCATATATAAAAAGTATTTTTAAAACATCTAAACATAAAATTGACACATTAAATTCAACGTAACAAAAGTAATGGAGGCTTAAAAATTAGCTAGGGGATAATATTTTGAAATTTAAGTGATAAATTCAAAGTATTCACCATTTTTTAATATGATTAATCTCAATCGAAAAAATAAAGACACGTTATTTCTTTATGGTAAAAACTCTCCGGAGATTCTTTATTTTATTTATAAATAGAAAAATGTTTGGTAGACACCCATTATGGTGTATACACTTTGAAAGAGAAAGAGATAAATAAAAAATTATATAATAAATATGAAACCATAAGAGAAAAATAAAAGTAAAATGTAATATTGAAATGAGTATATAGAATTTGAAGTACACACTTATCACCATAGTTGTTACAAATAATATAGTTCAATCTTCTATTTATTTTTCATTCAAATATTTCATCTTTTAAAATGTCTATATAGTTATCTTTTTCTTTTTTCATTTCATCGTTTAAAACTTAGTAACCCTAATCATTTTCGTCTTTTTCTCTCTATTCTCATCTTTAACCGATAAAATAATTTCATTTTCAGATTCATCTTCATCTTCAACCTATGAAACCCACCAACATAAAATATATACCTTCAACTTCTTAGTATCACAACTCATTCTCTTTATAATTAATGATTACTTGAACCTTGTTTTCATGCACATGCACCACCATTATTAATTCACATTAGTAAATATATTCATCCATGTAATTTTATCAACTTTTAAGATTGCACGCATAATATTAAAAAATAATTGGAAATCCCCATCTTGGAACTTGTGATTCCTTCGCACTTAATTTGTAACAACCTAACTGTAAGTTGGTATTTTTCCTAAATGGTAGGACCAATTAATATACGATAAATACTCAACACTAACGTTAATATGGTACTTATTGACATTAGAAACAAGTTAAGGCCATAATTAAAGCATCAGAATCCTATGAATAATGCGTTTAGGTGTCAAAGGATTGGTAGGTAATAGCAAGAATTAGAGTCCCACCAGACAATAAGAATCTCAAATGTGAGAGTGTGTGTGTTTGTGTTTGTGTTATTAGTTAATTTGTCTGGTTTTGTGACTATTACGTACCAACGAACACAGTTACTAACAAACGAATTATATTTATATGCCATGGTTTTTATTTTCTTTCATGACCCCAAAAATGCCACGTGACGAAAATGTAGTTGACCAACTTTCGAGAACTCACTATGAATCATGGACAACGCAAATTAAGCAAAGGTCAATGTCATTATCGCACCCTCCACGTCATATACCTATATACCAGGCATGCATACATACGCCATAACCTTTATTCATTTCTTATAATAATAATAATAATAATAATACATTAACATCCACTTTTTATACACTTGTGCAACAACAGATTAATCATGTGTAAAAATGTGATTAATTCAATTCAGTAAATGGTCGATTTAAATAATGGCTTAAAAAATTTAGTTCTCAAAATTGATATATGAAACTTTTTGACATGTAAATTAGAATTTCATTATCAAAGTTGTATAAGCTTTTGGTTTCAACATCAAATTATGTCATTGAATTAGCACTATTTTCAAGTCTGCTAAGTTTTCCATGTTTGTTAATGGTAAGTCTGCTGGTTTCTCTTTGTCGAACAAGGGTTAGGCAAGATGAACCTTTTTCTCTTCTTTTTTGCATTGTGAAGAAACTCTTAGCAGGGCTATATCTATTTGAGTATGTAGTATTAGTTTACTATGATAAGCTTTGTTTCTTCAGCTAGTTTGAGCTTGCAGAAACTAGTTAGTTAGAGTTGTCAGTTTGTCAAGTGAAGTTAGGAAGTTAGTTGCAATTGTAAAAGCATTATAAAGAGAGAAATAATTCAATTCACTTTGTAATTTTTTTTCAATAATGTTAAAACTCATTTCTCTCTAAATTCATCTTATCTATTAATATCCAAGTTGGTTGATGAGAGTTCACTTTCATTGATAATTGGTTTTAAGAGGCATTTTCGTTCCTTCACATATGTTTTGTATACAAATGACTTGATGATTTTTTCACTGCCACTCTTTCCAATCTTAACCACAAAAAGTCTTTTCATAGATATGTCAATATGTTTGGTCAGCACATCGATTTTAATAAAAATCCACAATTTACACTAGATATGTTTTCGTTAAAAGACAAAATATCTTGGCAGCTTTACTTGGGTTTTCTATTGGTTATCTCCCTTTCATTTATCTTGGAATACCTATTTTCAAGGGAAGGCCAAAAGTTACTTATTTACAACTTATTGCTGATAGAATCAAGGATAAGCTTGCAGCATGGAAAGCCTTTCTTTTCTCTATGACATGTAAAATTCAATTGGTGAAAAGTATCATTCATAGCATGTTGATTTATCGTTTCCACATTTATTCTTGGTCCGCTTCTCTTCTCAAGGAAGTAGATAAATGGATTAGAAATTTTATTTGGTCTAGAGATTTGGAGCATAGGAAAATGGTCATTGTTGCGTGGCATAAAATTTGCATTCCTATTAATGAAGGTGCTCTTGGCATTTGGTCCTTGAGAGATATAAACAAGGATGCTATTATTAAACTTTCTTGGGACTTAATCACTTCTAGTCAGCATTGGACTATCCTTTGAAGTAGCTAGAATATCACTAGAAGGGGGGTTGAATAGAGATATTTGAAGTTTAAAAATTTCTTTTAAATTTTAATGCTTTATCCTCTTCGAGAGGATGAAAATCAGAGGTTGGAAATTTAAAACTATGAGTAAGAACATATTACTTTTAAAAGAGAGAGAGAGGTTAGAAAATGACACACACAACTTTATACTGGTTCACCCAAAACGGGTTACGTCCAGTCCTCACACACTTGTGAGATTTCACTAAGAAAACAATCAACCTCTCACAGAGGTTAGTTACAAATTTTTGTGTTCATGAGCTTCACCAAGCTTACAATATCTTCTCACATATTTCAACTATTTCTAAGTGTAACTCACTTAGAAATTACAGTATGGTTTGAAGGTGTTTGTGATGTTTTTCTTTACTAGCACTTTCTAAAAGGATGTTTCAAAGATCTAGTGTAATACAATAGAAAGTATAAAGAGAGGATGAGAATGACACTTGATAGCTCTTAGTCTTTTTCTTTAAATGCTTTGTAGTTGTGTGTTAAATGAAGAAGTGCACCATTCCTTTTATAGAGTTGTAAGATGGTCTATCCATGTGTTTTGGTGCTTCATGTCCGTTGGGCACTTTAATCAAAAAGTCAAGGCCAGTAATCTGAATTACAGAAATGCCATCCAGATGTCTTTTGTCTTGTTTGAGCGCAGGAGGATGGGAATTCAGTCCATCCTCGTATGGAAGATTCAAACCTCCTAGAAGTTCGGGTCTTAGCTGTCCTTTTGCTTTTTCGTTCTCCAAGGCATGTCAGATTCTATTTTGGGCTTTTGTTTAGTATGACCTTTATGTGCAGTTGAAAAGGTAGAACCATTTTCATCATAAACATGTGAAGAGAGCTGGAGGTCCATTCTCTTATATTTCATTTTTCTATGTTCATCCTCTGTCTTTCTCTTTCTTCAGTTGACTTTGTTTTTCTTTCAAACTTTAACACTGATTTGACTTTTCATTTGGCAAGAAATCAATGTTATCGTGATTCTGAATATTTTGCCTAATAGTTGGTTCATCCTCTTTGAAGATTCATCCTCTAGTTCATCCTCCAGTTTGAAAACTTGTTGGATTGACATAGATTTTATCTCTTTTGAAGAGCAACTTGTTTTCTAATAATAATACACTCAAGAGCACATATTAGTCTTAACAAGAATCATAATCATTTAATTTTGTTATCATTAAAACCATTGGAAAGAGATTTTGTCTCAACATCCTTCTTAGAGGTCGAATCTTTATAAGAAATCGGCACATCAGCTATCACATTAATTCCTCCATATATCCTAGACTCAAATATAAACTAACTACTATTTATGAGAAAGGCAAATGACAACTTGGTAAGAGTGAGAATATTAACTTCTAGGTTGACACATGGTGGGAGGATTTTTTGGTTTCTATTATTAGCATTGATAAGGACAAGAAATTTCATTTTCTTGCCAACGTCAATCATTTCATTCAAAAGGGTAATTGAAAAGTTCTTTTTGCTCTCTTACATAATGATCCTCAGTTTGCTTGCCAAGGCTACTACTCATACTTTTGATTGTGAGAATCATATTAAACAAATTTTGATGGTGGCATGCCTTTAGTCAACAAATCAACAATCATCAATTTAGTGTTAATATACTCAATAAAAATTGTTTGATCTTTAATGTGCTTTCCTATGGCTTAGATCTTAATGCCTATATGTTTGCTTCAACTTCCACTTTTGTTATTCTTAGCCATAAACATTGCAACATAATTTCCACGATACATCTATAGTGGTATTTGTGTTAAATTTTAAAGATGTTTATTTATTCTTTAAGGCATTGGGGAACACAAACACTCTAGGCCATATCCATATGGCATAACAACATTCCTTCTTCCAAGATGTCTATTGATGACAACTTAATTTCTCTATGTTATCAAGTTGTTTCTATATGTGAACTTTGTCCTTGTGCTATGAAGACCAACGTACATCTTTCTCTCCTGCTCTTTTGCTACTAGATTCTGGTTTTGGTTGAGCTCTATTTATCATTCTCAAGTTGATACTAGTCTGGTTCAACATCTTTTTACTATTTGGACAGAGGTTGGTCTCATCAATGTAGAGATGTTTTTCTGGTCAGCATCATTTTTACCATTGATACTATTTGGTATTGTAGAAATCAAGTTGTTTTGATGGCAAGAGACTTGATTTTCACATAGCCATCAATAGAATTATTGCTAATGTTTCATTATCTGACAATCACACTTCTAACACAGTCTTCAATTCTATTCACGACGCTTAATTTCTCAAGACATTTCAGGTTAGAAATCCTCCTCCTAAGGACCTAGCATCAAGGAAGTGATTTTACATCCTCCAAAAGATTATTGGATTATAATGTAATACCGATGGCGCTGCTTCAAGTTGTCCCTGCCATGCTACATATGGAGGTATATTTAGGGATAGTTCTACTGCCATGTTGGGTTGTTTTGCGGTAAATTTGTGGATTACAATTGTGTTACATGCTGAGATTATTGTGGTTATGGTTGCTATTGAAACTAGCTACAAGAATGGGTGACACTCTATGTTGATTGAATTTGATTCTCAATTGGTAAATACAGCTTTCAGGAATCATAGTGTTGTTTCTTGGTCTATTTAAAATAGATGGCTTAATTGCCTAGATATGATTAATGAGGTTTATCATCTCTCATATTTTTAGACAAGGTAACCAATGTGCTAACATGATTGTTAATTTGGAATTTCACATTGTTAATAATCATTGGTTGAATATTATTGCTTCTACTACTTCAAATGTGTTCACTAGAAATAGATCTGGTCTTCTTGAATATAGATTTTGGTGATTTTTGTAGATGTTTACTGTATTTTTGCCTTCATCGTGGTTTTATCCCACTTGATTTTTCTCATAAAGTTTTTCACGAGGTAATAAAATATGAACTCTTTTGTGTTCATCATGGTTTCTGGTCCAATAATTAGGCTAATACTTCAAGGTTCCAAAGTCTTTAATACCAAAGGTAGTATGTAAATCAGCTTTCAGATTGGCAAAGTCATTTAACGAATTATTAGTCAATACAACATTATCTACACATAGACCAATAATATAGTAATAGTTTTCTCAAATTTCTTGATAACTAAGGTCGGATCATAGGGGTCTGCACATAGTTACTATTAGTCAAGAAATGAGAAAGCTTCTCATACCACTTCCGACTTGCCAGCTTCAAACCATAGATACTTGACTAATTTGCAAGCTTTATGGCTAGTAACTCCATGTAGGCCCTAAGGAACACACATGAATACAATCTAATGAAGGTCACGATGGAGGAAAGCACTATTTACATTCAATTGACGAATAAACCATCCATTAATAGAAGCAACGACCAATACAATGTTCACAACAAAATTTGGGGTAGAGAAAATTACTATTAATAATGGAGACACAAATTAGCATTTTACAAATGTTTTATACAAAATTTAAATTGTCTCTTAAATTTATAATGTCAAACTCTTGCTACTAAATCGTTACATCGGAGACAATTTAAATGTAAACACGCATGTCTCAAACTCAATAACTATTAGTATGTGAATCAAAAGCTAAGCTGAAGTTTACTTATTACCCAATGCAGGAAAAATATTTGTACCATATAGTCATAGCCAAAAACCCTTCAAAATAAGGTGAAGTACTATTTTAGTTTATAAGAAAAATTATGACACCTAATTTAGTGTTCAAGAAAAATAAAAATATTTTTTTAGTGTCTAGAACCATTGTAAAAAAGGGACAATAATATCCTTGATAATAATTAAAAAAAGTAATTACGTTTTTAAAAATAATTAAAATGGAGTGATGTGGTCTCGAAACAAAAAAATCATAATTAATTTAAATCTTTTTTTGTCAACAATTTTCTAAATAAGTCTTACTATTTTTATAGGCAACAAAACAATATTAAAAAATAGGGTTTTAGTACTCTAATCCATTACATTAAATATTAAATTAAGATCTAATAGACTTTAGACATTCTAACGGCTTAATAAACCAATCAGATGAAGTTTTTACTTGAGACAAAGAAGTGAGTGGATTCACTCGTCTAAGAAACTATTGGGGAGTTTAGAGGTGCGCGAAAGCAATAATAGGTCAAATGCTCTAGAATCACGAGAGACTTTGACAACACATCTATACTAAAAACCTTAAGACAATAGGTATATGGATCACCTATTTTATATATCCAATATTTAGATCATTCATAGTCGATGTGGGACTAACCACTCACACTTAAACCCAACAATCGCTCTCTAAAGTGTGAATCTCTCATAACTTATACTTGCATCATCATTATTACCAACTGATCACACCTCTAGACTACAAAGACAAGAAGACTTTGGATGCAAGAATTGAATATACCAATATCCACTTTCAATCTCCCCACCAAGTCGAACCAGACTCTGATACCACTTGTTGAGAAAAATAAAAAAGAGAAATTTAAATAACACAATCAAAACACAAGAAAATAACATGGATACTCCATAGTCAGATAAAAAACCACAACCAGATAATAAAACTAAGTGAAAAAAAACACAAACACCCTATATCCCCAATACAACCATACTCTCTGAATAAAATATCTAATTACCCTTATAAAACTCTAAAACAAGAGAGAAAGAAAAGAATCAGATATAAATTTAAAGTGTTTTTAACTAGTGGATCTTGTAATAAAGAACTAGAGTTTTTATATATAACATTAATCTCATTCTTCCTTTACCATTTTAAGCAATGTGGGACTTTTACAAGATTCTTCAATTTCAACCCTAAACCATCAACGGGGGAGTTTGGGGGATGCGTGAGAGTAACAACGAGGTCAAATGCTTTAAAACTGTAAAAGACTTTAACACAACATTTTTACCCAAAATCTTAATGGAGTGAATATATGATCACGTCTCTTATATATCATTTCGCTAATTTATAATTGATATAAGACTAACTACTTACACTAAAATTTTATTTGTAATTCTAAATGTGAAACTAAAAAGATAAAAGTGCCGATTATGTTACTTTTCTTGAAGTAAAATTAAGTTTGTGGAATTAATTTTTAAAACAACCTAAAGATAATATCAAACCACTTTACAAAGGATTAAAAATGAAACTAATTAAGGAAATTACGTGTTTGTCACTGAATTTCTGATCATGCTTAACATATGGGCCAGTTCTACGGTGCAAAAGTTACATAGGTAGTGTATGAGCACAACTTTTGTTTAACATTAGATTGAAAATGTCCATCTAACCTTATAGTAGACTCTCCACATGATATATTTTCCTTAACCCCTCTAGCCCCCTCTTTCGTTAACATTTTCTTTATCTGTCATCTCAATAGCTCACGATAGATTAAATCATTTTATTAAATCTAATAAAAGGTATTTGTCTTCGACCATTTTAATATTCAATCGTTGCACTATTAAATGGTTGATTTAATATTAAAAAATCTAAACAAAGGTAAGAGTAGTTCATCTCTTATATTTATTTCCTCAACTACGATTTCAAAATTCATAAAAAAAAAACAAATAGATATCATCACCGTTTAATTCCATCGACGCTTACAAATATGAAATATCTACTAATATCATGAATTTTTATTAAATATTAGTATAAAATTATTTTACTATTAGGACAAAAAATCATGTTATGAATAAACTTTGTGGATGGTCATCCTATAGTCTTCCTATTCCTTAAACTCTCATTAGCGATTTGGTCTATTAATTGTTAGTAGTCTTTGAAATGATCATTCACTTGTCTTTATGTGTCACATATATAAGAGGCACTTTATATTGAAAATACGTACTTGAAAAGAGAATAATACAAAGCCTTTATCTATAAAATCGAGGTAATTTTCAGGACTGTCTTAATGATTCTGGAGAGAATCTTCGAATCTAAAAAATTAGACTCTAATAAAAAATATAATTTTAAAAATTATAAGTTATTTCTAAATATTATATTTTTACTGATCTCATTTTTTAATTAACCTTTACCAATTTCTTTTTTTAAAACATTACAACAAAAATAAAATACTCTATCAAGTTCTCTGAAATAAACAAGTCAATCTCTATTGCACTTCTCTCCATTTGATAAAACTCTAGTAGACCAATTAACCATAAAGTGTATCTTCAAATTATCCTTAGGACCCTTAACAATGGAAAAATCTCTTTTTAAGCCTTTTGTTACTAATCAACCATTTTATAATCAAGAGCATCCTAATTTATTAGATCAAATACATCAAACAAATGTTCAAATGGGTTTGTTTGTTCTACATTGTCCTCTTTGTTAACAAATGAATTATTCAGATTAAAATCATCACCATCGTCACAATGAGCATTATCAACATTGCCAACATCATCATTATCATTATCAACATCGTCATTTTCAATGGGGCACATTATCAAGAATTTCAACACCAACATTATCAACATTATGATTTTCAACGAAAATTAGTGGTTCTTTTAAAAAAAAAATTATCAAAAGCTCTTGCTTGAGATTAAGTTAAATCTTCAAGTTTTTCTTTTTCTTACGCTTCTCATATCCAAAATCACACTTTCTAATCTTATGAGGCATAGTAAAAAAAACTTGTAATTTCTTACAATTGTGTCAACTAATGATTAACTTTGTAGTGTTTACCAGTAAGCAATCTAATAGATTACCAGCAAATGATCTATTAGTACCATTGAAAATTTCAAAATTAGATTTCCTAAAATCTAAAACCCTAACATTATATTAAATCATAATAGATAATGAGTTTCTAAAATTAGTAACTTTTGGTGGCGTCTGGTAGGTTGCATATGATAGTTGAGATAAATTAGGTTTAATATTTGTTTAGAGACAAGATAGTCTCTTTTCAGACTAGTATTTATTTTGGACATAATGTGTAAATATAAAATTTTAGTGTGATCTGTGGACAAAATTAAAGATTTCAATGAAATTTTTTAAAGTTTAGCACATACTATAAAAAAAAATATTTGGGACTCATCCTAATTGTGGTTTTGTCCTTCTTATTTCCTTTCATTTTTTTTCATGTGCATTGTGGTCGTGTAATTGATATACAACAGAACCAACAAATCAATTCATTTATTATGATATATATAATTGTGACTTTGGTCACGTGTGTGAGTATTGTGATCTCTTGCATATTATTGTTGAATGTAAATTGTTATGTCTATCGTTTTTATATATTATCGGTCCATATATTTGTGATGAATCTAAATTTTTCTTGCCTCATGGTAACATATGGATGTTACTCATTTAAATGTTGATTTATTTGATGATCTGGAAGGAAAAATTGATCATCTTACTGAAGATAGAAGTGTTACGAAATGAATTTCCTTTTCTTTTATAATAATGATAATAATAATCATAATGATTTATCTTTAAGTGTGTTTTGAATTTACTTTTATCTTTAAGTATACTTTGAATTCCCTATGGTATGTTTTACAAATATAATTCAAAGCTCCAGAAGAGCTAATGTATTGTTATGGAGAGGAACAAAGTTACATACTGAGAATACATTATATTCCTCTAAGTCTCGTATAAATTTATTAAGTTTGAAGGATATCCGTCTAAACGGATACCATATTGAAACAAGAAACGAAGATGGTATTGAATATCTTTATATAACAAAACATTGATAAAACATGTGTATTGGAATAGCTACATGCTTTCACATGAAGTTTACAAATGATAATAAGTTTGTTGTTTGGCATGATCGGTTGGGTCATCTCGAGTCTATAATGATGCAAAAAATAATTGAAAATTCATGTGATCATTAATTGAAGAGCCATGAGAATCTTCAATTGAATAAGTTCTCATGCACCTCTTACTCTCAAGAGAAGTTGATAATTCCACCATCTCCAACAAAAATTGGAAGTGAATCGATTAATTTTTTAGAATGTATACATGGTGATATTTGTGGGCCAATACATCCACCGTGTGGACCATTTCCAAATTTTATGGTTTTAATTGATGCATGAACTAGATGACCATATGTTTGTTTGTTATCAACTCACAACCAGACATTGCGAGATTACTTGCTTGACTAATTCGAATGAGAGTACGTGTTGATAATGATACTGAGTTTTCATCCCAAACATTTATTGAGTATTTTATATCCATTAGCTTGATATTGAAAATCATGTGGTACATGTTTATAAACAAAATAGACTTGCAGAATCATTTATCAATATTCTATATCCATTGAATTGATATTGAACATCACGTGGCACATGTTCATAAACAAAATGGACTTGCATAATGATTTATCAAGTAGAATGATTAATCAAGCGTATGAAGTTAATTGTAAGACCACTTTTCATGAGATACAAACTACCAATTTCCACTTGGGGACATGCAATTGTGCATGATGCATCATTGATTTGAATCAGACCAACAAGTTACCAAAACTTTACCCTTTTAAAATTGGTTTTTGGTCAAAAACCTACTATATTCCATCTATGGATTTTTGGATGTACGGTGCTGTCGCGTCGGATTCGTCCCAGCAGAGTCGCCAGCTGTCGCAACAGATTCGTCTGTGAAAAAGGATTGGATAAAACCTAAAATGAAGATTTTGAATAAAAAATTTGGATTCGTGAGTTAATTATTAATAGAGAAATTATTACCATCCTATATCGTACGTTAAAACAGTTACTCTATAATTAATTGTACACAAATTATTTATTTATTTTATTATTTTTATTACTCCAAAAAGAATAATAAAAAATAGAATATATTATTTACATTAATAAAAAACTACCAAAAAATTTGCAATTATTCGTAATCAATTGAGTCACCACCAATTATTTATTTAATTAAGAAAAATATTGAGAAAAAATCTTTTTAGATAAAAATTAGTCTTTTTAACCAAATTTAGATTTGTTAGTCGATTATCCGTAGAGAAATTATTAGCACCTTACAATATCCTTTTCTAAAAAGGTTATTGGTGATTAATTGTGCAAAACTATATTAATTTCTAAAATAAAAATTAATAATATAAAAGACTTAGAAAAAATTAATTTTTAGTTCATTTGACAGAAATCCAAAGGTTACATAGTTCTTTTTGTTTGTTTTAAATTCTTTTTTAAAAATGAATTTTGATAAATAAAAAAAAAAGAAAGTGTAGGCGAACGAAAAAATGATTTAACACGGTCATTACTTATATATTTGGGGTTATGTTTTAATGTAGAAATGTTGTGATGATCAAACTAAAAGAGGATTTAGCGTGATCATTGACTTTTGAATTTCGAGTCAAAAGTAAATTTGACACCGTACTATTTATAGTTATTAAATTTACTTTTATTTAAAATTTCGTGATAACCCAATCAAAAGAGGATTTGGTGTAATCATTACTAATAATTTTTTTTTTTGAGTTATGTAACGACCAATCTAAAAGAAAATTTGACGTAGCCATTGATTTTAGATTATGAATATTACAAAATAAATCTAAAAAAAGATTTGTCGTAGCCATCGATTTAGATTATGAATATTACAAATATTTTGTGTAGTGATCAAACTAAATTTTTTTTAGCAAAATCACTATTAATATATTAAAAAAAATGTTATCTCAAAGTTAAATAATATGTTAAATATGTAATCATACACATTTTAACGATCGGTCAAGATGTAAGTGATTGATTTTGACTCATGAATAATCGTTGATGGAATAATACAATAATAAATTGATGATTAAAAAATGACTTGATTTCTTCATTCCGTATCATTTTATTAAACAAAAGAAAAAATAATATATAATATTAAAAACAACACATTGACAATTTGTGATACGAATAACGAATAAAAAATTAAATATGTAGTTCATCGCACATAAATTTATTTTTCACTATCAGATACAAAATACTAAGCATAGACTACATACCTCTTCTAAAGACAGAAAAATGAAAGTCGGTGCTGATTAGTAGAAAGTAGAGAAGTGAAGACAATGACACAATTGATTTTCACTCTTTGAAAAATTATTCTCACAAATTCTGTCTTTTTTCTGTGTTAGTGTAAAGTATTCATAGACTTTTTTTATTGTAGGTTAAAAATAAAATAAAAGACACGAATTGATTGTGAATTAATTACTATTATATTAACTTTTTTTGTTATTAATTTCTTCATTTTTCAATTTTTTTTCATTCAAATATTTTTTATTTTAGTTACAATAGGTTCTTTTTTTTTTAATTTGTTTCAACTTTTAACGAATGGACTTCGGCTGCTTTTTTTTTTTTATTATTTATCTTTGAAAGTTTTACTCTATACCTCTATAATTATATTTATACTCCATAAATTTTTTAGAATGTCAAATATATCTTTCATTTTTGTACTATTTTACCAAATTAAAATTCACTTTTTTTTACCTTCTAAAGATCTCCGGACCACAAAAAAATAAGATTTTCGGTAAAGTTTTCTGGTAGTTACTGGAAATTTTTTTCCATGTTTTCTGGTACAGAAGGCTTCTACCGAAACACTTAAAAAAAATTTCTGGTGAAATAGCGTACATTTAACACTATCGGAAAACTTGTGAAGAAGTTTTCCGGTAGTTACAAGTTTTCTGGTAATTACCGAAAAATTTCCTCACAAGTTTTCCGATAGTTTTATTTATTTATTTATTTATTTTTTTCAATTTAAAAAAAAAATAAAAAATAAAACTACCGGAAAACTTCCTCACAAGTTTTCTGATAGTGTTCAATGTACGCTACTTTACCGGAAAACTTTTACGTACTGGAAATCTTTCTTTTTTTTGGTCCAGAAATCTTCAGAAGGTAAAAAAAAAAAAGAGAATTTTAATTTGATAAAATAGTAAAAAAAAATGAAAGGTATATTTGACATTTGAAAATTGTGTGGGGGTATAAGTATAATTGTGGAGTATAGAGTAAAACTTTCTTTATCTTTTTAGTAAACATGTGTTTGCGTGTTGTAAATTATTCTAGTTTGTAATTTTGGGCCAAATTTTAATCCATATTGAGTTAATAAAATTAAAGTTGAGTCTAACTAACACTATTATTTAACATTTCATATTTACACCCAAAAAAAAAATGGACGGATAAATTTAAGGTACAACAATTCCAATTGTATCACCACAAATGCACCAAGATGGACCTCAAATAAGGCTAAGTATATATAGATTGGTTATGAATCTCCATCTAATATAAAATATCTTGAACCAACAATAGAAGATTTATCTATAGCGTCATTGTCATTTTGATGAATCAAATTTGTTAGCATTAGGGGGAAAGATTAAGCAACTAGATTGGAATGAATTATCATTATTTGATCCTCAACCCAAACTGTGTGAATTGGAGATTCAAAATATAATTCACTTGCAAAGCTTTGCAAATCAACTGCCTAATGCAAAAAGTGTAACTAAATCATATGTATCAGCTGCTAATGCTCCAATCAAAATGAATGTCTCTATTGGACAATCCAATATTGCAAATGAGTCTCAACCACGCCTGTAGGCGTGGTATACTAGTCGGTTTCAAAGATAGAAATCCTTGAACAAGAAAATGAGCTAAAAGGAAATATAGTCAAGTGAGGATGTAGAAAATTTAAAAGAGTCTTCTGACATAATTGGCATTTCAAATAAAGAGATCTCAATAAATTATGTCACTAATTGAATTCGATGGAACCGACATGAAGTCAACATTGATGATATTTTTGCATGAAAAAAATGTTTGAGATGAATGACTTGAGAAAGACAGTTTTGTCTAGGATTACAAATTGAGCATTTAAACAATGTGATTTTTGTACATCAAGAAACATATATAGCAAAAGTGCTAAAGATCCTATGATTGTGAGATCACTAGATGTAGATAAAGACCCTTTCAAACCTCAAGAAGAGGATGAAGAACTACTTGGTCCTGAGGTACCATATCTCACTGCATTTGGAGCACTAATGTACTTTGCTAATTGTGCACGTCCTGATATATCATTTTATGCTAATCTATTAACAAGATATAGTTCTTCACCTACATAGAGACATTGGAATGGAGTCAAGCATATACTTAGTTACCTTAGAGGTACACTGGATGAATATTCGTTTGTTTTATTCCAAAGTACCAAAACTTGAATTAATCGGTTATGAATATACAAGTTATTTGTCAAATCCTCATAATGATATATCACAAATAAGTTACTTATTGACATGTGGTAGTAAACAACCATTTCATGGAGATTAGGGAAACATACTATAACAATAACATCATCAAATCATGCAGATTTTTTAACGCAACATGAGGCAAGTCGAGAACTTGTTTTGTTGAGGTCTCTAATTCAACACATATAAGAGTCATGTGATTTGTCTTCTGGAAAAATGAATGCAACAACTATTTATGAAAATAATGTTACTTGCATTGCTGAGTTGAAAGAAGAGTACATTTAAAGAGATACAGCAAAACATATTTCTCCAAAGTTTTTTTTCACTCATGATCTTCAAAAGAATGGTGATATAAACATTCAACAAATTTGTTCGTGTGATAATTTTGTAAGCCTTTTCACAAAGTCACTCCCATGTAAATTTTTTGAGCAATTTGTACGTAAGATTGGTCTTCGTCGTCTTAGAGACGATTGTCTAATTGAAGGGGAGAAATAAATATATATGTTTTTCGGTTCTAACTTTTGGAACCAAGTTGGTTCTAAGTCTTAGGATTTTGATGTTTACAAAAGTAATCAATGTAATCTTATTTTGTACCTTGAATTATTAAATCAAATGTCACCAGAAGTTGAAGATTGCAGAAGCAGAAAATGCATCCAGAATGCATTTTGGAATTACCAGAAGATACTCCAGAATCACCAGAAGATATCTTTGCTGGCCCAGATCAGAAGGAAGCAATGTCAAAAGAAGACCTGGACCATACCAGAGGAAAGCCTGCCAGAGGGAGAGTTGTTCCAGACCAAAAGGAATCAAATGTCAGATTTATTCCAGAAGTTATTCAGACCAGAAGATGGCCTGGCAGTGAAAAATTAAACAGCCCAGACTTGTTCCAGACTCAACCAGAAGATAAGTTAATGAGTCCAGAACAAGAGAATCAATCCAGATTTGACCCAGACAATAAGATAACATGATTCAGGGCATGAAACTAAGTCCAGACCAGAAGAAATGAATTCCAAAATTGATCCAGACCTGATCTAAAATCAAAGGTAAAATGCCCACACTGAAATATTACTTGTCCAGATTTAATTTCAATTTAATCTAGACCAAGTCCAGAATTGGTCCAGATCAGAGGGAAGATTTCCAGATCAGTGGTTCAGAATTAATTATTTGGTCCAGTAATGGTCCAGATCAGAAGATCAGACCATGGCCCAGTGTTGGCCGAAATCATAAGGACAGAATGTGTGGTCCAGCAATGGCCGAGTTCAGAGGATTATAGCATATCAGGTGTGAGTCCAGGATGGCCGAAATCAGAAGATCAGAGGGTTAGGAAGTGTGGTCCAGGGATGGCCGTATTCAGAGGATCACAGCATATCAAATTATTTGGTCCAGATGTGGACTAGCGCATTAAGATCCAATGGTCCAGATTTGATCATGAGGATTAACGATGGAGATTTCAATTTATTTTGATCAAAGTATTAAAAAGATTTATTACAAAAATAAAGTGAAGTATTGTGGAATTCAGGAGCTGTGGCGGGAAGCAATGAAAGGATTTGATTGGCCAGTTAGTTTTTGAAAGAAATCTGAGGCTTAAAAAGATATGTTTTTTATTTTAAATGAAGCCCTATTGGTCAAGTTATTTTTACAAGAGAATCCAACAAGATTCAGCTCGAATTTAAGCATTGGAAGAGGCCCTAATCTGCATCTATAAAAGGAGGCTCAAGGCAGAATACTTAACATCAAAAATCACAAAAGAGTCATACACTTCCAAAGCAAACACTCAAGTTTTCAGAGAGGTCAATTGTGAGTTCCAGCTTTCAAGAAGCAAGTACTTGTGTTATTTTCTTTCCACTGTCTCAAATCTAAGTTGTTGAAGTAGATTCTACAATCTGAGGGAGTCAGTAGGGGTAGCAGGTTACTTGGCAATTAGATTCATAGTGTTGTGATTTCTTCTACAATCTGGGATTGTCAGATTGGCTGAAGATAGGAGCTGCATTCCTCAAAGAAGTCTAGGATTGTTAGACTCTTTGAGAAGACTGACTTGGAGGGTCAGTAGAACGGTTGTAATTCAAGGTTTGAATTAGTGAAATCCTTCAAGGTGAAGGGACTGGACGTAGCCTCGTTAACGGTGAACCAGTATAAAAATCCTGAGTTTTATTTTTATTTTATATCTGCTGCTAACTCCGTTTTTAATCATACATCAAGTTTTGTTTTAAAAGTGTAAAAACGGGAAAAGTATTCAAGTTAAGTCAAACACAATTCAACCCCCCTTCTCGTGTTTGCACCTTCAATTGGCATCAGAGCTCGGTCTCAAGGCTGAGCACTTAACAGTGTTTGAGGAAAGGTCCAAGGGGTTCAACATGGCAGAATCCAGAGAAGAATTGGGAGGCAACATCAACAGACCACCACTGTTTGATGGAGAAAGGTTTGAGTATTGGAAGGACAGAATGAGAAGTTTTGTCATATCTCAAGATCCTGAACTATAGAAGATGATAGTCAAAGGATACACTGCACCTACTGATCTAGAAGATCCAACTAAAAAACTAGACATGGATGATATGAAACCAGATCAGAGCAGATTACACAAACTTCATCACAAGTCCAGAAACATCATGATCAATGCCATCACATTCAAGGAATTTGACAGATGCACAGATAAAGAAACAGCAAAGAGCATATTCGACAGTCTGGTTCTGACCTATGAAGGAACCCAGCAGGTTCAAGAAGCAAGGGCTAACATACTGGTCAAACAGTATGAGATGTTCAAGATGGAAGATGATGAAAACATTGATGGAATGTTCTGCAGATTCCAAACTCTGATATCTGGACTGAAGGTCTTGAAGAAAAGCTACACAACAGCAGATCATGTCAAGAAGATTCTAAGAAGTTTACCAAAAAAGTGGAGACCAATGGTTACTGCAGTTCAGCAAGCCAATGATCTGAATAACTTAAGACTTGAAGACCTGATCAGCTCACTTAGGTCTCATGAAATAGAACTGGAAGAAGATGAACCAAAGAAGAAGAAGAATCTGGCTCTGAAGTCGAAACAGAAGAAAGCTGCAAAGGCAGCATCATAATTAGAGGATAGTGACAGTGACTGTGATGATATGGCTTACTTAACCAAAAGGATGGTTAAGATCTGGGAAAACAGGAAGAGAAGAAGCTTCAAGAAGAAACATAACAGCAAAGATAAGGAAGAATCTGACAAGAAGAATATCATCTGTTATGGATGCAATGAACCTGAACATATCAAGTCAGAATGTCCAAATCTGGAAAAAGGCAAACAGCACAAGAAGAGTTCCAGATACAAAAAGAAGGGTCTGATGGCTGCCTAGGATGTATCAGAATCAGAAGAAGAATCGTCTGATGAAGAAGAGGCAGTAACAACAAAGATGGCACACATCAGGTCTGCTTCTGGACCTCATAAAGGCATGATTTCAGGAAGGAAAGTAGGCAGAAGGAAGAATGAACGAAGTAGTCATTCAAGCAAGTCTGGAAACACATCAGAGGAAGCAATTCTGTCTCTGATGGCTCATATCAACTCAAGTTCTGGATACAACTCATGCTCTGGAACAGAATCAGAAGATGAAGACAGTGAGGTATTTTCTGATCTCTCTAAATCTGAATTAATTGAGACTTTAAAAGACTTGTTAAATGCAAACAATAAGAGGTCTTTAAAATTGAAAACTCTTAGGGAAGATAAGAAAAATCTAACCAAAGAAGTCCAAGTTTTAAAGAATCGAAATTCTGAGTATGCAACTGAAAACAAAGATTTTAAAACTGAAGTTGCAAGACTCAAATCTGAAAACCAAACTCTCAAAAGTAATATATGTTCCACTTCCAAAACTGTTTGTGAATATGATATGCATGAACAATTTTTTCAAAACTTTATTTCTAATGGAATGGAAAGAAGTAAATATGCATCTATGATTTATGGAAACAATAACACTGGAAAGAGAGGTCTTGGTTTTACAGAAACGATTCCTGAAAGTAAAGTTGTTCATTCTGATGTTTTATGCATTGTTTGTGCTAAGAAAGGTCACTCTGAACTATCTTGTCCAATGGTAATATCTGAACAAGATCAGAGAACTGTTAAGACTAACAAACCTAGACCCAATCAGTTCTGGGTACCAAAAGATCAAATTGTCTATGTTGCAGATGTTCTGAGCAACCAGAATGAGACACCAACAATGGTGCCTGGATAATGGATGCTGGCAATGCACAAGCAGAAGAAGGTTTATGTTCCAACATCTACCAAACAGAAGGCAAGTGACTCTGGTAGAAGAAGAACTGGTCAACACAATACCTATCAGAACTAGAACCAGAATCATAGGAGGAACATGAAATATTAAAGATATCACACGAATCAGAACAGGAACTGGAACCAGTATCAGAGGAATAGGAACTGGAACCAGAACCAGAACTGGAATCAGAGGTACAGGAACTGGAACCAGAATCAGCACTAGAACCAGAACCAGAATCAGTACTGGAACCAGAACCAGAACAGGTATCAAAGGTTCATGTATGATCATCAGAATTGCTCTAACTATCAGGATCAGTATAACTACATGAATTATCAGAATCACCAGAACCATCAAGGTTATCAGAATCACCAGATTCACCAAAGTTACCAGAACCAAAACATGTTCCAGAATCACCAAAGGAACATGGTGTATCAGCCAAAGCAGAAAGTGTGGAATCAAAATCAGGAGATTTCTTCAAACACTCCAGTGAGATTCATCAAGACTACAAACCTGGAAGGGAATTCAAATCCCCTCATCCAAACCATGTAATCACAGAACATACAGATTAGGAATTTGAAAATCAGAAGCAAGAGGATTTTCAGAGTAAAACTGAAACTGTTGACATAGAGGTTACATCTTGCTGTAAATACTATTATTATTTGATATTTATGTTTACTGTGATAACAAGAAGCTTGATCTTAACAAATCAAAGCTAGATAAGTATTCTGCAGGTTTTCAAACTGTCAGAGGAACCAGGTGATTCACACGAATTGAAAACCTCAGCAGAAACAGCATTCCAGTGGTTTGAAAAACAAGCAGAAACCACCAGAAGCAGAATTAATGGTTTGGCTGTATTGAGTTAAATTTTAAATTATTTGATTTGCATTATGTAATATGACAAACTGCTTGATCTTGACAAATCAAAGCAAGATGAAAATAGTGCAGGTTCACCAGAACCAAAGGGAGCAGAAGCAGAAGCAGAAGAAACAGAAGAACCTGGAAAGGTAGAGGATACAAGCAAGTCAGCAACACATGACAAATCTTCAAAAGATAAATCTGATCAAGTCAAAAACAGCCAAGATAAGTCATAAGAGAAATCTGGATATTTACCAGAATCTGAAGCTGTTACAGATTCACCAGAACCAGAAGCTGATTTATCAGAATCAAAAGCTGTTACAGATCATCCAGAACCAGAAGCTGATGCAAACCAACCAATGTTGATGAAGCTTTGGCAGAGGAAGGTTGGATACTTGCAATGCAAGAAGAGCTGAATGAATTCCAAAGGAATGATGTTTGGGATCTGGTATCCAAACCAAACAAAAACATTATTGGAACCAAGTAGGTGTTCAGGAACAAACTCAACGAAAAAGGTGAAGTGGTAAGGAACAAAGCCAGACTTGTAGCTCAAGGATACAGTTAGCAGGAAGGTATAGATTACACTGAGATTTTTGCTCAAATGGCCAGGTTAGAAGCAATTAGAATTCTCTTATCATTTGATGCTAACCATAATATAATGCTGTATCAAATGGATGTTAAAAGTGCATTCTTAAATGGCTACATAAGTGAGGAAGTCTATGTCAAACAGCCCCTTGGATTTGAAAATTCTGATTTTCCAGACCATGTTTTTAAACTAAAAAAATCTTTATATGGTTTAAAACAAGCACCAAGGGCATGGTATGACAGACTTAGTAACTTTCTGCTTAAGAATGAATTTAATAGAGGCCAGATTGATAATACTCTATTTAGGAAATCCATTAAAAATGATATTTTGATTATTCAAGTTTATGTTGATGATATCATATTTGGATCGACTAATGGCACTTTGTGCAAAGAGTTTTCTGACCTAATGCAGAAAGAGTTCCAAATGAGCATGATGGGAGAACTCAAGTTCTTCATGGGAATTCAGATTCACCAAGGTAAATCAGGTATACTCATTCACCAATCTAAATATACTAAAGAACTTCTTAAAAAGTTCAAAATGAGTGAATGTAAGCCTATGGCCACCCCCATGCACCCAACCTGCTCACTTGAGAAAGATGAAACCAGCCAAAAGGTAGACCAGAAAACATACAGAGGTATGATTGGATCCCTTCTATATTTAACTACTTCTGGACCTGACATCTTGTTTAGTGTTTGTGTCTGTGCCCGATTTCAAGCTGACCCTAGAGAATCCCATTTAACTGCTGTCAAACGAATTTTGAGATACCTTAAAGGAACCACCAACCTTACTTTATTATACAAGAAAACCCCCACCTACAAACTCAAAGGTTTTTGTGATTATGACTATGCTGGAGACAAGCTGGAAAGGAAAAGTACAAGTGGCAACTGCACATTTTTAGGTGATAATTTGATCTCTTGGTCAAGCAAAAGACAAAGCACAATTGCCATGTCCACAGCTGAAGCTGAGTATATATCAGCAGCAGGATGTAGTTCACAGTTACTCTGGATGAAACATCAACTTGAAGATTATAACATCTTTGAAACCAATATCCCTTTATTCTGTGATAACACTTCAGCCATAAACCTGACCAATAACCCTATCTTACACTCTAGAGCCAAACACATTGAAATAAAACACCATTTCATTATGGACCATGTTCAAAAAGGGACTTTAAGCATCCAGTTTGTGGACACTAATCATCAATGGGCTGATATCTTCACCAAGGCATTACTAGAAGATAGGTTCGAGTTCATCAAGAAAGATCTCAGCATTACCTCCATATCTGACTAGCTCAAGTAGTCATCTTAGGAGTTTTTTTTTAATTTCTTGTAATTTTAATTTCTGTCTTTTATTGTCTGTTTTTACTTTCTGTACTTTGTAAAGAGAAAAACAAAAAATACAAAAATAGTAAGACCACTTTTTGGCTGATGACAAAAAGGGGGAGAGAGAGAGAGAAAGAAGAAATAAGTAGAAAAGGAGAGACAAAAAGAAAGGAGAGAGAAAAAGAGAAGGAGTTGAAAAGGAGAGGAAACAGGGAGAGAGAAAAACAAAGAAAAAAAAAGAAAGAGTGAAAAGAGAAGGAGTTGAAAAGGAGAGGAGAAGAGAAGAAAAGAAAGAGAGAACAAAGAAGGAGAGTTGAAAAGGAGAGGAGAAGAAAAGAAAAGAAAGAGAGAACAAAGAAGGAGTTGAAATGGAGAGTATCAGACTTAGGGGGAGAGATTGGTCTGAGGGGGAGTAATTTAAGTCATTCGAGTTATAAACTAGCAAAATAAGTTAAGGTTTTGTCCTCATCAAAAAGGGGGAGATTGTTGGAACCAAGTTGGTTCTAAGTCTTAGGATTTTGATGTTTACAAAAGTACTCAATGTAATCTTATTTTGTACCTTGAATTATTAAATCAAATGTCACCAGAATGCATTCTGGAATTACCAGAAGATACTCTAGAATCACCAGAAGATATCTTTGCTGGCCTAGATCAGAAGGAAGCAATGTCAGAAGAAGACCTGGACCATACCAGAGGAAAGCCTGCCAGAGGGAGAGTTGTTCCAGACCAAAAGGAATCAAATGTCAGATTTATTCCAGAAGTTATTCAGACCAGAAGATGGCCTGGCAGTGAAAAATTAAACAGCCCAGACTTGTTCCAGACTCAACCAGAAGATAAGTTAATGAGTCCAGAACAAGAGAATCAATCCAGATTTGACCCAGACAATAAGATAACATGATTCAGGGCATGAAACTAAGTCCAGACCAAAAGAAATGAATTCCAGAATTGATCCATACCTGATCTAAAATCAAAGGTAAAATGCCCAAACTGAAATATTACTTGTCCAGATTTAATTTCAATTTAATCAAGACCAAGTCCAGAATTGGTCCATATCAGAGGGAAGATTTCCAGATCAGTGGTTCAGAATTAATTATTTGGTCCAGTAATAGTCCAGATCAGAAGATCAGACCATGGCCCAGTGTTGGCCGAAATCAGAAGGACAGGATGTGTGGTCCAGCAATGGCCGAGTTAAGAGGATTATAGCATATCAGGTGCGAGTCCAGGATGGCCGAAATTAGAAGATCAGAGGGTTAGGAAGTGTGGTCTAGGGATGGCCGAATTCAGAGGATCACATCATATCAATTTATTTGGTCCAGATGTGGACTAGCACGTTAAGATCCAATGGTCCAGATTTGATCATGAGGATTAACGATGGAGATTTCAATTTATTTTGATCAAAGTATTAAAAAGATTTATTACAAAAATAAAGCGAAGTATTGTGGAATTCATGAGCTGTGGCGGGAAGCAATGAAAGGATTTGATTGACCAGTTAGTTTTTGAAAGAAATCTGAGGCTTAAAAAGATATGTTTTTTATTTTAAATGAAGCCCTATTGGTCAAGTTATTTTTGCAAGAGAATCCAACAAATTTAAGCATTGGAAGAGGCCCTAATCTGCATCTATAATAGGAGGCTCAAGGCAGAATACTTAAGATCGAAAATCACAAAAGAGTCATACATTTCCAAAGCAAACACCGAAGTTTTCAGAGAGGTCAATTGTGAGTTCCAGCTTTCAAGAAGCAAGTACTCGTGTTATTTTCTTTCCACTGTGTCAAATCTAAGTTGTTGAAGTAGAGTCTACAATATGAGGGAGTCAGTAGGGGTAGCAGGTTACTTGACAATTAGATTCATAGTGTTGTGATTTCTTCTACAATCTGGGATTGTCAGATTGGCTGAAGACAGGAGCTGCATTCCTCAAAGAAGTCTAGGATTGTTAGACTCTTTGAGAAGACTGACTTGGAGGGTCAGTAGAACGGTTGTAATTCAAGGTTTGAATTAGTGAAATCCTTCAAGGTGAAGGGACTGGACACAGCCTCGTTAACGGTGAACCAGTATAAAAATTCTGAGTTTTATTTTTATTTTATATCCGCTGCTAACTCTGTTTTTAATCATACATCAAGTTTTGTTTTAAAAGTGTAAAAATAGGAAAATTATTCAAGTTAAGTTAAGCACAATTCAACCCCCTTTCTCGTGTTTGCACATTCACTAACAAAAGGATATTGTATTATTTTTCTCTCACTAGAATATTTTTTCACTGAATTTGCTTTTATTAAGGTTTTAATGAGACATATTATCAATGTAGATCCAAAGTAAAGTGTTATGAATAAACTTAGGGATACCCATCCTTTAGTCTTCATATTCCTTCATATTCTCCAAAACTCTCATTAGTAAGTAGGTCTAATAATTACTAATAGTTACTAAATTTAAGATGATCATTCATTTGTTTATATATATATATATATAACTCACTTTGTATTTATACATACATGAGAAGATAATCATAGGAAGCTCTTACAATATTTTACACCTATAATGGATCTCCACAAACTTTATTATTTTTTGGCTCTGTTCTCACTTGATATATTAATTCAATTGGCATTAGCTTTAAGAATTATATCACTCAGTGGTATAGTAGCTGCAATTAAAGAAGTGGGGCCAAACAAGTGCACTAACTAGCAGCAGCCTATAATGCAACGAACATATTTGTCTTTTAGTCGGTGTGTATAAATTAAAAATTAATTTAATTGTAGTTTTGTTTTTCTTTATTAGTTTTAGAAATTGATTTTTTTTAATTTAAAAAATTGACAGTTTCAGTTCTTCTTTTAAATATTTAAAAAAAATAAAAAATATTTTAAATAATGTGAGATATAATTTTATAATATAAAATTATTTAAATATATTAATTAAATTATTAATATAAAAAGTTTTTAAAATTAAAAGTAAAATTTTACGTTATTTTATTTTTATTTTATGAGTATCAATAATTCTACATTAATATATTATATCATATGTTATTTAAAATATATATTACTCGCTGTTTTTTAATTAAAAGATAAAAATAGACTAAAAATATTAATTTTTAAAATAAAAAATTAATTTATGAATTAATAAAATTAAATATATCATAATTACAATTAAGCGTTAGATATTAAAGTGGTTTTGATGTCATTAATAAATTATAATATAATTCCCACCAATAAGACAAAAGCCATTTATGATTAAGATGTGCCATTCTTCCCTTGCCGTGAGCTTCGATATATTTTATTAACTGATATCATTATATGGCCTTTCATTTAATAAAAAAGTATCTTAGTATCTTTGAGAGAATAATGTTATTTCATTCAAGAAAAGAAACAAATGTGCGGCGACAGTTTTAAGAATATTTTAATGAAATATTTAAGGTTAATTTGTGATGTAAAATAAATTATAAAAAATAGATTTTGAATTTAAATTCAAAATAATTAATCTAATTAATAATTTTTGAATATTTACTTATAAAAGAGATATAATATATAATCATTATAAAAAACATAATATTGTAAATACAAATTAAAACTTATAAATTAAAAGCTATATTTTCAATTATTTTTAAGTCATTGTAGTTTTTATTTATTGAATCAAGATATGTTTTGATTTCCCAATATTGTAAATAACTAAATATAATGAAGATATGATTTCTGCAAAGACTAAAATGATTTAATATAGGAAGATATTTTTACTAATTTATACTATTTCGTAAGCAGGAAACTCACGGACAGGAAACGATTAGGATCGTTCCTTAAAAAAGTATAGTATAATAAATAAATAAATAGATAACTACTAAGTTATCATGACATTTTTGCTTCTCTTGAACGGGACCGTGAATTGACACTTGGTTTAAATATTGCACGACATGTATAGAAAAACAATAATATTTCAGTTGACCTGTGGAGTGGCCTAAACTATTTTCTGCCAACTTTGATTTAATTTAATTATTACAACAAATTTATGCTTAACTTTCAAAGTTTAAATAAACAATTTTTAAGTAATCACATTTTAAATAATCAATTCACATTTTATATAAGTATGAAATAAAATACTTCCACTTCCACGTTTGTCTTTTAAGTCTTATAAAGGCTTATATGATTAGATTATATTTCTTTGAGGCTCAAATTTATGACCTATCTCACATTTGTGTGAATTTATATTAATATTTATGATCTCTTTTATGGACAAAAAAAGTTACTCTTTCGTCTCATAAATACAACTCATTATGATGCATATATGAATACAGTATCAATATTTAGGATACGGTATTTTAAAAATAAATTAAAGTACGAGTACATCAATAAAAAACATGATTTTTTTTATATAATTTATTTAAAAAAGATAAATTATTCAATTCACAACAAACTCTCAATAAAAGTTTTAAAAGTCAAAAATTATGTTTATTTCACTACAAGAAAAAAAATTGTTTTGCGGGGGTTTTGAAGGATGTTTGCGGCGGTTACAACAGCCTCAAATGGAAGATTGCGACGGTTCGTCAGTAGATTCGTGCGTCGCGAGGCGTTTTTGCGACGGTTCCAAAAATCATCGTTTCAACTGTCGCCAACTTTGCAACTGTTCCTAACCGCCTCAATATACCTTTTTTTGCGACGATTCGAACCGTCGCAAAACACGTTCAGTTTTTTTTTTGAAGCATTGCGACAGTTATCAACTGTCGCTATATTCATTTTGGACAATTTGATCCGAAACATTGCGACAATTATCAACCGTCACTATATTCATTTTGAGACAATTTGAATCGTCGCAATCCTAATAATTTAAATTAAAAAATTATTATACAATTTTTTCTGATTTGTTATTAATTAAAATAAAAAATATTTATAAATTAATATCATCCACATAATTTAAATACACAATTAAATAACTATTGTAGCTAAATTCAATTTATATAATTTTTTCAAAATAAATAACACTAATTCATACATTGAACTTAACTAAAATAATAAATAAAGTAGTTTAAATATTCAAAACATTAGTGGAGTGGCTAAACATACAAAACAACTCCATGAAACATAAAAGTTCATCAAAATATCTAATCAGTCCCTAATGATGTTGCTCCACGATCATCAGGTTGGTGGGTAGAAACAGATGAACGTCTACCATCTATTAGCGATTCTATGTCTGTTGCCTAGAAAAAAAAAATTATATTAACCTCAATGAATCTTGATAAACATTGTCAAATACTAATTAACTAAATTTCTCATATAGCAAACATTAATTGTTACACAATTGATATTTTTAACCAAAGACAAACACTGATATTTTGAACTCTACCTTTTAAATTTACTATTTGGACGTTGCACACTGAAGTTAATATTCCAAAATTTGACTAAATTGAAATTTGTATGCTGAATACAAAGTCAAATGAACTTAAAATGATGTTTCCAATTTGTAGGCCTATTTGGACATGTATTTTAAAAAATATTTCCACAACATAAATAACTATAGATAATGAGAATGTGTTGTAGCATGCATATCTACAACACTAGCGAAGCAAATACTGAATGGCAGCAACTGCATCACCTTTATGCTCACGTAAGGTTCTTTGTAAGACCCTTAATTTTAAACATTAATTTTGGAATTATTGTCAAGGGCATTTTGGGAATTTTTGTAAATATTTAATATATGTATGTTTTGAGTGAATATATATATATATATATATAAATATTTATTTTGGACGAGGAATTAAAATTATTGGATGAAGAAGTAAATTAATTTAATTTCAAGTAATTAAATTAATTGGACCATTAAGTAAGGATTAGTGGCTAATTGCAAGATAATTAAAAAGCTGGAAAATCAGATAAGTGGCAAGTGAGGTGGCACCATGAGAGTCTATAAATAGGAGTGAGAAGGATGGTGAAGTCAGAACACCATTCCTTCCTCCATACTGCCCATATTGCATGTACCAACTCCATCACCTCTCCCATTTCTGTCTCTGTTTTTGCCATTCCCGAACTGAAATTTAAGAGAGGGAAAATCCTTCAAACACCATTAACTGAGAATCCCAGCCTCAAACCTGAAAACCTCAAGTAGTAAAGTTAATCCCCACCTCAATACGAAGAGAAAGAACCCAGTTTTGCAGCAGCAAACTCAGGGAACAGTTTCACCGTTTTTGGACGCGGAAAAGGGAACGCAGCAGGAACAAGAGAAATAGCAGAGCACGCAACAAGGGTAAGGGCACCTTCCATTTTTAGCTGCATTAGGGCCATGAATGAGTGTTATTTCAGTTCTGTTTTTTAAATGAAAAGCTGTTTTTGAAAATGACATTTTGAGAGAAAATGCATTTTTGAGAAGTGATTATTTTGATGAGTTGTTGTTGGCTGTTTTACTGGTAAAATATGTTGTTTTACATTCTGTGTGAATGCTGGAAAACGTTTGCATGCCATTTTAGTTATGATTAAAATGCATGTCTTAAAACTGTTTTGAAAATGGCATTAAAATGCAAAATGCATCTTGTTGGTGCTTAGTGTTCTTTGATGTTTGCTTGTCATTCTGTGGTGTTTTGAGAAAACTGAATGCATGCATGTTTGCTCTGATGTTTTGTGAACACTGAAATGTTGCATGTTTGTTCTGATGAGTGAGAACACTGAAATGTTGCATGGTGTCCTGATGATTGATCATCTGTCTCTGTTTTGGATAAACTGGTTCTGATTCTGTTTTATGTTGTGGGATTATGGTGATGAAAATGACTCTGATTCTGGTTGTTTTGTGTGGTTCTGGTGATGTTGATGATTCTGATTCTGGTTGTTTTCTGTGATTCTGGTGGTGTTGATGATTTTAAAGGAAAAAGGGATTTTAAATGAGGAAAAGCTTTTTGAAAAGTGCAGAATCTGTTTGATATTTGGTTGTCTTTTATTAAAGAAAACAGTTGAAAAGGGTTGAACTTTCATTGGTTTTTCGAAGGTGTATTCGAATACAACATGAGTGTATTCGAATACAACCTGTCAAGTTTTGTTTTGCCTAAGTTTTCAAAACCTGTATTCGACTACGACCCCCTGTAGTCGAATACAGAAGAAGGAATTTTGCTTCTAATTAAACCTCTGTATTCGACTACGACCATGTCGTATTCGAATACAGAAGTGAAATGTTAACACTGTATTCGCATCTGTAGTCGACTACAGGTATGCTGTATTCGAATACAGATTCGAGTTTTTCCAGAAACTCAGTTTTTAGCTTCTGTATTCGAATACAAGGAAGCTGTATTCGAATACAGATTCGTGTTTTCCAGAAAAAACAAGTTTTAATCACTGTCATGTGAGTTTTGAAGTGTTGAGAAACTCTGAGAAGGTTTAAATGATTTGAAAAGAAGTCTGTGAAAAGGTTTTAAAGAGGAGAGAAAGATGTTTGAAAAATCTTTAAGTGACAGGGTATAAAAAGCTGAATTTTTCAAAGGTTGAACTCCTGTATTCGACTACAGCCATGCTGCATTCGAATACAGAATGTTAAATTTCAGTTTCTGCTTCTCTATTCGAATACAGGGAGTCTGTTTCGAATACAGATTCGTGTTTTCAGAAAATTTCCAATTTTAAAAGTGTTTTGAGAACCCTGAGTGTCTGGGAAATACTAGGAATGTTGTGGGGAGTTAAAGTGGAACTTTTGATGAGATTTTGATGTAGTGGTGATGAAGTTTTAAAAACTTTACTGATGTAATGAAAGAGGCTGAATCTGCACTGAAATCTGCCTCTGTATTCGAATACCAGAGGGCTGTATTCGAATACAGAGTGTGAATCTACACAATTTTTGGCTTCTGTATTCGAATACAGAAGAGCTGTATTCGAATACAGATTCGTAAATCTTCGGAAAAATCCCAGTTTTAATTCTGTGTCTGAATTTTTGAGAGGTTGGGAAAACATTTCAAAGTGCGAATGATTAATTTACTGTTAATTCATGATTGTGATGTTGTCATTTATGACTGTGCTGAAATAATTAAATATGATTGAGAGGCATGAATTTCTGTTTTGCATTCTGTTTCTAGAGAAAATGAAACACTGCATAATCATGCATTGCATAGTCAAGTGGTACCCGCGATGGGCCACGGAGTAATGTGCAACCACGTGCTGATCTGTGAGCGATTGCACGAGTGCTAATCTGTGAGCGATTGCACTAGGTACTAATCTGTGAGCGATTGTACCTTGGTATATAAGTGCTGGTCTGTGAGCGACTGCACTGGTACTGGACTGTGAGCGTCTGTACCCTAAAATGCGCAACCACGTGCTGATCTGTGAGCGATTGCACGAGTGCTGGTCTATGAGCGACTGCACTAGGTACTGATCTATGAGCGATTGTACCTTGGTTTATGTCAAACGTGCTGGTCTGTGAGCGACTGCACCTTGGTGATTCCAAGAAAATTATGCATGAGCATATATGCATTACATTGTGGGATTTGACCGTTGTGTCATGATTGTTTATATGATGAATGTTGGAAATTAATGCGTGTGAGTGCTGTCCAAAAATCTGATATATATGAATATATGTTTGTGTTTTGTTGACGTGTTGGCTGTACTTACTGCATATTCATAATCATTAACTGCTGTTTTGAAAAGGCATGAAAGTCATAAATTTCCAATTGAGCATTATTATTTTCCTCATCATCATAAATTATACCATGATTAGATGTTGTTGTGCAATACATGCTATGTGAATATTTGTTATTTTCAGTTGGTGACCCCCTTGCTATTATATTGTGGACTTTGGGCTTTGCCCTCAGATATTACCTGAACCCGTCCTATTGAAGGATACACTAACGACGGAAACATCGTTAGTTTTCCCTGATCTTTACGTACGGAGTATCCGTGGACGACGCAGAGGGGCGGACAACTGGCTGAAGAAGAGACTTGTAGGGGATATGGTGGAGACCGTGCTACTGTAGCTCAGTGCATGATCAGTCTAGACTTTTGTATAGGGTTTTGAAATTGGGAAATGTAATTTTATTTTGGGAATTAATGTATTACTTTTTCCGCTGTATTTTCCGCACTCTTTCGAATTAAATCTGGGAAATCATTTTTAATTATTTAAAAAAAAAATTGCACCCGCGCTGTGTTTTAAACTCGGGGTGTTACATTCTTTCAGCCACCTTTTTGTCCAACTGTTATGTCAGAAACATATGTTAATTAATTGGAATGTAAACTTCTGGATATATTTCGGTACAATATATTAAAGAAATTACCTCTAGTTCATTTGCAATTATATCATCCTCTGCTGGATTTATCTTAACAGCAGCTAACTCTTTCTCCCTATGATTCAATCAAAATGCATACAACGGTTTAGACAGACAAGGAAAACAAATCAAACATGCAGGCGAAACAAGAGGGACAATGGTGCTTTGAATTTTATATATAACTTCATGAGTTTTTTTATTTACATGATCATTTTTCACTCATGTTAAAATTAAAACTTCAGAACTAAACAAGTGATTTACTTTTTACTTCTATTAGTTATGCAGCATTATATTTAACAGTACAACGCAAAGGAAAGGAAAACTTAGATATTAAACATTACATAGTAAACAGTTACAAGTATCCATCTTTGTTGCACAAATAAATTATGAAAATATCAAAATAAGAACAAAGGCACCTCCAATGATTTCAAACATTTCAGAGAAAATACTCAAGTTGAAGACTAACACAGTTTTTGGTTACCATACTAGAGTTGGAAGAGAGAGTGTGGAAGAGGGAAAACACTACCATATATACATATATATTCAAAACACTGCAAATCATCATGCACAAAGTAGAAGAAAACACATCTTCTTAATATTACTGTTTTTGACAGAATTTTTTCCAATGTTAAAATAATACCTAAGCAAACCAGAGTTCAGCAAACCAGATTTCTCTATCAAAGCTAGCCTCCAAAGCTTTAACTTCTTTATCAAACTCTTTAATAAGCTTGGAAAAAAAATAGATCCAACAATATATACAGTAGAGTAAGCATGCAGAGAACAAAATCTCAGTTCTTCAATCACGGTAATTTAGTTCTACAATGCAGGTGATGGAAGTTGTAACACTGTAGAAACCATCCCTGTGGCTAAGATTAAGGGATATGAGAAAGTACCTGTTAATAGTGAGGATGCACTTCTCAAAGATGTTACTTGTAAGACCCTTAATTTGTAATGTTAATTTTGGAATTCTTGTCAAGGGTATTTTGGGAATTTTTGTAAAATATTCAATATATGTATGTTTTAAGTGAATATATATATATATAAATATTTATTTTGGAAGAGGAATTAAAATTATTGGGTGAAGAATTAAATTAATTTAATTTCGAGTAATTAAATTAATTGGAACCATTAATTAAGGACTAGTGGTTAATTAAAGGATTAAGTGCTGAAATGATACAACATTATTTTATTAGTATTTTTAAGAAGGAATGCACTCAAGTAGTTCTATAAGTACACGGCAGGGGGACTGAGCTAAGACCAGAACTCACATCTCCCTATTTTGCATGTAATGAGTGATTGCATGTAACAGTAACTTTCCTCCCATTTATGCCCCTGTTTTTTGAAAAACAGCTTCACGGTTTTCAAATTCAAAAGAGGGAATTCCTCCAAACACCATAAAACTGAAAATCCAAACCTCAAACCAGAAAACCCACAATAGTAAAGTTAATCCCCACTTCATTACGAAGCCAAAGAACCCAGTTTGGTAGCAGCACACTCAAGCAGCAGCTTCCACCTGTTTTTGGACGCAAAAAAGGGAACGACGGCTGAAACAAGAGCAGAAGCAGAACACGCTACAAGGGTAAGGGAACCTTCCATCTTTTAGCTGCATTAGGACCACGAATGTGTGTTATTTCAGTTCTGTGTTTAAAAGAAAAACTGTTTTTCGAAAATGACATTTTGAAAGAAAATGCATTCTGTTGATATGTGATTATTCTGATGGTTATTGCTGGCTGTTTTTCTAATAAAACATGTTGTTTTGCTTACGTGTGAAAGCTGAAAATGTTTGCATGTTATTTTAATTATGATTAAAATGCATGTCATAAAACTGTTTTGAAAATGGTCTTAAAATGCAAAAATGCATTCCGTTGGTGTTTTGTTGCTTTGTGATGAGTGCTTGTTATTCTGATGTGTTGTGAAAACTGAGTATTTGCATGTTTCGGATATTTGAGAAAAACTGAGCACTTGCATGTTTGTTTTGGTGAGTGAGAAATCTGAAATGTTGCATGATGTGCTGATGGTTTGAAAAAAACTGGATGATTCTTATTCTGTTGTGTCTCGTGTGATTCTGGTGATATTGATGATTCTAATTCTGTTTGTTTTGTGTGATTCTGGTGTTGTTGATGATTTTAAAGGAAAAAGGGATTTTAAATGAGGAAAGGGTTTTTTTTTGAAAAAGTGCAGAATCTGTTCGATATTTGGTTATCTTTTTTTTTTTAAAGAAAACAGTTTGAAAAGGGTTGAACTTTCACTGGTTTTCGAAGGTGTATTCGACTACAACATGTGTGTATTCGAAAACAACCTTCCAGGGTTCTGTTTTATTTAAAGTTTCAAACCTGTATACGAATACGAGCCCCTGTATTCGAATACAGAGGAAAGATTTTTGCTTCTGTATTCGCATCTGTATTCGACTACGATCATGTCGTATTCGAATACAGAAGTGAAATTTTAACACTGTATTCGCATCTGTATTCGACTACAGGCATGCTGTATTCGAATACAGAATGTTGTTTTTCACTGGTTTCAGTTTCTGTATTCGAATACAAGGAATCTGTATTTGAATACAGATTCGTGTTTTTCCAGAAGCACTGTTTTTATGTTCTGTATTCGAATAGAAGGAAGCTGTATTCGAATAGAAGGAAGCTGTATTCGAATACAGATTCGTGTTTTCCAGAAAATCAAATTTTTACCTCTGTCAAGTGGATTTTAAAATGTTGAGAAAACTCTGGAAAGGTTTAAATGATTAAAAATGGAATCTGCGAAATGGTTTTAAAGGGGAAGGGATGATGTTTTGAAAACCTTTAAGAACATGGGAGAAATGCTGAAATTTTTCAAGGTTTGGTCTTCTGTATTCGACTACAGACATACTGTATTCGAATACAGAGTGTTAAAACTGCAGTTCATGCTTCAGTATTCGAATACAGGGGGTCTGTATTCGAATATATATTCGAGTTTCCAGAATTTCCAAGTTTTAAGAGTGTTTTGTAAAACCCTGAGTGTTTGGGGAATGTTGGGACTGTTGTGGGGAATTCAAATGGAACTTTTGGTGATATTTTGAAGTTGTGGTGATGAAGTTTTTTGAAACTTTACTGATGTATTGAAAGATGTTGTTTTGTGCACTGAGACTGCCCCTGTATTCAAATACCAGAGGGCTGTATTCGAATACAGGGTGTGAATCTGCACTGTTTTTGGCTTCTATATTCGAATACAGAGGAGCTGTTTTCGAATACAGATTCGTAAAATTCTAGAAATCCACAGTTTTAAACTCTATAATTGAATTCTAAGAGTCTGGGAAAACTTTTCAAAGTATTAATGATTAATGGACTGTTTAATCATGATTGTGATGTTGTTATTTATGACTGTGTTGAAATATTTAAACATGATGAAGAGCATGAATTGTATGATTTTGCATTCTGTTTCTAGAGAAGTGAAACACTGCATATTCATGCATTGCATAGTCAAGTGGTACCCGCGATGGGCCACGGAGTAATGCGCAACCACGTGCTGATCTATGAGCGATTGCACGAGTGCTCGTCTGTGAGCGACTGCACTAGGTACTGATCTGTGAGCGATTATACCTTGGTATATAAGTGCTGGTCTGTGAGCGACTGCACTGGTACTGGACTGTGAGCGTCTGTCCCTTGAAATGCGCAACCACGTGCTGATCTGTGAGCGATTGCACGAGTGCTGGTCTGTGAGCGACTACACTAGGTACTGATCTGTGAGCGATTGTACCTTGGTTTATGTCAAACGTGCTGGTCTGTGAGCGACTGCACTGGTACTGATTTGTGAGCGATTGCACCCTGGTCATGAGGGCCGTTAAATTGTGCTGCTCTGTGAGTGACTGTACCTTGGTGATTTGACCGCTACTCGCGCACTGCTTGGGTATTTGACCCCATCTCAAGCAAAGAGACTTACACGGGGTGGTTGGAACAGACGAGCAGGACCGACGGCGTTGAGGACTTTGTAGAGCGCACTCATGCGAGTATAGACTTTCCTGTGCCTTCCCGTCTGGTGTTGGAGGCACATGGAATTTTCGACGATGCTGAGGAGTCCGTTGGGAGGGTTGAGACGGAGGCCACCGTAGGAGTGGTGACTCCCAACCTGGTGACTAGAGGAGTTGTACATGAGTCTGAGGCAGAAGGGAAGACTGATGAGCCGAAGCTAGCAGCAGCTGAGATTCCGGGTCCGTCTAGGATCTCCGACGATTGTTATGAGATTCCGGCTCCGCCGAAGCGGCCGAGACTATGTATTGAGCTGACTTCTGAGGAGACCGACGCCTCGCTGTATGATGATGAGGAGGAGGTCACGTCGAGGCGAGCGGCAGATTCGGAGAGGACTTGCTTGGGATGCGGGGGGAACCCGTGCTACTGTAGCTTTAGCGCATGATCAGTTAGACTTGATGTATTAGGCTTGAGCTGGATATGTATTTTGTTTTTATTTTGAAAAACAATTGCTGTACTATTTAATTCCGCACTCTGATATTGACCTTTTGGGAATATTATGATATTATTATCTTTCAAAAATGTTTTATTGTTAATCATTAAATTTCCAGAATTAAGTAATTATTTTAATTCTTTTCGAATTAAATTGGAAGATTCATTTTAAATATTTATTCATTTAAAAAAAAATGCACCCGCGCTGTGTTTTAAACTCGGGGTGTTACAATTGTGGTATCAGAGCATTTGGTTAAAGTTTTGGGATAAAGCTCTGATTTAAATATTTGTTTTGAGTTATTAGCTGATCATGCATAAGAGCAAGTAGTTGAAGTGTCAAGTCTTGAGTAAGTTGTGGTGTGACTGAAGTAATGATGGTTTTGTAGGAAACAATGCCTCCACGAAGAGATGACACCCCAAGAACAAATGTCATTCGGGAAGATCGGATGGCTGAAGCAATGAACAACATGGATGCGTCTGTTGCTGCACAGACGGCTGCCAAGACTCAGCGCGATCTGGAAAAGAGAGAAAGAAAGATTCGCTCTGCTGAATCTAGAGGATTAGAGGATTTTCGTCGCCATAATCCTCCCAAGTTCACGGGTGATGAAGGTCCAGAGAGAGCGGACCAGTGGATCCAAGAGATGGATAAGATCTTTGAGATGATTAACTGTCGGGCGGAGGTGAAAGTCAACTATGCCACGTACCTGCTGATAGGGGATGCAGAGTATTGGTGGACGAGTACGAGATTGCTGATGGGGTCAGCTTAGGAGTAAGTGACCTGGGAGTCATTCAAAAAGAAGTTTCTAGACAAGTACTTCCCAATGAGCACTAGGACCAAGTTGGGGGATGACTTTCTGAAATTGTACCAGGGGAATATGACAATGGGAGAGTACGCAGCTAAGTTCGAGTCGCTGTCCAGACACTTCAGATTCTTCCGGGAAGAAGTCGATGAACAGTTCATGTGCCATCGCTTTCAGAATGGATTGAAGTACGAAATCCAAGATTCGGTCCTACCCTTGAGAATACAACGTTTCCAAGTGCTAGTGGAAAAGTGTAGAGAGGTGGAAGAGATGAAGAATAAGAGGGCCAACAGAGGTGGTCACTTTAACTCAGGATGGCCTAGTCGGATGAATGACCAGAACAATAAAGGGAAACAAGTTGCCAAGCCGTATAACCGGCCACAGAACAACAGGAGGGGCCAGAATTGGCCGGGGAATCAGACTTTTGGACGGCAATTGGGACAAGGAGTCCGGTGTTATCGATGTGGGAAAGAAGGGCACATGGCTACTGCTTGTACCGCAAGGGATCTTCTATGTTTCAATTGCCAGAAGCCAGAACACGTGGCGAGGGATTGCCGGGTTTCGAAGGTGGAGCCAACCGTGAACGCGACTAGGGCTACCCGTCCTACTGCTAGAGGCCGCGTCTATCACATGGGTGCTGAAGCTGGAGGTCAAGCCCAAAATTTAATCCAACAAGATTGTGAGATTGCAGGTAACACCCTAACTGCACTTTTTGATTCGGGGGAAACCCACTCTTTCATTGCTATGGATTGTGTGCATCGTTTGAAGTTGTCTGTATCTGCTTTGCCTTTTGATTTGGTTGTTACTACGCCTGCTAAGACTTTGACTGTAGACTCTGCATGTTTACACTGTACGGTAACAATTCAGAATAGGGACTTCTTGGTTAATCTAATCTGTCTACCCCTACAATCCCTCGAGATCATTCTCGGCATGGATTGGATGTCCTATAATTACGTAGTTTTGGATTGCGCTCGAAAACAGGTTCTTTTCCCCGAACCTGGAGTCGCTCGATATTTGACTGCTAACCAACTCGGAGTATCGCTGAGAGAAGGAACTCAGGAGTTCTTATCATTGGCTAGCATGGAGACCAAGATGGATGTAAATATAGAAGATATGATGTTAGTCAAGGAATACCCGGACATATTTCCATCAGAAATTCCACGATTACCCCCGGTGAAAGAGGTAGAGTTCTTCATTGATTTGCACCCAGGAACTGGACCTATTTCAATTGCGCCGTACCGGATGTTGCCATTGGAATTAAGTGAGCTCAAGGGTCAAATTGAAGGCTTGTTGGAGAAAGGATTTATCAGACCAAGTGTGTCGCCGTGGGGAGCTCCGGTGTTTTTTGGTTAAGAAGAAGGATGGAAGTTCGCGTTTATGTGTGGATTATCGACAACTGAACAAGGTGACCATCAAGAACCGTTACCCTTTACCGCGCATCGACGATTTGATGGACCAATTGAGGGCTGCAGAAGTGTTTTCAAAGATCGATTTGAAGTCAGGATATCATCAGATTCGAGTAAGAGAGGGAGATATTCAAAAGACTGCTTTCAGAACTCGTAACGGACATTATGAATATCTCGTTATGCCTTTTGGAGTTACGAATGCACCAGCAATTTTCATGGATTACATGAATAGGATTTTCAGCCCGTTTCTGGATAAGTTTGTAGTGGTATTCATCGACGATATTTTGATTTATTCAAAGGATGAAGAAGAACACGAAGAGCATCTACGCCAAGTTCTTGAAGTCTTACGCGAAAAGCAGCTGTATGCCAATTTATCAAAGTGCGAGTTTTGGCTAAAGGAAGTGAATTTCTTGGGACATGTGATAACGAAAGAAGGCATCGCTGTCGATGCTGCAAAGATTGAGACAATTCTTGCCTAGAAACAGCCCCAGACTGTCACGGACATAAGAAGTTTTGTCGGACTGGCAGGATACTACAGGAGATTTATTGAAGGATTTGCTAAGATTGTAGCTCCTTTGACACAACTCACCAGGAAGAATCAGCCGTTTGCATGGACGGACAAGTGTGAGGAAAGTTTTCAGCTGTTGAAGGAAAAGTTGACAACCTCACCAGTGTTGGTATTGCCACAGCCAGAGGAACCATATGAAGTTTACTGCGATGCATCTCACCAAGGTTTGGGATGTGTTTTGATGCAACACAAGAAAGCTGTAGCTTACGCCTCAAGACAATTGAAGACTCACGAACGGAACTACCCCACCCATGATTTAGAGCTTGCTGCTATAGTGTTTGCGTTAAAAGTCTGGAGACACTACTTATATGGATGCACATTCACGGTGTTTAGTGATCATAAAAGCTTGAAGTATCTGTTCGACCAGAAGGAATTGAACATGCGTCAGAGAAGATGGATGGAGACTTTCAAGGATTTTGACTTCTCATTACAATACCACCCTGGAAAGGCCAATGTGGTGGCTGATGCATTAAGTCGGAAGAGTATGTCAGTATCTTCAATGATAATGGCCAGATAACAAGAGTTGTGGGAAGCATTTAGAGACCTACACTTGGACGTGAAGTTTGCACCACGAGTGTTAAAGTGTGGGATGATAACAATTTCGAGTGGATTACTTGAGGAGATTGCAAACCTGCAAGATGACACATTTGAAGGTGCAAACACGAGAAGGGGGGTTGAATTGTGTTTGACTTAACTTGAATCTTTTTCTGTTTTTATACTTTCAAAACAAAACTTAATGTATAATTAAAAACAGAGTTAGCAGCGGATAAAAATAAAAATAAAACTCACAGATTTTATACTGGTTCACCGCTAACGAGGCTACGTCCAGTCCCTTCGCCTTGAAGGATTTCACTAATTCAATCTTGAATTACAACCTTGCTACTGACCCTCCAAGTCAGTCTTCTCAATAGTCTAACAATCCTAGACTTCTTGAGGAAAACAACCTTGTCTTCAGCCAATCTGACAACCCCAGATTGTAGAAGAAATCACAACACTATGAATCTAATTGCTAAGTACCTTGCTACCCTTTCTGATTCCCTCAGTTTGTAGACTCTACTTCAACAACTTAGATACAACCCTATCTAATTGCCAAGTACCCTGCTACCTCTACTGACTCCCTCAGATTGTAGACTCTACTTCAACAACTTAGATTTGCCACAGTTGAAAGAAAATAACACGAGTACTTGCTTCTTGAAAGCTAAAACTCACAATTGACTTCTATGAAAATTTGGGTGTTTGTTGCTTTGGAAGTGTATGACTCTTTTGTGATTTTTGATACTTTATTCTTCAGTATTAAGTCTCTATTTATAGTTGAACTTTAGAACTTCACTGATTCTTTACTTCTGCAGTATATTTAGATTAATCTGTTTTGAGAATATTCTGGAGTAGTTTGCTCAGATTCTGTTTTGAGACTTTTGCTCAGATTCTGTTTTGAGCCTTTTTCTCCAATTCTGTTTTGAACATTTTTCATTCTTCTTCTTTAATCCTTATGATCAAATCTGCACCATTGGATCTTAATGCGATAGTCCATATCTGGACCAGCCTATTTGATATTCTGTGATCCTCTGATTTCGGCCATTCCTGGACCACACTTCCTAACCCTCTGATTTCGGCCACCACTGGGCCATGGTCTAATTTTCTGATCTGGACCATCACTGGACCAAATAATTATTTCTGAACCATTGATCTGGAAATTTTTACTCTGATCTGGACAGATTCTAGACTTTGGTCTGGAACAAACTGAAATTAACTTGAACAAAAAATATTTCAGTCTGGACATTTTATCTTTAATTTTGGACCAGGTCTAGATTGATTCTGGAACTCATTTCTTTTGGTCTGGACTTAGTTCCATGCCCTGAATCATGCTATCTTATGATCTTGGCCAAATCTGAATTGATCCTTTTGTTCTGGACTCATAAACATACCTTCTGGTCAAGTCTGGAACAATTCTGGACTGTGTAATTTTTCACTGCCAGGCCATCTTCTGGTCAGAATAACTTCTGGAATAAAATTGATATTTGACTCCTGTTTGTCTGGAACAACTCTCCTTCTGGTAGGCTTTCCAATGGTATGATCCATGTTTCATTATGAATTTTCTTCCTTCTGTTCCGGGCCACCAAACATATCCTCTGGTGATGTTTTGACATCCTGGAACATCTTCTGGAAATTCTAGAATTCATTTTCCTTTGATCTCTACTTCTATTTCCTTTAGTTTCTGAGGCATTTAACTTAATAATTCAAAGTACAAAATAAGTTTACATTGAGTACATTTGTAAGCATCAAAATCCTAAGTACTTAGAACCAACTTGGTTCCAACAATCTCCCCCTTTTTGATGATGACAAAACCTTAACTTATTTTGCTAACTTATGACTCGAAAACTTTGAATTACTCCCCCTCAGACCAATCTCTGCCGCTAAGTCTGATACTCTCCTTTTCAACTCATTCTTTGTTCTCTCTTTCTTTTCTTCTCTTCTCCTCTCCTTTTCAACTCATTCTTTTTGCTCTCTTTCTTTTTCTCTCTTCACATTTCCTCTCATTTTCAACTCCTTCTGTTTTCACTCTTTCTTTTTCTTTCTTTGTTTTTCTCTCTCCCTGTTTCCTCTCCTTTTCAACTCCTTCTTTTTTCTTTCTTTCTTTTTCTCTCCTTCTTTCTTTTTATCTCTCCTTTTCTACTTATTTCTCCTTTCTTTCTCTCTCTCTCTCTCTCTCTCTCTCTTATTCTCCCCCTTTTTGTCATCAGCCAAAAAGTGGTCCTACTATTTTTGATTTTTTTTTCTTTACAAAGTACAGAACATAAATTAAAAGACAGAAAATAAAATAACAGGAAATTTTAAAAACTCCTAAGATGACTACTTGAGCTAGTCAGGTATGGAGGTAATGCTGAGATGCTTCTTAATGAACTTAAACCTATCTTCTGGTAAAGCTTTGGTGAAGATATCAGCCCATTGATGATCAGTGTCCACAAACTGAATGTTGAGTACTCATTTCTGAACATAATCTCTGATGAAGTGGTGTTTGATTTCTATGTGTTTGGCTCTAGAATGTAGGATAGGATTTTTGGTTAGGCAAATTGCAGAGGTGTTATCACAATAGATGGGTATGTTGGATTCTAATATTTTGTATTCTTCAAGTTGATGCTTCATCCAGAGTAGTTGAGAGCTGCAGCCAGCTGCTGAAATATATTCAGCTTCTGCTGTTGACATGGCAATAGTGTGTTGCCTCTTACTGGACCACGAAATTAAATTGTCTCCTAAAAAGGTACAATAGCCACTGGTACTTTTCCTTTCCAACTTGTCTCCAGCATAGTCAGAATCACAAAAACCTTTTATTTTGTAGGTGGGTGTTTTCTTGTATAACAAGGTAAGGTTGGTGGTTCCTTTAAGGTATCTCAAAATTCGTTTGAAAGCAGTTAAATGGGATTCCCTAGGTTCAGCTTGAAATCGGGCACAGACACAAACACTAAACATAATGTCAGGTCTAGAAGCAGTTAAATATAGAAGGGATCCGATAATACCTCTGTATGTTTTCTGGTCTACCTTTGTACTGGTTTCATCTTTCTCAAGTGAGCAGGTTGGGTGCATGGGGGTGTACTTAGATTTGTGAATGAGTATACCTGATTTACCTTGATGAATCTGAATTCCCAGGAAGAACTTAAGTTCTCCCATCATGCTCATTTGAAACTCCTTCTGGCCACTGGAACAAAAAATCTCAGTGTAATCTATACCTTTCTGTTGACTGTATCCTTGAGCTACAACTTCACCCTTTTCATTGAATTTGCTTCTGAACACCTACTTGGTTCCAATAATGTTTTTGTTTGGTCTGGATACCAGATCCCAAACATCATTCCTTTGGAATTCATTCAGCTCTTCTTGCATAGCAGGTATCCAACCTTCCTTTGCCAAAACTTCATCAACATTGCTTGGTTCGCATCAGCTTCTGGTTCTGGTGAAACTGTAACAGCTTCAGATTCTGGTAAATATCCAGATTTCTTTTCTGACTTATCTTGGCTGTTTCTGACTTGATCAGATTTATCTTTTCAAGATTTGTCATGTGTTGCTGACTTGCTTGTATCCTTTACCTTCCCAGGTACTTCTGTTTCTTGTGCTTCTGCTCCCTTTGGTGAACCTGCACTATTTTTATCTTGCTTTGATTTGTCAAGATCAAGCAGTTTGTCATATTACATAATGCAAATCAAATGATTTAAAATTTAACTCAATACAGCCAAACCATTCGTTCTGCTTCTGCTTCTGCTCCCTTTGGTTCTGTAGAACCTGTACTATCTTTATCTTGCTTTGATTTGTCAAGCAGTTTTTCATATACCATAATATAAATCAATTAATTTAAAAATGAACTTAGTACAGCCAAACCATTAATTCTGCTTCTGGTGGTTTCTGTTTGTTTTTGAAACCACTGGAATGCTGTTTCTTCTGAGTGTTCAATTCGTGTGAATCACCTGGTTCCTCTGATGTTTTGAAAACCTGCAGAATACTTATCTAGCTTTGATTTGTTAAGATCAAGCTTCTTGTTATCACAGTAAATATTAAATAATAATAGTATTTACAGCAAGATGTAACCTCAGGTTTACTCTGAAAATCCTCTTGCTTCTGATTTTCAGATTCCTAATCTATATGTTCTGAGATTACATGGTTTGGATGAGGGAATTTGAATTCCCTTCCAGGTTTGTAGTCTTGATGAATCTCACTGGAGAGTTTGAAGAACTCTCTTGATTCTGATTCTTTAATTTCTGTTTTGGCTCATACACCATATTCCTCTGGTGATTTTGGAACTTATGGTGATTCTGATAATCATACTTATTTTGATAATTAAAGTAGTTCTGATGATCATACCTCAACCTATGATATTGATACCTGTTCAGGTTCTGGTTCTGGTATTGATTCTGATTCTGGTTCCAGTGTTGATTCTGGTTCCAGTTTCTGTGCCTCCAGTTCAGGTTCTGGTTCCAGTGTTGGTTCTGGTTCCAGTTCCTGTACCTCTGATACTGGTTCCAGTTTTGGTTTTGGTTCCAGTTTCTGTGCTTCTAGTACTGGTTCCAGTTCTGGTTCTGGTTCCAGTTCCTGTTCCTTTGATACTAGTTCCAGTTCTGATTCTGGTTCCAGTTCTTGTTCTAATACGAGTGATATCCATGATATTTCCTGTTCCTCCTATAATTCTGGTTCTGGTTCTGATAGGTATTGTGTTGACCAGTTCTTCTTCTACTAGAGTCACTTTGCTTTTGTTTGGTACATGTTGGAACATAAACCTTCTTCTGCTTGTGCGTTGCCAACACCCATTGTCCAGGCACCATTGTTGGTGTCTCCTTCTGGTTGCTCAGAATATCTGCAACATAGACAATTTGATCTTTTGGTACCCATAACTGATTGGGTCCAGGTTTGTTAGTTGTAACAGCTCTCTGATCTTGTTCAGATTTTACCATTGGACAAGATAATTCAGAGTGACCTTTCATGGCACAAACACTACATAAAACATCAGAATGAACAGCTTTATTTTCAGTAATTGTTTCTGTAAAACCAAGACCTCTTTTTCCAGAATCACTGTTTCCATAAATCATAGATGCATTTTTACTTCTTTCCATTCCATTGGAAATAAAGTTTTGAAAAACTTGCTCATGCATATCAGATTTACAAACAGTTTCAGAAGTGGAACAATTATTACTTTTCAGAGTTTGATTTTCAGATTTGAGTCTTGCAACATCAGTTTTAAAATTTTTGTTTTCAATTGCATACTCAGAATTTCTATTCTTTAAAACTTGGACTTCTTTGGTTAGATTTTCCTTATCTTCCCTAAGAGTTTTCAGTTTTAAAGACCTTTTATTGTTTGCATTTAACAAGTCTTTTAAAGTCTCAATTAATTCAGATTTAGACAGATCATAAAATACCTCATTGTCTTCATCTTCTAATTTTGTTCCAGAGCCTGAGCTATATTCAGAACTTGAGTTGGTATGAGCCATCAGAGACAGAATTGTTTCCTCTGATGTGCTTCCAAATTTTCCAGAATGATTGCTTCGATCATTCTTCCTTTTGCCTGTTTTCCTTCTGGAATTCGTGCCTTTATGAGGTCCAAAAGCAGACTTGATGTGAGCTATCTTTGCTATTTCTGCCTCTTCTTCATCAGAAGATTCTTCCTCTGATTCTGATACATCCTAGGCAGCCATCAGACCTTTCTTTCTGTATCTGGAACTCTTCTTGTGCTGTTTTCCTTTTTCCAGATTTGGACATTCTGACTTGATATGTCCAGGTTCATTGCATCCATAACAGATGATGTTCTTCTTGTCAGATTCTTCCTTGCTGTTATGTTTCTTCTAGGAACCTCTCCTCTTTCTGTTTTCCCAGATCTTAACCATCTTCTTGGTTAAGTAAGCCATATCATCATAGTCACTGTCACTATCCTCTGATTCTGATACTGCCTTTGCAGCTTTATTCTGTTTCGACTTCAGAGCCAGATTCTTCTTCTTCTTAGGTTCATCTTCTTCCAGTTCTATTTCATGAGACCTGAGTGAGCTGCAGTAACCATTGGTCTCCACTTTTTTGGTAAACTTCTTAGAATCTTACTGACATGATCTGCAGTGGTATAGCTTTGGTTTAATACTTTTAAACCTGATACCAGAGTCTGGAATCTGCTGAACATTGTTTCAATGTCTTCATCCTCTTCCATCTTGAACAGCTCATACTTTCTCACTAATATGTTAGCCCTTGCTTCTTGAACCTGTTGGGTTCCTTCATAGTCAGAACCAGACTGTCGAATATGCTCTTTGTTGTTTCTTTATTTGTACATCTATCAAATTCCTTGAATGTGATTGCATTGACCATGATGTTTCTGGACTTGTGATGAAGTTTGTGTAATTTTCTCTGATCTGGTGTCATATCATCCATGTCTAATTCTTTAGTTGGATCTTCTGGATCAGTTGGTGCAGTGTATCCTCTGACTATCATCTTCCATAGTTCAGGATCTTGAGATATGACAAAACTTCTCATTCTGTCCTTTCAATACTCAAACCTTTCTCCATCAAAAATTGGTGGTCTGTTGATGTTGCCTCCCAATTCTTCTCTGGATTTTGCCATGTTGAACCCCTTGGACCTTTCCTCAAACACTGTTAAGTGCTCAGCCTTGAGACCGAGCTCTGATGCCAATTGAAGGTGCAAACACGAGAAGGGGGGGTTGAATTGTGTTTGACTTAACTTGAATCTTTTTCTGTTTTTATATTTTCAAAACAAAACTTAATGTATAATTAAAAACAGAGTTAGCAGCGAATAAAAATAAAAATAAAACTCACAGATTTTATACTGGTTCACCGTTAACGAGGCTACGTTCAGTCCCTTCGCCTTAAGGATTTCACTAATTCAATCTTGAATTACAACCTTGCTACTGACCCTCCAAGTCAGTCTTCTCAATAGTCTAACAATCCTAGACTTCTTGAGGAAAACAACCTTGTCTTCAGCCAATCTGACAACCCCAGATTGTAGAAGAAATCACAACACTATGAATCTAATTGCTAAGTACCTTGCTACCCTTTCTGATTCCCTCAGTTTGTAGACTCTACTTCAACAACTTAGATACAACCCTATCTAATTGCCAAGTACCCTGCTATCTCTACTGACTCCCTCAGATTGTAGACTCTACTTCAACAACTTAGATTTGCCACAGTGGAAAGAAAATAACACGAGTACTTGCTTCTTGAAAGCTAAAACTCACAATTGACTTCTATGAAAATTTGGGTGTTTGTTGCTTTGGAAGTGTATGACTCTTTTGTGATTTTCGATACTTTATTCTTCAGTATTAAGTCTCTATTTATAGTTGAACTTTAGAACTTCACTGATGCTTTACTTCTGCAGTATATTTAGATTAATCTGTTTTGAGAATATTCTGGAGTAGTTTGCTCAGATTCTGTTTTGAGACTTTTGCTCAGATTCTGTTTTGAGCCTTTTTCTCCAATTCTGTTTTGAACATTTTTCATTCTTCTTCTTTAATCCTTATGATCAAATCTGCACCATTGGATCTTAATGCGATAGTCCATATCTGGACCAGCCTATTTGATATTCTGTGATCCTCTGATTTCGGCCATTCCTGGACCACACTTCCTAACCCTCTGATTTCGGCCACCACTGGGCCATGGTCTAATTTTCTGATCTGGACCATCACTGGACCAAATAATTATTTCTGAACCATTGATCTGGAAATTTTTACTCTGATCTGGACAGATTCTGGACTTTGGTCTGGAACAAACTGAAATTAACTTGAACAAAAAATATTTCAGTCTGGACATTTTATCTTTAATTTTGGACCAGGTCTAGATTGATTCTGGAACTCATTTCTTTTGGTTTGGACTTAGTTCCATACCCTGAATCATGCTATCTTATGATCTTGGCCAAATCTGAATTGATCCTTTTGTTCTGGACTCATAAACATACCTTCTGGTCAAGTCTGGAACAATTATGGACTGTGTAATTTTTCACTGCCAGGCCATCTTCTGGTCAGAATAACTTCTGGAATAAAATTGATATTTGACTCCTGTTTGTCTGGAACAACTCTCCTTCTGGCAGGCTTTCCAATGGTATGATCCATGTTTCATTATGAATTTTCTTCCTTCCGTTCCGGGCCACCAAACATATCCTCTGGTGATGTTTTGACATCCTGGAACATCTTCTGGAAATTCTAGAATTCATTTTCCTTTGATCTCTGCTTCTGTTTCCTCAAGTTTCTGGGGCATTTAACTTAATAATTCAAAGTACAAAATAAGTTTACATTGAGTACATTTGTAAGCATCAAAATCCTAAGTACTTAGAACCAACTTGGTTCCAACAACATTGATCCAAGAAAAGAGGAATTTGATAGCGCAAGGGCAGACAACTGAGTTCAGCGTCGGACCAGATAATATTCTGAGGTGTAATGGAAGAATTTGTGTACCGGAAGTTGCAGAGATGAGAAGAATGATTTTGGAGGAAGCTCATAAGAGTAAGTTGAGTATTCATCCTGGAGCAACCAAGATGTACCAGGACTTAAGGCAGAATTTCTGGTGGCCAGGAATGAAGAGGGATGTGGCAGAATATGTATCAGCTTGTTTGACTTGTTAGAAAGCGAAAGTGGAACATCAACGACCTGCTGGAATGCTGCAACCTTTGGACATACCAGAATGGAAGTGGGACAACATTTCCATGGATTTCATAACAGGACTGCCCAAGACAAGGAAAAAGAATGATTCAATTTGGGTAATAGTGGACTGTTTGACAAAGTCCGCACATTTCTTACCGGTAAGGACCGCTTATAAGGTAGATAAGCTGACGGAAATCTACATCGCTGAGATTGTGAGGTTACACGACATCCCATCGAGTATAGTATCGGACCGTGACCCGAAGTTCACATCTCATTTTTGGGGAGCGTTGCATGAAGCTTTGGGGACGAAACTGAAATTGAGTTCAGCCTACCATCCGCAAACAGACGGACAAACTGAGAGAACAAATCAATCCTTGGAAGATCTATTGAGAGCATGTGTGTTGGATGACAGAGGAAACTGGGATGAGGTGTTGCCATTGATTGAATTCACATACAACAACAGTTTCCACGCAAGTATCGGAATGGCACCCTATGAGGCCTTGTACGGACGCAAGTGTCAGACGCCTTTATGCTGGTATAAGGATGGAAAGAGTATGATTGTTGGACCTGAGATGGTGGAACAGACCACAGAGAAAATCAAGAGAATACAAGAGAAGATGAAGGCTTCACAAGATCATCAGAAGAATTATGAGGACAAGCGTCGCAGACCCTTGGAATTCGAGCAGGGCGATCATGTATTTCTCAAGGTTACACCTACAACTGGTGTTGGCAGGGCTATTAAGTCAAGAAAGTTGACTCCGAAATTTATTGGACCATACCAGATTACTGCGCGTATTGGACCATTGGCCTATCGGATTGCTTTACCTCCAATGTTGTCCAATATTCACAACGTATTTCATGTGTCGCAGCTAAGGAAATACATTGCAGACCCGTCACATGTAATCGAGCCAGATACAATTCAGCTGAGCGACAACCTGTCTTTTGAAGTATTGCCTGTAAGGATTGAAGACAGGAAGACTAAACAGTTGAGAAACAAGGAAGTCCCACTAGTCAAGGTAATTTGGAATCCGACTACTGATGACGCAACGTGGGAACTGGAGAGTAAGATGAGGGAACAGTATCCTCAATTGTTTATGGACATGTAGTTTCGAGGACGAAACTAATTTAAGGGGGGTAGTATTGTAAAACCCTTAATTTGTAATGTTAATTTTGGAATTCTTGTCAAGGGTATTTTGGGAATTTTTGTAAAATATTCAATTTATGTATGTTTTAAATGAATATATATATATATAAATATTTATTTTGGAAGAGGAATTAAAATTATTGGATGAAGAATTAAATTAATTTAATTTCGAGTAATTAAATTAATTGGACCATTAATTAAGGATTAGTGGTTAATTAAAGGATTAAGTGCTGAAATGATACAACATTATTTTATTAGTATTTTTAAGAAGGAATGCACTCAAGTAGTTCTATAAGTACACGGCAGGGGGACTGAGCTAAGACCAGAACTCATATCTCCCTATTTTGCATGTAATGAGTGATTGCATATAACAGTAACTTTCCTCCCATTTCTGCCCCTGTTTTCTGAAAAACAGTTTCACGGTTTTCAAATTCAAAAGAGGGAATTCCTCAAAACACCATAAAACTGAAAATCCAAACCTCAAACCAGAAAACCCACAATAGTAAAGTTAATCCCCACTTCATTACGAAGCCAAAGAACCCAGTTTGGTAGCAGCACACTTAGGCAGCAGCTTCCACCTGTTTTTGGACGCAAAAAGGGGAACGACGGCTGAAACAAGAGCAGAAGCAGAACACGCTACAAGGGTAACGGCACCTTCCATCTTTTAGCTGCATTAGGACCACGAATGTGTGTTACTTCAGTTGTGTTTAAAAGAAAAACTGTTTTTCGAAAATGACATTTTGAAAGAAAATGCATTTTGTTGATATGTGATTATTCTGATGGTTGTTGTTGGTTGTTTTTCTAATAAAACATGCTGTTTTGCCTACGTGTGAAAGCTGAAAATGTTTGCATGTTATTTTAATTATGATTAAAATGCATGTCATAAAACTGTTTTGAAAATGGTCTTAAAATGCAAAAATGCATTACGTTGGTGTTTTGTTGCTCTGTGATGCGTGCTTGTTATTCTGATGTGTTGTCAAAACTGAGTATTTGCATGTTTCGGATGTTTGAGAAAAACTGAGCACTTGCATGTTTGTTCTGGTGAGTGAGAAATCTGAAATGTTGCATGATGTGCTGATGGTTTGAAAAAAACTGGATGATTCTGATTCCGTTGTGTCTCGTGTGATTTTGGTGATATTGATGATTCTGATTCTGGTTGTGTTGTGTGATTCTGGTGGTGTTGATGATTTTAAAGGAAAAAGTGATTTTAAATGAGGAAAGGGTTTTTTTTTAAAAAAGTGCAGAATCTGTTCGATATTTGGTTGTCTTTTTTTTTTTTAATGAAAACAGTTTGAAAAGGGTTGAACTTTCACTGGTTTTCGAAGGTGTATTCGACTACAACATGTGTGTATTCGAATACAACCTTCCAGGGTTCGGTTTTATTTAAAGTTTCAAACCTCTATTCGAATACGAGCCCTGTATTCGAATACAGAGGAAAGATTTTTGCTTATGTATTCGCATCTGTATTCGACTACGATCATGTCGTATTCGAATACATAAGTGAAATTTTAACACTGTATTCGCATCTGTATTCGACTATAGGCATGTTGTATTCGAATATTGAATGTTGTTTTTCACTGGTCTCAGTTTCTGTATTCGAATACAGATTCGTGTTTCTCCAGAAGCACTGTCTTTAGCTTCTATATTCGAATACAAGGAAGCTGTATTCGAATACAGATTCGTGTTTTCCAGAAAATCAAATTTTTAACTCTGTCAAGTGGATTTTAAAATGTTGAGAAAACTCTGGGAAGGTTTAAATGATTAAAAATGGAATCTGTGAAATGGTTTTAAAGGTGAAGGGATGATGTTTTAAAAACCTTTAAGAACATGGGAGAAATGCTGAAATTTTTCAAGGTTTGGTCTTTGTATTCGACTACAGACATACTGTATTCGAATACAAAGTGTTAAAACTGCAGTTCATGCTTCTGTATTCGAATACAGGGGGTCTGTATTCGAATACAGATTCGAGTTTCCAGAATTTCCAAGTTTTAAGAGTGTTTTGTAAAACCCTGAGTGTTTGGGGAATGTTGGGACTATTGTGGGGAATTCAAATGGAACTTTTGGTGATATTTTGAAGTTGTGGTGATGAAGTTTTTTGAAACTTTACTGATGTATTGAAAGATGTTGTTTTGTGCACTGAGACTGCCCCTGTATTCGAATACCAAAGGGCTGTATTGGAATACAGGGTGTGAATCTGCACTGTTTTTGGCTTCTGTATTCGAATACAGAGGAGCTATATTCGAATACAGATTCGTAAAATTCCAGAAATCCTCAGTTTTAAACTCTATAATTGAATTCTAAGAGTATGGGAAAACTTTTCAAAGTGTTAATGATTAATGGACTGTTTAATCATGATTGTGATGTTGTTATTTATGACTGTGCTGAAATATTTAAACATGATGAAGAGCATGAATTGTCTAATTTTGCATTCTGTTTCTAGAGAAGTGAAACACTGCATATTCATGCATTGCATAGTCAAGTGGTACCCGCGATGGGCCACGGAGTAATGTGCAACCACGTGCTGATCTGTGAGCGATTGCACGAGTGCTGGTCTGTGAGCGACTGCACTAGGTACTGATCTGTGAGCGATTGTACCTTGGTATATAAGTGCTGGTCTGTGAGCGACTGCACTGGTACTGGACTGTGAGCGTCTGTACCTTGAAATGCGCAACCACGTGCTGATCTGTGAGCGATTGCACGAGTGCTGGTCTGTGAACGACTGCACTAGGTACTGATCTGTGAGCGATTGTACCTTGGTTTATGTCAAACGTGCTGGTCTGTGAGCGACTGCACGAGTGCTGGTCTGTGAGCGACTGCACGAGTGCTGGTCTGTGAGCGACTGCACTGGTGCTGATCTGTGAGCGATTGCACCCTGGTCATGAGGGCCGTTAAATTGTGCTGGTCTGTGAGTGACTACACCTTGGTGATTCCAAGAAAATTATGCATGAGCATATATGCATTACATTGAGGGATTTGACCGGTGGGTGACGATTGTTTATATGACGAATGTTGGAAATTAATGTGTGTGATTGCTGTCCAGAATCTGAAATTCTGAATTAATGGTTGTGTTTTGTTGACGTGTTGTCTGTACTTACCACATATATCATAATAATTGGCCGCTGTTTTTGAAAAGACATATATGTTATGCAATTTCCAATGAGCATTTTTATTGTCATCATATATTATGCCATGAATACATGTGTTGTTGTGAAATATATGTTATGTGCTTAATTGTTAATTTCGGTCGGTGACCCTTGCTATTATATTGTGGACTTTGGGCTTTGCCCTCAGATGTTACCCAAACCCATGCCACCCGTGGGTACCCGAACGACGGAAACGTCATTGAACTTCCTTGACCGCTACTCGCGCACTGCTTGGGTATTTGACCCCATCTCAAGCAGAGCGACTTACACGGTGTGGTTGGAACGGACGAGCAGAACCAACGGCGTTGAGGACTTTGTAGAGCGCACTCATGCGAGTATAGACTTTCGTGTGCCTTCCCGTCTCGTGTTGGAGGCACACGGAATTTTCGACGATGCTGAGGAGTCCGTTGGGAGGGTTGAGACGGAGGCCACCGTAGGAGTGGTGACTCCCAACCCGGTGACTGGAGGAGTTGTACATGAGTCCGAGGCAGAAGGGAAGACTGATGAGCCGAAGCTAGCAGCAGCTGAGATTCCGGGTCCGTCTAGGATCTCCGACGATTGTTATGAGATTCCGGCTCCGCCGAAGCGGCCGAGACTATGTATTGAGCTGACTTCTGAGGAGATCAACCCCTCGCTGTATGATGATGAGGAGGAGAAGGTCACGTCAAGGCGAGCGGCAGATTCGGAGAGGACTTGCTTGGGATGCGGGGGGAACCCGTGCTACTGTAGCTTTAGCGCATGATCAGTTAGACTTGATGTATTAGGCTTGAGCTGGATATGTATTTTGTTTTTATTTTGAAAAACTATTGTTGTACTATTTAATTCCGCACTCTGATATTGACCTTTTGAGAATATTATGATATTATTATCTTTCAAAAATGTTTTATTGTTAATCATTAAATTTCCAGAATTAAGTAATTCTTTTAATTCTTTTCGAATTAAATTGGAAGATTCATTTTAAATATTTATTCATTTAAAAAAAAAATGCACTCGCGCTGTGTTTTAAACTCGGGGTGTTACATTACTTACCAACTAGTATCAGTTTCTATTGATGCTAGTGACTCGAGTTTCATGTTTTACTCAAGTGGAATTTATACAGGAGAATGTGGAACTGAGTTACATCATGGTGTTACTGTTGTTTGTTATGGTAGTGCTAATGGTACTGACTATTGGTTGGTGAAGAATTCATGGGGCACAATGTGGGGTTAGAAAGGATACATAAGAATGCAAAGAGGCATTGCTTCTAAGGAAGGTTTATGTGGCATTGCCATGGATTCCTCTTATCCAACTGCTTAAATACTCCAACTATGTAAACTTATATTTTAACCATACTAAATGTATACTGTTTAAAGCAAGTAATTGATTACAAGAATATAATAGCATATGTTATAATAGCAAATATAAAATCCAACTCAAACCAGGCAGAAACAGAGGCAAAAGCAAAGCAATAGAGGATGTTAAAAAAATACCTAAGCAAACCAGAGTTCAGCAAACCAGATTTCTCTATCAAAGCTAGGCTCCAAAGCTTGAACTTCTTTATCAAACTCTTTAAAAAGCCTGGAAAAAAAATAGACCCAACAACATATACAGTAAGTAAAGTTTCTCTAACATTGTTTCAGCTGGGGTTCGAGCTAGGGTTTGAGCTAGGGTTCGAACCCAAGTGCTTCTGATCAAGTTATCCATATAAAAAAACACATAGTATACTATAGCAAAAAGCTCTTTCTCTATTTCTGATCAGTACTCAATTTGAAGAGAGAAATAGTTAAAGGAAGCGTCAACAACAAAGAAGATGAGAGCTTTACCTTATATAGCATAGCAAGATGACGGAAGACGACGAAAAGATGGAGTACAATGAAAAGGCGACGCTGGAAAGATCACGAAGGGAGGACGGAGCAAACAGAGACGAAGGGAGGCCACAATGAAAAAATTTGAGATGGAGAAAGATCACGAATAAGGAAGATGGAGGGTAGTCGTGAATGGGGAGGAACCTGAGATGGAGGATGGAAGGTTTGGTCGCAATTTTGGGGAAAATGCAATTTTGGGGAACCTGAAACACATTTTGGAGCAATAAGGGTTTTGGAGGTTTTGGGGCGGCGGCGGTTGACAAAAACCGCCCCAAGAACCATCGCGATTTTGTGATAAGGGCGGTTGTTCAGGAACCGTCGCAAGTCAAGTGTCGCAAAACTGAAATTTTTTTGTAGTGATTACAACAAAAAATAATAAAATACAAATACAAAAAAACTAATAATATTTTATTAATATATAAGAAAATCATCAATTTCTTTCATAATTGTATAATGAGGAAAAATAGAATGCTCACGAGTACGGTACACATATCAATTTCAATCACTATGCCAAAAAACACGTTTTATAGCGCTTATTTTGGTATTTTATAGCACTTATAAGTGCTATTAATGTTGGCGCCGTTTTATAGTGCTATTATATGTGATTGTGTTTTATAGTACTTATTATAAAAGAAACACTATAAAAAGGCTTAATAAACGCTATACGAGCTATAAAAGGCAGGTCACATATAATACCTCTTAATAAACGCTATTATAATAGTTTTCTTTTTTAAACAAATTGACCAAATCATTATTACTAGTTTTTTACCTTAATTAATTATTATGATTTTATTACTAATATTTATATATTTTTTTAAGTTATAGCAATTGTAAAATATGTAATGAATTTATCAAAATGCTCAAGCTTTCATTAAAAGTATAGTCATAGTAATATAAATGTACTTAAAGTATAAAATGTGATAATACGACTCATTTCATAATAGCCAAAAAAAAATTATTCTAAAGAAACAAAAAAAGAAAAACACATGTTGCTAGCACTACATAATCCTCTTGCACCCTTGAATGAAATAGGTTTACTTGGATCATCAATTGATTGAAATTACAACAAAAAAATTAGTTAAAATTTTCCAAATTACAATAAAAATATTTTAAAGAATAAGCTTGACACAATATTTGAAACCATAAATTTAAATCTTTAACCCATAAGTTACTTGTGTAAGACATACTTTTAATTTTCATTGCAATGATATATTTATTAACTTAAATCATATATATGTATGTACCTGCTATTTCTTCTTGTAAGCTCTAAGAAGCTATCAAAAGCAAATATTTGAAAAAATTAAATAAAAATGTACCCTCATATTTATATATGCATCTTTAGTTACAACATTACACAAATTAATAATCAATATTACAAACAATTTTGGTGCAAAAGAAACACAAATGATGACATATACAAAAAAGATAATATATATACATTTCTTACGATGAGGTTATCACGAAGCCTTAGATTAGTAATGATAAAGTTCTTCTTGATACGTTCAAGTGTGGTAACAAGATCAAGAACCTTTCTCTTTTCTCTCTTTTGTGTAAGTTTGTCATCAAAACTATTAGGCCTCTCATCTGATTGGATATCCATGACATCACCTTGAATGTATCTCCAACTTATTGGCGCTATAGACGAAAGCTCATTGAGAAAAAAAAAAGTAACAAAAAAAGAAGATAAAAAAACACTACAAAACCGACGACAAATTAACCATAAATCTAATATGTTGACCGGTTTAAAATGAAATGCATATGCAAGTAGTATTCTGATAGCCTCTAACCTCACAACAGGAGCAAAAGTCTCATCATAATCTATACCTTCCTGTTGATTATACCCTTGTGCTATCAGTCTTGCTTTGTTTCTGATTTTTTCATCCCTTTTCTTAAACTAACATGCATACTCTAAATGTCCAATTTTGTTATAGTATGAACATTTGATTTTACATTTATGCTCTTTTTGTTCTAGTACAAAGAAGTTCTCATAAAGCTTTTGTTTTTTAGTTTTATCGAATCCAAGACCAGGTTTGTCAAAAATTCCTACTTGGGAGCCCATAATTTTTTGAAAGGTTTTCAGTGGATTTGATACAGTTTAACAAATCGTTTTTGAGACATTCAATTTTAGTTTTAAGAAGAATTTTTTTTAGTTGCATAACATTATTGATCTTCAAATTTATCATATTTTTTGAGTTGAGATTCTTGCATGTTTTGAATGACCTTTTTTAGTTCATTATTCATAGCCTGAGCTTTTTCTTTTTCTTTATTTTCTTTGTAAAATTGTTCTTTAATTGAGCTGGATTTTTTGAATAAGAAGTTTGAATCATTTAAAAGATTATCACATTATATTCCCATTTTTTCACAGAGTAGACATGGTTCAGAGTTTGTTACCTCATCTTCTTCTGAGTTGGCCATCAAGTAGATGTTTTCTTCTTCGTTTTCCTCTGCTTCTGATTCATCAGAATCATCCCAAGTCACGATCATAGATTTTTTCTTGAATGAAAATTTATTTGGTGCTCTTTTGTTCAAAGGACATTCAACTTTGTAATGTCCTACTTTATTGCATCCAAAGCAAGTGATATGACTTTTGTCAATTTTAGCTTTGGGACTTTCTCTTTTCTTGGGAATGTTCCTTTTTATTTGATCCCTTCTCTTCATCGTTCTCTGAATTTTTCTGGTAAGAAGAACTATCTCTTCATCAACTTCTTCTTGGCTATCTTCAGATTCACTTTTCTCATTTGATTGAGGTGATGCATTCTGAGAATTATGTGATGCTTTTAAGGCAATTATCTTATTCTTTTTAGCTGGTTTATCTTCCTGCAGCAGCACCTCGTGCGCTCGTAGAGTTCTAATGAGTTCTTCTAGTCCTAGTGTCTCGAGATTTTTGGCTTGGCTTATGGTTGTCACCATTGGTCTCCATATGATTGGAAGACACCTCATAATCTTTCTTACTATATCTTGTACGGAGTATGATTTCCCAAGATAACTCATCTCATTCACAATGGTTGTGAATCTTGAGTACATTTCATCAATTGTTTCTCCTTCACCCATTTCAAACAACTCGAACTTTCGTATGCCAATATCTATTCTTGTTTCTTTGACATGGCTTGTTCCTTCATGATGAGTTTACAGTGTATCCCATACTTTCTTTGCAGTATCGCACTTATCTACTCTTTCACTTTCTTCCCTGCTTAAAGCATAAGATAAAAATAGTTGAGCTTTAGAGTTTAGAAGTATCTTGGCTTTGTCTTCAGCTGTCCAGTCCGCTTCTTTCTTTTCAGCAGATGTTGGATCATCTTGATTGACTCTTGGAACAAAGTTTCCATCAGTTATTATACGCCACATTCCTGTGTCTTGTGATTTTAGGAATAACTGCATCTTGCTTTTCCAGAAGTAATAATCTGCTCCATCAAAGTAAGGCAGTCTGTTTGAAGACCCTCCTTCAACGATGTACTTAGCTTTTGACATTGTCTTCTAGATTTTTTCTCTAGCACTTTTTAGGTGTTAATTCTAAGAGACGGGGCTCTGATGCCAATTGAAGTGACAATGTTGATCACAAGAATAGGAGGTTTGAATTGTGATTACTTTAAAAAATTTCTACAATGAACTTTAAAACTCAAGATTGATCTTGGTTTGGTAAATAAAAAAAGTAGAACGTTCTTTGTTAGAATAAATTAAAACTTTAATAAGTGATCAGTGATGTGCAGGTGATAATTAAAATGAAGATAAGAGAAAGACAATTCACACAACGATGTGTCCTAGTTCACACAACGTGGGCTACATCTAGTCCTCACAATCTTGTGAGCTTTTTCACTTATATGGTCAAAACAAGATTGTTCCTGTTTTTTCCCACAAAAGATCAACCTTGATCTATTACAGCAGATTGTCTTTCACCTTGAAAGATATTTCACAAATTACTCCTTAATACTTGGAAGAGTATTTACACTTATCCTTTTTACACAATCCGCTTCTTTCTTTTCAGCAGATGTTGGATCATCTTGATTGACTCTTGGAACGAAGTTTCCATCAGTTATTATACGCCACATTCCTGTGTCTTGTGATTTTAGGAATAACTGCATTTTGCTTTTCCAGAAGTAATAATCTGCTCCATCAAAGTAAGGCAGTTTGTTTGAAGACCCTCCTTCAACGATGTACTTAGCTTTTGACATTGTCTTCTAGATTTTTTCTCTAGCACTTTTTAGGTGTTAATTCTAAGAGACGGGGCTCTGATGCCAATTGAAGTGACAATGTTGATCACTAGAATAGGAGGTTTGAATTGTGATTACTTTAAAAAATTTCTACAATGAACTTTAAAACTCAAGATTGATCTTGGTTTGGTAAATAACAAAAGTAGAACGTTCTTTGTTAGAATAAATTAAAACTTTAATAAGTGATCAGTGATGTGCAGGTGATAATTAAAATGAAGATAAGAGAAAGACAATTCACACAACGATGTATCTTAGTTCACACAACGTGGGCTACGTCTAGTCCTCACAATCTTGTGAGCTTTTTCACTTATATGTTCAAAACAAGATTGTTCCTGTTTTTTCCCACAAATGATCAACCTTGATCTATTACAGCAGATTGTCTTTCACCTTGAAAGATATTTCACAAATTACTCCTTAATACTTGGAAGAGTATTTACACTTATCCGTTTTACACACAAGGATTTTACAACACTCCTTACACTATCTGTAACTCTATAGTGTTTGAGTTTCACAAGTGATTTGAAATGAGTTTGATTTGATAAGTAGTTACTCAACTCTTGTTTGAGTTTCTATTTCGAGCAATCGGATTTGGACCTTGATCTTTGAATCTAATGACAGAAAACTGCAACTTAACTTGCTATTTTTTTTAACTTATGATTCTCAAGAATGATGCTTTTAATGGAGATTGATTGCACTTTGAGCTGATGTTGTTTCCCTTGCATTAGAGTTCCTTTTATATGCATTTTGAGGGGCTTTTCCAACTCACATAGCCGTTTGGAAACAGTCTGTAAAGGCTATGAGTTAATAGGCATATGACACAAATGAACGAAGACTGTTCCTGCTGATCTTCAGAACATTCTTCGTTTCCTGTTTTGGAAATTTTTTGATTTATGTCAGTTCCTTCACTTCTATTTTGCGCTTTAGACTTTCATCGTATATTTTAGTGATGTAGTTTTCTCCTTTGTTTCAGCCTTGTGCTTGTTTTTACAATAACTCTTGATTTCTTGGAAAATTAAGCTTGCATCTTGAAGCTTTAATGCTGAATTCACGTTTTTACTGTTTCTGATCACAAGTTCCTTGCTTGTTCAGATTTTGTTACTTGCTTATGTCTTGCTATGAATATTCTTGATTTTATGGTGGTTTGATCATGTCTTGTTTATTTGAGAAATTGTATCTTTGAAGAATTCAAGATCGTTCTTGACAGAGGTGTGTCAGTCTTGGTTTATGCTATTTTTGACTTTGTTAGGGCAAATTAGACTCTTTCAATTTTCTGCTCTTATCTTGTTGTATTTGAAACCTATCTTAGATTTAAAAACACTCAAGAAAACATGTTAAATGCTTTATGATTAGAATCATAGCTTATAGATTAATTAACTTGATTTTGTTCATCAAAACCTTTTAAAAATGAGATTTTTGTCTCAACAATAGATATTATTAAAGAAAAAAAAATCTCATTGCATTAAGTGTGTTGAAAAAAATTTGTGTAAATTGAATTTTCAATTTACTAATGGTTTTTTCATTTTTAGTGCAAAACAATTTGTACTTATTTGTCAACATGTTTATTTTAGAACAATTTTCTTCACTTTTGTCCTCAAGTGTAATTTTTAAAATATATCACATTTGTTGGGCAATTTTACAATTGAAAACCATTTGAAATTCAAGTCTTATGTCCTAACTCAGACGCAAGAATATTATTAGCTTTCCAATCTGCTATCGAAACTTAAGATTAACCGAGGTATTGACTAATTTCTCTCAATTGCGATTCATTTTTCTTCAAACGATTACTTTGATGAAATAACTTTGTCCTTCATCTATGAGTTCATTGACTACTCCAAATAGGGTTAAGTACAATGTGTGGGTATTTTTGAACTATTGAACTAAAATATGCATAAAAGTAAAGTAAAGTAAAACGATAAAGATATAAAATGCGTAAAAAAACTTGTTTTATTGAACAAATGTGTCTTAAAAATTTACATATGTTAGGTATTTATAGGCAAATGTTAGTCTTACTATCCATAATTATGGCCTATAGAAATGTAGCCTTGCTCGACTATGTATGCGGGTAATGCGTGATTGTTCTTGGATGCATGGCGCCTCATGATTGGCTCGTCCTTCGTATTTCTACGACATGTTCTATTGCCAATATTCACGCATGTTTTTCCCTCAAATAGTGTCTTCGAGTTAGTTGTATGAGTGTGATCAATGGCGCTAAAAACATGGAACACAAGCATAACTGTAAAATTATCAAGTTCTATAGATGTTTGACCAATTATTACGCCTTTGTGACTTTTAAGGGCCTCCATAGACTTGAGAAAGATTTGGCTGACTCATTTTCATTCGTCTGAGCTAAGAGAAATTCGGCTAACCTTAAATTCAACTACTTGTCGATCTCGAATAACAAATTATTTAGTTTTATGTGTAAACATAATCATTGAACTTTCTTCTTATCTAAATTTGTCCATGTCATTCATGGTTTTATCAATAACAATAAATTTCCATCAACTTTTGATATAAGGACCATTTTTAAAATGTGGGGATCCATTAACTCTAGAGTAAGTAAGAGAAGCGATAAATTCAACCGTCAAATCAAAAGTTCTCAGTCTCCACAAATTTATAAAATTTTAAAACTATTTGATATTTCATTAAATAATTTTAAATGAACGTATAATAAAATTTAAAAAATAAATAATAAATATCGACGACTAGATTTCATAGATACAAATTTCATTATATAAAACATTGTGCACTTGAAGATTAATATATAATGTGAATAATCACAAATGGAATTAATAAAATTTATCATTTATATTTAGTTATAAAACAAAATAATTTATTTCAGACTTATTCTTATTCCTAGAGTCAATGGATCTAGATCCTGAATTGATTTTCCTCCAACAATTTTCTTTGAGCTCCAATTGTATGATTTTTTGTGACGTTATATATTTAAGCGTAATAAAGGTTTACAATAAATAATTAAATCTCATCGTCACCGTTTTACATATTTTGAACGTTTGATTTTAATTCTCTGAGCCATTAATTTTTTTAATGCCAAAGATCTTTGCTCGGTCAATATTATATTATCTGCCATTTACTATAGATATAAATACCATTACCTAGTTGTGTACGAGGGTTGATTAAAAATATAATTTTGGGACGACACAAACATAATATTATTTTGAGGATAATAATTTTTTGGCGAGACTCTTGTAATTTCTACGTCATTTTGTCACCTCAATTTTAATTAGAAAGAGTATTAAATTCTGAGAGTTTTTTGTCTTAGGCGAATAAATTATTGAGTATAGTGTGCATTTATACGTCTTATACGGTAAATAATGTTGTGTTTGTGTTTGTGATTTAGTTGATGGATTGTGATTGAGAGTATATTAAAGGTTTATGATGATGGTGATTGTTCGTGACATATAGAGTTGGTGGATACTATTTGTGACAAAGTTGGTGGACAACATTTTCCCAACATCCCATACATCCAAATCTTAAACAATTATGTGCATTTTCATGCGTTCTTTCTAAATACAAATAATCATCACCTTTGAAAACCGATGCTCTATTATACACTCCTTTAAATTTTGGAATCACATATGTAGCCATTTCGATAACTCTTAAAGTTGACAGATTCATAACACTAAGAGATCGAACTCTTGATGCTATTTGTTAGTTAAGATGTCCATAGGACTATATAAATGGGTTGAATAGAGTCCCCAACTTTTCGAAGACTTTTTGTTACACAATGTAAATTTATTGAAAAACGGGGTGGAATAGAGTTTGATTCATATTAAATAATTGATTATAAGGTCAATTGATATTGCAACTAATCACATAGATTGAAATAATAATTTTACACAAGAGTTAACTTTGATGAGGAGTGTTCGGAACAACACTGTCTTTTCAACACATTCTTTTATTGTCTTTTCAACACATTCTTTTATTGAGTTAAATCTATATGGTCCCAGAAAACTTCACATGCCATAAACAATCACATTTTGTTAAGTTTAGCACAAAATAATAATAATAATAATAATAAGATTCTCAAATCAATATAAAACTGTGGTTTTTTTTTTTCTGTTATATCTTTTTTTATTTTAATTTTTTAAAATATTTTACATTAAAAATTATATACTAAAATACTCTATTTTTTTTACCTTAAGGGAGATCGCATTCCCGCCCTGCGACCACTTGAAGGATTTTTTTTTCTCTAGTAGGAGGTTGTATCCCCGATATGCAACCATCTACTACCTTTTAATTTTTTAATTTAACAAAGGAATAATATAGTAGGAGTCGCATATCCAAAGGAATAATATATTGGTCGCATCCCAGAGATACAACCTCTTACTCCTACTGTAGAGGAAAAAATCAACCTTCATGCAAATATATTTTAGTATATAAATTTCAATGTATAGTATATTGAGAGTTTTTAAAAAAAGAAAATATATATGAAAGAAAAAACCTAAAACTGTTTGACAATTTTTGATGATTTGCTCCCCTACTAGTGACAAATTAGCCAGGTCAAATGAAATATAAATCGATATTTAGTATTAGTATTACTAATTAATTAACTAATGTTGTCTTAACAAGGTTTATAACGTCTCTTGTCATTGGAAGTTTGTAGTTATTTTAGGCTGCATTTCAACGTCAAAGGTAAAAATATCTTCAATAAAGAAAGTGGCATTTGCACTAACTCGTATTAAAAAAGTTTAAATAAAAGCAAATGAGATTTCATTATTGCGAGGTGAGAAGTGCAACCTGTCATTATGCTTGGAATGATTTGATTAGTAGTCTTTGTAAAGTTAACCCAATAAGAAGATATTATTAGATTTAAATGCTATCAAACATTAAGAAGTGTTTATTAGATTAAGTCCATTGTCCATGTCATGTCATTACTTTAATCGCCTAGTTTCATAATGGACAAGAAGACGAGAGTGCGTTGTTGAACAGCAATTTGATCCAATAAAAAAGCAATTTGATGCAAATAAGGTAACACTAAAAAAGCTAAAACAACAAAAAAAAGAAACGAGGAGAGTCATTTGCCCTTTTAATTTGAGCCTGAGCCACGTAATAGTTGGGATGTGATAACAACTACGGGTGTTGGCTTTAGATTTTTTTTCCAGCTATACTCTTAAAATATCAAACCACAGTTTTTTTTTTCATCTATATTATTTTTTAAAAAAAACTCTCAATTATACTCTACAATAAAATTTATATATTAAAATGTTTGATATTTTATTTTTAAAAGGTCGCATCTCAGACCTAAGAACAAATAAAGAATTATTTTTTTTGTCTGTAGTAAAATGCGACCATCTATAAATTTTTAATTTTTTTATTTTAACAAAAATATAATTGTTAATTTAATAAATTAAAAATATTTAAAAAACAAAATTATATTAATAAAATCAAACAAAATACATTTAATAGAAAAAAAATATATCAAATTTAATGCGGTTGAGTAGATGTGCCAAAACAATAATGTGTTATATTATTTTAACATCTTCCTCCTATAACTTTACAGATAACTTAGCAACTTAATTTTATTTTGTTAACAACTCTCTCAAATTTTCTTCCGGATCTAATAAATAAAAAATAATAATAATAATAAAAGTAAATTATATTAATAAAATCAAACAAAATACATTAAATTGAAGAAAAAATACAGCAAATTTGAAGAAAAAAATTCATCAAATTTAAATTAATGATGTCCTGGAGTTCCACATCAACATCTAGGCAATCGTCGAATTCGTCTAGCACTTTGAACGAGTTGAGGTTTTTCTGATTAAACGAATTCGACGATATTCTAGATATAAAATTGAAGAACATTTTATTTAAGTTGTTAATTTATCAGCAAAATAAGAAGGACAATAAACAAATCCATAAATCACACCCTCACATTTGTACTCTTGTACCTCAACATTTTTCTCCATCTAACAAAGATATCCATTGTTATTGGTGTACTATAATATAAACTTGAAATTTATGGCATACATTTAAAAAAATGTGTACTATAAAATTAGAATTTCAATACACACTTTATTTCTTCATTTTTATTAGATGCAGTTCTGTTTTTTTTAAATTATATCTAAATAAATTATTTTATTTGAACTAATTTCACATAAAATTATTAATTATTTATATAAATCAAATTTACATAAAATTAAATTTACATATATAATAAATTAAATTTATAAAAGATATGAGAGTTAAATTCACATAACTTATTTAAGTTAACTAGATAAAAAAAAAAGTGTAACCAACAAAAGTATTATTTATTTTATTCCTTTTCAACCCATCCTGCAAGTGTAATCCCCCTCGAAAAAGATCAAGTGCCTAAGTCGATGATATAGGGGTGAATGATCTGGAAAACTTGAGATAAGAGTAAAATGTGAAAAATAAAAAGAGGTAAAATTGAGATTTTTGAGAAATTGTGGAAATAGGAATTTAATTGTGGGGTAGCACTAAAATTTTCAAAATTAGTTCTATACATAAAAATGAGGAAGCCCATTAAGAGAGGAGGAGAGCCCAAGGTAATGAAATGGATATTACACTATACTTTTCATTATACACTCTTTCTAAAACTCTTTTGATTATACACTCGAAAATTATTTTTTGGGATGATAAGAGTGTAATTTCAATATTTTTGAATATATAATTGTTATCAGATTTTCAAAGTGCGACTTTTCACAATAAAAATTTAGTAATTGGAATTGCACATTTATTCATATCAAAGGTATAAATATTCAGGTTGATTTAATTTTTAAAAGAAAAGTAATTTGTACCAATAAAAAAATAGTCTATTTTTGTAATTTATTTTTAGAAATCTCAAACAAATTAAATTGATAATAAATGAGTTGATTTAATTTGGTTTAATTGGGTAGAGTATTTTAAAAATTTAAGAAAGTTATTTTAAATTTTTTAAAATAATTTTTATTTCGACTATTACTTATCTCTATACTATTGACATCTTTTCATTGAAAGAGGTGTACTCTTCTCGTCTTTTCTATTGTGTTGACATATTTATATGTGAAGATGATCTTTTATACTACTATTATTCAATTGTAAATTGACACACCACTTATAAATTTAGAATTTACATATAGTATATGAACTAAATCAATGTACACTTATGTGAACTAACTCACTATTGTCTATAAATTCAAAATTATAGACTATAAAAATTGAAATAACATGCATATTAAAATTATTTTTTGACGTACAATTCTAAGAAGCAGACAAAAAAACTAGTAAAAAAAAAATCACATATATATACTATGAAATGTTAATGGAAGATATAAAATGAGTTTTAAAAATAAGTATGAAACTAGTAGGGGTGTAACTAGCAAATATCCAATTTTAAATCATTTGTCTAGGTGTTGTAACAAGGATCTAAGGGTGTAACTAGCAAATATATTGCTTTGGCGGTGGAATGAATGAGTTTGACCCAGCCCTTTTAATTTGATCTGAGTTTGGTGATAAACTCGTTTCTCCAATTGAGAGGAAAGGAAACAATAATATCAAAGATGTCTTCAGTGAGCACTTCGAAAGGGATTCTAGAGATTGCCAAGTTTGGTGTATACGTTACTGTACCCATCGTTCTTATGTACGTTTACGCTAACAATACCAACAACAATCTCCACAAGTTCATCGGAAGGGTACGTAATCTCTTTCTCTTGATTGAGGGTATTTAATTTATCGCTTTATTCTTTAATTTGAGATTAATAAACTTTAGGTTTATGTTTAATTTGATTAAATTTCTTAAAAATCACTTCCGAAAAATATATCAAATTGAAATGATTTTGAATTTTAATTACTTTACAAGCTGCCCTGTGCTCATCTAATAATATAAGGGTTTTTTCATAGGTTATGAATCAAGTACTTGTTCATTTATATTTTGATGTAAGTCTAGAATTTCTGCATTATGTTTTTCAGCTCTGTTTTACTTTGGAAGTTTCTAGAATCTTCTTCTGCATCAACTTACTGTAATTGAATTAGTTTGTGGTAGTTACATAACTGTTGGACTTAGTTTCTCTTTATAACCTGGTTAGCTATTAGCTATATATAAGCTATAACAGCAATTGCTAGGGTTGTGAAGTGTCATGTGTGATCTATGGTGAACCAGATGTTTGAGAATCGTTTAAAACTTCGACGATGACTGACATCGCTAGTAAAAGTTTAGAGTTCTCCATGTCCTTACGACTGAGACCTTGGTCTAATCAGCGTTGAACGGTTGATTCAACAAAAACAAGAGAAAACAGATACTACATTCTACCTCTATCCCTATATATAAGACCTTCTTGACCAAATCACGGGAATTAAAAAAGTTGATTGTAGCATTAAATTTGTTGGTAATTAAAATTGTTTTAATAGTTAACCCTTGAAGAGGGTTCTATATTTAGGGACAGAGGTAGTATATAAGTTGAGTGTTTGAGCGACTAATATTCGTTTCCCTTGTTGTTTGCCAAACTGACGCCAATTGAGTTTTCGTCTCCGTCTTGGGGTAGAGTAGTATCATGATTTTCTACTTATGAGGAGCGACACTTATGGTTGTTAGAGTTCTAAACAATTTTTAAGATTTGGTCTCCCATAGACCATACGAGAGTTTAGAGTTTGAGACACTATCTGACCCTAGAAGCCACCTTGTATAAGACAGGTTTCAGATTCACAATATTAGTTCATTACATTAGTTTCTCTTTTCTCTCAAAAGAAGTAAAGATTATTTCACAGACATGGGAAAAAAATGTTGGGAAAAAATATATGAAATTCCACCACCTGTTATTGAAGGAAGACTTTTCTTATAATAAGTAGATCGACTTCACTCTTTTGCCATACATAATAGGAGTGGTTGAATCGTGGTACAGGGAGCTATTACATTAGTTTCTCTCATCATTCTGAGCAGAACTACTATTACAGTAAAATTGTCATCATATTGATATATCATCTTATGAACTGTATTTTCTTGTTATCATGTTGCAGAAGTCATACATTGAATATCCTCAGGATACTCAAAAGCCACCACCACCCGAGGAACTTCGGGAGATGGCGAGGGAGCTAGCTCGCAAAAGGAACAATCCTTGATGCTCCTTGTAGGTTGGTTGTGTATTAGTGGTTGTGTACTTGTATCACTGATTATACAGTTAAATATGCTTTTGTTATGTATAATGAAGAATGAGTTCTAAACTACTCTAAATAAAAGTTTTCTATTTTAACTTTGCCATATTTGCAAAATTCTTTAAGTTATATTACGAAAACTTGTATCTTTAAGTTATTCTAGATGAGTTCCATGCTTTTGATAGTAATTTGTATCTTTCAGAGACTATTACGAACATAAGCTCTATTTTTCAAGGACTATTTTGACGATTCAATGAATAATTTGAATTTTTGACCGAGTTAGGGACCAAAGTGACAATGTCCTACACTTTCAAGGACTAAAATGATGATTTACCCTTTTAAAAATTGAACTCAATTAGACGGTTTGATTCTGAATCAAACACTTTGGTCAGTTGAACGGTTCGATCAGTTTAAGGTAATTGGATTATGACCTAAAGAACTCATCATACCAATGTTGTGTTTGGTTTTTAAAACATTGCATAGATTGAGACACCACATATTTTAACCTTCTTTTGATTCAACAACACTTTCTTTTGTAAGTGAAGCGTTATCCATTGTGAATAAGCAAGATCAACAACACTTGGAAGTGTCTCATAAAAATTGGAGTAGTCAACTATGTTATTTTCCTTCCAAAACATGCAGTCCTATGAAAAATGGAACTCTTGGACAAAGATACTTTCCTGGAACCGAGGAAACAATGACATACTCAAGTAGTTTGTACACTACATTGTTATGACCAATGTAAAATATAGTAATGAAATGGAAGGCTGCTTTAAGTCTTTCTTTTGAGAGGTAACTCCACCTTCACCCTTCGTTCTTAATGTTTTTATTTTATTTATGGTCATTCATTGATCTTTCTGACCTATTAGGGATTGATTATAGACTTTGAATTAAATGAGATTGATGCTATGTTTATTGTTGACTGTAGCGCAGCATAATTTGAATAAAGTGTTAAATAGCAGCTATAAAGGTATTATTGTGCTATAGCTTTGCAGAATTTGAACAAAATTCAATTTTCTGTCAAAAAAAAAAAAAACCATTGTTATGCAATCCTTTTGACAGATATTATACTGATCAAATTAATAAAGCATTTGTGTCTAGGTGATTGCAGTCCTTTTGACAGATAGTATACTGATCAAATTAATTTTCCTAATTTGATTTTTAAGGATCGGAGTCTTCAAGAATGTCAATGGCTAAAGCCATAATTAATTTGGAGTTGGAAGATTCACACTTAAAACTTTAGAAAAATATGATAGAAAGTAAAAGGATGTTTATTCTAATAAAAGAGTGCTCCTTTTACAGGAGAGTACATTTTTACCCAATAAATTGATGCATAGATATGAATTATGTCCGATTGTTTATCAAATGCTCAAAAAACTTATTCTTGCTAAGCTTTTGGTTAAGATGTCAGCTATTGGTTGGTTTGGTGGTACATAGAACTAATTTTTTCTTTTATAAAGTGACGATCAAGTTTAATATGTTTTGTTCGATGACGTTCAATAGTATTGTGGATTATGCTTATTGTGGTCTTGCTGTCCCAGTGTAACTTTAATGGGAGCTCCACTACCATATTAAATTTCTTTACAACTCTATGAATCCACGGACCTTTGCCATTGCTCTAAACTCAGTTTCAAAACTACTTCTAGCGGCAACTGCTTGTTTCTTGCTTCTTCAAGTTACCAAGTTTTCTCACACGTACGTGCAATATTCCAAAGTAGACTTTCAATATGTAATGAATCATGTCCATTCTACGTCAATAAATGAAGCTACATTGTTATCATCTGTTTTTTTTCCAAAGAATATAGGCCCTATCCTGGGGTAATCTTTAAGTGTCTCAATTCTATAGACAATATCAAGATGTTCTTCATAGGGGTGTGCATAAATTGACTAACTATGCTAACAAAAATTAAATAAATATCAAGACAGAATATGAGCCAAGTATATCAAATTTCCAACTAAGCTATGATATCTTAATAGTGTCAATCACAGAGTCTACTTTTTCTTGAAGTTTTGCATTTTGATCCATGGGAGAATTAATTGGCCCACAACTAGTCATACATGTTTCTTGCAAGAGATAAATAATGTACTTCCATTGAGATGGTATTATTACTTTCTTAGATCTAGCCACCTTCATGACAATACTTTCAGGGAGCCCAACTCTTTTGATCTATAATTGTGGAGCTAAGTTTTCTTTTCATTTTTTCATTTCTATCACATAATCTCCAATAAGAACTATTTCATCAAATTAAACTATCAAAATAGTCCTCTTTCTCTTGGAGTTAAACTTTGTAAACAAGGTATGATTAGGTAGCCCATGAATATAACCTTGTTATTTTATTGACTAAGTAAATTATTCAAACCAAAAAAGACTGTTTCAACCCACGGAGGTATTTTTCAATTTGCAGACTTTTGACCCAAATTTATCTTCAAAATCGAGAGCACCATCCATATATACTTCTTCCAAATAACTATTGAGAAAGGGCCGATCTAACATCTAGTTGATGTAAGGGCCATTCTAACATAGCTATAAGAAATACAAGAATTTTGATAGTGTCTTGTATTTTTGAATTTTGGTCAAGAATTTTGAATTTTGATAGTGTCTCTCAGTAGTCTACGCCAAAGGTCTGAGTAAATCTCTTAGTAACCAACCATGTCTTGTATTTTTGTACTGAGCTATTATAATTGTATTTTAATGTAAATATCCACTTATAGCCAATAGTTCTTTTTCCAATTGGTAATGCCATAACACTTCAAGTGTTATTCTACTCAAGAGCTCTCATCTCCTCAAAGAACAACTTCCTTCTACTTTGGAATTTTTAGAGTTTTTTGTATATTGTATAGAATTTCTTTGCTAGACAAGTGAGAGGTAAATGCAACATAGGAAGAGGAGAAACTTGAATATGATATGAAATTAAACATCTAAGAGCTATGGGAACATCAAGGTCTATATACTTATGATTATTATCGGGGAGAGTTTTACCTTTACCTTTGTTTTTTGCTTCGATAGTTCAAAACTTCTTTCTGTTTCATTACAAGGGTACTTATTGATTATCCTCATATTCCAAGGATTTACTATTAAAATCATAATTTTGAGTTGTTGCCGCTAATTTAGTGAGATCCTTACTAATGGTAGCAGTAGATTCACTTAAAGTCTCTAAAACATTTTCTTTTGGTGTAGTAGTACATGGAACATAGCTATGTGATGTATGCATATTTTCTAAAAGAATCAAATTTTCAAAAATGTAAAATGAATCTTCATTTGATTTCCCCTTTGAAGATGATTGTTCTGAAAAAATGGTTTATGTTAAAAAAAAAAGTGACATCTATCCTTAGAAACAATTTTTTTGTATTAGGATAAAACATTTATATCCTTTTTGAGTAGAGGAGTATTCAAAAAATGCATTTGATTGCATGAGGCTCAATTTTTCTAAGTTGTTTATGTTCATGGACAACTATAGTGTATCAAAAAAAATTCAAGCTTAAAAGGAAGCTATGGAAAAGTGTTTTAAAAACATTTGCAAAGGGGTTTGAAATTGTAAAACATGAGATGTAATATGATTTATAAAATTTGTATCAGTTAAGAAAACTTATCACTTCAAGGAGATGTTTATTTTTTTCCTCTCAACAAATTCATTTTGTTGAGATGATTTAACACGTGTTTTGGTAAACAATCTCGTTCTCCATAAAAAATTCTTAAAATAGTGTTAAAACATTCAATATCATTATCTATTATGAAAACTTATATATTGGAATTAATCTGGGCCCCCACCAATTTATAGAAACTCTTGATAATGTATCTTGCTTTTAATTTTTCTTTTAATAACTACATCCACCAAAGTCTAGTAGGTTTATCAGTAAAGGTAATTATCCATCTTTTGTTGAATAAATGACATATCTTATTAGGACCTCAAACATCACTAGCTATGAATAACATAAAAAGGTCGTGAAAAGTTATATGTTAGCATATGATAAAAATTATGATGTTTAACAAGTTCATAAATCTCACATTGAAAAAAAGAAATATCTTGATCAACAAATAATATTGGAAACAAAAATTTTAGATATTTAAAACTAAGGTGACCTAACCTCAAATGCCACAACATAATATCATCCTTATTATTTGAAACAAAAAAAGATTCAAAAGAGGAACTTATTGGTTTGGATTGGTGTCTAGAATCTGGTCCATCTTCAAGGTAATAAAGTCCTCTATTCTACCAGGTTTGTTGATCATCTTTCTCGAGGTCAAATCCCGAAACACACAATTAGTATCAAAGAAGTGAGCTTTACACTTTTTATCCCATATTAGTTTACTAACAAATAATATACTACATGACAAGCTGGGAACATGCAATATGTTTTGGAGGGTTGATAATGAAGAAAGAGAGCTATCGACAATCTTCATTTTCATGTTTCATGCAATACGATGAGTACTATCATGTGATGAGTAGCACCTAATCAACAATCCAAAAATGGCTAGGGTTGACACCAGGATGGACTGACCTTAAAAAATTGCCTTTCTAGACAATGGAGCAAGAAGGGGTTTTGGAGGGTTAGTTAGAAACATGAAGGGTTTCCCAATTCTTATTTCCTTTGAACTAATTATCTTGATAATGATTAAAGAGTTTTCAGATTTGCAAAACTTGTGAGTTGGATCTATCGCTGTAGGTTCTGAAATAATGTCAATAAGAAAGACATATTTTCCCTTGTCATCGAAAATGAGTCAGACAGTTTGGAACAACTACGGGGAAGTTTACTTATTCAGAAGCTGGAAGTTAACATTCTGAGAGTTATTTTGGTCTACGCCTCCTGAACCGTATGAACCAACTCCACCATTACCATCATCATAGCCACCGCCATGGCCACCATCATAGCCACCGCCATGGCCACCCTCATAGCCATAACAATTGCAGTTATAGTTGTTGGGTCCTCCACAAATGCCTCTTCCATGTTTAATTTGCGCCACCAACAAAACCGCTAATAGGTCTTTTGACGCGTCTCCTGATCTTGTCCCACCACAAATGTTGTTGCTAGGAATAGAGTCGCCCATGGTGAGTCCACCTGAATCAGGTCCATCTACATCGAGCCCACTTGAATTGGGTACACCCATGTCATAGAGTCGTCACCTTAGTGATAGGTCTCCATTTCCCTATGTGGTATTCCTCACCACTTGGTTGCCACCTATATTGCAGATTGATATGTGTTCTCTATCATTGTTAGGGTTGTCAGTTATGGACAAGTTACCAATTGTGGTAGAGAGGCTTGCCACAACTTAGTTGGACAAGTTATTGAGAAAGAATATGCTTCCCTAGGTCGATAGCCTAGAATTCTTGATACCATGTAGAAAATACTATAGTAACTCAGATAAAGAGTACTTAATTTGTAGAAAATATTCTTGATACCTCTTGTAGTAACTCAGATAAAGGGTTTGCAGTTTTTTAAGAGAAAATTGTATGAAAGAATTTATATTTTCTTTTTGCAAAAATTATAAGTTGAGTAATAAAATTTTATTGTTCGATTAGGTATGAAGTGTCAAACTACTATATAAATTTGAGAGTTATGTTTTGTTGTCTATAGAGATAGGAATAGATTAGACCGTTAGGGGTCTATGGTATAACCTATTTAATAAAAATATTAGGCTCATGTTTTTTTTAAAGCCTATTAATTTATGAGAAATGTTATTTGAACACATTTTTTGACACAAATACACTATAACTCACCTTTATGGAAGAAGAGAGAGAGATGGGGGAGTGTGGCCCACATTTATGTCATCATAGTATGTATAAAAAATAAGTATTATATTTGTGTTTGTATTTGTGTCAAAAAATGTGTTCAAATAACATTTCTCTTAAATTATATAGACCAGAATCAGACTTATAAAAAAAGCCTGTTAGGCCTAATAGGTCGGCGTATATATATATATATATATATATATATATATATATATATATATATATATATATATATATATATATATATATATATATATATATATTTTTTT